>JAWZYV010011264.1:0-1200000 GCA_038373885.1 Cheiracanthium punctorium
ATGTTAAATGTTTCTTAAAGTACAATTTTATTTTAACAATTTATAGTACAATTTTCCGTAAACTGATTTTTGTAGTATACTGACAAATTTATTTTTTGCTATACAGTGAAAAGAGAAACCTTATATCCAGTCGTCAAATGACAGGCAGGAAAGCAAGCATGTAGGATAAGTTTGATCAAGCTAGAAATCAAAGAAGACCAAAGCTGCTGAAGTAATCTGCATTTGATGTAATATTCATTAGAATGCATTTCGGAGAGACGTGTCTTGAAACTAATTTTTTTTACATAGACTGGCTCTGCTTTAACAATATCTCCAATTGTATTTTTATATACCGTGTTAATGCTAGGAATGTCAACATTTATAATGTCTTACTTTTAAACTACATTTATAATGTCTTACTTAAAATGTAAAACATTTTAAAACATCAAAAAATCAAACTTCTCGGTTTCACACATTGCAACTTGCAAATAAAAAAAAAAAAAAAAAAAAAAAAAAAAAAAGCAAACATGCGCTATATGTTATTCTGTTATTTAAATGAGATGCAGTTTTAGTTCAATAACTACATTAATTGTGTTTAATTTCAGTTAAATTATAATTAAAAACTCGTATTACAGTTTAAAATTATATTACAATTAAAAACTACGTACTAATTAACGTAATTCTTGAATTAAGTAATACCCCCCCCCGGACTCTCACTCTATTATCATAACTCAAGCAAAAATCTTGTAATAAAATACCTTTTAAAATGAATTTTTGCGTACATCCTTGACTTTCGTCCGCAATAATACAGTATGATAAGAGAATTATAATTTTCGTAAAAAAATAATCTCATATTCAAATTTTTACTGACTATATAGAAGTTATACATTTTTTTTCTTTCTCTTTAAATACTTATTGCGGTTATGAGGGGTGGGGGGAGTTAGATATTACATTGTAATGAAGACTACAATAGAATTTCCTGTACAATATAAATATAACCTAAGAGAATATAGATATTTTAAAATTAAAATAATGCCATGCAACATTCTTTTAGTTAAACTTAATTCAAAAGCAATTTATATATACATATTTTTTTAAGACAAATTAACATTTTCTTTCAACTTTATGTATGCATACCGATTCTGTGGATATCAGTACTAGTTAAATTTAAAAGGTAGCTTTTTTAAAATGGTGATTCATATAAATAATATACAATTATTTGATTGACGTGACAAGTTCACATTAAAAGTAAAGAACGATAACGAAAATTAAATAATACAAGTCTATAATTAAACAGAGGAGGGGGGATTCAAATCAATAAAAGTTGGGGAATTTACAGTTACATGATTAAAATTTTTACCACGCGGCTTTTTATTCGTTACTTACGTACCCGAATCAGGTTAATGAGGTTTGGCGTACAAAGATTGAAAGTGAGAAACTTAACTTTATAAAATTTACTTCGTCTCTAATTATTGATATTACCAGTCTTTTTTTACAGAGAAAAATTTTGTGTATATGTGTCCGACATTGTTTATAAGCATTAGCGTAGCTACGTATTTTTGAGACCTTCGAAGAACAGTCCAAATTGCGCCCTCCTCTCTGACATAGAACAAATTTTTCACTTCTCCTCTCCGTAATAATCCTACTTTATAGAGTTACGATGATACCTGACTCACTGACTCTCTAACAATTCCAGGCAACTTCTTCAAGATAAAACTTTTACCGCCATTACTCCCAAAAGATTAACAAGTTAACCCATTCGTGCCTGGATATTTTTGCGACTTTCTTCGATTTTTGCTAACACCAGCAGTAATTGATGAATTTCTGATGTCAACTTTTTGAACAAGGGATGATTTCATTTAAAATCATTATGTATAAAAATTGAAATGTCAACATCCTACTTGGCCATATTAAAATATTTTGTGGAATTGAGGTTCAATACTCGCGAATAAAAGCTAGGAAAAATAAATAACGTTTTCGAATGATAGCGAAAATGCCGTCCCAAAAAAGGGACGCTAGGCATAAATGGGTTAAGCACAAAAAGTGTAATAACATCGACACCGTTTGTACGATCCGCTTTAAATTTTTCATGATTATGTATAAAAATATAGAAAATAATCTGCGCTATTTTTGAAATCTGAAAATACATCCGTTCCTTGATTTTTAAGCGATTTTTTGCTATTTTCAGATCCTTTTTATTTCTGAGAGTAAAAAAGTGAATCATTTGCGTGACAAAATTAGCTGTTACAATTGATACGACGTCATATTGAAGTCACAGTCATTGGGCTTTGAAGGGAAAGTTGTCATTCCAATGCGTTTAAAATAGTTTATCTAGGTTACATAGTTTAACTTTTTTTTCACAAATAAAATTATGTCGTCTGCATAAAGCATCGATATAATAGGGGCCGTTTATACAACACGAAATCGTTCGAATGCGAAAATTTTCCGAACGATTCCAGAAGAACATGAAATTCCATTTCAGTATATAATAAAAATTGAAGTTATTTATTTTAGGAAGAAGATGAAATCTATTGAGTGTAGACATATTTTCGTCAAATGTTTTTTTCTAGCCACCGTTGTAATTGCCTCTACAACGGCCTTTGACTTTAGCTGCACTTAATAAAGTCATATCTTATGATCCCCTACGTATGCCGAATTTTGAAAAAAAAACCAAACATAAAACGGTAAAACTCTACTCAAACCTCATAAATCCAGCTGATTTTGCGTCCCTGAAGGGGGGCCAGACCCACAAACCCCTACCCACGGCCCTGCTTATAAAATCACTACCTATTTCATTGAAATCGATGCCGAACAGGAAATAATACTTCTACAGATAAGCGACATGAATAAATATTCCATTACTCGAAAATATATTCAAAGCCATCTAATTTACACATATCTTTTTTCGGATGGACACTGCTGACCCTTTCTTTACATCCTTTTTACGTATGTGTGGGATCTTTACTTCAAGCCAATGGTCAAGTCTTGTTCCTCTTGATCCAATGTTACCACGTTTCATATCTATGCATGAATCACATCCTTTCTGCACGCAGGTGAAAGATAATCCACCTCTTCGAAAAAAAAAAAAAAATATGCAAAAAGCCTTTTCTGATTCGGGTGCTGGTGCATTTTTAGATTTCGGAGAATCGGTATGCATAGGTGAAGTTGAAATACAATATTCGGGAAATGTATGACGGGCAGCAAAAAAAAAAAAAAAAAAGTGGCTTTTAAAATTGCGTTTTGCAATAGCTGGTTCTATTCCTTATTCAGAAGACGATCGTAAAATAGGAAATTTTATTTTTCCTAGTTTTCGAGTGAAAAAAAGAGATCGTAAGTAAAAAAATATGCTTTATTTATTTTTTGTAATGGTTTTCTTTATCTGTATGCAGAGACGTCCCCTCCCCTCCAAATTTCAATTTTTGTTTATAAACTAATAATGATTAGTTTTTCTTCGTCTTTTTTTTTTTTTTTTTTTTTTTTTTTTTAAAATCTGCCTGGGGTGTCCACCAATATCAGGAGGCAAAAATAGTAGCGATAATAGCATCATCGGCAGAAAAAAAGTCACCAGTTTAGTAGCCATTTTCTTAATTTTAGTTGCCAAAATGATAAAAAAATTTATTTTATAAGATATTTTTAGCAAGTGCATTCACTCTTATGTGAAATATGTTGTACTATTCGAATGTGAAACTGCGAGTACTATTCGAATAGAGTAAATCTCAAATATTCAGTATTCGATTAATCGAAATCGATCATGATTCTATTCGACCAGTATCAATCGATTAAAGAAATCATTCGACGCACATCACTATAGTTGATTGCAATTGATTTCTATCGTTTATTCTCCCATAAAAGAATAAAGAGTTTTACAAAAATACCACCGAAAAATAATCCATGAATGAACTTTTATTACTCTCTCTCTTATCTCTTTCAATCCATTTTTTTCCATTTCTGTTTTCTATCAGCTTCCTTCATTTCAACGCCGATAAAATTAAGCAGGGATCTGCAGGGAAACCGATGAATGAAATTTACACAAGGGAAAGTGACGACCACAAAGCCCCCTCTGTATGGAGTGCTGGCAAGTCGCGCGAGAACTTCAATCCACGTGCAATTAAAAATATGTTTATAACATTTCTGAAACAAGTTGTTACGCGCGACGATAAAAGCCAAGTCTAGACATCGTATTAATCGGCAAGTACTTGAACCTTATTATTAAGGGAATGATTATTATGTCTCAAAAGTTACTATGTTCTGCCTAATTTTTCCTTGTTTTCAGTCGAAGGTGGACAGAGTTTGACCTGGTGGTGTCTGGATTTTTGTTTTCAACTCTTGCACCCCCTGTCTGGTGTCTAAAAAATGCGATCGCGCTCTCGGTTGGAAAAAAAAAGTACTAGGGAAAGAGGAATGACCTTATGAAGTCGGAAGTATGTTTTGATATTTCTGGCATACTATTTGGTTCAATGTCTTTTATTTTTAATTTTTTTTTTTTCTTGCTGTTTTCGGAGTTTGACCGATTTCTATTTGCGGTGGCTAGTGATATTAATCAGCACCAGGGTTGCAACTCAATTGCTGAAAAAAAAAAAAAAAAAAAAAAAAATCCCCTGACTTTTCCAGGTTTTCCAGACCGTTTTGCGATAAAAATCTAGACTATATTTTACGTTTAGGAAGTCAGATTTGCATACCTTCTTTAATATTTCCAACTTCCCAAAGTGAGGTTAAACTTTGATTGTTTACAAACACAGATTTCTGATACTTTTCCAGGTACACAGCATGTGATTTTGAAGGTTTTGGGCTAAAATTTACGATTTTCCATGACTTCTCCCTGACATTTTTTTTGTCAAAATGAGGGCTTTTTTGTGTCAATAATTCCCTGACTTTTCCAGTTTTCCCTGACGGGAGCAACCCTGCAGCACATTTGACATTACAGACACTAAAAATCTGCAACTAGATACCGTAGAAACCGTTTAAGGGGATCGGGAATGTGCCACGAAAATTTATAGAAGGATATTTCACTAACCGGAATCAAGTTGGCTAATTATTACGGTTTAGAACATCGAAAATTTATTACAATAGGCGGTACATTCCTTTAACCGATATTCCATTAAGCAGGCTCGACTGTACATGCAAATCTGAACATACATGCAAGACTGAAAATCTAATAATATTTTTGTACCGTTCACTGGCTAAGCTCTTTAGTCAAAATACTCTTATCTCGAATGAATTTCCAATACTAAAATTACTGAAAAGCGATTCTTCTTTGCTAGGCCCAATAGAAACTGTAAACTTATCGGTGATTACGAAATATTCTGGAATAAATCTTAAACATAAGAAATTTTGCAAATACTATTTCCTAAAACGAATATCGCTTCGGTCCATTTTTAAAGGCAATTTTGTTCTTAAGAATTTTTTTCTGAAATCTGAATGTGACATATATAAGTTTCTCAGTCAATATGAGAGCATAATATATGTGGTGAAGAAGCACTGTGAAATTTTGAGAATGTTTAATCCTTTCTGACTCTGCGTCCTCAATCGAAGACACAAGAATTATCTACACTATTCTACAAGATGGATAAAGAAATGGATGGAAAAAGAAACAGCTTCCTCGAAAATTTAATAAATTCGTATATTTTATTACATTTTTTAATTAAAATTGTAATCTCTATTATCTAAAGAAAAATAATTTAATTCGAAGGTAATTTTTTAATCAGATCTGAATGAGTTAACATCATTGGTTTGTTTTTAAAAGCTGTTCAAAAATCCTGTGATGCCATCCTATTATTTCTAAAATGAAGAGCCTTAAAAATTTAACGTCATATTAGGTGTATTAGAAAATAATGTCATTTTTTTCGTACTCCATTATTTTGCCTAGCCAAATACGAAAGCCTAGCTAATAATACGAAATTTGTCATGTCAGATTTTTTAGCGAAAAGGTGATAGACTGGAAATCATTTCCCAAAATTCATAACTTATAGGAGATAAGGAGTCAAAACGTCCTTTTTACATATGCTGCGTTATATCAAGAAAGAAAAGATATATCCATAAAATTCTTTCTGTAAAATATAACACACAAATGCCTAAAAATCGAAAAAAATATGAAGGATGGTGGCCATTTATCTTTAAAGAAAAACAATATTATCTATAAAATTCTGGCGTTAAAATTTAACTAGTGGGAGTCCTGTGTTTAGGCACACCTCTTTCTAAGTCAGTACTTGCTGAAAATTTATTTGCTTTAATTTTATGCAGAAAAAAGACATTATTTTTGGGTACAAATATTTTCACTTACGGATAGCTCGTATTGTAAAACAATTTCTTTTTAATTAAAAAAAAAAGAAAAGAAAATCGTCTAATGATATCTTATCTCAAAAATGGGTATTTTAGGGCTCTCTCATGGTGCGACTCTGTATTTTGAGCCAATACGACGTAAAACTTTTCAAAATATTTCAACATTCCAATCTGCATAAGTTTATGAATATTTAGAGTGTAAAGAGAAGCATAACCATATTTCATAATGATTTATCACACTAGAGTTTAAAGTCCAGCATATGTATATGAACTTTGAAAAAAAAAAAAAGGTCTGAAGTACTGCACCCATTAAAATGAAAATACTTAGGTATAATTGTGAAGAATTGGGTTCTTAAAGTCAACATTTGAAAGACCTTGCAGCCTATGCAATTCATGAATGCTGCGTAATTTAACAGTCCCTAGATTCTCATAGTTTTTAGAAGTTTTAAAAAAAATTCAGCTTGAAATTTAAAATTTTTGTGACACCATTCCTTTTTCAAAATATTATAATGTAGAATTTATTTTATTTTATAAAAATGGAGCGTACTTAATTTAACTAGTCAGTAGGCCAGTCAGAATATTTTCATAAGAAACGTAAATTAACATTAGCAGTTTTCGGTAATTAATAATAAAAGAGTACACTGCGCATGCTTAAAATTAGAATAAACCGTTTTATATTTAATAGATAGTAAAAGAGAATTTGTATCGTGTAAATGAATCTGCTTAACCCTTTAACGCGCAGTGGTTTCGCTCTGAGACCACCAAACTGTTGAAGTTTTGATTGTTGCCATACCGATTCACGAAGAATAGATTTGATTTCTATAAAAATAGTGGCGGGTGACATGGCTCCACGAGAATCCTTTACTTTTTAGCACGTCATTTCCCCTATAAAAATGGTCACGATTATTTTTAACAGCACTGAACGTTTCGATCGTCCGCCATCTTGCTGGTAGTTAAGTCGAGGGATGGCAACGGCTGCCCTTTTTTCAGCATTGGGAAAGGGTTGCACCTCAAAGGATTAAATGTATTCTTGTGATATTTGAGCGAGCGTCTCTGTGTCTCTGAAAGTACTTACGTTTGTGACGTTGAACGTTTTGAGTTGGGGCCTTGAAAGTAAGGGAAAAACAGCTTATTTAAGTTGCCGTAACATAAATGGAAATTGAATTTTTGTCAGAAAACAAATACTTTTTCTATTACGCTTTTTTTCGCTTCATTTATGACAGAAATGTCATAGATTCACCATCAGTAACGGGTGATTGCAGTCTTCAAAATTGGGTAAAAATGTGTTCTAATTACTATAAATAGGAAATTTTTTATTTGTAATGAAACTGGATATTTTTGAATATTTAATCTGACGACACATTCTTAGCTTTCGTCTCGTAAGCTAACTTACACGTTGTATATGAAATCAGATATCTATCCTTTAGTGCTGATCTTTAGAATGATACCAACAAAATGTACTGACATTTTTAACTGGATAAATATTTATTTTCTTGTAAAAAATACTGTATATTCGCTTTCGTCCAATATCTTATGCTTATTTATCTGTTTACAATCTAAGCATTATTATTAATACCAAACATATAATTCGAAATTAGGCTTACCTTTCTATTAAGATTTGATAACTCTTTGAATTATGGTGTTATACTTACGAAGACGCGATGTTTTCCAAACATATCACAAAAACTTAAGGTATTAAATGTATTGCAAACATTTTTATTTATATGAATATTAATTGAGATTATATTTTCATACAATATTACATTTTTTTATCATTTGACAAACTTTGACGCATTTTTTTGAAATTTCTTTAACACAAATCAATCTAAATTAAAGTTTAATTACTACAATTCTTAAAATGGAAAGCTATAACATTTAAAAACCTCTTGTTATACCAATTTACAACTCAATTGGCATTCCATGGTGACTAACGTAACATTTGTAGCTGAAAATGAAAATGATTTTTAAGACCGAGTAGTTAAAAGTAAAATTAAGATAACTTTTCAGCTTTACAGTTGTGTGTTATAATATCATATAAATACGGACATATATTAGTTTAATTTTGAATTTTAGCAAAATACTGGTCTTTTTGTGGCGTGACTAATTTAACATTCAAACTACCAAATGTTACCTTAGTTAAAGCTCTTAAACAACCAAAATACCAGAATTTAACTAAGCATCAAAATATTAACTACTGTTTCTTAATTTATGATTCTATGATGCTTGCTGTGAAGCTGAAAATGTTTTCCTAACTTTTTTTTCAAACAATCAGTAATAAAAAACATTTGCGTTTTTATTGCCATGAAATGACCGAAAAGCAATTTTTTAGGGATAGGCTTGAAAAGTATCAACGTTAGGTCTATAGTGATTAAACTGAAAACTCACCTTTGAAGTAACAAAAATTCATATATTTTTCCTCTGACGACAGTGGCAACTATTTGATAAGTAAAATATATTATGCGCCCGTACTTTTCAAAGAAAACTAAGACCAACCATTTTCCTAAGTTAAGCGACTACACTAGTTTGTCAGCGCGGTTCGTTCAAATTTGTTTCAATCTTTTTGCTGCCGCTTAGTTTGTTTATAGACCTTTTTCAAGCTACCTTGTCCCCAAACTGCACTTTGGAGTTGGTAGATAAGTGAAGATTGCAACCTTTTGTCCCCATTTCATTAGCATTACCGTCATGTTGGTGATTTCCCTGTAACTCTATCAGTGTATCAGCTTAAGTGCTCCTCCTTCTTTGGCTCAACTAATTTCAGACGGTTGCGATTATACTAATATTAACAAATTATCGATAGTGTCAAGCATGTAAGGGCGGGCGTAATCAAAAATTTGCTGAGGATAGCAAATTTTGGTGGGAAAACCTTGGCCTTGGATTTTATTAGGAACCCTTATGCTATGAAGCAATGAATAATTATATAATTTACAGATAGAAACAGCTGATTGTATGTGTTGCTGGGCATCATCTTTGTTCAGCGTCTCGAAAAGTCGTGAAAATTGTACGTAATTTTAAAAAGTGTAAACGATTTTTAGTTGTGTATAAGTTCTTTAAGTTGAATTTATAAAAAAGTTACATAGTTAAGTCGGTATGTACTAAAAGACCACAATGGTCATTACATGCAGGTTTTAAATATGCATAAAGCAGTTTCATCTTTCTTTGCTTTATGCTTAAGTTGTTGATTGTCGCTGTTGCAATCACTCCTCCTCCTGCTTTAACCCTTTTAGGCGCAACCCTTTCCCAATTCTGAAAAAAGGGCAGCCGTTGCTATCGCTCGACTTAACTACCAGCAAGGTGGCGGACGATCGAAATGTTCATCGCATGCCACAGATCTAGAGACCCTTTCCGCCACCTTGCTGGTAGTTAAGTCGAGCGATGGCAACGGCTGCCCTTTTTTCAGAATTGGGCAATCTATCCAGCTGTTCTAGCATTCTTTCATTTTTCAGCAGATGTCAGTGCTGTTAAAAATAATCGTGACAATTTTTTTACGGGGAATGACGTGCTAAAAAGTAAAGAATTCTCGTGGAGCTATGTCCCCCGCAACTATTTTTATATAAATCAAATCTATTCTTCGTGACAGGCAACAGTCAAAACGTCAGAGTTTGGTGTTCCCAGAGCGGGAACACTGCGCGTTAAAGGGTTAACAAGCATTTTTTTAGCTGCAGGCCTGATACCAAAAGACTGATTTTTTAGCACTCCAACGATTTGTGTAATTTACATATAATGTGATAGTTGTATCAAAAAAGCATTAAATATGCTATAAAACAAAGTATAAAATGTGCTACAAAAGGTTATCTTTCGTTCTTTTATTTTCCGTGAAAACGCAGTTAGGTCCAATTAATTTTATTAAATTTAGATTTAATTTTTAATTAATAATACTTTATTTCACCCTTCTCTTACGTGGTTTTTCAGTAAATAATTTAAATGCGTATTTAAAGTGTTCATAATTTAATCAAAACGAACCGTTAGGCCATTTTCAGACAACAAAATAACAATTAGAAAGTTCCAATTTCAAATTTTTCTCTTTTTCATGTTTTCAAAAATACGCACACCTTGCACAAAAAAGAAACCCTCTTAAAAACATCTTTCAAAATCATCTGTGAGGCAAGCTTGAAATGTTAAAATAACTATAAGCATAATAATATCTATTCCATGAGTCATTTTGGAATTGGTAAAATTTCGAATGCCTAAAAATTTTCTATCTTTAGTTTTTCAGCCGTTCAGGTAATTTTTCTTAAATTTTTAAAAGGTATTTTATCAGGATTTTGACTAGTGTAATTATTTTAGAACATTCAAGAAATTTTAAGCAGTTACGCAAGTATTACACAGTTTAATATGTATATATATATACATGTTTCTTCCAACTTAATAACCTTTATGTGCATTTTTGCTTTACAAAACATCAAAAATTCTCTCTTTAGAAACTTCAGAGCTTCTAAATGAGTAATTGAGTGAGTCTAAATGAGTTCAAAAACACCTCCCTCCTCTAATTTGAGTTCCGGATAACTTTCGGCACGTTCTGTTCCCGTGGGAACCAAATAGTCTTCCTCACTTTTCGGACACGCTAATGACCAATGTCCATCCATCACAGGTGCGGCAACTGACATATCATGAACATGCAGAACCACTTAATTAGTAGGGGAGCTGCAAACATCCCCATTTCAGCGATAAAATGTTTTTAGGGGAGTTCTGGTATTTACAACTTAATAAGGCTACCTACGTCCAATCGGTACTTCGGTATTCTTAACAGAAGTATGAAGAAGTTTGTTGCAGTTTCACGTTACTTCAAAAATCATGCGATTCGTCTTATTAGGCTGTTTTCAATCAAAAAGCAAACATACGCGACATTTTCCTCCTCCTTCAAAAAATAAGAAAAGTCAAGCATATGCTTTGACTCTTTAAAAATTAGATTTTCTATTGCAAGATTTGTAGATAGAGACAGGGCTAGGAACCGTACTTTTTTTTTCGTTCCGGTTACATTCCGGTTCAACTAAAAATAAATATATCGGTTCAATTCCGGTTTTCGTTCCGCCAAAAATAAGTTTTCGGCTCCCCCCTCGCTTTCCCCCCCCCGGCGCCACCCCCCCCCCCCCCCCCCTATGGCAACTCAGTTCCGGATGAATAATTTTACTTTATGTATATTCTTACTTGTACAAAAATATAAATGTTATAACCAAAAAATGTAATTCTATCCAAATTTAAAAGATTTTATTCTTTTTTTAATTAGTAATTTGATTGCAGTGCACTGGTTACAGTATACAGTATTGATAAGTTGGTTACAGCAACAAAATGACTGAAGATATATCGAATCCAAATAAACCGATTTTTTTTTTTTTTTCGGTTCAGTTCCGGTTTTCGCTTCGACCAAAATAACGGTTTTTTTCCGGTTTTCGGTTCAGTTCCGGTTCGAAGCAGGACTTTCAAACAGCTTTAAAAATAAACCAATACAGGACTTTTGAAGAGCTTTAAAAATAAATCGACAATGCTAAACACTCTTGCTCAAATACAATGCTTCTTCACCCAATGCACTATGAGCTAATTCTAACAGTCAAGCTGTATGTCTCATGCAGCTTTCAGAAAAATCACCTTCAAAAATGGACCTATAACATAGGAGTTAACTGCTCAGCAAAATGTTGCAAAATTCCGTATGTTTAGCATTTATTCCTGAGTGAGTCGTAACTCCTATAGGTTCATTGTCTGTAACTGTTCACTATACAACTTGTAAAGAGACATTCTACATTTTTTTGGAGTCTATAGCGCAATTACATTCTTTAAAAATCTGTTTGAAAGTTGCACGATTTCCTTAAGGAAAAAAAAAAAAAAAAAAAAAAAAAAGCCTTAATTAACGAGTTAACTTCACATAGCTAAAATATATGAGAAAACCGATATGTATGCATGCAATTTCAACATTATTCAATTTATTTAATTAAGCGGTTATTGACTAATTTGGGTAGTTTTTTGAGCTAAATTCACCACGCAAAGCGTCACCTAGAGGACATTTTTTGAACTAAACTTTAAAAAAATCGGCCTTGAGTACATCTCGTGAACAGATTGTACGCCAAATTTGGTAGCAATCGTTTCACATTTTTTCAGTCACAGAATGCTGTCTGTAGGTGAAGTTTAATTACAGACCACCCTGTATAGATTTGACTCACAAAATTAAATGTCCTCATACTCTACGGAAATAATGGACGTGAATTCAAACTCAAACCTTTTACTCTATCGAAAAAGAAAACTTGATGCGGAATTCCTATACTTTTTTTTCAGAGGGAAATTTCCATTAGGGGTGTCGGGGGTCGGTCACAAAAAGGTCAAACGTCGGAAGGTAAATAGGGTTTGGAAGGATGACAAACAGAAAAATGTGAGGGTGGTGAATCAGATGAAGCAGCGAGGAAAAAAAATAAGCTCTTCACTTCCATTCGCTAAACGATCAGAAGATGATCCCAGAAAAGTGAAGTAAGAGATGTAAATGATCTGCGTATATGGAAGTACCATGTACCGAGTCGATTTAGAAGTAATGATGCGTACTCCCGAGAACACCTGCGAACTAGTACGATTAGTTACGAATCGTGAATGTACAGGATGAAACTATTTTATTTCGTAAAAGTAATCGCTTTTAAATTATTAAGTACTCTTTTTTAAACTTTCGTAGTGGCTCATCGACCAGTCTCGTCAGTAACGTTGTAATGAGGGATTTACTAATTTATTTTAAATTCGTAATTAATTAGAGCTGTGATTTCAAAAACTCGGGTTCAAAACACTTATCTTCTAAAAATCACATAGAAATCACATAGTTTCAACGCTTTAACGGCCTTATTCACTAAATACTTGACAAGCGAATTAATCCAAACTCACGCGTTAAAGTCATCGGTAAGATATCTTACCAATGACTTAGCACACGTTTTAGGGTTCGAATTATTAGCTTAAATTAGCTAACAATACGATTTACCTTAGGATTTAATTCGTATTGTTAGCTCTTCTGTTAGTTTCGGCTATGCAAAATACAAGAACGCTCAAAATTGGCAATATTTCCTGGTCCTCTGAAATATTTCGCTACTTTACATTGCTACTTTAAGGATTTGTACATTGGTACTTTAAGAGTGTTCTTTTTAAGAAAGAATCATCTTAAGAAAACAAATCTTTAAGGAATGAAACTGTGCTAAAGACTAAACAAAAATTAGAATGTCTCTTTACAAGCTGTTCTGTGCACGATTACAAAAGTGAACCCAGAAGAATTATAAAACATCCAGGGGAAAGAAAAAACATACTGAATTTCGCAATATTTTCCTAAACCGGTAACGCTTCTGCCAATTTTTGAATGTGATTTTTGCGCATAAGAATTATTATCCAATTTACACGGGACATACAGGTTTACAGTTAATATAAGTGCATAGGGCACATGGGTGCCTATATTATTGTTTGTGGGGTTTTGAGGGGGGGGCCAAGTCAGTGGTCCTACCCCAGAAATTTTAATGCTAAATCACTTGTATGTTCTGAGAGCTTAGGGGGGGGGGGATGTTCCCAAGTTACGGATGTCCATGATAGTGCTTGAGGTGAAGAAACATTATGAACTTTTTCTAATGTTCAACGTCATTTTTTTAAAGCTGTTCAAAAGCAATACGGCGCCAATGGCTTTTTTAAAGGAGCTTTAGAATGATTAGCAATAACATTTTTTTACTCCTTGAAAAATTTGTCGCCATCTCCACTATTTTAACGGCAAATCAGATGACACCGAGGCCGGTTGTCAAAGAAAATGCGTGCCATGTCACGACTAGATTGAACATGAAAAAGAAAACGCTCCTTGCAAATTACTGCTTCATGATTCCGACACTGACAGCACTTTCTAAGCTAAACTAACGAACTCCTAAATGATGCCAACATTTTCAGATGTTTATCGATAATTACGTGAAAATCTTGACAAATTGCCACTAAACTGCATGGTGTTTGACTTTTTTTTTATATAGATAAATATATCAACAGACACCATTGTTCATGGATTCAAAGACCTTAATCTAAGTTTTATGTCTTCTAATTAGCCACATTAATGTTTTTTTTTTCCTTTTGTTTTTTAAACTGCTTAAAAGTTAAACATTTTTCTAAAATTCATCAATGCAGTAAACTTTTAACAAAAGTTACCGAAATATATTCCAGCTCAACTCAATTGTCCGTTTTGGATAAAGATGAGCTATCAAGAATCTCTAATTTTAGGGGAGAAGGAAATATTTTTTTTAATTTCCACTCAATAATGGGTCCGCTTGCTACAGATTTCATTAAATTTATGTATTTAGTACAGTAAAGCACCGTTTATACGTCTTTCAAGTGACCGATCTAAAACGACGTATAACGGAAACATCAATAAACGAATTACCTATAACATTGCAGGTTTTACATACTAATGTAAATTTATGTAAATATAATAATTTTAAGTTTTTACAGGTACTAGTACTATGAAAACAGTAACTAAATTTTGAAAAACACGTATCATGAAAGTAAAACGAATCGTACCTTTATTGTACTATACCTTAAATGCTGCATATATTAATATAATACACATTGCATACCCATTATGATGTGATTTATGTTCCATACAAATATTGAATTTAAAAAAAAATCTTTTATGATCGTTTGATTTTCTTTCATTATTAATTAAAGTATTGCGGATTAAATTAAGTTCATGAAATGCTTTTTCAGTTATATTCTGACAAAGTTTTCAATCTAGCCCATTGCGTGTTTAAAGGAAGGTGGTTAAAGGTATACATCCTTCATAAGACGTTCTATCTAGGAAAATTTTCTCCCCAAATAAGAAAATAATGACTGATATAGAAAATTTTCAAAGTTTAGGGAAATGAAAAACGGCGTATAGCCGAAATTTGCGCCTCATGAGGGAAACAATTTAGCATTAAAATAAATAGGAATGAATTGGGACCTCACGAAAACGACGTATAAATGAGAAATGCATAAACGGTGCTTTACTTAGTTTTTTTTTTTTTTTTTTTCCCCCCTTCATGAATAGACATTACCTAAACTTCTTTTGTTAAGTAGTCTCATGTACAGCTTTCCATGGTTGAAATGTGAAGGTCCAGCGTTCCGGCCTGGCCTATCGCGCGGCTGTCGATCTAACGGTCTGGAGTTTGGGTCGGTGTTCTCTAGATGTAACATAGCGTAAATGCGGGTTAAAATCCATTAAAAACACCCTCCATCCTTGGCAAAATAGCCCTTGCGTAACTGTGCTATAACACGGTGCACAATTATAGCGTTACATCCCCCCCCACACACACATACACAACCCTTACCTAAAGTTTTATGCTTCCTCCCCCTAAAAAGAAATCGTGAATTGGACTTTAGTTTGTAATATATTTATCTTACTAAAAGATACAATGTAAAATTTATTACGTTTTAACACCACAAGTGCGTGAATTCACAGCTTTTTCTCAGATTAAAAGGAAATATATCAAAAATGCATACAAGATTGCGCTGCATTAAAAAATAGTCTATAATAGTGTAAATCAAAACAAAGTACATAACACTTTTTCTTTGAGACTCAAGTGGTCCTTAGAGCTTTTAAGCTTTCCTCCACTGCAAGCTCTCGCACTCAATGCGCAGAAATGTTATTTAGATAAGCCTACTCACGCATTAAACGGGTTGCTTTAATGGATAATATCTCAAAGATATTTTTTAATGCTATAAATATGTTTATTTCTGAAAAATTACTGGCAAATACATTGATTTTATAAAATATACTTTTGGAAAAGAGACTGAAACATTATTATTTTTTAAATGTTATCATTTTAAAATAATTCAAATAATAAAAAATGAAAGCAATAAAAATCTTTAATGCTTCCATATCTTTCACGCTAAATAATAAAACGGACTTCCGTTCTTATTTTCAGTTGTACATTTTACTATTGTTCTTTTTTTAATCCCTTTGATATATGTTGAAATAAAAATAAAAAATAAAATTCGGTGATTACTGACAGTTCTATGGACTTATACAAACACTGTAATGTTGAACGTTTCTTTTGTTTGTCTGAAAACAATATAGCTTCAAACATTAGTTAACTATCGTCGGAATATTAAAAAAATATAGTAATTTTTGAATTTTACAATTCCACTGACATATAGGGTACTTTCAAATCACCCGTGCATTAGCATTTATTTTACATTACAATTTCGAACGCCACAGTCACATTGATCAAGAATTCTTTAGGTTAAATGCATAAAGTATTTTTAATTAATTAAATTCTTGTCTCCCTTAAAAATACTTGTGTGTGAAAAAAAAAAAAAAAGCAGGAGATCTGTTTCAGACAGAAATCTTTTTCCCCCTTTTTCTAAAACTTAAAAATTGGTGAAAGAAAATGGACGAGAATGTTTCTTGAAATTTTTTTAACGAACTTGCTATTAGTTAACATTCTCAGTAACTATTAAATTTAAGCATTTTTACAAATTGCAGAAGTCTTTATAAATAAGACAATAAATTTAAATTGATTAAATTAAAATTTTGTATAGTTTTAATGAAATGAAATAAATAACCAGATATTCCACTTTGATTTTCCTAAAAAAAATCATTCCTTAGTGTTTGAAAGATAATTTTAGGAGATATTTCAATTCGACCTGGAGAATTTGAGGGAAGGGGGGGGGGGACTCGTGACCTGAATGCCTTGCCGTAAATCAGTTCCTACCCTTTTTTCATATGGGGGTGTAATCCTTTTAGACTTCCTCTTAAATGTATAACTGTGTTACGATGCTTGTCCTATTCTACAATTTCAATACAGCACTGAAAAAAAAAAAATGTTTTGTCGATTCAACAAAATTTTGGTCGACTCTATTTCAAAGAAAAAAAATTTGTTGAACCAACAAAATTTTTGCTAATTCAAAAAAAATAAATAAATAAATAAATAAATAAAATAAAAATTTAAAAAAAAATTGTTAATTTAACAGAAATTTTGTTAAAATCAACAAAATTATTCCGTTGAAATAGCGCCAGCCAAATTTTTGTTAAATCAACAAAGTTTCGTTCAATTATACAAAACATTTTTTCTGAGTGGTAATTCTGAATGTGAAATCAGTTTTCAATTTCATTTTAAAAAATCGACGAAATTAAAAAAAAAATTAGATTGAAATAATGGGATAAAGAAACGAGCATTGCCATCAAACTATACAAATTACCTTCGCAATCAGTGGTTTCCGATCCCACCTGTGTAATATTGCGAAAAAACGAGTGCGTCGGAGGAGGGGGGGGGGGGGACCAAGCAACATGTTTTTGGGGTGAAGGGTTTTGATCCAACAGATCGAAAACCCTCAACCCCGCTTCTTCCGACCAGATTAACAGATTAACAAACAGAACAGGCAACAGCGCGGGTGCAGATTAACGACAGATTGCGAGATCAGCGAGAGGTTTATTCTCTTACGGGACTTGCCTCCTCCCCCTTCAGCGACCACAATGGGGCCCCGTGGCGGGGACACGTGCCCCGGAGGAATCCCATTTAAATATCGTGGGGACGATTTAATACTTTCATCTCGGAAGCAATAGATGAGAGAGCGAACCTAAAAGGGTTAGGAGATAAATTGAAGTGCTTCCAAAAATTAAGCGTTTCGGCCCTTATATACGGTTATTAAGTCCAATAAGAGGTTTTTTTGTTGTTTTTTTTTTTTTCCTGTAATTACTTCCAGGACACTAGATAGATAAAGAGCCGTGGAAGGGGTTATTAGATGTAGTCTCGATTATTGACGTCATGAATCACGCTAGCTGAATGGTAGAGTTAATAGAAAACTGAATTTTCCACCCTTTAATGTCTATTTTACTAAACTTATTAACCAAAGCAGCATTAAAAAAACACAGCAAGAAATCAAGCCCAACAAGTTGATTTTTAAGTACCTTCCAAAATAATTTTTTTCGTGTACGTTCTGAATTGAACTACCTTCGAAATGAGTTACAAAACGATATAAAAATGTTAGTAAAAGCGTTCCAGGCGAAAACTGACAGGCTTATCTGATCCCTGTTAAATTTGTTTTAAATAACTGTAAAGTGGACTTCCCAGTTGTGCAAAAAATATATATTTTTATTAGTAGTTTTTACTTAAACAGCAGTATTATTTATAAGAATAATAAAAGTATTTCGCTGCGCTTATGCATATCTTTGATAATTCTCCAAAGATCAGCATACCTTTACAACGAAATTTTCGAAAATGATTACTTCACTAACAAACAGTGGCGTATATAAGGAGGGAAGGGGGTTGAGAGGACACAGGCTCACCCCGGAATGTAAAAAAAAATATTAAAAATCTGTTATTTCAAAACATTCATAAGTATTACTATAAATTTTACAATAATTAAGTTCCTCTTTTCTCTGATGGTTTAAAGACAGTCGAACGGTTATATGGTTTTCAAACAACTTTCGTCGAGATAATGCTCTCCCCCCAACTTTCTCCCCAAAAGGGATATACTGGATTCCCCCCCTCCCCCTCTGAAATGAAAATCTATATACACCACTGCTAACAAATTATATTTGTCGTTAGTAAAGGTGCAGCAGGTAGGAAAGCAAATGTCAATTTCTTACCTGATAGAATTTGTGTGTTGACTTATGTTTGTTATATCACTTTCAGCGTCTTGACCAAAACGCTTTCCCTGAAAAATAAAAATTTCTATATTAAAATAAAGAAAACATTTTTAAACTAAAAGTTAAAAAAATAATAAAATATGAACAGTACAATTTGCATTACAGTAAAATTCATCATTTTGCTTATTGCCTTGTTGTTATTGTACTGGACTGTCGTCAATGCGCAATGCTTTAAAAAATATATATTATTTTAAATATTTCACGCAATTATTTATTTTTATATCATGATAGTCCATTTGCATTAAGATACACACATCGAAAGTTTAAAACAATTAAGAATAATTTAAGCACATAAAAATAATGTATAGTTAGCTTACAATATTTTAATTGAAAATGTCACTTTATTTAACAGAACATTTCAATTTTATATTGATTAATAAAAGTAAAGTATAACAGTTATAGTAAATACTAATATTATTTATACAAAGATAAATTAAAATATATACTTAAAATATCAAAAAATATCACTGACCAAGAAATACCACAGTAAACTGGGGGATAAATGAGCATACTTTAAAAACCGATTTGTAAAATAATGAACAAAAAGTATATGTACGTATGAAAAGCCTAGACTATCTGCAATTAAAAAACAGCACCAAAAAATTATTTTTCAGAATTGTTTCACTGATATGAATCTTTAAAAAAAATTATGATCTTCAGAGAATCTTTTTTGAAGATGTTTTAATAATAGTGTAAAAAGTCTTTCTCCTCTTATTTGCTTCATAGTTATGCTGTTTTTGAACTTGATATAATAAAATAGAATGTATGAGGCTGGCTTGGCATAATTTAGATATTTTGCAAAAAATAAAAAAAATAAATAAATTTAATGCTATAAAGTTTGTGACCATTATTTACCCTAAAAAACGAGTGACCCATAATTTCCCCATGTGTCCCTATACATTTCAGCAATCAATGTATTTTAAATATGTTTAAACTTAAATTTAGCATTTATTATTATTATTTTTTTTTTTTAATCTTAACACAAATTAATATTCAGACATTTTGTCCCAAAAAAATTAAGGGAAAATAGATATAAAAAACTGGTGATTTTGTAAATATTTGGAGGACCCCTCCCCCCTTCCCTAGCGTAAAACTTTTTTCTTCCCCTTGCTCCCAGGAAAATGTTTCCTGATTTCCCCTTTCGGGGGTGGGGGAGGGGACTCTTCCTTTAATAGCCCACCTTCCCTTTCAGATTCGCCACTGCATTAGTGTAACCTCGATATCTCGAAAATCTTGTTATCTCCAATAAAGGCATTTTCCCTCACTAACTGACTCCCTTTGATTTCATCTCGTTATCTCGAATTTTTTCGGTATCCCTTCGACTTCGAGATATCGAGGCAACACTGTATTTTAGTGGAATAGTATTTCATAATAGCAAATGAAAATATGTTTAAAATACACCCCCACAAAATTCCGATTCGCCATCAGGAAGTCGGTATTTATACATGTGGTGAGACGGCTGGCAAGAGCGTCCAGGCCAGCCAGACAGCAGCTACTCGTTGACTCAGCAACGAGACACCTGTTGGCCAGACATGGCACGAAAGCCAGTTTTCCATTTCCGGGATACTTTCTACTTTTCTACCCCGTGAACTAACTGTCCACTGACTTAATGAGCGGCAGAACACATTCCTGGAAGTTTTCGGGTATTAGTTCGGTTTCCAGGAGCGAAATTGGGAATGATTTGCGAGAAAAGGCCATTTTTTTTTTTTTTTCAATGGCAGGTTAGCTTTACCAACGAATCACAGGTGTAGTGGACAGTAATACTTTTTTTTTTTTTTTTTTTTTTTTTTTGGAGAAATTGAATAGGTTAATTAAGTTTAGGTGATTTCAATCATCATTTATGTAATTCTTATTCGAGCTGTCCAATATGCGAAAAGAGTAAATCGCTACCAAATATCGGAGTTTGTTTTTTGTGTTTAGTCATTTGTTTACATCAAAGTGTAACAGGGTAAACGCAGCACGTTTTGCCAAGGGTCTGAAAAGATCAGAAACACGTTTACTTTGCGCCACTTCTTTTCATGTTTCAAAAAGAGAGTTAGAGGTAGAAAAAGTGAAAAAAATAATAATGTGGGAAATTTGTATATTATAAATTAAATGTGGTACAGTTTCTGGGATTCAATTTAGTTTTTTTTTTTTTTTTTACAAGCATTTTACAGGAATTGAGAGCCATAAGATTTGGGCTTATAGTGTCTTGTGATAAATCAGGCCCTGATAATTATGCAATTTTGTGATGCAGTCATATCGTATTACAGTCTTTTTGAACCAAAATCCAATTTCAAATGCGACAGTGGGTAAGTGCGAAAGTAGTTGGATCTTGCAATAATTTAAGAGAGTGTTCAATATAAAACTTTCTTATATTATAGATTTCTTAAAATTAATTAATTAATTGATTAATTAAATATAAATTAACAAATGTTTTTGGCGTAATTATTTATTTTTTAATTTTTTTACTTATTTTTATCAAAATGCATTGATGACAGAAGAATGTTTTTAAGAACGAAGGCTAAAATAATCAGAAACACATTTACTTTGGTACTTTTCCTCGCCATTTACAACTTTCGAAAAAGTAGACAGACGAATTCTATAAAGCATTGATTCATTTTCTGCGGTTTCCCAAGTCTCGCGATGCTTTCACGATCTGAGTAGATCCAGTGGCGAACAGAGCTGCATCCCTGAACTCTGCCTTTCGGCTTTCTAAAGGAGTCGATATTGTTTCATCCTAAACAAATTTAGCTGTCCGCACTTCACATTATTTTGTTTACTTGCCGACATTTCTGCCTCTGAGATATACATATTCCTCAGTATCTAGACTGTCTAACGTTGAAATCCCCCCAACAAGTAGGAAAATAAAAACAAAAGGGGGGGGGAATAAAACAAAACGCCAATGTCTCTTGTCGACTTCGGAAAGAAAACATTCGAAAAAAAAAAAAAAAAAAAAAAAAAATGGTGGACAGCGAGCAAGGACCGTGAAACTTCTCATCTGTGTTTTCTTCTAAAAAACCCCCCTCCTCCCTTCAATGAAATGGTTCAACCCTGGTGGTGACCCATCGTTTTTCTGAGAAACACGACGAAGAAGACAAAAAAACAAACCAAAAAAAAAAAAAAAGTGTATAACCAAGAAAACAGCAAGAAAGAGGGGGGTGCTGCTCAAGAAGAAGTAGAGAAGACGAAAAACTAATAATGAAAAAGCAAAGTGAAAAAAAAAATAAAAATAAATGCCACCAACTTCTTTAACCCTCTGTGTTACGGGTTAGCAGCGGGGATAAGAGAGCGAACGGGCTGTTTGGTGCGTTATGGGTGGAAGATAGCGGAGCGAGATACGGCGCGAGTGTACAGTCGTTATTGGAAGAGACGGGAGAGATTTCCCGAGAAAAGCTGGAACGCGTAATGGAAAAGTTATGCGTTGTCATCTATTTTACGTCGGTTGTTAAAAGTGCCCTCTTTTTTTATTCATTTAATAGTAGTAGTTGTAGTAGCTTTGCAAATGAAATGCCCCCCTTTTTTTACGACTATCGCCAGTGCTTGATAGTTTTAAAGATAGCTATAGAAACGAGCTGATTCAATAAAGCGTGTACAGTTTTATTTATTTGTTGATCAGTTTAGCGCTTAATATTGGCGACTTTAAACAATTTTTGTGGGTGCTCTAGTCATGTATCTAAACTGGAGACCTCGTCACCAAATTTCGGAACCATTACAATTGATTGTAATCGTATGCAAAAATGATAATTTACAGTAATACTTATATTGTACTGTATTGTTGGATTTTTTGAAGTTTTGATTTAATTAATATCAAGATTACTATTTTTCTACAAATTTAACATTAACTACTCTTATAAAAAAAGAGGCAGTAATCGTAATCATAATCGATATTAGCTCTTTTAATCGATTACAGAGCTATGTAATCGTCCGATGTGTGCTGGCCACCCGACAGAGGTTCGCTAAATTCAAGGAGTGCATAGGGAGAAAAAGGTTGGGAACCACTGTGCTAGACTATACCTTCTATGGCAGCTTGATTTTCTAAAGCACTCACATACATCAGCGACAAGTAGTAGAATTTTATCCATTAGTTAACATTTTTTATTTCATGATGAAGGAAAGAAAATTGCGAACTTTTTTGTGTATCAAGAAATTTTTTTTTGGAGTGAGAAACTTTGCTCCCGTGCCTCGTAATTGAAATTCCTTGAATGAGCACACCCATGCGCTAATAATACAAACGGACTAAAAAAATATTAAAATCACTTTTAAATACATAGTCTTGTTCTAAATAAGTATAAATAAATATGTAATTTTTAATTCAATTTTAGTATTCTTTAAAAATGTTTTATTTTTATGTCGGGAAAATGCAACAGCATACAAAAATAAGTTAAAATGCTCGTGATAGTAGGGCCCCCAAAATAGCCTCTTGCCCCGGGGCCCCGGCCACCTATGATCAGGCTCTGGTTGTGACACCCAAGTAATCTAACGTAATTAAATAATTTCATAAACGATCTTTTATACTATAGAAAACTGTTTGATTTTTTCTGAATTTACAACAAATTTTTTCTACAAAAGTAAATAAAGCTGTTCCTTGAAATTCTTTGGGTGCTCTGCACTCATGTGATTTTTTTCTGTGGGCGCTTGAGTCCCGGAGCACCCACATAGTCGACGTAATTGTAAAGAGTCTCTAAATGTGCATAGTACAGATTGTAAAGAGACTCTAAATTTTTTCGAGTCACTATCATAGATGATTCTTGTAAAATTTGTTCAAAAGCATGTTTTCTTAAAAGAACATCCTTAAAAGGTTTTTTTTTTTTTTTTTTTCACTTCGTACTTAAACACAGCAAAAGGAAGATGAAGTTACATTTTTCCTTATTGAATTATTAAGATACTTGTAAGGTCTGTTTTTAAAATAATGGAAGCTCCAAATTTTAAGAAAAGAGTTTTAAAATTAAAAATCCGATGTGGTGCGAAAACTTCCATTCTGGTTAGAACAAACTTAGAGAATTTTAGTTTTTTTTTTCTGCAGACCCATCAATTTTATATGAAGATAAAAATTTTTAGCAAGTTATTTCATTTATTTAGCAATCAAAACAATTTGTTTAACGTAACAAAATATTTTCCTAAATTAAAACTAAAATTCTAATAAAAAAGGAATAACACCTCTCCTTCCCCCCCCCCTCACGCCCAGAATAATAATAATAATAATAATAATAATAATACTCGACAAAGTCACACAAACATTCAAGAATGATAAGTTATAAATTTGATACATTTTAAGAATTATGTAGTACTTAAAATTATCGTTATAAATAAAGTAAATCGATCACTAAAAACATACACAACATTTTTACGAGCAAAGAAAATAAAATTTAATCATTGTTTAAATAAACATATCTAATTTTTTGAAGTACAATTTTTTTTTTTATTTTAATGCGTGAGAATATATTGATTTTCTCACATAAACATATGATTCAACCAACTTAATCTCTGAAATAAAGTTACTCTTTTCTTATAGTCTAAAAAATAGTTTTAAAAAATTATTATTTCAAAATACGGGTGGTATGTAATTAATATTGTTAACTTAGAATTTTAACAGATCTTCGATTATATGACTGTTTCGACAGAAGTTATTTAAAATTGGTTAGCTTCAATAATTATTTTTTAAAAAAATGTGCTTTTAAAAACAACAATGTGTTTTTCAATTGGTGATGAACTATACATTTGTTCTTTTGACTTTAGATAAAATGTAAGCAAGTAAGTAAACATTTTTTTCCCTCCAGTCTTTGAATTATAAGTGAACAAACAATAATAAAATCGATGTAGAAAATATAATGCTCTTATAATCTGACAAGCGAGCACTAATAAAAATAAATATGCAAATTTTTCAAATAGACACGATGATGAATAAATGGAATAATTCAATGGAAATGGAAAAACTCTGGTATCACTTTTTATGGCATAGATACTACTATTATAAATTTTATTATTATTTGAACTATTTTTTTTAATAGTCTAAAATTTGAAAAATCACTGTAAAACTATGCTCCGATTCACAAACAGGGATAACAATGGATATGTTGTTGACATTAAGTTGGTTGTTAAATATAACTATTTTGATAAAATACCACATTTCGTAAATTAAAACACACTTTGAAAAATTTCAAGCATAAGCATTTCGTAATGAAACATTTCCTTTTAAAAGTGGAAAAGCACACACACATACACACACACACACACCTAAAACACCGCACCCTTTTTTGGAATATTTCAACCATTAAACAAAATTAAATGCTTAAACATAAGATATTTCTAATGTATAATTAGAACGTCATAATGTACTTTTTTTAATTACGCATGTTTTTTTAATGTAATACTGTAAGAAATTATTGAAAAGTATAATACCGTTCGTGCAAATTCAAGTCATCAAAGACATCATGAGAAATTTCAATTTGTTTGCACTAAACCTATATATATATAATATAATAGCTTACTTACGTAAAGCGAAATCCCAAGATATATATTTTTAATTTATTCCTAAGAAATAAACCACATGTTTTGGCGAGATCTTCATATGTAGTAAGTAACAAAAATCATAACAACCACTTTAGGTCTATTAATTTCAGCTTTTTTCTTCATTTAACAACACGGATCAATTCTGATACTGGTGTTTCTTCCTGAACCATTCATTTGATGACTGTTTCAACTAAATTTACAGGGTTTTTATATTATTTTGTTAGTAAAAGAATTTATCCATGCAAATGAAGCTGAGGTGAAACAGAATAAGAGGATTAATGTTTTAAAATATAAAGTTTTTAAGGGAAGTCCTCTTTTGAAAACTTTCTAACTTCTTTATGGAGGAGAAGTTGCATTTCCAACAGTAAAGAAAAGAGGGCCTTTTGGAACTTAACAAAAATGCCGTTTCGCCTTTTTCTAGTCAAAATGAAATCTCTCGAGAATAATTACAAGATGTTCTTCATTCACTAGTGTACTGTAATAACCTAAATTATTTTCTTCAAGCCTTGTTAAGCATAAATATATGAATTTTCTCTGAAAGCGAAAAATTACAAAATAATTTGGTAATACGATATGACAGCTAAATTTTCAAATTTACAGATATTTATTAATTTCGGTGAAAAATTAAACCTTTGATCGAATGACTTCTTGAAATGGCAGCTTTATCCTATATTAATAATTAAAAAAAATTCTAACAAAAAATGTAATATTTATATCCGTCAAAATAACATTACAATTTTTTAATCTATAAATAAAAAAAATTTTAAAAATGAAGCATATATATAAAATTTATGTAAATATTTTTAAAACATGTTCTTGGGTGTATTTTGATCGTTATGAAATATTTTAATATACCTTGTCTAAAATGTCTAACTTATCTTGTTTAAAATAACTCTGAATTTATTTTAAATATACACACCTTTATGGAGAAGTTGGATTTCAATGAAATAAAACATTTCTTATTTTAATGTTAATTTATTTTTAAAATATGTTTGCGCTGAGTATAATTCATTTGTTTACTTCACTTTACGTATAAACATGTCAAACTATATATATAGATATATTTTTAATTAGCAAGTTATTGAATCAACAATTTTAGAGCAAGTTCAAATTTTATTGTTGCATCATATTTTATGTTTATAATAGTTTAATTGTATGTGAAATACGTTTTATATTTCTAAACAGAATAGTTACAGTAACTACGCATTTATTTTTCTAAATCATACATTTAATTAGGTTAATAAATACACGAAGTGAATAAAAGCATTTAAAACGCTTTTATACATTTAATCCACAATTATTTTCTTTTTCACAATACGAGAGTGAAAGAAGCTTTAAAACATTCACTGGATGCATAAGAAAGAAATAAAATATGAAAATTCGTAAATTTAAATGACTAACATTTTTGTATCTTGATTACGGTTTATGATTATAAATATTTAACTTTGAAGTTTTTTGTAAAATTGCAGTTATCTTCGTATTAAACTAAGCAAATCAAATGTTTAAAATTTTGTGCAATCGATGCGGCGTGCTTCACGCATAAGTTTGGTAAAATAAACAACTAACAAAAGAGAAGATAAAAGAGAGAGTTAAGCAACTTTATCATTAGTTAAAATATATTTATCATAATTAGTTAAAGTAATTATTTATGATGCACGGAGAGTAACTTGTTGGGTAGTTTTGGCTGCAATGTTCTTTTTCCCTTTTTAGTGATTTTACCACTCTCTATATTTCAACATTAATGACTCAAGTTCTTTATCATTCTTCAAGCACGTTGAAGAATATTATTTACTTAGAATATAATTTACTTAAGTAGCATCAAAAAATATAAAAGTTTGTAATTTTCAATTATTATGTGAAATTACAGTTGTCTCGATTTACCCCCAAAATTAAAAAAAAAAAAAGTATTTTAAAAAATTGATAAAAATACTAAATTTCTTTTTGCTGTAGTCAGAGATAAGAAGAAACGGCAATTATTATTTTTAATTTAAAGTAGCAATTGAAGAACCTAGAAAATCTAAAATTATTTACTTCGCTTACTAATTTAGTTGTGACTATTGAACTTTACTTCTCTGCCATATTTCCTTTTTACTTTCTCAAGAATTGACGCAGTTAAATAATTATTATGAAAAAAAGCGGAATAATGAAGTTTCAGAAAATTTAGATTGTTTAAAAAAGAAAAGAAATAAAAATGGAAATTTTTCTAGCATGAGAAAAATGTAAAATGCTTTGTTTGTTTCTTTAAAAGATTACAAAATTTGCTTTACATATTTTTTATCAACACAAAAGATTCATTTTCATACATATTTTAATTAAAAGTTTAGGTCCAAGAAGTGCCATTTCACAATTCTTGTAAATTTCGGAAATTGGAAACGGACACTCGCACACAGTTTTTTTTTTTTTTTTTTTTTTTTTTTTTTCAGCAGTAAAGGAATTTTATTCATACGTTGTGTAACAAATATATATGTATATATTTAACTGGAAGTTAATCATTAAGTGTTTGTATTTTGTAACAGATTAAATTCATAGTTTAATTTGTTTTCTTTTTATAAATTCCAATTTTGTATTTTTGTTTATTTATTTATTTTTAAGCTTATATTTGTAAATAATACAACAATCTGAATTTAATCTAGTATTTGAAAAGAAAACCGAGGTGAAAAGCAAGGATAAATAAAAACATTCAACTATTTTTAGAATAACTAAACATTTTTTTTTGCTCTGAATTTTTCAATTTATGAAAAAAAATCACTCTTACGTTGAGGATATATCTTTTCCTAAACTGATTTTTTAAGGTGTATGTCGTTGCCATGCAAAATAAATTTTAACTGCAACAAAAGTAAATAAATAAATCTTCTATTAATAGTACCAGTGAAAATAATTTTAACTGTAACAAAAGTAAATAAATAAATCCTCTATTAATATTACAAGTGAAAATAATTCTAACTGTAACAAAAGTAAATAAATAAATCCTCTATTAATATTAGAAGTGAAAATAATTATTTTAACTGTAACAAAAGTAAATAAATAAATCCTCTATTAATAATACAAGTGAAAATAATTTTTCTGGTCATAAATTACCCATTAACATATCCCACGGAGGAACTTCGCTATCAAATAAAAATCAAAATTTTACAGATGGGATATAATTAACTTTTTTTTACCTTTTCATAAAGTTTGTTTTCTTCTAAATCCACCATTTTGGGGCCCTGGAAACACAGCATATCTATCGGGCCAGGGCTTGTGTTTACTTTTGCTGCCTCGTGCCTCATCCGTTCACATATCCCGCCGCGATTCAGTCAAGTCAATCGGGGCACTAGTACACAACTGCACGTGGACACAAGTGAATAAAGACGGTGGCCCGCCGCTTTTTCCTTCCTGCCTGTCCAAGGGACTTCGCAAAAGGGTTGCAACGGAAAGAAAGAAATAGAGGGCGGGAAAATGCCAAATACGGTAACCCTCCGACGAAGCCCGTCGCCAAGCATGTTGGAGATTTTCTCCAAAGGCGAGAGAATCGAAATGAGAAAAAAGTTGGTAGGCGTTTCTCTTTGTTTCCTGCCCAGCTTTGCATACATAAATTTGCACGCTTCCCGTGGTTCCGGAAAATATTTTTTAAAGAAAGCTTGTTTTATTTTAATCGTAAATAATATGGGCATTTAGAAACAAAAATGTTCTTAAAAGTGAACAAAAATTCCTTCGTGTATTTCACTAAGAGCGATATGTGTAATCTTGAAAGCTTTGATTTTATTTTTATAAAATTATATTTTTTTTATGGACTTAGCCTGAAAATATCCGAAAAATACTTTCACAACTGCAAATTCAATGCCTAGATGAATAGCTCTTAAAATACAATATAAATGCTAATTCCTCCCCCCGCTTTTAAATAACTATAATATGAGTAATTTTGAAAGCAACAATTTGTTTTTAAAAAATCATTTATCCTAATTTTACGGGAATTATTTTTGGAAATAGACTTAACCATATACGATTACACTTACTGCTGAATAATAATAATTATTATCAACTCTGATTATCATTCCATTTAAAAAGAAAAATACTTTTTTTAATTTCTTTTAAGGTACATAATCATATATACTCAAGAAAATATTTTTCCGCTTATTAAAATTTATATCAATATTTCAAGTGTTTGACACAACTGTAATTAACAAAGCACGTAAAATTTCCTTTCGGACAAAATAATGTTATACACATTTTTTATCAATCCGCTTTTAAATACTACCGTGTTTACTCGCGTAATAGTCGCCCTTGCATAATAGTCGCACCCACGTTTTGAAGCAGAAAATTTAGCTTTAGAGTTACAATATTATGTAGTAAATTTTCCCCGCATAATAGTCACAACTGGACTTTCACCATGAAATTTTTTCAAAAAATGTGCGCCTATTACGCGAGTAAACACGGTAGATGTTGACTTACCTTAGTAAAGTTTGGTATGATGGTATATTGTATTGTGCCTTGTTGACAACCTATTCAATATTTTTAATAATCGGAGAATTATATTTTTAAGTAAAATCGTACCGTTATGTACATAACAAAAACCACAAGTAAATTCGAAATAACATCTTATAATCATTATGGCAGAATTGTAAATGCAGATAGCTTTAATTAAAAAAAATACTGTATAAATGGGGGGGGGGGGGAGAACTAAACTAATTGAAAATAATATTAAAGGAAAATTAATTTTAAAGTGTCCTTAACGATGTGATAGATAAGATTTGAAATGCTTGATAAAACTTACCTTATTCTACTGGTATTTGTTGTATTAATTTTAAGAAATTTGATCTATTTTAGACCAAATAACACTCCAACAAAAAGTAATTTATTTAAAAACTAACAAATAAATTATGGTCTAAATGTTAAAATTTATCATGAAATCAATCTCGATATTATTATGGTAAAATTACACGAAGACTGCGATTACATGGCGAAATTTGTGTCTATATATCAGTAATTAAATTCTTATTTTTGATTATTATTCATTTAACTAACAATATGCATAAAAATTATTACGTACATGATTCTGTAAAAAGACAGCCATTTTTTTCCCTTATAAATGAATGTTGCATCTGCTGATATTCTGATATTATTTTCTACGTCAATTGACTCTTGATATACATGAAACACATTACTCTATTTTATATTGTAAATATTAATTATAACCCTTAAAGAGTAAAACTACTATCACAATCTTACCGAATGCAACCAAAACTCAAAGTGATAATCACATACAAGAAACACATTGAAAGCAGTTCCAGGCAAGATTTATGTTCCGCCAAGAGAACATACTACATATAACATAATACAATCCTCTCTCGTATGTGAACTTGTGTAACTCCTGTCAGTCATACACTTTAGCTTATCAATCTCAAACTGTATCTTTGCAGTAATACAATCCCTAGAGTGGTTTATCTATCTGAGTGCACCCAGTTTACGGGATCAAACCACTAAGAATAGAAGAGTTGCGTAATTATCTATCTTATATTAACCACGGTTCTTTCTTTATTATTTTTTTAAAAATGTTTTTCAAGTAAATAAAATTCATGCACTTCTGTACACTGTGTTTTATTTTTAATAGTTTTTTTTTAAATATTGCTTCCCTTGCAAAATAGAGAGTAAACTGAAATTCGTTGTTACTTTCATATTATTGTTATAATTATAATTATTACGTTTATACTTTTTCCGGGTCTGAAACTATATGAAAGGATAAAAAAATAAATAAATATAACGATTTGATAAAGACTTCTTTTTACTTTTCACTTAATATATTTAGATTATGATGATGCATTATTGCAATATGATTTTATATAACATACATTGGCATTTCACGTTATGATTTTTTTGCTTTTTTTGTGATTGAACTGGAGTTTTCTTCCACACTTTCGTTATATTTTTATAGTTTTTGCTACAATCATTATATCTGATTGCTGGAAATCTACACCGAAGGTGCTTTAAATTTTGCACATTTTGTAGAATCTGTAAATTTATAAGACAGAAAATCTGTTCTTTCCTTGATTTTTTTCCACAATCTTGAACCCAAAACAAAAACAATACAATTCTTACCATTAGATTATTCGCTATGAAATTCTCTCAAATATACAGAAATACATAGGCATATAACGATAATATATTTCGGAGTATTTTCATTCATTCTTGTGCGAAAAACGGATACTTCAATTGGTTGATCTCTAGTCTAGTTTTCACTACTGTACATCTTCATTTTACGATTGCTATAATTATTTTAGACTACTTTTTAACCTTCAAGTATGAAAATAATATTGGGAACTCATTTTTCTCTGAAATGTATATAGGTTCTTTTGTCTTTTCTTTCTTTTTTTTTTTTTTGTGTGTGTGTGTGTGTTGTAAATATTGTCACAATCAATTAAGTAGTGTATACAGTTTGTTTTTTTCATTTTTTACAATTATTATTATTATTTCCAGGGGACTCATGCGTAATTGCTAAAGGGAAAAAGTTGTGGTTAGCAGCATCAGCATTTAAAGATTTCGGCTGGGAAGCCACACTACTGTGGGAAGGAATCTTCTAGGGTCGGCAGTTATGGTGCCAAAGTCCCAAAATAAATGACTGGAGTATTTAGTATTGAATATTGTGTACGTAATTGTTAAAAATATGTCGATATTTTTTCCCCCAGCGATCCAACTTGCCATCCGTTACCCCCTATAATGAGAAGGACACTTTAAACTAGATGGTCAAAGCTTGTAAGCTATCCACCTTGATAATTTTTCAGACTTTATACTTTTGGTTTCTAATTGACTACCTATTTTTACTCAGCAATCGCAGATTAACACAATAGGGTGCCTTTTTCACTTCGGTTCCAGATCGGTGGCAATACATTGACCCCCCAAACCGCTTCAAATTCATTGAATTGCTATCCTCCCGAAGTGCATAGAACCAGCTCGTTTAACCTTTATTCCTCCTCTCACAACATTTGCGCATTTCACTGGAGCTTTGCATCGATTGGCCGACGTCTGTCTGACGTCTCAGTAATTTACTAAAGCGAACACCATACACATAAAAAAAAAAAAATGTCGAAAAAATCAACAAAGCAAAAGAGTGACACAAAAATAAATGAAGAATCACTGGACTCCTTTCATTATCGCTGCGCGCGGTCATTTAGAATGTGCGAGGAAGCAGGAATTTTTCAGTGTCTTCACAAAGGGCTGTTTATTAAGACAGACAAGTCTTGTACTCATATTCGAGAAGAAAAAAAAAGAAAATCAGCACTGGAAATGACCAACGATGTTCTTCATAATGAATGTTTCGCTTTTATATGCATGATTATGAGATGAAAAACACGGCACAGTTCATCACTGAGCACAAAAACTATTGCTAAGAAAAATGGAAATCCCCTCCCCTCTTTCTCTCCTCTCCTCCTCTCCCTGAAGGTTAATTATCGCACTTTTCTCGCGAACAAAAAATTTCGATGTGTAATTCGGTTGCAAATTTTTTCCAATACTTGTTTGGTATCTTTAAGAAAAGGATGTTTAGTTCAGTCACGGTAAAGTTCAATCGTATGTCCTAACGTGTGTCCTTTAAAAATCACGTATTAAGGGAATTATTTACAGTGATGTAACAGTAATTAACAGTGCAAAAATTATGAATTTTTTGTATAGATATGCTTTGAAGTACGACAAAATAAAATACTTTAAAAAAACTCAAAGAAATTACTATTTTAATTTAAATTTTAAAAAATTGAATTTCTAAAAAATGTCTTTTGTGCACCAACTTTATTTTTTTTTTTTTAAATTTTACCTTATGATTCAAAAATGTATTCCGAACAAATTTTCTTATTTATAGATTCGTTGAAAAGTAAAATTTTAGGGAATATGTATTTTTATACGTTAACACTGAATTTTCACTAAGTTTTCATGCTTTTATAAACTTATATTGAATTTTTATAATCTTAATGGCCACCAAAATTAAAATGGATAAGAAAATTAATTTTTATATGTATCTTGAGTCTCTATAATGACTAAGATTTCTTCAAAAATTGTCTCATTTTGTACAAAAGGCCTTTTTTGGAACTTTTAAAGGGCCATTTATGGGATACTTACATTTTTTAAACGTTTATAACTTTGTTTACTGATTAAGTTAGAGACATGGGATTTTTGTCTCAGATACAGTAAAAATCATAAAATATTAATACATTAAAGGAAAAATTCTGATTTTTGACGGAGTTTTGGTAATATCATAGCCCTCCATCCCCTTAAAAATATTAAAGTTAACAGCTTTTCAATAAGTGATCCCATGATGGTTTCACTCTCTCTAACGTATTTTTATCTCTTACGTTGGCAACTTGTACTAATTGCACTGATTGTAAAAGAAATCGTTCTGCCACATTTTTCATATAAAATTATATAATAACATTTGGCCTTACAATAACACTTGAATCTGAGTAATCGGTGCGAGTTGCGGAGCTAAATGCTACCTTGAGTTTATGCAAGGCATTTCCAACATGATTATCCGAAACCAAAATTTCTTTGTAAGTAGTCGTTTAAATTTTTGGAGTCTTCTTTTGTCCAAAAACTATTTGTTAAACAAATTATTAACCAACTAAAATATATTTTGAGCTCCAAAATAAAGCCAATCAAAACTGTGCCCCCCCCCCAAAAAAAAGGTAACTCCATACTTTTGTGAAATGACTTTTTATATAAATGACTTCTTACAGTGAAATGACTGATGAAAGACATTTCAAAATTTAAATTCAGGAAACTGTGGGACTATTACGCGAGTAAACACAGTAATATTGTACTATAGTTTATCTTTTTATAAAGCCTTTTTGATGGCAATAAAAAGGGTAACTATGCATAATTTGAAAGTGAAGCATAGCATTCTCGATTATCCAAAAAGTTCTATTTTAGGACTGATGGTTGGTCCCATCTGCTTCGGATCGCTGGAGCTTCTACCGTATTTAGGTACTGAAGAAGGTTTTACATTTACATTTTTTTAAATTTTTCTTTTATATACATTCTCTTTCGAATTCTTATAGAAAAATATGTTTATTGGCTGAAAATTACTTATGTTAAATAAATGTGGTTGATCTGCTGAAACTGCTCCTGTGACTGTGATGGAGCTGATCAGGGGATTCCTTCACGAGCTTTTAAAGCTCTGAGACAAGGAGGCGAGCTGATACTTTAAACTGTAAACTGTACATTTTGTTTAAGCGAAATAAGTTTTCTTTATAAATTAGCCTCTCTCAAAAATGTTTATGTTAATTTATAATAATATTTTGCTTTATTTTATATTTTTCAAATAAGCTTTTATCAAAAATTAGTCAAAAAAATAAATTAAATAAAAATCATCTTTTAAAAAAAAAACACTCAAAATACTGGTGTTAAACGATAAAGTAAATAACTCGGCTGTTCGAGCCCCGTCAGGGGGAGACCCCCCCCCTCAACCCCCCCCTAATTTTTTAGTTTCATTATTGCCATATTAAGGCGATATTAATTGATGTCATTTTATCTCTCATCTTTCGTGTATTTCTGGTAACCCTATGTTGAAATTTTTATGATTGTAACCTATTTATAGAAAAATACATGTGATGCATATTCTACAGCTTACGAAATATTGTAACAATAGATTAAAGCTGTTGTGAACTAATGGTATTCAAATATATGTAAAATTATGTCGCATTTTTATGTCACTTTTTTGGGGACACATTTTTCGGACAATTTTCAGTAAAGAAGGGTGATAGATAAAATGACATAGTCATTAATAAAAACTTAGTATAAAAAACACGCATAAAATGATACTTTTTTTAAAAAATCATCTGTGCCCGCGACTGAACAATACAGCTATGAATATTATTGGTTTCGTTTGAACCGTGTATTCAAAAGATGTAGATCAAAGAAGAGAAAAAACGAAAGAAAATTTTTTATACCAAATATGTGTAGGAGAGGGGTATGAGAAGAAAAAAATATCGAATGTAGAGAACAACACCATTTTCTAAAAAACCTACTTTTCACTAAAAGCTTACTCAACTGAGAGGGGCCTGGGGGGGGGGGAGGGTTGAAATCCTTCTTTTCTTTGTCTAAAGTAAAGTAAGTGGGGGGGGGAGAGACACGCATTAGTCAGTGACGGGGGGGACGTCATAAAAACGTCTTGGAGAGTGAGCCCTTACCTCATTAAGGAACTCGCAGCTCATTAATGCGTTGCCACGCCCCCACTATACACCCCCCTTCCTCATCACTGACCTTGAACAGTGCGATGCATCATCCGGACACATGTGGTCTCGACCCCCCCCCTTCCCATTAGAAGCAACCCCACCCCCACCCCCACCTTCTTCGACTCCAGAAGAAGAAGACGCATAGCTATGGTTTGGTTGAGTGGTTGACAAAAACGTGGAAGACAGAAAAAAAATAAAAAGTCAAAATAAAATCAAGTGAATGAAGAATAAATAACACGGTGAAGCTTTTGCGAAAATGCAAGTTCGGAGGAAAAAAAAAAAAAAAAAAAAAAGAATGAATTTCCTGCTTTTCGTTGCAAAAAATTATGCAAATTTCATTAAAAGATTCGTATTATTTTCGTTTTTTTTTTCTTTTTCCCCTGCGATTTTGAATAATTAATGAGCTTGAGTGAATGAGATGAAATAATAAATTGTAAAATAACACGCATAAAAAGTACTTATCAATCAGATAGCCTGATTGATAAGTACTTTTTATGTGTGTTATTTTACAAAGTTTTAATTATTTAGATGAAATAATTAAAACTCTGTAAAATAACACACATAAAAGGTACTTATCAATCAGGTTATCTGAATGATAAGTACATTTTATGTGTGTTATTTTACAAAGTTTTAACTATTTAGATGAAATAATTAAAACTCTGCAAAATAACACACATAAAAGGTACTTGTCAATCAGGTTATCTGAATGTTAAGAACATTTTATGATGCGTGTTATTTTGCAAAATTTTAATTATTTCATGTCTTAAACACCAGTTTCTTCTGGGTGGTTTTGGTTGTTGAATGATATGCTCTGAAAAGTCAATTTTCGAGAATGACGAGACGTGTTTGGAACGCGCTCTTTTCAATTCACTCTGCAAACCACCAGTGGAGTATCCTCTGGGCTAGCTAAGCAAGCAGCGAAGTCTGACGAATATCCATAAAGGCCATTTCAATACTTAGCCTAAAGAAAATTCTAAATTGGCACACATTTCAATCATTCTAATAAAAGAAAATAGGGGAAAAGAGAAAATCAGAGAAAAGAGCAATAAGGGGGAAAAATTGTCTTCCGTTTCATTGGTGGATTAAGATACAGTACTCGCCGCTTAATAAAATCATATTTCTTCTAAGCTAAGCTGGTTTTAATAGAGGCTGATCTTTATATGCGGCGAACGTTATTTCAATCCAAAGAATGTGTGTCAACTGTTGCCACTTCCCAAACTGTGAGAGAAATTATAAAATAAGGCGATTAATAGAATAACTAAATAAAATTAATTGATTTGAAATTGATTATTGGTAAATTGTTCACTCAAAGTTTGTACTACAAGCATATGATGCTACGTATAAAATGAATTTACTTATATGTTACATAATAGCCTTTTCGAAAAATTATCGGTGTTTCACTGTTTGGATGGAGCATTAAATGTTGCATGCTTCTAGCAAGAGAGTAATACTGAAGTACATTTTCGGTTAATTCTTCCATTCATCCATTCCAAAATATCATCCCTTACAGGGAAAAATATTGGTCTAGCGCCAATCTCATACGATTGACAATACTGCCATACTCATTTTATTAAGCGGCAATTTTAATACACATTTATATTGACTTGATATCGTTCTAAGGAATCTGATTCGATTAAGTGGCTGGTTTTATGAACCAACGGTTTTATTGAGCGGCGGACACTGTAGTCTACTTTTGGAAGCCAGCATAGATAACCCACTGCTCAATAGATCTGTCAAAGTAACTTTTCTTGGTTAAATGATCTGCCTAAAATGCGTAAATATTACTTGATCATATTTATTTTTCTATTTTTTTCTTCTTGAACGATTGCCTATTTAACAGAATGGCGCAACATGGAATATACGCATCTTTCCACTCTATGGTGTCGTCTAAGTTATCTGTACATGTACTTTTACTGCAGCCTTATTGCTATAACGGTAGAAGCAAACATTAACATAGCTCAGTTGCAAAATCATTTTCAACAACTCACTTTCCCGTTTTATTTTGAGTTCGGTTAAAAAAAAAGACAAAATTCCTGTACGCATTCACATTTGATAATGTTGATACTGTAACATATAATTTTTATGAAGATAATTCTTTATTTCTTTATATTCATTATTGATTAGACACCTCTTGCTTGTGCACGCCTTTTTAAACATCAGAAGTTTTACCCTGATTTTACCAGAAAAATTAAAATTTTAAAGAAATTTTTGGGACTGAATATCATTTATTATTTTTGGAAATTTTAGTTTTAGAAGAGTTTTTCAATTTTAGTGATGAAGATACATGTGCTTATGAAGAACAATATATTGTAAAGAAAAAAAAAGTCAGTCAATCAATAGTTAATCGATAATTTAAAAAATACCACACGAAGAATTTTTTAATAATACAATCCTACTGAGCTGAATAAGGAATATATGGATTGTTTTTATTATTTTCAGGCATTAATCGCTACAATAATAGGGAAATATAAACTATAAGACGTGCCTGAAAAAGCCGATATCTAAAATCATTTTGCGTGATAGATGTTAGTAAACAATCAGTAAAAATTAAAGCTCGATATTTAACAGCTAATCAACCTGTTGAAATGCAGATTAAATTAAGATTGCAAACCTTGTTGTTTTCTTTTAATTCTCGAAGATAGTTATTTGATTTAATTATTTACCAAACATCTATAACTGAAACAACTGCAAATTTGGTATTGCTCCGTAAATCTCACGGTTATGATTATATGTTATTAAAAATATCTAAATTTATTTATTATTTTCAATTTTTAAATAAAATTTCTATGCTATATGACAACAACTCAATTTTTTTGTGATAAATTATTTCACAAATAATTATTTGATATATATTGTATCGTATGACGATGTACATTATATGCAATGTACAGTACTTTTTTAAAAGTGAGATAAAATATCAGTGTACACTGAATTATTGGTTTGTTTTTGTAAACGTTGAAATTCTTAGATAATATAGATATAAAAAGAAAATATCAACCTTAACACTATTATATTAATAGAAAAATAGAATTTATAATGATACTGAACTGAGAGCATGGGGAATAGCTATACTTTGTACAACACTGTAAGTCTATTGTGGGCTAAATTGTAAATTGTATTATTTATTCATAAATATTAGAACATTCGTTTATTTACAAGTAATAAATAACACAGTGAATAACACAGATAAATATAAAAATAGTGAGTACACGGGCTATTTTGTGTGGTACAGAGTGTGCACCTTCTTCAGGTGGAGAAGTTCTTTCTTGAGAAACAAACCAGAATTTAGCGAAAAATCTTATTCCCGCTCGTGCAAACGAAAGAACTTTTTCTAACTGAAGGTGGATAGATCCTTTGTACCACTCGAAACGGTCCGTACTGATTAATTTTATATTTATGTCTATTATACACGATACTCTTTATTATTTTAACAATTACTATTCCCTAAATAACATTTTATTTAAATCCATTAACACCTAGAGTTCCCTTTTTTAGGACTTTTTCAAAAGTACAAAAGCTTTAATTTATTTTTCAAGTTTTGTTTCTTCAATAATAAACTTAATTTGCACAAGCGTTAACTAAGCAAAATGCGAATCTTTCACTGTTTCATTAATATTCTTTAGAAAAATTATTTCATTCTACGCACCGTTAATGTTAGAAATACATTTATCACTGCAGGCACCAGCATAAATTTTTAGAAATGATAAAAATGGCTGGGTGATAACTGGTTAAACTCTGCATATATGCCTTCGGAGAAAAGCAAACATATTTTTTTATAAATTAAATATTTTAATTTTTTTTCCCTTACAGATGCTCGGTTATCTGTACCAGTGGCGCATACAAGGGGGAGAGGGATTGGGGATTCACCCCCCCCCTTGTCAAAATTTTTTAAACAAAATGTTCATACATTTTAGATTTTTAGGTTATATAGTATGTATTTTAACACAAAGTTATGTCTATAACACCCCCCCTTTGAAGGAAGCCTACATACGCCACTGTTCTATACACGCACATCTATTGACGCAGCTGGCTGTGCGCACAGCCAGCTGCGTCAAAAAAGGGTCTCTAGATCTGCGTCACGCGATGAATGTTTCGATTGTCGTGGTAGTTAAGTCGAGCGATGGCAACGGCTGCCCTTTTTTCAGCATTGGGAAAGGGTTGCGCCTCAAAGGGTTAAAGCCGTAAAGAAAAGCTATCAAAAATTTGTTTAATGCACATTTTTAAAAAAAGGAGAAAACTTTATACGATCAGAGAACGCCATTAGCTGCGCCATGTCTATGTGGCATAACTAAAATCAAGTCCTGAGAAACCAGTAGAAATTTAAAAAAATAAAAAAAAAATTCTTCGCGGCTTGTCGAAAGAGTTTAAAATACAGTTCAACACCCTTTAAAATAACTAAATAAATAAGATCCCCGGGAAGACTATATAGTTTCAATGTCTACTTTATAGCTCCGTGAACAAAGTCCTTATTAAATTTGTTTTATCCAAGCGTGAGAGAGAGAGAACAGAAAAGAAAGAAAGAAAAAAAAAAAAAAAAAGAGAATCTTGTCCTAAACCTACACGTATACTGTCCTTATTCATACTCCTCCCCGTAACTAAAGCTGAAAATAATAATAAATGAATAATGATAAAAATAAATAAATAAATATCCAGCCAAGTCCAGGAATTGTTTCTCTGAGTGGAGGGCGTTACGACGCCTTCTGTCTGAAAGAAGGAAGGGGGGGAGAGCACAGTCCTCCCCTTTCTGTCACCAGGCGAACTGTCACAGGGCTGATGTCGTAAAAACTGGCCTGGATGCCTGGGAACAGGTGGCCCGTGGAAAAAAAAAAAGAAAAAAGGCGAAGGGCCTGTTATAGACAGACTGAGCAATGCACAAGCCTGGCATTCATGACCACATCTTTTTTAATGACCTCCGGCTATTTGTTTTTTTAATTCTTCGCTTTTACTTTAATATGTTCGTCGCAGATTCTTGGCATGGTTATGAGGCCATAAGGCAGGAGACTATAAAAAGGGGCATGAAGAGACGATATTTAATTGGAATAACTTACACTGGCGTACCTAAAAGTTTTGCGCCTAAAGGAATAGGGGGTTAGGCGCAAATTAAAATTGTGAATGAGCTACAATATTATTTAACGGTCTTTCTTTTTTTTTATTGATTTAGCTTTGATTATTTAACCCTTTGAGGCGCAACCCTTTCCGAATGCTGAAAAAAGGGCAGCCGTTGCCATCGCTCGACTTAACTACCAGCAAGATGGCGGACGATCGAAACGCTCATCGCGTGACGCAGATCTAGAGACCCTTTTTTGACGACAGCTGGCTGTACGCAGACTCAGCCAGCTGCGTCAAAAATGGGTCTCTAGATCTGTAGCACGCGATGAACATTTCGATCGTCCGCCATCTTGCTGGTAGTTAAGTCGAGCGATGGCAACGGCTGCCCTTTTTCAGCATTGGGCAATCTATCCAGCTGTTCTCGAATTGTTACATTTTTCAGCAGATGTCAGTGCTGTTGAAAATAATCGTCGTCATTTTTTTACGGAAAATGACGTGCTAAAAAGTAAAGGATTCTCGTGGAGCTATGTCACCCGCAACTATTTTTATAGAAATCATATCTATTCTTCGTGAATGGCAACAGTGAAAACGTCAGAGTTTGGTGTTCCCAGATCGGGAACACTGCGCATTAAAGGGTTAAAGCTTCGCATGGTATTTTGCGAATGATTAGGAGGAAAGATAAATCACGCAGAACGTAATTGATTATAAAATGCTTTTCATCGGCACTGTACGACGACATCAGTTCTAACGACTCATTACTAAGATGCGGTGGCAAAGATGTCTCTTCTGTGCATAGTGTTGCTTTCAAGCAATTTTTTGAATGAATTCCTGGTGCCCAGATTTCCGCAAACGTTGCTTCTTTGCAGGTATGAAGGCGAACAGATTTATACAAAACATTAAAATTTCTTTCAATTACTGCCTTTAGTGGGTAATCTATGAGAATTATTTTGTGAAATTCTAGAAGCAGAAGAGCAATCCATGCTTTTCGACAGGGAATTCTCAGTCATAAATATCAATACTGCATTCACTTATTTTTTTTGAACATGTACATTACTGTTCCTAATACGTGTATCGAAAAAAATTACATGAAAAGCATCTGCCAAAGGCGGGCGGCGGACTTTTTAAGTTATCGAACGCGTATTCAAGCTGCATCTTGAGAAAACAGTCCAAAACTCCCATTCGTTCGATCAACAGCCGCGGGTAACATTTTAAATAATCATTGTCCACAGATCGCAATGCATTTTTGTCCTCTTGTAAAAGAACTACTTAACCCATTTGTGCCTGGATATTTTTGCGACTTTCTTCGATTTTTACTGATAACAGAAATAATAGATAAATTTCTGATGTCAACTTCTTGAACAAGGGATGATTTCTTTTAAAATCATTATGCATAAAAATCAAAATATCAACATCCTACATTGTCATGTTAAAATATTTTGTAGAGTTGAGGCTCGATACTCATGAATAAAGGGTAGGAAAAATAAATAACGTTTTCGACCAATAGCGAAAATGCCGTCCCAAAAAAGGGACACTAGGCATAAATGGGTTAAAGAAACAATTACCACTCTTACAAGAAACCGCAGAACATCCCAATAGCATGTAGATAAGTCTTTGGCAGTCAATGCATATTACTGGCAGTTACACGCGGTTGCCAGAGGGCATTAGCAACAACAACAACAACAACTGGCAGTTACAGTACGAACAGCTGGACAAATAAACCGAAAATAAATATTTACAATTAGTTTACGAAACACAGTTAAACTCTGTTTAAACGATACTTAAAAGATCAGATAATTATTTGACTATAACGAGTTACATTGTTTATGCGCATGTGTTCTATGGGCTAGTCAAGCGGCACAGAATATTTTGACGTTATAAGAGAGTTATAACTATAATCGAGGTCACTATAACCGAGTTCAGCAGAATTTGTTGCCCAGCGCCCCCTAAACTAAAATCCTGGGTGCGCCACTGCGTTGGACTTTTTACTTATTTTCATAATTTTGATTCCAGAAGCGAAATTTCCAGAAACTTTAGACCTGCTTAAAAAAAAAGTATTCGAATAAAAGTCAAATTTCCTAAGTTGATTTCGTATATTTAAAATTATTTATCACAAAGTATGAATTAGGTTATCTATAATTAAAATTACTCATGTATTTATAGAGTCGTGCATTTTTCCAAAGTTATTCAATTATTCGAAAAGCTAAAATAGTAAATTTCGTTTATACTCGAATACTTTTTCGAAAGAGTGTACTTGAACAAACTAATGACCCATTGGTAGCCTCCTGGACTTTATAAAAGATCAAGCATAACATCACAGGTAACCGTCTTCATTTAGACCTGGCTCAGTATAGGAGAAAACAGTTGGAAGTGACATTTTTTCTGTGCGTTTTGTATAATTTTTGTATAAATATGCATTTAATATAAATATAAGACAATTATGGAAATAATTTTTAGTTTTTAGAAGTACATTGCAACATTATTTTTTGAGCAAACAAGCGGGAATGCATAGCATCCAGTTCGCGGAATAAAAAATTTTTATTCGAATTTTTGATTGCATTTTATTTTTTACAGCTTAATGAGAATGAATACAATTTATTTTTTTAATAGTAGTATTATGTTTGAATAATGTAGAATTAGTTTCTTTTGTTTAATGAGAGCTATTTAGAGTGGGTATTCTAATTTTTTGAATTTGAACTTTTTCTTGATTTTCTGGGAAACTATGCATGTTGAATTTTTTTTAAAAATTTTTTATTCTATTCTAGCATGAGTGAGCCGAAATAAAGTTGCAATTTATTTTCAGCCATTTTAAAAAAGTGATGCATTTTAGGGTTAAATTGATATATCTGAAATTTTCAGTCAAGTATTCTGTATCTTAAAAACTATCATTGAACTTTCGATCTAATCCGATATCTTTAAGCATGTTTCAAAGTTATCTGGGAGAGGGGACGGGGGAATGTATTCCCTGATTCTGATGAATTTCGAATTTTCAACACACATTCCATGAGAATAAACATGAAGTAATACTTTAGTGCGTACAGATGCAAAGTTGTATATCCATAACACTATCATATAATATTCGCTCTCATATTCTGTACCGGTTTCATTATATCTTTTTATAAACAGCCAGATTATGTAGTATATAATAACAACTTCTAAGATTTATTTTGAATAGTATGTTTTTTATTTTATAAATTTAATCATTTACTCACAAAATTAATTTGGAAATTTCTTCCATGCTCGAATGTTTTTTTTTTTTTTTTTTTTTTTTTTAAGTGGATGTGCGCTAAATAATGATATTTCTGGAAACATGAGTGCATTAAAGGGTTAAAATTTTAATTTTAACTTCCAACTTCCACACTTCCTGAGAATCCTATATATGTCCTGTACTGTAAAAATTGTGCTAGCATATAGATTAACTTTTACGAGTGTTATGTGTGTATATTTCGGGAGAAAGACAAATTCACGTAAATCATTCTGCCTCATTGTTGAGATTTCGAGAAACATTAAAGTTTTTTATATTTGTTTATTTATTTATTTACGGGCTGGCACTTACCGATAAAACATTCACCACTGCAACAATTCTTGACAGAAGCTCATACTAAGCATTTGGGAAATTATGGGAATCTTTCTTTTATTTTAAATCTGATTTGTGCAATTTTCTTTCTTAATGTAGTATTTATTTAGAACCAGGCCGCAGCCCTACCAGTGGCGGCTCCTCTATTTGAGCACATGGGCACGTGAACCCCCAAAGGAAAAACTGAAGAATAAACACATTCACAAATTAAATTAAAAAAAAATATTAAGTACACTTCTAGATTTTTGTGAATTTAAAACGTGAGTTTTACTCTTCCCCCTCCCTCTCAACTATTATTAAATACGCTTATTATAGCTAAAGCACAGTAGTGTAGGTTACTACAGCACAGTTTTTAATCGATCGCACGGAAAAATTTCCCTCTGAACCGCTCTCTGAGAAGAGAAGCGGAGAGAGTTGAAAAGAAGTACGGCGCTGCTGATATCATTCTGTACGAACATTTTCGGTGTGCACTAGAGATGAGACGGGCTCAGCCCGAGCCCGAAAGCCCGAGCCCGAACCGGGCTCGGGCTCTGTAATTCACAATTGCTTTCGGGCTCGGGCGGGCTCGTGAAAAATTTCCATTTTATTGAACAAAATCCTTGAAACAGATTTTTAAGTAGTGACTCATGTGGAAAATAAAAGTACTTGTAAAAAAAAAAAATAGCGGCACAGGTGCCTAGAAGGCGCGTGAAGCTCTTTGGGTATTTCAGAACGGCGGCTTATATTGTTTAGTTAGTCATGAGATCGAACATTATTTCATAAACATAGATATAAAGATGCAGTGGAAAGTGCATTAAAAATTTGCAACTATATTTGTCTTTAATTTGCACAAACGGCAAAATTTATTGTATTCTATCAAAGAATTACTTCTTTGAATTTTATGGAATTTTATTGAATTTTATTTAGCTTTAGCTGAAATTTCGGGCTCGGGCTCCGACCCAAATAATATTGCTCGGGCTCGGATTAAAAGTCTTCGGGCTCGGGCTTCAAAAAATGAGCCCGAACTCATCTCTAGTGTGCACCAGCTATTTTTTTTTTTTTTCCTGTTATCTCGTCCGGATTTTCCAACGTTCGGTTAGTTAATCAATTTTTATTTGGTTTTCCTATTATTTTCTTTATATATGTCATTTTTCACTACGATATTTTTTTTACAAACTAGTGTAAATGATTAAGATGGGAGTAAAAGAAGTGTTTCGGAGTTAAAGCAATTACATTTTTCAATAGCATCCTTTGAAAAAAAATTGAAATAAAATTAATCAAGACAACACCTTTGCTAAAACGTATCTTGGTGACGATATGTAAGACAAATATTATTATTATTTTTTTTTTTCAGTTGAGTGCATTGTTTTACTTCAACTGCTGGAAACCCAAATATATTTTAATTTTTGTAAGGTGAGTCGTATCTGCATATTTAATTTTCGAATTTTGTTTTGTGAACCTCCCACAAGCCGTCACTGAACCTTACTAAATTCGTTTTCAAGTGAAACCGTGCATGAACATTTTAGAGACATATTTACTCTCTATAGTTAGTAAATGACTAGCGTGTTATCGCTGATCAAATATCTAAAAAAATCTAATTAAACAAGAAAAATTTCAAAGAGTGACGCATTTTGCTAAATTTTCAATTTTTAAGAATTTTTTCTGAAAGTTTCGCACATGACACGGATTTATTGTTTATTACAATGTATAGTACAGCTTCTAAAGAGACATTCTAAAAATTTTAAAGAGCATTAGATAATTAGTTTATTCGTATTTATGTAGCAAAATCGCATGATTTTTTTCGAAATGAATCGTTAGAGAGCTGAATTAATTAAGAAGTAATCTTTTTTAAAGTAAAAACTATATCAACTTCTGTTATCTATATTCTCGACATCACTGTTACAAAACTCCCTTGTAGTTTAATCATTAGGATAATTTTTTCTCCCACACTTTAAGCTGTAAGTGGTTTAGTTACACCTTCCACCAATTTCTTTTTAATATAAATAATGTATGCATTAAAATATACTTACCTCTACAACACGTTCATTCTACCGTAAGAATTAGCTTATAGACAAAGGAGATTTAATAGCTACACATCTAAAAAATTTCAACTTCTTGTGCATTTTATGCAAACAGATATTACTTAATTTCATCTCAAAACCAAACATCCGAACATGATTTCTTTTTTTCTTTTCCCGCGACTAGTTACGATAAATTTCCTGTTTTTGATACTTCAACTTTTTGACAAAGTCTGCCAAGTCAAACACCGTTAACTACCACACAATTTCGACAACGGAAATAATGTTAACAAACGAAGAAACAATGGCTGGTTTGCATTTAGAACAGAAAATCAAATCTCGGCGAAAATCAATTTCGGCAAATACCGTCGACTGTGGCACATTTTTTCATAGACTGGATAACAAACACAACAACAAACTCCTGCCAAGCGCCGCACATCGACTTCCATAATAACAAACGGCTGGGAAACAAGTTGCAGGGCGGAAATCTCTCGGTGCGACGAGAGAAACCCTCTCAAAGTGCCAAAATTTCTGTCTTCGCTACTTCTCGGAATAAAACAAAACTGCAGCTTTCAAGTTCCATCATCCTCACAGCCAAAAAGCAGGCTCTACGGGGGATGGGAATACCTATTAAAAGATTCCCAAAGAGCGGCGTGCGCAACAAAAAGCAAGCACCTTTAGCCCTTCCCTCTTACACCAGCCGAAGAGAGCCTGCCAAACTAAACACCGTTAGCTACCGCAACAGTTTCTTCAACAATGGAAAGCGACACCTTCTTTAATGGTTGGTTTGGATATATTTATGAGTGACAAGATGGGAGATTAGAAGGGATTAGAGTTGTTACCGTGTCACATAAGTTTCTTCAGCAGAGCTAATAGTGACATCAGATCTGTCACTTGATTCTTGGTTAGGTATGCAACAGTGCGATGTAAAACACCGGGGAAAACAGCAAGCAAAAATTTGATAGGAAGCCGTTAGTGTCTCTCAATCTGTACTTCATCTAAATCAAAAGATTATTTTCTTTTTCAACAGAAGATCTGCCACGTTAAACAACGCTAGCTACCACACCACTGAATTTCGACAATCGAAATAATGATAGCAAATGGAAACAGTGATTGGCTTGGATATATTTATGAGTGGCAAGATGTAGTATTAGAAGGAATTAGAGTCTCACATGAATGTCTAATACAAAAGCTGATAATGACATCACATCTAACGCTTGGTTCTTGGTAGGCATGTACAGCTACGTAAACACAGTACGGTGATCACTAAAATTAGTAGAGATTACAGAGATTTTCATGAATCCTGTTTTTTTTTTTTTTTTTTTTTTTTTTTTTACTGCGTTTATAAGTAAAAACATTTGGCATGGGAAGAACTGCAGAAGTGGTTTTAACTGTCCAAGTAAGCACATAATTCACATTTTGTGAATTTCTCTCTTTTTTTTTTTTTATATTTTACTAATGAAAGAATTATTTTTCAAGGAATTATGTTAGTATGCCTGCAGAGTTAAGGGCAAAATTAAATAATGTAACGCATTATGTCATTTTATGCGCACTCAAAAGTGTCTTGTAATAAATTAAGGTTAGTGAAATTAAAAGAGCTATATTACATATCTTTTTATCATTTTAATATATGTTCACACAATGTGAACAATATATTATTTTTGCGCTGATATTCTATTTCGAAAACATTAAGATAAGATATTTCGTTTATCCAGAAGTGCAGAACTGACCCCATAAAATTTAATTTATGTGGTCCGGTCAATTTATAGCGACAGCATTATCACATCCCAATTACAGCTCCCATATTTATTTTGCATCTTGAACTTTGACCTTACTCTGAATCTTTTCCCTCATTTGGACTCAACGAAGAACATTTCCATTGTCATTGCTTTCCTTCCCACAAATCTTCCACAAGAGATAGATATCCAAGAAACTGTGATTGCGATTCAAAACTATTTGCATCCCTTTCCCCCTCTCATTCCTCACAGTTCGAATGCTTGGTGGTGGATATGGGTGGATACGGTGGGGGAGGATGAATGCCTGGAAGCGAAAAATGGTCAAAAAAAAAAGAAAAGAGGAAGAGGTTGGCTGGAAAGAGAGCGAGAATGAGAAGAGAGGGGGAGAAAAAAGCAAAAGGATAAATTCTGCAGATGACAGTACAACTGTGACAGATGTCGTCGTCGCGAAGCCCAGTGTATGCAGATGAGATGATGCTTCTTTGCTTTCCCACGGACCGATTGCGAGGGAGTGTGAGGGGTCAGTGGATATCCGCACTGTGACCATTGAGATTACGGAAAGAAGATAACTGGGGGAGGGAACGACTCAAACTACCTGGCTTTTGGTACATGAGGGAAGATAAGGACATAGGGGATCTTCGGACGAAATCGATTCAGGGCAATTATGGGCTGTTTCCGGGCATCAAACCCCTGCAGGACACCATGCGAGCAAAAGTGCGAAAGTATTCGAAGAAGTTGTTCGAAAGGTTCTGGCCTTGTCAGCAAAACTTTTGTGCATAGAAGCAGTGACGCACACAGGATTTTAGTTTAGTGGGAGGGGGGGGGGGGTCTGGGAATACAAATATTTCTGAACTCTGTTATCATGACCTCGATTAACGACAAAATAGTCTGATCACTTGCCGATAGAACACAAGCTGACTATCAACGTACTCGTTAAAAAGTCATAAATGATTATCTGATCTTTTCAATGAGGTTGTAGCAGAATTTAACTGTATTTCACACACTAAGCGTAAGTTTATTGAAAAGCTACCGTCATTTTTTACATAAAATATATTTTAGAAATAATTTTAAGACGATCTTTATAAAAATAAAAAATATTTTAATTCGTTACTGACAATTTTCAATTTTTAAAGTTTTCACATTCAACTCTCCAGATTTAGAGGGGTCTTTAGCCCCATAGCACCCTCCGTGAGTGCGCCGATGCATAGCGGGGGGAAATGCAGCCCACAACAAAAACTAGAAAAAAGTATGTAAAGGTATTCATACACTAGCGAGAAACATAGGAGAAGAAGATAAGGCGATGCACTGCTCGATATTGCGGGTCAGGCGTAACTATTCAAGCAACGCTCGGGCTCGTGCAAGAAGTCACACTTCTTTTCATGCAATTTAGTTCCCTGTTCGACTTTTCGGTCTCGGGTGAGGTGTCTAATAAATTAAAAAGGTTGAGGTCTTTGTTTGAAGACAAATATTATATTAATACGGCTGGTCAATTAAAATCCATAATTCGGTAGTTTTAATTGACAGATATTTCAGTAGTCAGTGGCGGATCCAGAATTTTTTTTTGGGAGGGGCTAAATGTTTTAAAAAGCTTATTTCATCCAATTAAAATTTTAGTCTAAACTAATGTATTAGGCTTTTGGGAGGGGTTAAGTAATAAAATATGATCATTTTAGCTTTAAATAGTGTATAATAAAGCAGAATGTTACCCTTGAGCAATCTTTTTGGGGGGGGGGCTGAAGCCTCCTAGCACCTCCCCTGGATCCGCTACTGTCAGTAGTTTAAAACAAACAAATTGCACCGGATATTTGAAAAGTTTCAGGTTTTTTTTTGCAAGCTGTAGTACTCATTTTCATAACTTTTGACAGATATGAAGTACCGTGTTTACTTGCGTAATAGTCACACCCCCGTTTTGAAGCAGAAAAAAATTATCAAAATATTTTTCCCCGCATAAAAGTCGCAGCCACGTATTGGACCATCATGTATTTCTATAAAAGTATTACTATAAAAAGAAAAATACCTCCTTTTTGTGTGCAACTGACGAAAAGATTATTTAATATGCGGCAGATAATCTGGTAGCATTTGGTAAGTTAGTAATTTTATTATAATATCAGTAATGTTTTAACTTTAGAGTGTACAATATTATGTAATAGATTTCCCCGCATAAAAGCGCACCTAGACTTACACCATGAAAATTGGCCAAAAAAAAGTGCGACTATTACGTGAGTAAACACGGAATTAAGAAAGGAAAAGGAAAAAAGCTAAATTGTACCAACATGTCATCTAGCGAAATGTACCCTAAAATTTTTTTCCTGAAAACTTAATTATATAACTTTACCGATTGTAACATTGCATAATTAGATTACATTACATTAAGAAATTAATTATTCGTGTAATTATAATGTTAAGATTACATTAAGAAATATGTTCAATTTTGTGTCTATCCACTTGATGCGATTTCTTCAATTTTTTTTTTTTTAATTGTTTCAGGCACCATGCTGCCTTCATTCAAGTAGAAAGCTACTGCAGAAGAGGTTCTCCTCGGCTGTGCTTCATTTATTTAATGTAAACAAGAAGGAATAATAGCAAGAAGGAATCCAAGTTGTAAACCGTTCGCGAGAGTGAAACCGAAACACACATGAGAAATTGCCGACGTCTCTTCTGTGGCGAACGGGGAACGGAGTCGGAAGATGACAGTTCTTGAAAATTGAGATTATACCATTCTTGCGCTTGCCCCCCCCCCCCCTCCTCCTTCCTATTCTTCCGCGCTTTATTCTAAGGAACCAAGATGGGGCGATTGCCAAAAAAAGATTATCTTCTAAAGCCAGGTCGGTCGATCCTCAACAGCTCAAAGTGGATGACTTTGGTTGGATTTTCGAGATTGAATTTTGCGGAACGCTTTCTTGTTATGCTTTATATATAATTGTTCCAGCGATATCGCTGTAGGGATAACGTCCAGAGAGAAGGAACTACAGGCATCAGTCGCTGTAATTGCTCCGAGAGGATTGATTCGGTTCTTCATTAAATTTGTTGCCTCATCGCAACAATTTTCCTCCAGCTGAAAATAACGTACACTCTCAGAAATTATTTCGTCAAATCACGGAAATTTTTAGGCAGCATAGTGTTGCCGGAATATCTTCGCTATTTGACGCAAACCCGTTTCTTTCTTTTTATCTTTTTTTTCTCCTGTCAATTGAAGAAACTTCTTCAGATTCAACGATTTTTTTCTTCTTCAGATTTTAGGGAAGAACTCGCGGAAATTATTCGTTGAAGACGAGGAATAAATAAGAGTGTAAAGACGAGATTTTTCTGAGAGTGTAAATTCGAAAGAGAAGAGCAAGTGGCCGAGCTTATAGCGCTCTGAACTGGGAAATGGAAGGTGCCTGGTTTAAAAATAGATCGTGTCCGTCGACCGAACAGTTTAGTTTTCCGTGGTTTCCTCCGAAACTTAGCTTAAATACGGATTAGGACCCCGTAGAAAGACCCCACGGAGGGGGCACCCCACCCATAGGCCTAGATCCCACGTGTAGATAATTGGCCATAATTCCACAACAACATTCGAAACATTCTCTTTTTGAATGTCGAGATTTTGGGGTGTATGCCTTGGCAAAAAGGTGACGAGGAAATTCGATTTACGAAAAATCTGATGGAATATTAGCTACATGCAAAGAAAACCACGATAAAAAGGCATACTAAAAAAAAATAAGCAACATCAATCCTAAATGAATAATTACACAAGGGATAAAAATAATCCATATGAATATTAGTTGGAACTCCCAAGTTGGATCCATGCATAGCTTAGACACCTTTCTACCTTTGAAATAGAATGGCCATAAAATTGAAATAAACCTTTGTAAGTTAGACACCACTGAAAGTAGGGCATTTTTTGATAGAACCGCAAGTGCCCAATTGTATATGTATTGAGAGAGAGGGGTTCCTTTCTCCTATTTTGTTCACCACTTTCTTCAGTTGGGAGATGCCCATCTACGTCTTTTTCTTTTCTTTCTTTACTTTTTAATCCACCAACTGAAACTTCTCTAGCTTATTTATTTCTGGTTATTGCACTATGAATATGCTCGCCTCATGAATGCAATCAGACGACAACCTTTTTTTTTATCTTAATTTTATAAAAATAACATCTTGTATTTCATTACCCATTTTAATCACCGTGTAATAAATAAGGTGTAATCGATTTTTCATTTTGTGAAGCAAGCAGCTAACAGAATGACCCATCATTATCTCTAAAGGTACCTTTTTAATTAATTTCTGTATAAATTATTTCAATAATTACCCAAACTATTAAAAGTCAATAAAACTTCTCTTTGTGGTAAAAAGGAGTACATTTAGTGCAAAGTGTTGAGCTTGTGAGTACATCGCCGCTAAGTAAAAAGAAAGAATGCTTTGTACACTGACAAACTTTAATTTTTTTAATAGCGTGCAATGCATATATTATATTTTCTTTTTGCATAGATTCAAAATAAGTTGTCGAAATAAGAGTAGGCTAGGTTTAAGAGTAGGCTTGGTTTAAATAATCCAAGCAAGTGTAAATACCGTGATTTTTTTTTAAGTATATTAAGTATATAGTATTTGATTCTTTTTTAATCACCCATAATTAAAAAAAAATCTGCATTTTTTACATTTATAATAATACTTCAATTTATAAATATGTCACATCCGCCAGCCCCGTAATAGGTATTATGGAAAAGTGGAACATTTTTGCAAAAAGGGGTTTCCTACTCAAAAAAAAAAAAAAAAAAAACCGTGAAATACAGTGAAACCTCCTAAGTTGGACACTTACGGTTATCTTTAAAACTGTCTAATTTATTCAACTTAGGGCGGTTAATATCCAAGTTGGGAAGTTTCACTGTATAAGCAAACGATCATTCTGTGAATAGAATAAATAGTATTACTTTATTTACGCGGGGATCTTTTAAGTTGGCGAGTCTGTAAGAGTATAATCCTGTATCTTGTGTACACTTGCCATTTTGTCGGAATCGTAATTTGCTCTTTCTTTTCCATTGTTAGAAATAACAAAATTTAAGAAGTCTGAACAAATACTAAGGGTCACGACGTTTATAAAAATTGCTTGATCATTTTTTAAATGATGTGTTAAAAACTGTCTCCAGGTCTCTTCTTTGTTTTGCAACACTGCAAATCAGGGCCTGACTGTGAAAATTTTGTAACCAGGCCACTTTTAATTACTTCCCCCCCCCCCCATATATACGTGCAGGGCAGATATTACGACGCCCCCCCCCCCCTCATCCCCAAAAAAGCTTTAACTTTTTTATTTAATCTAGAAAAGATTTGTAAATACTTTAGAATTATAGTACACTTTAAATTTACCTTATTAGGCAATATATACAAAAGCTTGTACATAATAAAGCTTCCATCAAATTGCAGGTATTTTATCAAAATTATTTTAAAGTATTGCTCATATAATTCTGAAATTCTTTCTGAATGTATACAGATAATCAATCGATACAGTTAAATTTAAAACTTTTTAAAATGTTGAATACTCTCTATTTGACAACTAAAGCAGAGCTGTTTTAAAATCCGTAGTCAAATGCTTAGCTGCGTTTACAAGCACCGTAGGTCGTATAATGTTTAGACCGTAATTATGTTAATGAGAGATCCAGAATAATTAATTGTAAAATATTTTACAAGCTTACTTCAAAAGTTACAGTTTTCTTTCTTTCTTTCTTTTTTTTACGAATGCAGCTGCATGTGCTAAAAAAAGTTTTGTAAGACACAAATATTCTATTTTCCCATGGGATTTGTACTCTAAAAATTCGTAACATACGGCCCCCGGGCAATTGTCCCTCCCCCCTCCTCTCGGCGGGCCTGATGTAGGTCAGAACTCAGTTTTTTAGCCTATATCTGCAACTGTGTCCACGACAAGTGCAATGACCGTGCGATAATCAGACCTCCTGCAAATGATTTTTAATCCACCCATGCTCAGAGACGAAACGGATAAGAGGACTGTCTCTGATATAATTTATTTAAAGCATTTTTTAAAGGTTGTCTTCAAATTATTTCGAAAAAAGTTATCAAAAAAATGGAAAAAGTTGGGTATATAATAAATACTTACAGATAATACGCACAGTTGAAATCAGATACAATATTATTGAAGGGACTGGATTATTTATGACGTTACAAACGAACCTGTTCAAATCGTGAGTGATCGAACAATACATAATATTTTGACGTTATAAGAGAGTTATCCCTTATAAACGAGGTTATTATATAACATAATCGAATTCAACTGTATTTGCAGCCCTCTATAAAAAAGAACTGTTTGAGCCAGTGCGGCATTTTTAGGGCAATCGATCTCCACTATCGTGAAACGTATTGCAGTGTTGATTGTTTTTACATACAGCCGTTTCACAAATTTTGGCAAGCAAAAATATCTCTTTCCGTGAAAATACTAACTAAATAAATAAAAATTAATTTGCGTTTGATTTCACGCTACAAGAAAAACAAAATTCTTTTTCGTAAAAATAATAAATAAATATTAATTTCCGTATGATTTTACGCTACCAAAAACACATTTAAGATGAATATTTTACTTAATGTACAAAAATGAATTTTTTTTAAGCTTCAAACTATCATTTTGAACGTTGTAACCGTATGTTTAATTTTAAAAAATTGTTTCACACAAATCGATTCGAACGCGAAATGTCAACACATATCCTCTTCCCCCATCTCTAGTTCCTTGACGTGCTTGAAGCATGAAGAAATGTTTTGAAGTTCACCAGAGTGAAATCCACTGTTGAAAGAAGGAACGCCCATTGCCTTATTCTCAAAAGTAGGCGGAGACATTTCTAAGACCTTCCCCCCAAAGAGGAGATGAGGATCGGCTTCGCCATTCACCATCAAGATCCGTTCTCTTCACCTTTTGTAAACGGTTATTAGAATCGCTCGTTGTGCTGCCATCTATTATATAGAAATCAAACTAATATAATTGTTATTTATTGAATTCTCAACTTCCATTGTACCCCTTTTAAAAACCCCTTTCTCTTAGGCAAGTTTTAGTTTCGTTAAATTCTATTTTTGCTTCGAAAATTCTATACATATAGGATTTTATCTGGTCAAGGAGAGATATTTACTTATTTTTCTATAAATAAATATCGTAAAAAAAATTCTAAATATTATTTTTCTATTTACTCAAGAGTAGAAATATATTATATTAGTATATTATAGTTTTTTTTTTCTTTAAAATGAGGGATAGTAAAATGTAAAATAAACCCTCATACGTTCTTTACCGAAAGATAGTTTTAAATAGCTATAAATAATTATAACTTAATTTAAATTTCCTAATGTTATAAGTCGGTGGCAGTACAGTATCCAGGAGAAAGGCTTGGGTCTTTAGCCCCCCCCCCAAAAAAAAGACTTACTAAAGGGTAATATTCAGCTTTATTATACACTTTGGATAGGTAAAATAAGCTTTTTTAAAACTATTCCCTCCCCCAAAAAAATTCACATTGCTAGCTTTTTCCGAAAATTAGCACCTCCCCCAAAAAAATTTCGGGTCCGCCACTGTTCGGTGCAGTGCGTAGTCTTCTTTTATCACATGGGGTGGACAAAATAGACGAATGAAATTACCTAGATAAGTGTTGGTCCTTGTTTTAATGTTTTTCAATTCTTTAAAACAAAAGTTGAAATAATAAAGTTTGAACAAGTTGAAGTTGTTTACAAGGTTTTTTTTATTATTTTATAATTTAAACACCTGTTAATTTTAGTTTCTTTTTGTTTTAAAGTTTAAAATTTGGGATAAGCCTTGGCAATGTTAATTTGAGTTTCTTTTTGTTTTAAAGTTTGGGATAAGCCTTGGCAATGACATTTAAAACTTTAAACCTTTTTTAAATATTGAAATTTTACTTTTTTTATATTTAAACTAGTACCCAGTGTAGTGCTCGTTTAAAATTGTGGGGGAAAATTGAACATCTTTGACTGACATGCTTAATTGACATTTTTTAGCCAAGGACATAAAACATAACATCATTTGAGAACCGTCCTACTGTTTCATTAGAAAAGTGCATAGGACAGTTTGTGAAGAAGCAACATCAATTTTTTAGAGTGTTTAAAAATATTAATTGGATTTTAAAGCTGTTCAAAATTCGCTTCTTTATTCCCAGATTTTCACCTTAAGTTCTTCATCTAAACTATAAGAGGCACAGCATTTGAGAAAAAAAAAGTATGCTTAATAATATTTTTTCAGTTAGAAAGTGTAATATTATATTTTAAAATATTTAACTACAATTTAGCTTAATTTTTAATTAAAAAATAGAATAAACGTATAGTTTCATTTTATACGTGAAAAACTTCAATTCTACTAACGTTCTTTTATCAAAATGTCATGAATATTGCAGTTTATTTTTATTTAGGCTGCGTTTGTAATACGATCTCTTCTAATTCATTAAAATATGCTGTTGTATTTGATGTTAAGTCATAATTTTACAAATGTCTCGATTTTTATAGGGCTGCTAAAGCAGTAGTGAAAAACGGGGGCAGAAAGATCAGTTGCATCATAACTATCTTATTTTTATTCACATTCACCTGCAACTCATCAAAAACAGTTTCAGTGTTTTCGTTTACTTGATATTACTATATTTTTATCAACATTCCAAATATTTGCGTTTTTTAAACATCGTGTCTTCGAGGACGGTGGAGAAAAATACATCTGTGTAACAGGATTTGTGAACTGCGCTGTTTATTTTCGCGTATAACTCAGGAGACCATTCAAAGTGGGGCTTATAAGAGAGATACCTACCGTGTTTAGCCAATGTTTAGCCAACCTTTTTTAGCCAATTTTTCATGGTGAAAGTCTAGGTGCGACTATTATGAGGGGAAAATTTACTACATAATATTCTAACTCTTAATCTATTTTTCGTGCTTCAAAGTGATGGTGCGACTATTATGGGAGGGTGACTATTACGAAAGTAAACACGGTATATCATTATTTACCTATTCCTCGTGACGAGATCTTCCAAAATTCGCGTATAAAAGGGAGACGCGTTTAACTCTTTGAGGCGCAACCCTTTCCCAGTGCTGAAAAAAGGGCAGCCGTTGCCATCTACCAGCAAGATGGCGGACGATCGAAACGTTCATCGCGTGCCACAATCTAGAGACCCTTTTTTTAACGTCAAAAAAAGGGTCTCTATGTCTGTGGCACGCGATGAACGTTTCGATCGTCCGCCATCTTGCTGGCAGTTAAGTCGAGCGATGGCAACGGCTGCCCTTTTTTCAGCATTGGGCAATCTATCCAGCTGTTCTCGCAGTCTTCCATTTTTCAGCAGATGTCAGTGCTGTTAAAAATATTCGTGACACTTTTTTTACGGGAAATGACGTGCTAAAAAGTAAAGGATTCTCGTGGAGCTATGTCACCCGCAACTATTTTTATAGAAATCAAATCTATTCTTCGTGACTGGCAACAGTCAAAACGTCTCAGAGTTTGGTGTTCCCAGAGCGGGAACACTGTGCGTTAAAGGGATAACTGAGAGGCGTGTAACTGAGAGGCGCATAAGTGAGAGGCGCATGAGTGAGAGGTCGCTGTATTTTCAATTCTCTCCTGATCACCGAATCGGAATTCCACTTCACAGCGATCTCTTACAAACTTTTTTCTCCCGAAGGATTTGCTCTCATCGTTTCTCTCAATATCCCCCCCCCCCCCACCTTTCCCTCTCTACCAACTAATTTCCCATTTTACTAATCCCCCCAAGAGCTACTTTTGAGGCTAGCACCTCCCCACCCACCAAAACAAAATGGAATCGGGGGGGGGGGGAGAGGTTAAAAAACAACTCCCCGCCCCGCCACTAGTTAAAATCAGGAAGCCGAACTCAATAAATCGGCGCAATCTCTTCTGGATTAACCTCCCCACTCCCCCACCTCCTTTTGCCCCCAGAGTCCCTTTTTTGCTCCGTGAGGTCAAAAAGGAGCGCAGCGGAGGATTTGGGAAATGTCCCATCGCTGAGCCCTTAATCCCATTCAGCACTAGAAAAATGAAGCATTATGCATGTATTGGAGAGTGTTTGCCTAGATTATCGGCTGTGCCCCCCGCTGTTCATACGCTGCTCTTTGGCGCAAGTTTTCGTTAGAATTTTTTTTAAGCAGTTTGGTTTTGAAACTTGCCCTTGGGGGAGAGAGATCTGCACAAGTCGGGGAAAATGAAAGTTATCAGTGTTCTTTCGAATAAAAATAGATGCGTTCGAAATCAGTCATAACAAAGGGAAAGGGGCCGGGATAATATGCTCGTTGTATCCGAGAAAATCGTAATAACCGGGTTTAGTACAATTCATATCTTTCTACATTAAACTCGAATGCGCTCGACCACTGGTGGGGAAGCCAGTCACAGAGCAATTGAGAATATCCATCTCATATAGCTCCGTAACCCCCCTAATTGAAAATGAATTTTTGTCTCTAAAGTTCTGAAACAAATTTAAAAATAAATAAGCTCAATCTAACAAGTAATACAGTCTTTATTATTATTATTTTATTATTTTTACAGCTATTGAGTTCACATCTTGGTTTTCATTCGTACATTTTACTCTCATAATTTTATTCCATTCAAAACGAAAGGTTATTTTATTTATTTATTTATTTTTTTATCTTAAAACGGGTCTTAATTTCATATTTCCTATAACAGTGCTTGAATATAGTTAAAATTTATCAAATAAAAAATTATAATAATAACACAAGGAACAGTGTTTATTTAGCTCGAGATTTCAATAATTTCCTTTTTTTTTTCTTTTCCCTCTTACAACAACAACAAATCCACTATGATCTAATAATTAACTATAAACTAATCAGTTTTAAATGGCATTCAGTAAAATTAAATCTATATCTAAGCTACATAAACAGCTCAGTTCTTAGGTTACTAAGGAGTCAATTGAGTAAATAGCTGATGAAAACATAACTGCTACTGTTTTTAGTTTACTGTACTTGCTGTAAAAGGCAAAGCTAATTGCACATTAACATTGAACATGAAGAGTCATTTTTGACGCACCATCACGTGACTTACAACTGTTCAGACGAAATCCATTTGAAGTAATTTGAATTTGATAAATTATAGTTTTATAGCCTTTTTTTCTCAAATATTTTCATTAATTTTTCTAAAACATTTTTTAGCTTTTCTTTTGTATTTTAATTAATGTATATATTTTCTAGTATTATATATAAAAAAAAAAAATTGTTCTATTTTGTTTTTATACTTCTTTATCGCCTGGTTTCATTTTAAAAAATTATTTTTTGATAGAGATTTCCTTAAAAAAATATTTGAAAATAATATACATAGCGAGTAAGTTTCATTGTTTACATGTATTCGAATTTTTATAATAATCAAATTTAGAGCAATAGGCATGAATATAATATTGATTAGAATATTGAATAAAATATTGATTATAATATAAAAGAATATAATATTGAATTTTATGTCCTTGTCTGGTGGAAAAAAAGCAAACAAGGGAATGATTAAAATAACTGTATTAAAAAAAAGTTCTTCACTAGAAAAAAATATTTTAGGGTGGGGAGAGAGGCGGATTTTTTTTTACTTCATACAGATATTTTTTTAATTCAACATTTAAAATTAAACCCCCTTGATAAACATTATTTAATTATTCAGTAAAAGCAAAAGTATATAAAAAAATAAATAAACTATCAAGGGTAGAAAATACTTCTGTAATCAAAAGAGATTAAAAAATATTTTTGTGAAAGAATTTGAGTTATAAAAAATGTCTAATGAAAAAAAAAAAGTTAAGTTACTGATTACAATTACAAAGCATAATATTTTGAAACTTTCGATTACAGTTCGTTGTTTTTTCGTTATATCCTCCAAAACTAGTGACTTATTTATTTATTTTTATTAATTAATTAATTTACTTATTTATGTTAATTATGTAGATTAAATATCCGAAGTAATGCTGCTTATGTGATTGATTAATGTAGGGCAACTTATTTGATTAAGTTGGAATGCCACAGTGAATTGCCAAATTATTTCATTTTAAGTTAGTGTATATATATATATATATATATAGATAGATTTCTAACTTTAAGCGTTTTACTTTCGTTTTACAGAATACATGAATTTTAAGAAATTATCAGATGATAAATTAATAAATTTACTCGTATACGTAGAAAAGAATATTTTAATCTGTAGTAGTTTTAACTCTTCAGAAAAGCGTCAATGTTATACGTAATGTCTAATTAAACAAGTAAAATGCCAAATTTACAACTGAAAGTATAATGTTGATTCATATTTCGATATTAAAACAATTACTGTAAAACCACTTTTACAGCAATGGTATTAACAAAGCAGAGAAATTTGTTTCTAAGAATTGGGGATAAAATTTGACACATATAAGTTACTGTAAAACTACTTTCACAGCAAGGTTATGCTTAATGCAGGAAAAAGATGCCGGGGAAATTGCATTACAATTTTCGTATTTAAAAATATAGCGTAAAAAGGTAAATAAAAGTTAATAGCTTACTTTAATAAGATAATTTGAAATTATTTTCTATGAATACTTCTTATCTTATTGAAACATAAATAAAATAGTTTCTTTCAATAAGTGCTTAGTTGTGCATTCCTAGAACACATTCTTAGTAACTCAACATTTTAAATTAAGTAAGAACTTAAGTCATTAAGAAAAAACTCAAGTTAAAAAAAAAAAAAAAACTCGAACGTAACTATTTTTATATGTGTTATTTTACAAAGTTCTTAATTAATTTAACCTTTGAAATTTGGTTTTTGAGGCGATATTTTGCTAAAAGTGTGGAATGTTTAATGGATTTTGAAATACAGTTTAAATATTTTTCTATTATTATTTTATTCTTCTGTTTTATTTTAATCTATTATTTTTAATTTCTAATAAAAAATGCGTTGAAAATTCTCTCTCTCTCCTCAGCTTGTGCCAAAATTTATTAAGTAAGTGTAATTAAATATTGGTTAAATATTTCAATTAATTCTATTGTAAACAATTGTTAACATTATATTGAATTGCCAAAGTGTTCACTTAAAAAATATTTCTTAGCACTAGAGCTCTATTAATTTCAAACCTCGAAAATTCGTCGACAAGTTTTGCGAAATCGTTTTCTTCAAATTCAACATACACTTAAACCCACTTAAGAAGTTTTTCAAGGGGATGATGGGCAAAAAAACTTTTTGAGAAAAAAATAAGGCAATTTCAGTATATATATATTGAAGAAATATGTTTTTTGACATTATTAAAATATTATATAAATAGTTTAAATAAAGTCTATAATTATTTATATAAATTGTTTTGTACTCTAAATAAATTAGTCAATAAAGTAAAACAATATACATTAACTATTTTATAGTATTTTTTTTTATTATTATTCGCTTTAAGCATTATCGAAATCGATTTTACAGAAGAAGAATCCGTTTAGTTTTTGGTTTTTTATCGAAAAACTTTAATTGGTATTTTGTTTTTTTCATTTACATCTTTAACGCTTTTTGTAAACTAGCGAAAAGTTTCTAATATTGTTTCAGCATCCGGAAAACTAAGAATTTCTACCACCTCTCATTCAGTTTCTCTCCTTTCTTAATATTCTGTAACCCAACGAATTTCATGCACTGTTAGCATTTCACTGACCAGTATAATCCTTTTCAGTCCTAAACATTGATTTTTCAAACAACAATAAGAAAGAAACAAAAAATAACGGTAGGCACATGTAAACGCGTTCTAAAAGTAACCTTAGATGGGGTTAAAAAAAAAAACTTTCTGAGTGGGAAAATGTTTGGAACGAAACTTTTTAAACGGGTTGTTTTAACATTGTAAGAATAGGAAAAATATGGGACTCATAAATAAGAACTTTTTAAGCAGGAAAACTTTTTAAGCGGAAACTTCTTAAACGAGTTTTACTGTATGTATTTTTAAAAATGTTTCATTTATTTAACTTCGGTAATTGTGTCTTTTGTGTTATTAAGAGTATTATATATGTATATATAAATATTAGAGTATTATGTGTATGTATGTATATATATATATATATGTGTGTGTGTGTGTGTGTGCGTGAGTGCACGCATAATATTAATGTTGATGGACGATATACCCAATGCCTAATTCAACATGTAAACTATAGCCAGCGTTACAATTAAAGACAAAATCTTGATTGGCATTTCCAAACAATTACTGTTAAACTACTTTTTCAGCAGTGCAATTGGCAAAGCAGAGAATATTTCAGAATTAAAACAATTACTGTAAAACTACTTTTTTAGCAATGGTATTGGTAAAGCAGACAAAGAAAAATTTCCTAGTTTTCTTGGGGAGAAAAAAAAAATGAAATTCGAAAAAAAGAAGAAGAAGAATCATGAAATTTCTTTCATTGGTTTAATCAAAATATCTTCTGCATTTGAAAAGAGAGTGGGAACAAATTGCTTTAACCCATTTATGCCTAGTGCCCCTTTTTTGGGACGGCATTTTCGCTATTAGTCGAAAACGTTATTTATTTTTCCTAGCCTTTATTCATGAGTATTGAGCCTCAACTCTACAAAATATTATAACATGACCAAGTAGGAAGTTGATACTTCGATTTTTATGCATAATGATTTTAAAAGAAATCATCCCTTGTTCAAGAAATTGACATCAGAAATATATCTATTATTTCTGTTATCAGTAAAAAAATCGAAGAAAGTCGCAAAAATATCCAGGCACAAATGGGTTAACCCATTTGTGTACAGAAATAATAGATAAATTTCTGATGTCAACTTCTTGAACAAGGGATAATTTCTTTCAAAATCTTTATGCATAAAAATCAAAATATCAACATCCTACTTGGTCATGTTAAAATATTTTGTAGAGTTGAAGCTCAATACTCATGAATAAAGGCTAGGAAAAATAAATAAAGTTTTCGACTAATAGTGAAAATGCCGTCCCAAAACAGGGACACCAGGCATAAATGGGTTAAGTAAATAATACATCGAACACGGTACACTTTCCAATATAATGAACAAGAAGAAAAAAAAGGACGATGTATCGATTATGATACACTTTTGATATACAGAACTATAGTGCATGTTTAAAAAATAATTCAGATCTTTTTTTGAACATTTGTTAATTTTTGCTTCTTGAAAGTTGGAAATTTTAAGTAAAAATTACAAGAAAAATTAACCTAAACTACTCAGCCTCCAAAAATTGCCCATCAACAAACCAGTAATTTCGACGACCAAAACTGGAACTGACTAGGAGGAAACAGGCCGTTGAAAGGAAGCCACAAGTTTACTTTAGCCCAAGCGGGGGAAACTGCGCAGTTTAGGAAGGGTTGAAAGGGCTAAGTAGCCGCCCGGCAGGGGGCCCTGATATTGAAAGGGTTGCGGACAATATATCGGACAGGGGCGGGCTTCACAAAAGGCAGACAAGGGGGCCCACTTGTCCGGTAGCCCTGCTGCGACGGCTACTGATGATGTGATAGCTAATACCGATGTAAACAAGGTGCGAGGCCAGGACCGCTGCACATTTGTGGGGAAAGCCAAATAAAGGCTGACATCGGTCTTCGACAAAAGAAAACATTAGTCCCTTCGTCGGCGAATCACAAAAGTCGAGTTGTTGCCACTCAAAAAGGACAAAATGCGCAGCCAGGAAGAGCGGAATCTTTCATGAGTATTATATTCGGTAATTATGTGAATCGTCCAAGGCTTTAACGGTGTTATTCGAAAAAATCATGTGATTTTGGTACATAATTGCAAATAAACTTATTATGCCAGGCACTTCAAAATTTTGAAACTGTTTCTTTACAAGCTGTATTACATACTGCGAAGACCGGCCAAACTGTATCAGTTTCAATACTTTTAGAAAAAATTCTTAAAAATCGGAAATTTTCGCAAAGCGTGTCACTCTTCAAAAAATCTTGCAGCTCAAATCCATGTTTAAGAATTTTTTCTGAAAATTTCACAAAAGCCACAGCGTTTTCGCTTATCGTAGTGTGTAAAACAGCTTATGAAGAACCATCTGGAATTTTTTGGAGACCATGGTGCTATTAGTTTATTTCAATTTGTGTACCAAGACTAAAAACAGAGTTCTTTTTTTTCGAAGAACAGCCTTAAAAAAGACAACAGGACACGTTAAATCAGTCTAGTGCAATGTAGTTCCAATAGGAAAAATAGGGGACCCATAAATAATAACTTTTTAAGCAGGAAAACTTATTATGCGAGAACTTCTTAAACGAGTTTAACTGTATATATTTTTTAAAATGTTTCATTTTTTTAACTTCGGTAATTGTGACCTAGTGTCCCTTTTTTGGGACGGCATTTACGCTATCAGTCGAAAACGTCATTTATTTTTCCTAGCCTTTATTCACGAGTATTGAACCTCAACTCCACAAAATATTTTAACATGACCCTGTAAGATGTTGACATTTCTATTTTTATTCATAGTGATTTTAAAAGAAATCATCCCTTTGTCAAGAAGTTGGCACCAGAAATTTATCTATTATTGCTGGTATTATCCAAAATCGAAGAAAGTCGCACAAATATCTGGCCACAAATGGTCGAAATACAGTTGAACCAACTCATTAGAATGGCCATTTAGCCAAGAAAATTTATTCGAATAAGTGGGATATTCCATTATCCGGAATGATCATGACTAATTATTGTGATTTGTTGCATTGAAAATTTATTACAATAAGCGGTATATTCCTTTAATCAATATTCCATTAAGCGTTTTCTACTGTACAGTGAAATCTCCCAAGTTGAACAGCTTTCTGGGGAGTAGATGATTGAGCTCATAAAATGCGTACACACCTCCATAAGTTGGTTATTTTTTAAGGGAATTCCAAGTTTCCAGCTTGGAGTAAATTACTTGGTTTCCAACTTAAGTAATTTCACTGAATCATCAAAAAATTATTTGATTGCTAGTCACACTTCTTATATATCGGTCTCACATACAGTGAAACATTCAAAGTTGGACATCTCTGTAATATGGATAATTTTCTGGAAAACTGAACTTCCCTGTAGCATTAAAATATAACACCAAACTTTTTGACGCTTAGAAGTTTAACACTTTTTGAGGGGCTCCACACGTGCCCTAGCATTCACTGTTAAAGTTTCGTTCATCGCATACAGCTTATCCTACGAACAGTGGTATAATGATAGATAACTTCTCACATTTCTTTCAAGTTAAGTGTTTTTTAGAGAAACTAATTATTCACCAAACTAAATGAATTTAGATTACACTGGAATAAAGTTTTGAATCGAATCAATATACATAATTAAGTTCTTATATTAAAAAAAAAATAATATGCTGACTGAGTAAAAAGAGCTTCTTCCGGTTAGAGAGATGTCTTGCTCCTCCTGGTCGATCTAATTTGGAACCTGACATCAATGACAAGAAATTTTTATGTTCAATTTTTTGCTTCATATAACTATGTAATTGATAGATGTGTTAATTTTTAAGGATAAATTAATCAATTTCACTTGTCATAAGTAGTACAAAATTGCATTTCTTTTTATTCCTTTAATGCTAACAGTTTGAAAAATAGAAAAAAAAAATTGCATCGTAAGTTTAAGGAATTACGCGAACTGTCTATGCTGACAAAAGCCATATATATAACAAAAGAATGCTACTTGTGTCATTGGAAAGATTATTTACAAGTCCAATGAAAGTTATTTTAGTTTTGTGAATAATTAATTTTCAATTGAGAAGAAATCATACTCTACAGAGAAACATGATTCTTGTTTAAACAATGTGTGTTATCATATGTAACAGGCACACGTAGAGTATAATTAAAGTCATTGTATTCGAGTACACTGTAAGAAATACTTGTAATTTTACCACACATAGTGCTGTAAAATAATACAGTACAAGTGCTACAGCTTTGGAATACAGCACTGTACGCTGTAAATCCACTCACGAAATGACGTAGTGACGTTGATAAGCCAATCACGAAGAAGCTTCAACAACAAACTGATCCAGTCTTTACATCACAATGTGTTGGTGTTACGTTTACCCACAAGTTGTGCTGTAATCTAGGTAAATATTTTTTATAGAGTAGTTTTACAAAATATGACCTGTATTCACGCTTGCTAATATCATACAAGCCCAAGATAACGCATAACTAAAATTGGAAAATCATAATCATGGCACTTAAAGTCGTCGCTATTAAAATTTCGCTAAAACAACGAGAATTTATTTCCAACAATTCGAATTTAAGATTTTAAAAATGCTTTCTGAAAACGGCACAGCTTAAGAACTGGGCTTATCAAATCTTTCAACGCAGTAAATCCAGGAACGATGTTTTCATAACTACAAAAAGGGCTACAACCATTCTACAGGGTCCTTTCACTGTGTATTTATCATTTTAGTATCCCCCCCGAAGATAACTACAGGCCCGACTATGCTTATTCTCTCCCACAATACGAGAAGCTATTCAAATATGGAAGTCTCCCGGGTCTAAATCACAGATAGCAATCAGTATGGAAACACATGACAAAGTGAAGGGGTTTTTATGTTGCCGTGGTTCCCCATTCCTCTTTGAGTCGTTTCAAGTGGCCCTCTTATTTCATTCAGTTACGAGGATGGATTATTTCCCGGTATAGAACAGGTATATAAATGATATAGCTAGTATATGACTGCGTCTACGTATAAATACCGAGTTAAAACTCTTTCGGGAGCCAATAAGTCGGATTTTTTTGCTTCGTTTTAGTTTAGCGTTTTAATATTGGTTTTACTTACTATATTTTCAATGTGATAAATATATTGAGTGTATTAAATATTCGGTTAAATTAATCAGCAGTTTTTTTCAGAAAAATAATGAAGCTAACTTTTATGTTCCTCTTTGTGGCGTTTCACAAGTAGCCCTTTTATTACAGTTATGAGGATGCTTCATTTTCCGGTTATGATTATAATTATGTGTGATTAAGGCAAACCTGCGCGAGGGGTATCTGATTAGATGAGGGATGCCTTGGTAGGAGGACTTTCTAAGGGGTTCTAGCGCGTATCCACGTTACATATGGAGAAAACCTACCAAAACTCCAGACCGTTAGATCGACGACCGCGCGATGGGACCCGAACCCGGGACCTTCATACTTCGGCCGTCTACCATTTTCAGTGATATAACCACTGTGCCATGGTGAGGCTTTATTTTCCGGAACAGGACAGGTATATATAGCTGTGATACCTCATATACAAGCGCTCCAAAAAACTAAACTAGTTCTGAAAGATTTAAAATTGGGACAAGTTTGTCACCATTTTAAATAAGATGATTTAGTTCTTTCGGAGCGAATTTATTTCTTTTATTTAAGCTTGCATGCAGGGGCGTAGCCAGAAATTTTTCATAGGGGGGTTATGACTACTGCAACTCATATATATGTATACGTGTGTGTGATAATGTAGTGAAGAATATATATTTTGTATGGCAAAAAATTCCTCATGGGGGGGGGGTTATGACCCCCCTAACCCCCTCCCCTTGGCTACGCCTCTGCTTGCATGGTTATATCTTTTAAATACCGTGTTAAAACTTTTGTGTTTGTTGAAAAATCAAATTTACTTGCTTTTTTCTTCTTTTTGGTTTTTTATTTTAGTATAGGTTGGTTGCTGTATTTTCAGTGCAAAAAATATACTGAGTGTACTAAACATTTAACCAAGTTAAACCAACAGCTATACTGTTCACAAAAAAAGTCACATGAAATTTCCTTAAAATATAATTAGTTAAATGTATTTCGAAGCTGAAACTTTAAAATATGCATTCCTATGCTTTTTGCAAAGCATTATAAGTTTTAATCGTATTAAAAAAGTTAAATTTCTCCAAGAAAATAATAATCATAAAAATGATGCATTTTTATTGAAAGAAATTATACTTTGGAGTATCTGTTAGTAAATAACAGGTTAAAAAATACGGTTTTTCAATTAAAAAAAATTTAATTTGGTGGAATTTTATATGTTTTTCAAAACTACATTTTAGTTTTACAAGAAAGCTTGTTTTGATTTCCGATTTATTATTCGGCCAATGAATAATAAAAATAGAATGAAGTATTCAGCATATTATTAGGTCTTGATTTCCGATTAATAGACTGTATGTAATTTTGTGTACCAAACAAGAAAAGTCAGTTATTCTTGCAAAAATATATTTTAAAAGAAATTCTAACACACAAAAAATATTGGGTAAAGAAAGTCAGATTGTCACACATACTTTTAGCAATATACATCGATAAATATTATCTGAAGTAGATAGTATTCATTCAATAGGATCGAAATCTTATCATCAAAACAACGAAGCTGCAATTGCAAATGTGGGAGATACTTTAAATTTGCTTTTACTTATGTAAAAATGTTTATTTTCATTTTCAGCATTTTTCGAGTAATATATAATGCTTTTAGAATACGGACGAATAGTTTTATATTGATTTTTTTTTTAAGTTTGATATCGTGTGAATATTACGTTATTTTCTATAGGAACACATGCAGTGTTTGTTAGGCGTATGTATTGAATACAAACAAATATGTGCAATGGAGGTTGGTTGGAGTAAGTTGTCACGAATTGACTGTCTATCCCAGGCGATACATCAAGCTACAGAAAACCTTTTTATTGGAACAAACCGGAATATTACAGGAAATATACTAAATAAAATACATTTTAAATTTATAGTAATTTTTTATGCATGATAATAATTTTTTATGCAAATTAGAACATAACATGTATTGAATATAATGAAACATCTTTAATTAATTTTTCCATCTCATGTTCATGTATTTAAATCCTTGATTGCAATAACTGCAAGATACTGAGGAAGTTACAATAACACATAAAGCAATGAATTATAAATTTCCCAAAATTCGATAAACCAATTGAGTAATTTACTAATTGTTTGACAGTGTTATAGTTCTTTTAACCAAACAATGGACATTTTGGATGTGGAAAATGGCATAGCTTCGATAACAATTCACGTGTTGCTCTCACGGGTATCCTAAGCATTCTCCAAAGTCATTAGACAAGAAACAATCCAAGACTGGATTAAAATGCACAAGCATTTATCCATTTAGCCGGAAGAAATTTTCAGATGCTAACTTCTAGGCATCCTCTCAAGCAACAAGGCTTACTTGACCCTGTAAATGTATAAGCCAGATGACAATCTTCGAAGTAATTGTCAGGACGAAGGAAGTCTTGATTTTCTAGAGAATGTTGAAACACATCCAAAACAAATTCCACCAGAAGGAATTAATGAAACAGGCCATAGTGCAATCAAAGTAGTCACTTCTTAAGAAATTAAACTATTTACCCTAGCACATCCAAGAAAATCTTCGAAACCTGTTGGAAGTTGAAACTATTTGTGTACATTTAAATTATTAAATTAAGAGCGCTTTCCACCATAAGCTTGCCCAACTTAGAGAGTTGACTAACTTTATACTTGTCTAACTTATAAAGGTGTCCAAGTCGGAAGTTTTCATTGTATGTGGGATTTTAAGCCGCAACTATATATTTCAATCCCCTTGAGTCGCATTCAGCTCTAAGTAGGCCCTAGGTTATGAAATTATCGAATCCTCTCAACAAAATTTGTCTGGGCTAAAAGGGCCCTTTTTCCCCAAGACCCCTATGGCCTGGCGTATGTATCATTTTATAAGATATAATTACTTTTTCAACAAATTTTGAGTTTATGATTGGGACGCAGCGAGAAAATTTCGCAGGTGCCCTAAAGGGGGTTCCTAAAAAGGTAGAATTCCTCATAAAAATTCCTGATTTATCGAGTCCAATAAACAAAAATCCAAAACTTTGAGGTATTCCCAGAGCCCTAAGGCCCAAACACAAAGTCCATGATTTATGCGTATTATGCTTATTGTTCTTAAGCAAAATGAAATATTAAATGGATCTATTTTGGTAAAATTCATTTCATCAAACAGATCACGTAAATAGGCACAATTCGAAATAGATCATGTATTTATAATTCTACCTCCAACGTTCCACGTGTCTGTCAGAGCTAGCAAGTAACCGATAGCCATAAATATTTACCTACACATCCAGTCAGTGATAGATTGCATTTCTTGAATTTTATTATTTCAGCTAAATTACAGGTGCGTGCGGTGGCAGCCGGGTTTGAACCCGGAGAAGTTGAAGTGCAGAATGAGGCGTTTTCCAGCCAGGCCAAAAGGTACCCACTTGATCGGCCTTCAATTGCCGGGGTGTTGTGTGCGCGGAGGTTATCTCATGCCGCCACGCTACTCCCCCTAGAGAGATGATCGGAGGCTGACGAACGATTTTACAAGTGTTATGTAATGATGCCACTCGTTGTGGACTTTGTGAGGTTGCTGCCACTCGCAGTGGACTTCGTTGCCACTCGTTGCAGACTTTGAAAGAGCCGAGCGAGAGATGGATGGCGTCGGTGCTGGCTCCATCTATCGCTGAAGGCGAGAAGGAGAATGCGTGTTCGTTGTCCGGGTCATGAATGTGCGGTGGGAGCCGGGTTTGAACCCAGACAATCCGTGTGGCAGAATGAGGCGCAGAATGAGTCCCTAGACACCCTGCTGCTTGAGGACAGTCGTTGGGACTGAGAATGGGCTTTAATTCGCTTAATAGATAAGCCAACCCCGATTATGTCCATACTCAACCCTCCTGAAATTTCTACGACGTTAGCTCGAATTTAAACAGCCTAATTTGAAGTAATACTTTTTAAAGTTCATATCCATAATTCTTGCATCGCATTTCGGAAAAGTGTACGTACGCTGATTGATACCATCTTCACTCATTCACGTCAGCGTCACTCACCTATTCATTGGCATAATTTGTTTTGTCGCCGTGGGTGTCCCCCCCCCCTCCCCCTTAAAACAAATTTCCCACTATCAGCGAATAAATGAAGTATCGCTTGATGAGATGCGACTGGGAGGAGAGAGCGATTCGGGACCCCATCGAGGGTCCAAAAGGGCCCAGGGCCCCAAAGGAGGTGGTGGTGGGGGCTGAGAAGGAGACCCATGCATTTCTTCCCCGCTGCAGGGCAGCAAGCAAGCATCCACCGTATGCTAGCTGCTGTTGCCTGCCTGCCAACCGGGGCCGTGTAGCCACCGCAGGGCATGAGACCGTCCCGATGATGGCGGAAGATAAGGGATTTAAGCTGTGTCAGAGGTTGGGCACAGCTGCTCTCTTGGGGGTCACAATGACTGAGGCAAAAACTTGCAGACTCCCGCAAAAATCGCCCATTCAGATCCGTGATTGATTTGCTTGCTCATGATTATGATGTAGTCAGAGCCCCCGCAGCAGACAGGGGAGTGGAGTGAGTAGTTGCCCAGTGCAGCAGTTGGGATATGCAGGGAAAGAGAGACAAGCGACGCAGGAATTTTAAATGCGCGCCACGCTTATAAACTCGATTTTATAAAGAACCGCACCGAGTAGTATCGCATGGAGATGAATCCGGGCTTATTCTTTGAAAGCAAGAGCCCGAGGACTTTAAATTCGAGCTCGCCCGACATTCTTCAAGTCGGAGCCCAAGCCCGAAATTTCAGCTAAGAGATAATTAAGAGTCAATTATTTTACTGATATAGAATATCATAAATTTGGCCGTTTGAGCAAGTTAAAGACAAATATAATAGCAAACTCTTAACGCACTTTCTAATTTTTCATATTCAAGTATGTTCAATAAAGGAGAAATTTCTCTCAAGCCCGATCACGGACACAATCGGGAATGGCAAAGCCCGAGCCCGGTTCGGGTCCGGGCTGAGCCCGTCTCATCTCTTGTAGCGGAGTTTTTTCGTTTTATACTATTCCTTCGAAAAAGAACGCAAAACAAACAAACATACAAAAATAGGACAAAGGCTATCCGTTTAGGGAAATATTACAAAATTCAATTAAGATTTTTTTCCCTGAACTTTAATAACTACTACAAACTCACTGTTTGCAATCTTGCATAATACAGCTCGTAAGGAGATGTTCTAAATTTTTTCGAATTTTCATCACAATAAGATTTTTTAAGAAGATTTCTTAAAAAAACAACCCTAATAAAGTAGCGATCTAGGTTTTTTTGCATGTGTGTGTGTGTGTGCGAGAGAGAAGACAGAGAATATGTAGTGGCTTGCAGTCAGTGGCCTAAGGGAGGCTAGGCTAGTCTCTTAAACGTTTTCAGAAAATTTCAAACCACCAGTTTTTGAAAAACCTGGATAGCTAATTTTTTTCTACAGACACAGGTTAAATGTCTATTCTGTAAACCGAAATCTTAACTCTTAACTCTTTGCACTTTTCCCTCACAACTGTCACCAGTGACATCGGTGACTTAGGTGACGTGTCCCATTCCTCCTCTATCTCTATTAGGGATGGACACGAGACGCGAGAAATCTCGCACTGTCTCGCGTTCTCGTCTGGTCTCGCGAGACGAGACGAGACAGGCAAAATTTTAAAGGGACGAGACGCGAGACGAGGAAGAAAATCGTTTGCGAGACGAGACAGAGCCTTGTCTCGCGCGAGATTTCTCGCGAGAATTTCTCGACTCGCAAAAATTCATCATACAAATTACTTCTTAATTTATCAGAAGAGAAGTGCCGTATTTGAGGAGGTCTGCCGTCTTCTCCCTCCCCCCTCTATTTTTTATTTTAAAAGGGGGAGGGGGCGATGTTCATTTTGTGTAACTATTTTGAACACAATATTTACTTCCTTGTACGGAGTTTAATAAGGAAGTAATGTGATCCCGGAAATTTTCGGGGGCCAGATTTCAACGAGAAAACCGATTTTGACTACCTCTAAATTTAGTTTTAAGAGTTTTTTCGGTGCATGTCATCATACGCTAGCATGCACGTTCATATAAATGCGTCTGCAACCCAATTTGACCGACCGCGAGTCTATTTTGACCAGATTTTCCATGTTCTGTACGTTCTCTACACACAACTTTTACATTCAGCAATTCCCACTTCTCACTACTGCTTTTTTCCCCCAGGAAATACTTTTGCGTTAATAACTAATTAGTTTTTTTGGAAAAACACAAAAGTTATACATGATATGATTCACTTTTACTTTGAGCAATATCTTAAATATAGAACTGACCTAAGAAGTTTGACTTACGTTCAATTACTTTTATGTATTATGGCAGTCTAATGAAAAACTACAGGTGTAACAGTAACACCCTCTTTATATGTACATACATATGATAATATTTTCTAATTGCTTCCTTAACTGATCATTGCACTGTTGTTTGATTATTTGAACAATTTATTATGTATATTATCTTCATCTATATATTCATATATTCATACGTCACTTATAGTAGATTTTTTTTTGAAAAACCAAAGTTGATTTTTAATTGCAATGATCAGTTTAATTCTGTTATACAATCTTACTTTAGGTGCAAATTCTTCATTTGCAGATATTAAAATCTACCGTTTTACAGACAGAAATTGAATTCCTCACTGAATAAAATAGTAAATCATGTTTCCTTGTTAGATTTCACATTAAAATTCTACTAGTTGTGTCTCACTTTTTACTTAAAAATGTATTTGCGTGAAGTCGATTTGAATCTTTTAAAATAAAAGCCTATAGGTTCTTTTTTTAAAAAAGTACTTTCTGAATGTAATGAGAATCAATAACTTTTCGTTAAAATATCAAAATGTATGTTCAAAACCATTACTAAAATACATTATTTTATTTTACTTACTATTTATTATAAAAATGCATTATTTTATTTTACTGATTTCTTTTTATGGTACAATACTTGGAATTTATTAGCTAAATAAATCAGCTTAAGAAAAGATAATTCGTAGAATGCAAAAAAAGTAGTAAGATTACATTATTGAATATAAACTTTGAATTATGTTCAGATTTTCCAATTATTATAAGAGATTATTTCAGTAAAAATGATAGTTTATCTTATTTTAATAGAATATTTGTTTTGTCGGTTAACGAAAGATGTGATTATCAGAAATTTAATACTAAAGTGCAGAAAATACAATCTGAAGTTCTTAATGTGAAGAAAACAGTGTTTAAACCTTTATCGATTTTTTAATGAGTATAATCAACTCAAAAGTTGTTTTCTTTTATCAGCTCTATAAACTAAATAAAACAATGTTAAACCTGACTTATTTTATTGCAATTAACTGAGCTATAAATAATTTAATTTGCTAATCTTAGCAAATTTTTTAAATACATGTTTATTTATTTTTTTAAATTATAATCATTTTTTTTAAATGCGTGTCTTACATTTTACATATATTCGAAAGAGATAAATATGTACATTTAATACCATTTTATATATATTATTTAAAATTCTGACCCTATAAATAATTAAATAAAGCAAAATTTACACTATATTATTAAAATATTAATAAACGTCAGCTAACTTACTTGAATAAACAATTTATTTACATATTTTATGATGATTGATTCTGCAAGTTATAGTAATCTTTTAAAGAACGTTTTCTGAAATATATGGTACATATTTTCATCAGTCATTCAATACCTTTAATATTTTAAATGATTCAAAAATCTATGAAAAAGGGAAGAATAGCTAAAATAGTTAATTCTGGGTTTTTTCAAGTTAAAAATATTTATTCTATGGTTAAGTATTTAGCTGTTAAGATTTAAAATTTATATTCGTTTAAGTTCCACATTATTCTGAAAACTGTTGAAATCTAATTTGATAAATTAAAAATTTTACAGTACACTCAAACCCGCTTAATGGAAAAGCCAATTTCCGCAAAAATTTATTCTAATAAGCGGGATATTCTATTATCCGAGAACACATTGACTAATTGTTACGGTTTGGTACACTAAAAATTTAAAACAAACAAGATATTTCACTGCAGAGTATTTGCAGGGGAAATAGAAAATCGAGAAATTTTATACATGATCTTGAAAGGAAAACGGTAACCATATGGTGAAATTTCTCAATCTGGTTATCTCCATAGATTGGACAGTTTTATGAGGAACGGAACCAGCTAGTACCATTTACACACACCTCTCTAAGTGGGACACCTCTGTAAATTGACACTTTTTAATGGAAGTTACATGTGTTCAACTTCCGAACCATTGCACTATCTGTACAGTATTTATTTATTTATATTTATGAAGCAGTATTCAAATTAGACGTTTTGTACATGTAACTAAATTTTATTATAAAAACTTAATTAGTTTTACTGACTAAGTTTTGTTTCCAAGCATATCTCATGTATTAAGTTATTATCCAAAACAATATGTTATTTATCTTTTTAACTTTGGCAAATATTTCGATTTTGAATGCATATGGCAACTAATGAAACTTGTCAAAAACTTGAATTACAATAACAAGCAACGAGTAAGTGAATAACCTTATTCAGGGTTTGATGATTTTTAATCATTCTACCGACGAAAAGAAGTTGTTTTTTCTGGTTGATAGGTTTTTTTTTTTAAAACCAATTTTGCATGATAAACAAGTGACATACCTCATACATACCAGAGTCAATGAACCTTTTGGACAGGTTAAACATATGAGCACTTTCACCGGTAAATTTATGCCACGAAATTTAGACCCCCCTAAACTCGCGACAGCAGCATTATTTCATATAATAAACAAGTAACAGACTGGTACATACCAGATTCAATGAACTTTTGGACAGGTTAAACGTATGAGCATTGGCACCGGTAAATTTATGCCTCGAAATTTAGACATCGCTAAACTCGCGACAACAGCACTAGATAAAAATCACACGTTTATCACAAGAGCATTCAAAAGGCAAAGTAAATTCCTTCATACGTTCTATTATATCAAATACTCACCGTAGGTGGTTAAGTTGTAAAACGCGCATACACGTACACAAATCGATTATTTACCTGGCGACTTCGGCTTACCTGGTGTCTGGGCTCTCTGTCCCCCAACAATGAAAGTTGGTTTTTCCAACAAGGCGAGACTGACCACAAACACGACGAGACCGGGTATCAACTCTTCTTTTTCTTTCGAAGAGACTTGTAAACCGTGAAAACGCGACAATGATATTCCACTCTTTCCAGTCAATGCCGGATTTTCAGCGTACAATACCCAATTTGCTGGCTGGTTTCTAGTACTCCACAAAATGAAGCGATCAGTTCTAGTCCGCATTGAAACTCACTGGTCCGAGGGCCATAATTCATACTGCCAGACAACCGGAGCATTGCTAGGAGGTGGATTCATAATCCAGGTACACTTCATCAATGGATATACAAGACGCGAAGGGGCGTAGAGGTTCCTACCCCAGGGAAGGTTTTATTTTTTTTTTCCGCCTATTCTTCCCGCTACACAGAGGATATAATAGTGGTGTAACCCTCACGCCCAGATATTTCACTCTTCAACTGTTCCCTTTTTATGTATTTTGATTTCTTTTTTAGATCTTGGTTTCTGTCTCTCTCTCCCCTCCAAGTATCATAATACCTGTACACATCGTCCGCAGTCAGCAGTATGCTGGGATGGGAGTTGGTCTCAATCACTGGGAAATGACAAACAGGAGAGATTTGGGAGACAAATGTTCGTTTTTATGCGCATGCAGACGATGTGGATGTGGTACGTTTGTTTGGATGGGAGCCATAACGAAATACTAATGTTCTGGCGTTCGTGCACCTGAGATCGTGGTCTTTTTTTTTATTTATTCAGAGGATGGATTTCTTACCGTTGAAGTGCCTGATGCTTGAACGGGTGAAAGGCTGGGGCTTCAGTTTTCTCACTAAATTAAGGCTCGCGTTCGCAAATAAAGACGTGTATTTACTTTGCTCAAAATTGTGTATACGCACACACAAAAAAATCTAACAAATAAATAACTAATAAAAATAAGATGACTCAAAGACATTGCCTCATTTACAAGAGAGAGAGAGAGAGAGAGAGAGAGAGAGCAACTGTCTTTCTTCAATAAAAAGTCAAACCATGCTTGTAACCGTCTGTTTACAAAGTTCATGCTGAATCTGAAATTTTGGCGAAATCACTTATTTAATCCGAAAAAAGTTGAAACCATGCTAAACAAACTTTTGTAATGTGATCCACACATGCAATCAGGCCCGGACCGGCCAGGTCAGATGGACGGAATTGCCCCCTCCCCTCTCCCAAAATGAGTATAGTACTTTATAATCAGATTAGTTTGATATATTTATCACAGGAATTTGATTAGTTATTTCTCAGTAATATTACGTCTTTACACAGCGGCACACAAAGAACCCCAGAAATCCCGAGGCTGTAGGGGACCCCAAAGAGTCAGATTCCCCAAAAGCTCTAAGATAGTTAAATATGATTTTCAGGCACGTAAGCCTAATTTTCAAATATTACATATTCTAATATTCTATTCAATCTAAATTCCTCATTAAGGCGCCCCATTTCAGTTTCTATCCGAGGGTCCCCAGAGGAGACAGTCTGGGTCTCACACAATACAATCTTGATAATTCGACTTGTATCGGACCAAACAACTGCTGGATTATCGAAAGTATTTATATTCTGGACTATCAAGATCTCTTGTTTTTGACTCAAAGTCACGTACTTTCGTATGGTCGGCATTGTAGTACACTAACCAGTTACACTGCAAAATACAGTAGGTAAACTAGGAAACAATGTCGAAAGGAGAGGGAAGCACAAGAGCGGGCATGCTTGTTTACATGCGCGGCGGTACACTGTGCCGCATTAAGATTCATCAAAGTCATCAGGAAAAAAACGACAACTTCAATAACAGTGGAAAGAAGATTGTGCTAATTTAATTTATATTTCTAAATATTTTATCTACACAAAGCAAAATAAACATGTTGATGTCATATTTAATATGAAAGTTAGAAACAGAATTTATACGATATTTACTTTCTTAAAGAGTACATTCTCATTGGTAACTAGAATGTACAGCATTTTATCCACTTCCAGGCTCTCATAGAAGAATGGGTATTCCACTATGGCTTCAGTTTGTTTACAGAACTGACTACAACGGCTGTCTATCCTGGTTCTTACGTGTATAGTTAATGAAATGTAGAATGATTTTCTAGATTTTTAAGGACGCAAGTATATGCGCTTGCCGGAAAACGTCTTGTTAACTGCTGAGTTAGTATGAATTTCAATTCTCTAAAAAATTCTCTGATGGTTATTTCATTTTATGTCCTTTTATAACGTGGAAATATTTTCATTAATCTTTGATACTTTCAGTCATATTGTAAAACTAAGAATATTTTATAAGAGACTCTGTAGATGCTGAAAAAAAAAATGAAGAATGATACATAAGGAAAATATAGGCGATTCTACGCTCTGCTGAATCTCAAATTAACATAATTAATGTATATTCTTTTATTCCTGTAAAGAAATAAGAAATGTTAATGTACATCCAAATGAAGTATATATAGGCTGCGTCTATAAGACTATCAATTTTTCAGTGAGTAATACCATAAATTATTAGGGTCATAAAATCATTAATTGTACCAATTTTTTGTGTTTTATTTATTAATTTATTTGTTTCGAATTCCAATATTTTCTACGCTTATAAAAACTGAGTTTAAAAAAAATTGAAATAAATTTAAATGTTGTTTCTTTTTAATGTAATAAATAAATTTAAATGTTGTTTCTGTCAATCAGTAGCACTTCTACTTCAGCTAGCTTTAATGCTAGATGAGAGTATTAAATATTTTATAACGAAATGCAATTAAAACATCCACCGGAAAAATACAACTTTTTATGCATATATATATACAAGGTGTTTCGAAACTCATGGGAAAAAATTTAAGAGGTGGTAGAGGAAACCAAGACGGTTTAGAATCACATAGATGTGGGGTCAGAAACGTTGTTTTCATTTACCTGTTAATAATCGATCTTGTGTATAATCCCTACTTAGTAATCAATCCTCTTCAATTTTAATCAAGTGCTTTTTGTGAAAGCTTCTTTAGTTTTTGACGAACCATAGTCAGAAAGTTCACTATTATTCCAAAAGGCTCACAGTACCACACCTTAAATTTTTGCTTATGAGTTTAGAAACGCCCTGTGTATACACAAAAGTAACATATCATGATACAATTAAGTGCAGTGAAACCTCCGAAAATGGGACACTAGTGTTTTCCTCAAAAAGTAATTCAACTTACAGAGGTATCCAACTTTTGGAGGTTTCTTTCAAGCAAGTTTCTTTCTCCAAAAATCCATCAACTTCATCTGCGAGTTCATCTTGGAAAAATCCGATGTATAATATATTGGGCATCCAAATTCTTCCTCTACAACAGGATTTGTTAAACTTTTTGGTGTGGGTACCGAATAATATTTATGGAAATTTTGGGGCACCCCACAAGGATTGCGCAAATCCGACACTACTGTAATATACTATTGCAGTTTCAGGTCATTTAGTTTAATTTTAAGGTATAGAACGATGTGAAAAGCTTAAATAAGTAACAAACTTAAAAATATAAATATAAGTTATAAAAATAAATTCAATTACTTGGGTTAATTCAAACATTAACTATAGTCTGTCAATTAAGTGTAGCCACTTGGAAGGTCACACGCTTAATTCAAACGAGCGAAATTCGATCAGTCGGAGCGAATTTTCGATCCTTTCCGTACTTGAAAGTGCACTTCTCCTTCAGGAGCGTTTTTCGATCACAGAGAGAAGCGAAATATTAGGCGCGAATGCTATCAGTATTTTGGAAAAAAAGGAAAAAGAGTACTGGGGATTTCTGGGAAAAAGAGTTTCGATGTAGAAAGGTTGAAACCGACAGTTTTTCTTTTCACTCCGTCTTTGATCGTTATTTTCGCTCCTTTGAATTAAGCGTGCACTACCAAGAAAACCCACTTACTTCTAGCATAGCATATGTGAGGATTTGTGTGTCAACGAGAAGTGTGTGCCTGTTTATTTTTAATTATATTATCAACTCACTCTCTTGGCGAAACAGTCGACACCGTAGGACACAAGGCGCTTCTTCAATATTCTTCAGAAATGATCGACACTTTGATTTCACGGTGATAAAAGACGAAAATGTCGTAAAATTATTATAATAAGTTTAAAAAATATCAAATTTGCTAAAATTTTTGGCGATCCCTTCAGCGGGTCGCGCGACCCTCAGTTTAAGAAACGCTGCTCTACGCCATTGTACAGAAAATTGCCCAACTTAAGAGGCATCCAGGTTAGGGGATTTCATTAAGGACGTAGTAAAGGGAGAAAGATCTGTGAAGGTGTTCCCTTCTACCGAAATGTTTGCGTTAGTTTTACAGGAACTTCCAGTCTTTCGTAGTGCAGAAACTTCGTTCATTCATACACGATTATATTTCATAGTTATGCCCAGAAAATCTTTATACTATTAACATTGCACTTGCCCAGTGCACAGAAAGGGCTGCTTTCAAGCCGACAATAGTCAGTCGTTCAGTGAGAACAGGGTGCACCATTGAGTAGACAGCTGACATCACTCCCGTAAATTAAAAATGTAACTCACTATTGAATAAATCAACTAGAATTTCCAGTTCTCTGCCTAGAGCTGTCGACGTGGCCTGCTTTAGACTTGCCATGTGACATGACAGCTTACAGAGTCAACTGAATAGATTGGATCAAACAAATGCAGATATTTCCCCCCCCCCCTTTGCGACCATGGCGTGTCTATGACAGGGGAGCACCTCAGCATTTGCCCTGCTGTTCTTAACTCATTGCCTTTTTATGCTATTGACAAAGCCTTTGGTGATTGCTTTTTTCATTCATTTTTGTGTTGGGCTGCTCGTCGATTTACGACCGAGTGGTTGGAGACGGGCATAAAATAATAATAATAATAAAAAAGTTAGGTCCAGAAAAAATTCTCTCGATAATCTAGTTAGCTGAAAGCCTTCATACCATGAGGCTTTCACAAAACCTCCCACGCTCTTTTACATCCTCGTCCTTTATTGGTTTTCTGCAGACTGTTTTCTTCGTACATGAACAACGTTTTTTTTTTTTTTTAAATCTTATTCGTTCCCGAATTACATTCATAATGCAATTTACATTCACATCTTCCGACTCTTATTCCTAAAATAAAAAATATATAAAAAAATAAAACTTTCCATCTCGATCGGAACTTTTCTATTGTCCAATGCGCACTCTTCTGATTCTTTCCCCTCCAACGGAAGTCCAACGAACAAGAAAGTGAGTGCAAAGGCGAAATACATAAATAAATAAATAATAGCTAGGGAAAAAAAAGGGGCGTTTGCCAAAGTGCACCCAAGGAGAAAGTGAACAGCGCCCTATACCCAGAGACTAGGTACGATGCTCATTCTGAAACGCTGGAGAGAGAGATGGAAGCAAATAATAAAAGATTACGGGGGAACTCACAGGTAACTTTATCCGGGACGAGCCTCCCCCGAATTTTCGGAACAATGGGCATGACGTCACCGACAAAGATGACGTAGATCAGCTGCTGCGTGCAGCGAGTTTCCGTAGCCCGAAAAGTTTGTTAAGGTGTTTTCATTTGTGATTGACAGTCTCAGCTTCGGCAGCCCAGGTTTCTGTGAGACAGGTTGTCACATTCTGGGTCAACAAGTATCGTGAGGTTTCCTCTCCAAGCCAACAATATGATTCTTTGCTTGGTTTGTCGTCCAGGTTTTCGCCGCACAATCGGAAATCAAACCACAAGACACTTCCTTTTGCTTTATTATTGTTATTATTTTTTAATTTTTGGAGATGCTTCGTGATTCAACTCAGAATACCATGTGAATAATCTTGTCAAGTGGCACTTCGTGCCTTATTTTATATAGGATGAGCCAGTAGCAATATTGTAAACGTTGAAGAGACAGAGAACTAAAGTTTTGAATGCCGCAGGATGATAATAACAGTAGAGAAGGATAGTATATATATATATATACAATGACATCAAGGGTCGAAGCCAGGAAATCTTTTTAGGGGGTGGGGGATGAAATATAGTCATGCATGAATAAATGAAATTTCTGCAGGATAATAAAAAAATTGAAAGTTCATTCTAAAGAGAAAATTTCAAGGTGAGAAAACATCCCGGTATCCCCTCCTTGCTACACCCTTTATCCTTTCAACTGGATAGCTTCATATTTTGACCAATTCGGACTTAGAACTAGCCGTGCCCAGCGATTTCACACGTCTCTATACGATGTCTGTTTCATACCCGTGGTGATCACATGACCAAGTGCAGTGATCGTCATTTTTTAACTCACCAGCCTAATACACATGCCCCTAATGGTGTAGTGGCTAAAGAATCATTCTATCACGCCTTCGGTCCAGGTTCGATTCCCGGCTTGGACTTGGGTATTAACTCGTCCGTCCCTTCATTGGGGGTAGATGTGAAGGTAGGGCGAATGTTGTTTGCCCATTGGGTGCTTGCATAATAGGATGGTCAATACTTTCGTGCCGTTGTAATGACGAATGCCTGATTGGCAAGTGCCCACCCGTTTATACAAAGTCTAAGACTTATCTCCATATTCCGTCGCACTGCTACGCTACGTAAAAGTTTCTGTCACTTTGTTGACTGACCAGAAGGCTGAGAATTTTTTTTAGATACATTTTGAATTAAATAAAGCAAGTTCCGTAGACTATCCCTGGACTTGTACCCGGGATAAAAGTGTGGTATAACCGCTGTACCAAGAAAGCTCTTGCAATTTATTGTATTGTATTGTGTTTAAGACAAACCTGAACGAGGCCTAGGTAAGAGTGCCTCGGGCGGTGAACTTCTTAAAGGGCTCTAATGCGTACTCACGTCAAATCTGAAGAAAACCGCACAAAACTCTGGACAGTTAGATCGACAGCCATACCATAAGCTTGAACCCTGGACTTTCGCAATGCATGGGTAGTAGCATGATGTTACATAGCCTGCAACCTTCCTCAACGAATGGGCTATCTAACGCAAAAAGAATTCTTCAAATCAAACATAGTAGTTTCTGAGATTGGTGCGTTGAAAAATACGTACAAACAGACCCTTCAGTTTATACATCAGTACATGGAATCTTGATGGATAAATATTTGTGTAAATGGATAAATATTTGGTATCATTCATACGTGGCCGGTCTTTGTTTCGGTGGTTTTCATTGTTCAGAGGTGGCCACTAAAGGAGGTTTCACTGTACCTGCTAGTGATAGTGTTGAAGCATTGCCCAAGATTTCAAAAATTAATACTTTTTATTCTGTAAGCCATGAAGCAAAGTATGGTTACAGTGATAGAGCATAACAGGAGTACAAAAATGTTCTGACGTATCAAAATAATAAAGTATACGTTTGCTCTAAAAATTTTAAAGGATATTTAAATAACATAACTGCGCATTTAATAACTAAATATCAATTTCAAGTCTGCAAGTCCCAAGTCTGCCTACAAATATTTTTATTACATCAGCACACGTTTCCTCTCACCTACTTAAAATTGATATCATTTTCAAGATCCAAGCAAGAAATTGTATAAGTTCTAGTAAAAATAAAGAATTTGTGAACTTTTTATGCTGATTATTGCTTGATTAGAATTCCTTTTAATTTTACAAATAATCACACTATACAACCAATATATGTCCCAAATGGTCTCATTTCCCTGCATAAAACTGTTTTGATGCATTTTATATTTACTAACTGCAAGGTTACACAATTGTTAAAACCCTTAAAAACGACAGAGAAACTGCTGCAAGTGTAATCAAACTGAAAGCAAAATCTTTGTCAAAAGATTTAACTGAACAGAAAACAAGAAACGGCAAAAATTTTATTCAAGTTTTTTTCTCTTTTTTAACTTTTCTTTTTTAAAGCTTTAATGTACAGATAATTAGTATTTGATCTTTTTAACATCATTTTGTTTTCAGTTATTATGATTCATTTTCAATCAATTTTATTATAACATTCGTCACAAAGAATTTCTTTCACGCGTACAAATATTATACCCTAAAGTTGTTTTTTCTACTCTACTTTTGAAACTATGCAGTGAAACAAGATTGCCGGTAACGAACAGGCCAAGAATATCACGGTAGGTCTCTGTCAACTAAACTATAAATTGTGTGTAATTTGTAATTAGTTAATTAGTTTATCTTTCACGTCTGATTAATTTGCCATAAAGTTGTTTTTTCTACTGTACTTTTGAAACAATGCAGTAAAACAACATTGCCGGTAAGGACAGGCCAGAGATATATGACAGGTCATTGGTAATTAAATTATGAAATGTAATTTCATTTTGCATATTTTATAATTTGTTAATTAGTGTAATATTATTTTTAACAGTAAGAATGTTTTGATACAAAAAGCGTAATGTATATATTTATTTAATTAAAATTTTTCACTAAGGAATGTTTTTAATTGAGAACATTGGATCAAAAATTCATTTAAAAATATAATTCCATCAATACCAACTCAAAATTTCTAGACCTAAGAAAGAGAAAATATCCTTAAAAATATATAGAAATTAAATTTTAATCCCAAGAGAATAAATCCACATAAAATCGTAAAAACATCCTTTTAAACATTTTTCACTGAGCATGATTTTCCATTTATAAATCCAATTTAAATTAAAAGTCAGAAAAGGCAAACAAAATCATAAAATATCAATATGAAGTTCCCCGTCTTCAGTACTAAGCATTGTTCAGTTGTACATATACATTTATATTTAATTTTTCAGATGACTCTTGATTGACTCTTGATTTCTTAAATTTTTAATAAATTTGAGAAATCAAGTCTAAGAGTTGGTTCTTGATTTCTCAAATTTATTAAAAATTTACTTTCGCGAAAAACAAAAGTATGTAAAACACAGTTCTGAGTTAATAATTTAAACATATTCAGCAAAAGCCAGGTTTTCAGCACGAAATAAATCAAGTCAAAGAAAGAAATTCCTGAATCGGTTAAGTACATACATGCAAATATATAAATAAGGGGAATTACCGACTTAATTTTCTTATTACCCACCGCTTCACTTCTTTTTCTTGCAATAAAGCCCAGCCAGAAGAGCGAAAAGCCGAAAATAAAAACAAGTTACAGCCTTCCCAAACACTCATTTCCTCACTTAAATTCCCCTAATTCGTTTCCAGAACAGAGACGACCATTAACAGATATAAAAATTTGCATATAGTGGGTGCGAGAAAGACGTGATTGGGGGGGGGGGGGATAGTTCGTTACTCCAGAATCTGATATTCCCGAAAATTACACAACTCCGGAGCTGTCGGTGTGTAAACCGATACAGACTAGAGCCATATTTTCTTTCATTTATATTCATAATGCACGGAAAGGAGGCATTTCAAAATCGGGGGTCGTTCTTGCATGGTTTTTCTGAACCCCCCACCCACCCCTTGCGCACTTTTCCTTCTAAAAGTGTGGAGGGGGGGGAACGAAGACAATATTAATAACTTTGGATTTGAAGAAGGGAGGGGGCGGCAAAAATCCCTCGTCTCCCCTGTTATTACTTATTTGAGGAAACTTTCAATTTGTGACGATAATGATCCCTCAAGGGGTTTTTGTACCCTGGGTTTATTAGTATTCAAGGGAGATGTCCTGAGGGGGTTGTATACCACTTTCGTCGCCTAGAGCGTCGCTCAGGGGGCCCGGTAGGACGAGGGGAGTGATTTCCCGCTTAAAAGCTAAGTTGGTCATCATTATTAAGGATCAAATGCGATCAAGCAATCGCTCAATTTTCCGTACTCCCTGCACTGTCCTCTGGGATTTCGAGTGAATCTGATAAAGTAGTAGGTTAGAAATAAGTGTGTATGGCACGAAAATCTGTTTTACAGGCAGAGATATGTGGTTGAAATCTTTTTATAAAGATTTAACTAATTTATTTTTATTTTATTTTATTTTTTAATACGGCGGAGATATCTGTTAGTGTGTGACTGAAGTGATTTAAAGATTTTCTAATAAAAACTAAACAAAAACGTTAATAATTAGGAGAAACTTAAAGACACATGCATCAAAACTAAACGACTTGCTTGTGCATTTTTAGCATTTATGTAAAGCATTATGAATTTATAACTGAATTTAAGGGTGCAGTTCGAAAAAACAAAATCTCCCTCATGGTGTAGGTACACAATTTAAAATAAACTAAATGAGCTAGAGGCTCGAAAAAATTCAGGATTATTCTTTCTGGGGTATACTATCCATCGTAATAAATGAAAAAAACGGTGCCTTTTATAGAATTTTCGCAAAAAATTCTTCAACATGGAATTGTAACAAAAATTTTCGAGGAGTCACACATCCTGTAACATTTTCAATTTTTAAGAATTTTTCCTGAAAGTTTAGCAACTAATACAGATTTATCGATTATTACGATGTATAGTACAGCTTGTGAAGAGACATTCTAGAAATTTTAAAGTGCATGACTTAATTAGTTTATTTGTATTTGTGTAACAAAACCACGGGATTTTTTCGAACTACACCTTTAATATGGGCAGCAAAAATTGAATTATTTCCACTAAAATTACTTGAGTGTCAATTATGTTTCTTATTTATATTTCACTAATAACACATTTCTTTCTGCTAAAAATCTATAAAAAGTTCTTCAAGCTCTCATAAAAATAAAGTATCCTATCTTTGAACTGTCTAAGACTGAAAATTACTAATGAGAAAATTTAATATTTAAATCTTATTTATGCTCAAACACTTCTTTCAGGGTGGGAGGGAATTCTAAATAATTAAGGATCAACTTAAAGCGTGCTTTTTAAAGAGAGTCACGTAAACTACTTTTCTTAATTTTCAGATTTTCTAAAAAAAAAGTAACCAGTATATATAGAAACTAAAATTTACTAAAGTGATTATTATGATGTTTTCTATATTAAAAATATCATGCAAGCTCATCATGAAATACAAAGTTTTAAAAATATTCTTTGTTACATCACATGGAAAAAAATCTTTAGTCTGTTTTATTTAGCCTTCTACCATGTCCGTAAGGTTCAAGATAGCTCAATAATTCACTTTATGTGCTTAAATTTTGCCCAAAGTATGATCACGGCATTCTAATTAACAGCGTGAAATAAAATATTTGTTTGGAATAAAAGTAACTGTTAAATACAAAATTTCAAACTGATGTTATTCTTACAGATTTGTACATTTATAACATTTCTAAACTTGATTTCTATTGTGTGTGTTGAACTGATTCATTATATTAATATTTATTAGTAAAATAACCAGATTCGGGATTTAATTAGCTTTAAGCACAAAGGCATTCAATACATTGTGATATTATTCATCGCAGGCGAATGAACAGAAAAGTGGGAAAAAGTAAATTTTAAGGTAGAGTGCCTGCCTCTAAAATATCTAAAACAATATAAATGCTGTGGCAGATGCAGTTATTCATATTAGCAATAAATCTTTTTTTTTTTTTAAGTAGTGCTTCCTAAGCACAAGCATTCGGTTAGTTTTGTCGGTGGCTTCATATGGATACGCTTAGGAATGATGTAATTTGGAATAAACTGGCAATCTTCCACACAATAGAATGAATGCAACACTATGCATTAGACGTTTTACGGTTCTTGAATCAAATTATCTGTGCTTTTGATTTTAAAAAATGACATTAATATGTAATAAGAAAACTATATTCTCAAGGAAAACTGGAACCTAGTAACTTAACAACACCAAGTAGCCCCTTTAAGTGAAGCATTTTACGTCGATTATACTGGAAAAGAATACTGTTTGATTCGATTCGCGTTTTCTATACTTTCTATGCAGACGGCGAGAGAAAAAAAACTACGAGGGTCGTTCGGAAAGTAAGTTTCCCGCAGTCAATAAGAAGGAACAAAATATTTTATTGTTACCTGGAAAATTTTATCGCAAAAGATACAGCAATATTTCAGCTACTTCTCAACATAAGAATAATATGAATTGTAACAGAACCGAACCATACCATGGGGATAAGTTTTTGTAATCTACTGCCATAAAATCTGCCGACTGAGAAAGGAGCCAGGGTATCACAGTTGTTTGCAGTCTTCATCAGTGGAAAAGAGATTCCGGGGCCGGAATTTCTTCAGGTGCAATTCACTGGAAGTAAGATCCGTACCTTGAAGAAATTCCTGTCCGGGCATCACTTTTCCACTGACGAAAACTGCTATCAACTGTGACACTCTGCCTCCTTTCTCATGCGGAAAACTTCTATGACACTGGACTACAAAAACTTATTCCACGATATGACAAGTGTTACATTTCAGATTATTCGTATGCTGAGAAGTAGCTGAAATATTGCTGTATCTTTTGCAATAAATTTTTCCAGGTAATGATATGTTTTGTTCCTTTTTTATTGGCAGTAGCAAACGTATTTTCTGGACGATGGTCTCGTATTTTAAAAAATCTGGAGTGACTCCACTCAACTTTTCCGAACACTTACGATTAATATAATTACCAAGTATTTAAATAAATTTTAATCGATGAATAATTCAAACATATATACGAAATTGAAGCTCAATCGATTGCATCGTTAAACTCTAGCGCACTTTCAAGAATGTCTCCCCATTGGCCATAATGTAAAAGAAATCTTTGTTGGAGCCCTGTAGAAAAACTATAAGTCCTATACACGCCAAAATCAATACCGGTCTTGCAACGGTGGTTTATAACATATATGCCAAATTTGAGCTCAATCGGATGCCCCGTTTAAGAGCTATCGTGTTCACTCACATACACACAAACACACACACACACACATGCAAACGTGTACATACATCTCGTAAAAATAGCAGAAATGAATTCAGAAGACCCCGAAACGTGTCAATACACCAAAATCGCGAAGTCGAATTTTTTCATGATTACAATACTTTCCTTACATGGTACATGTTCGGAAAGTAAAAATACATTTAAATTAAAGAGGCATCTTAAGAGTGTTTCGGGTCTCTAGCATAATTATATTCTTTTATAAGCTGTTTAAAAATTACGTGATTAATTTCTTTTCTTTTTTCCAAGAACCTTAAAAAGATTGCGTTTTCAAACGTGGCAAAAGTATACCCATCATCACAGCACACGAGTGCTTTGACTTAAAAATCCAAATTACCCTATCCAGACGTCAGAAGTTAAAAAGGCTCCATCCATCTGCACCAAGCCTATATAAAGGCACAGTACGTGTGAGTTCGAGGGCAGTTATTCAAAAGAAAATAGGGAACTAAGAGCATAGGCAAACACAGCGAAATGAAAAGAGAGCGAAAAAAATAAAGAAGGCCCTGTGTTTGCAGAGTGGAAGGCCGAAAGGGATGGGAGAGAAAAAGTCGGGGATGTGCACATTCAGCGAACGAAAAGTGCCGGGGTAAATGGGCTGCAAACAAGAGGATTCAACTGGTATACGGAAAATCTCACACCGAATGTGGAAGTTGGCAAAAAATAAATGAAATTTTTGCTTCCGAAGTTATATGAAAGAGTATAAGGGGTAATATAAATTTCTTTACAGACATGCTCATCTCGCACCGAGTTTAGAAGTTGGCAAAGAAATACGATTTTTGCTTCTGAGGTTATGAGCGAGTACACAAATAATGTAAAAGTCTTCTTGGACATCCTCATCGCAAACCAAGTGTGAAAGTTGGCAAAGAAATTCAATTTTTGCTTCCGAGCTTATGAAAGAGTGCAGGGGTAGTATAAATTTTTCCTTACAGACATGCTCATCTCACACTGAGTTTAGAAGTTGGCAAAGAAATGCGATTTTTGCTTCTGAGGTTATGAGGAAGTACACAAGTAATGTAAAAATCTTCTTGGACATCCTCATCGCAAACCAAGTGTGAAAGTTGGCAAAGAAATTCAATTTTTGCTTCTGAGCTTATGAAAGAGTGCAGGGGTAGTATAAAATTTTCCTTACTACAGACATGCTCATCTCACACCGAGTTTAGAAGTTGGCAAAGAAATACGATTTTTGCTTCTGAGGTTATGAGAGAGTACGCAAATAATGTAAAAGTCTTCTTGGACATCCTCATCGCAAACCAAGTGTGAAAGTTGGCAAAGAAATTCAATTTTTGCTTCTGAGCTTATGAAAGAGTGCAGGGGTAGTATAAAATTTTCCTTACTACAGACATGCTCATCTCACACCGAGTTTAGAAGTTGGCAAAGAAATACGATTTTTGCTTCTGAGGTTATGAGAGAGTACACAAATAATGTAAAAGTCTTCTTGGACATCCTCATCGCAAACCAAGTGTGAAAGTTGGCAAAGAAATTCAAGTTTTGCTTCTGAGCTTATGAAAGAGTGCAGGGGTAGTATAAAATTTTCCTTACAGACATGCTCATCTCGCACCGAGTTTAGAAGTTGGCAAAGAAATACGATTTTTGCTTCTGAGGTTATGAGAGAGTACACAAATAATGTAAAAGTCTTCTTGGACATCCTCATCGCAAACCAAGTGTGAAAGTTGGCAAAGAAATTCAATTTTTGCTTCCGAGCTTATGAAAGAGTGCAGGGGTAGTATAAATTTTTCCTTACAGACATGCTCATCTCGCACCGAGTTTAGAAGTTGGCAAAGAAATACGATTTTTGCTTCTGAGGTTATGAGCAAGTACACAAATAATGTAAAAGTCTTCTTGGACATCCTCATCGCAAACCAAGTGTGAAAGTTGGCAAAGAAATTCAATTTTTGCTTCTGAGCTTATGAAAGAGTGCAGGGGTAGTATAAAATTTTCCTTACTACAGACATGCTCATCTCACACCGAGTTTAGAAGTTGGCAAAGAAATACGATTTTTGCTTCTGAGGTTATGAGAGAGTACACAAATAATGTAAAAGTCTTCTTGGACATCCTCATCGCAAACCAAGTGTGAAAGTTGGCAAAGAAATTCAAGTTTTGCTTCTGAGCTTATGAAAGAGTGCAGGGGTAGTATAAAATTTTCCTTACAGACATGCTCATCTCGCACCGAGTTTAGAAGTTGGCAAAGAAATACGATTTTTGCTTCTGAGGTTATGAGCAAGTACACAAATAATGTAAAAGTCTTCTTGGACATCCTCATCGCAAACCAAGTGTGAAAGTTGGCAAAGAAATTCAATTTTTGCTTCCGAGCTTATGAAAGAGTGCAGGGGTAGTATAAATTTTTCCTTACAGACATGCTCATTTCGCACCGAGTTTAGAAGTTGGCAAAGAAATACGATTTTTGCTTCTGAGGTTATGAGCAAGTACACAAATAATGTAAAAGTCTTCTTGGACATCCTCAACGCAAACCAAGTGTGAAAGTTGGCAAAGAAATTCAATTTTTGCTTCCGAGCTTATGAAAGAGTGCAGGGGTAGTATAAATTTTTCCTTACAGACATGCTCATCTCACACTGAGTTTAGAAGTTGGCAAAGAAATGCGATTTTTGCTTCTGAGGTTATGAGGAAGTACACAAATAATGTAAAAGTCTTCTTGGACATCCTCATCGCAAAACAAATGTGAAAGTTGGCAAAGAAAAGCAATTTTTGCTTCTGAGCTTATGAAAGAGTGCAGGGGTAGTATAAATTTTTCCTTACTACAGACATGCTCATCTCACACCGAGTTTAGAAGTTGGCAAAGAAATACGATTTTTGCTTCTGAGGTTATGAGGAAGTACACAAATAATGCAAAAGTCTTCTTGGACATCCTCATCGCAAAACAATTGTGAAAGTTGGCAAAGAAAAGCAATTTTTGCTTCTGAGCTTATGAAAGAGTGCAGGAATAGTATAAATTTCTTTACAGACATCCTCATCTCACACCGAGTTTATAAGTTGGCAAAGGAATACGATTTTTTTCCTGATGCTATAAGGAAGTACACAAATAATATAAAAATCTTCTTGGACATCCTCATCTCAAACCAAATGTGAAAGTTGTCAAATAAATGTAATTTTTAATTCTGAGTTTATGAAGAATTACGGAGGTAAGAAGTAACCAGGTAATACAAAACCTAGACATCATTTCTCATCAAACGTGAAATTTGGTGAAGAAACATAATTTTTGCTTCTGAGCTTATGAAAAAGCACACGTAATTTATATAATCTTGTAAGTTAACCTGCTTACTAGTGAACTCACTTTCTGGCAATCACTTCGAAATGCAAACACTCTAAATGATAGAATAATAGAAAAATAATCTAAGTAAATTGAAATATGTATATGTTAATGAAATCATCATAAATGTTTTATTTTTCTTCATAAGTTACTTCGACTTCATAATTTTTTTATATCTTTCAACCTAAAATGGGACATCAGAAAAATTTTCTCAACAAATCAGCAACTTTAAAACTTTTTCAACAATATGAGCAGGCAGGCACCCAGAAAAATCTTTTTTTTTTTTTTTTTTTTTGGAAGGAGTCCAAACGGTAAAAAAGTCAGAATTTTTCACAAAAAGACTGTACCATTAACATTTTAGTAATAAAAATCAAAAAAAAAAAAAAAAAACTATTACCCTCTTTAGCGGAGGGTAAAATATTCAGCCTTCAGCTGAAATTAGTTTCCCCTCCGCTAAAGAGGTTTTTTGACAGAACCTTTTAATTTGTATTGGCAGCCATGTACAGGATGTATTTGCATGTAAATCAAACGGGGAGAAACCAACCGTTCTTCCAGTGGTGTCAAGTATTTTAAACAATCCGGTATTTCGGGGAATTCGAAGCCATTGCTTATAGCTAATTCTGGTATTGTCAATTTAATCAAACAATCGTAACATGTTTTGCAAAATTTGCCAATATCATCGATATCTTTGTAAAAGACTAGTTTTATAAAGTCCGTTGTCGCTCCTTTGGACAGTAAAGTTGTTTTGGAATGGGTTCTTATTGACTTTTTGAACCACAGTCGATCACAACAATAGCATTGGTGGATTGGACCATCAGCAACAGCTTCGAAAAATTTCTCAGCTAATTTACGAAATTCTAGTTCTTCACACCTTACATTTAGATCAGTATCTGTTCTTTGTCTATAGACCGAGTCGTAAACGTTTTCTGTCTTGTCTTCTGGATTTGGATTCCGCTTCTTGAGCACGAAAATCTGGATCTTCCCTTTTTCTTTGCATAAATAGACGGTTAGTTTCACGATGACTTTCTTCCGGATTAGACAACTGGCGAGGACGGCCAGCGCGGCCTTGAACAACAGTCCCGGGTATATTCTTCTGATATTTAACGATGTTATACTGAACAGTAGAGCGTGAAATACCAAGCCTACGAGCTATTTCACACTGATCCCGCAAAAATGAAAATTTTAGAAATGCCACGACAGAACACCACCACTTGCTCCGAGGAGGGACAAAAGTTTGAACGCGACTCTGGAAACAAATCCAAGTTCTGAAAAATGAAATCGGAACCTCGGGAACTTGACAGCCAGTCGCAGACGCTCTGACAAAATCTTACAGTTTCCCCTTTTGTTTCATCTGACGTTACTTTGAAATTTTTCAAGTATCCATTATTCCAATCATGTGTCGGATCTTGGTGTGTTTCAAATTTCCGTGAGATCTGTAAGATTTTATTTACTATCAATTATCATCCACGACTTTTTTTGTCTGCCAAAAACTATTACCCTCTTTAGCGGAGGGTAATAATAAGTCCTTGAATATGAGCAACTTCTTTTTTAAAAATCTACTATGTAATTCTTACACGATTGAGAGATTGGAAAAACATTCTTAAAAATACACTGGAAAAACTGCGTTAAATTTACCCGCACATTGTGCTGTAGTTACTTGTAATTGCAGTAAAATGTGCTACATTTTACCGACACATTACACCGTAATTACTAGAAACTACAGCATATCGTGCGGGTAAACTACCGAAATTTTTTTTCAGTGTATGAGAAGTCTTTACATATTTCCACCGCTGCACTCTACATATTTGTATCGTAAAAAGCACCAGAGATATTCTTAGTCCAGTTTTGAAACAACTATGTAATTAGAATTCATAACCATATATCGCAAAATTTGTATTTTCCTCTGGAAGGATGATTTGTAAATTTGCATTAAAACAAAAGTAAAGAAATCTCTTACGTAGCATGATTATGATGTCACTAACTTCGTTTCTTTATTATTTGTTGAAGACAAATGCAGGCAATTTTAAATTATATGTATAACTGTTGATAACAACAACAAAAAAAGGCACGAAAATATGGGGGGAAAAGGTCTGAAAAGTAGGATGACGACACTATTTTTGTATATTTGCGTAATTTTAATCCTATGAATTTCAAAAGATGTTTCATTCCAGAGAGGGGCTGAACCTTCATAAAGGGTATTGTCCGGCATTGAAATATGAAAGGAGAATTTTCGTAAATTTTTATTCATAAGTATATAAAGTTTCCTGTAAATGTACTGCTAATTTTTATATTGCAGACATATCACACACACATACTCTTAAGGGCGTTCCATACCTGAAGAGCGATTGTACAAACCAATGATCTTAAACACTCTAAAAAACTAGTAATGATTCTCCACTCAATACACTATGGACTAACACTAACAGTCAACACTCAATTTAATGTGTGAGTTGACAATTAAGTTCTCTTAATACGTAACAGGAGTTTAGAATTACCGATTATTCGTTTTCCCAAAACAGAATAACTAATTGTAACTGATTTAAAAAACGCCATCTTGGCATTAGGTACGATCTGGCAAAATGGTATCTCTCCAAGCAGTGTGAATCTAAACCGAGAGTTCCAAAATGTTAGAACCCAGTATCTCGAAATGAAAAATAATTAAAATGCAGATTATTTTAAAGCCGGTTAGGTTCAGCTTGGGTATTTGCTACCATAGAAATATTTGGTGGAGTTAACTATGCCATTATACAAGTTATACAGCTTGGATATTTGTTAGCTCGGCGTGATATATTTCGTGGTGCTAAATACGCATATCCGCAAAGGATTATGTATATGAATATATGGATAACGGTTTTCGCGGAAATCTTATATGAGCAGTAATTATCGTTTATGAGCATGTGTAAATAGCCAAAATAATGGAAAGTCGCAGTTGGTGGCAAGCTATTCTTGCTGTTCCGTAGTTTTTATCAAAGAAAACATATGAACTACTGTTTTCTTGGAACTAATTATTAACTAGTAAACATAAAGTCACCAAACAGTGAAAAATCGCCATGCGTGGCAGATACTCAAGGTGCTCCATAAGTTTCACATAATTTTGAAATAACATATGGTAAGTCCAGTTTCCTCAGGTAATGTTTAACTTGAATCATATGCGTACACCGGCTCTCTTTCTCTGCTGCATAAACTAAACTACAAAGGGAGAGAAAAAAAAAAAAGTGAACTGGGGCGTTTATAATCTCTTCCCGAGAGAAGATTAAGCAGTTAGGCGGAAGAAACATGCGTTTTCCCGACTAAGTATTAGGACTTCTTTGCCCACAATAGTGAGAGAATCAAGTCTGAAGTGGTGTACTTGATATCCGGCTTCTTTTGGAATGGAACAGAATCTCAATAAACGAGAAGAAAAATATTCATGTTTGCGAGTGGATTCCAATGAGATTAAGATGCTATCAGAGTTCAACTTTTCCCCTTGTGACATCGAGATTTTTTTTTTAATCTTCTTTTATGTGAATTATGAATATTTGAACAAAGGTACAGCAGATTTATATGATGGTTTCTTTATTCAATTCAAGTCAAACTGTTAATTTATTTATATTATGTAGACTATAAATAAAACGTAAAAGTAAAGTTTCTCCACGAACAATATTCTTCCATATAACAGGCCAACCAAGAGTAGATTTCTGATTTCATTTATTTATTTATTTTTTAAATTGTATTCTCAGAATACGTCGGCATAGAATAACTAATGTTTTTTACTCGAAAGTGATAGTTCCTCTCACGGAAGATCTAAGAAATTCCCTCGAAAAAAATAAGCTCTGAGAAGGCTTTATTCCTCCAAGAGGCTTTGAAACAATACTAGAGGACCTCCAGGGAGACATTATGATAAATTATCGGTGAATACTCCAAAATGTTCAAGAAATAAAGGGGCTAGAATTGAGTTAATGATTGTGATGGTATTCAAATTCTTGAAAAGCTGAAACTGTTGGCAAATCTCGGGATATTCACTTTCAATGGATTCTCTTCCCATGTTAATATCTCAGGAAATGAAGTGGCCAATGGTCTTGCTGAAAGAGTTTCCGCCGAAAGTGAGACCACTGGCTATTCTATCGGCTTTCACGATGTGTTCTTTAGGAGAAAAAAATAGTGACAGACAGAAGTGGATCATTCCTCCTGTCCATAAGCGCCCGGGGAGTGGCTCTGGAGTTCGAGGGTGACCGGGCAGATCAAACGACAGTCTCAAGATCTCATTAGTAGCTATTGGAAGTGAATGAGTTTGGCAGCTGTTTCATTCACAGCTGCAACAAGTGCAAAATGAAACCGGCTTCTCCTGATCATATCCAATATTATTTGTGCCTTACAGTTGAGGGCATTTCCTCGCATCCGCTGGAACACCTAGGGCTAGATTTTGCAATGGTGCACGGGCTCATGACCTGATCTAGATAATACTGGTTCTTGAAAGATTGGGGGGAAAATGTTCAAGAAAGCAATTCTTAAAAGTTTTGATTTAGTGCCCGCTCCTCATCGCACTAATACCAAGTTCCCCCACAATCCACCACTGACTCCTTTGTAGTTGTTTATCCAAAATATAGAATAGAGTACATTCCAATGATAACTATCACTAAAGAATCTATAATTTTAAATACAGAGTGATAAATATGCAGAATATTCCTAGTTAAAGTTTCCCTATTCAGAGCGGTGTACAGCGGTCAGAATTATAAAAATTTTACAGGAAATCATGATGAGATCATGGGAAAGAGATTTGAAAAATCTCCACCAGCTGGCATTTTACAATGTTGTAGTTACTGATATATGCAAATTTTTCTACCGCGCAGATGTATAAAAAACTTGTTTCATAACCCCTTCATTGCTTCCTTCGCTTCAGAATGTTAATTTGTCTATTAAAACTTTGTAAAACGCCGCTTGGTGGTGACTTTTAAACTTTTTTTTTTTTTTGGAAGTATATCTCTATCTATACAGACATTTTTGTATTGCCTCTATCTAGTTCTATTAGTAATTCACACTCGCAATATTCATCAATCTCAGATATCAATCTACTACTTTTTAAATTCCGAAAACTGCAAAATGCTCTTGGGAATTTTGACTCTGTTGGAAACCTCGTCCTTTGCTGCTTGCGATGTCATCACATACAAATACTTTTTTTTTTTTTTTTATCATTCTGCAAAACCTTCTGTATTTTCCCTTATTTTGATGAGATTTTTTTTCCCATTCTACAACTTATCCCGGGCTGTTGAGGGCCCATTTGTGGAGAAGCATGGGTGCCCACAAAAAAAGAAGAGTATGAGGGGGTGAACCCCCGCTTCTCTCTGTCAGAGAACCAAACCGAATACACTTCAATGGTGGTTACGACTGATCTGCGTTTGAACAGGGAAGAAACTACTCCTGCGTTTTCCTTTGAAGATGGTACAAGAGGAAAAAAAAGGTAAAAAAGAGAAAGAGAGAAAAGTACAACAATGCCGCCAGAAACTGCCAAGTGTCAGTCAAGTAGTGTTTGAATTCACTATTACAAGGTACTAGACATGAGCGGCCTTCCACAAAGATTTGGGAGTAGAGATTTCTTTTTTCTTTCTTTTTTCTTCCCACTTTTGGTCAGTTGAAGATTTGTGGGTAAAGAAAATCCCAGACGGGAAAAAAAATAAAAGAATATTGTGAAAATTGTCCGGTGTTTTAACTGTGAAAACATGGCCCAAACTTCACAAAAATTGAAAAGGTGAAAGTCTTGGCAATAACTTTGCGAACTGTAAACATGTATTGGGATTTTAGGTGGAAAGTTGTTTATTTTAACTAGGTAATGTGTACAAACTGTCAGTAAACAATAACCAGCGACAATTCTTTGAATGCGTTGTTTATTTTTTGCTAAAAAATGTGACTTAAATTTTAATTGAAACTGCTTTTGAGACAAGATCTAAACTAGGAATTACTGTTTTATAAATTCTTCCTTAAGAATGAATCAAATAAATAAATTATCTATCAAATAAAATATCTTTTTTAATAATGATATTATATTTTCAAAACAATTATACTACAAAAAAAAAACCCCACCTAAAACATGTCTTGTTTGTGTTCAGAAATCGATGAAATTGAATCACAATTCTATCAACCTTTTGAAGATTATCTTGCAAGATATAAGATGATTATGCTAATTGAAGGAGTAAATTAAAAGTTAGTACTTTATTATATAATCAAGTATAATTTCGTTGGCTATTTTCTGCTAAAGCATGATGTCAGTGAAATGCACATTTTAAACAGAGAATGTTTTGTCACAAATATTGCGCACTTCAGCCAGTATAGTCAACGAAACATATACGTATACCTAAAAAAAAATATACTTTTTCTTATTTTATACTGTGCACGTATCCCATGCTTATTCATGCGAAAACACAGATTAATTACATGAATCAAATATCTATATATATTTTTTAGTTTAAAAATGTCAGATTCAGAAAGGTGTTTTTAATAATTTAATTTGATGGAGCAATCGATACAAGTTTTTGATAACCTCAGACATTTTAATCAACGAATTCCATTAAATAAAATAATACTGTGGACGATATACAGAAAACCTTTAACAATTCATATATCTATCTGTGTGAGAACTTGAATCTTACTCAATTTACTCTGATTTAAAACTCTTTAAAAGCTAGATATAGTGTTGCTTTTTAAAATGCCTTTATGAACTTTTCCTGATATTCTTGGGGAAGCATATTTAAATTTATAGATAAGTGTTAATATTTATCAAGAATAACAGTCTTATTTACTATGTTTTGTTATAACAAAGGCTTGAAATATTTTTACACTTTCTGCAGAAAACTTGTTTTTACAATATTCTTTTTAATGCTACTTGGGTTTCTTTATGTATGTCAAACCTAAAAATGACAAATCTTTTCATTTTAAATAAGTCATCATCTGGTTACGAAAAAATTAAATTTTAGTTTATAGTATTTAACGATTACTAAATAACATGCATATTCGTGTATTTATTTATTTATTTTTCAGAAAGTGAAGATTTTTACCTGCAGAGTTAGAGTTCTTAGCAAATACAATCGAAACAGGCATTTGAAAAATGAACATACTTGGACTTGCAGTGAAATTTTTTTAGTAATAATACTCTAAAAGATTTAAGCATTATTTCTTCAAATTCACTTGTATAATTACCAAATATTATTCACTTATAAATAAAGGCGGGGAATGGGGGTGTTTGCTATCAATAAAATACTCACGTATTTCACTAAAAATATGGAGTGTGCCTGTAATTTTACTGAGATGACCTGAAAATTTGAGTTCAGTTTCTAAGTGAAATAACTCTTATACAGGGTGTGAAAATAATTTCATATAATTTAGTTATTTCAAAAATTAAAAATCTTCTTTTCAGCAAAATCTAATCTTGAAAGAACATCTCAAAAAAAATAATAATTATTCATCAGATATCTAAAACCCGCCTAGTATCACAATATTACAATATTACTTTTCAGAGTAGCCTACCGATTAAGTTTAAGACTTTAAATATTACTCTCACAAAGGAAAGATTTTACTACCCAGCTACGCCACCATTCCCTGGCAACAAACTAGGTAGAATCCTTAACTATTTTATTAACAGTTATTTTGCTTTCTTTACAATTTTTACTGTTAGAATAACAGAAATAAGGAAACAAAATTTTGATAAGGAACCAAACAGAAGAAATAAAATGAGATTTTTTTTTAAACAGATATATAGATAAATTTTGAATCAGAAAAAAATTATAAAGATCAAAAACTTTTATTTTACCCGTAGATTAAAATAAATTAGATATATTAATAAATTCTGAAGTAAGAGAAAAAAATAAAACCCTTTTTTTTTTTGTACGTTTAGAATAAATTTATACATTTACCTTTAGAATAGAAGAAAAAAAATAAATTAAATAGAAGCCGACGTATCACAACTGAACTAGCAATCTTTTTTTTACGCGGGTACCCATTAACCTCTCTGCCGGTGCCCTGCCAACTTCGCGCCGCTTGTTACCGGAACTTTCAGCCTCGGCGTTCCGGGGAGATGAACGAAAATCGCTGCGGCCGGAACACCAACGAAGCGCGGGATGTTTCCAGTCAACCCCTCCGTACCTGAGCCGGCGCAAAATCTTATCGCATCGCGCCGATCTCTCGAGTCCTTACCGGCGAGACACGAACAAGAATGGAGGAATAAAAAAAAATATAAAAAGAGCGAGAGAGAGATAGATATATGCGTGCTAATTAGAAACACGATCTGTTTGGCGCGTCCATCAAATTATCAGACAAGATCGAGGAATGTTAAATACGCGGGCGCGTATTCGAGGTACGTACGCCTTTGTGGACGAGATTTTTGTTAAAAAAAAAAAAAAAAAATGGAGACTGGTTTAAACAAGAAATAAAATGGCAATAGATTTCCATCTATCTCGGATCGATGTTTTCTCTGGCTTTTTATACGACCTCCCGCGTAGAAAGTTGTTGAATTTCTGTTGAAAGAGTTATTGATAAAAGGAGGTGGCAACGTGTTCAGTTTGCCTCAGATGCAGTATCGTACAAGGGGCTTGAACCGAGGCAACCACAATGTTGAGTGTTGCCTATACAAAGAAAGTGAGATATCAGATATTTGATCAGAGTGCTTTTCTGAAGCGGTAAAATTTGTTTTATTGAATTCAACAAATATTCGGTTGCCGTGCTGAGAAACAAAATCTAATAAAATTAACGATTGGAAGCTAATGATTAACATTTAATCACAAGGTTTTATCAAGGTACGCACTTGTGGACGAAATTTTTGTTATACTGATTATAAAAAAATTTAGTCAGTAATCAATCGGTAATCGTTATTGTAAATCGATCATCGTCGTTGTTGCATTTTATGTTCTTGTAAAGAGCAGAATTTGCGTACCTTGGTTTAAGACCCTTCTGCACTGGGAGTAAATTATATCTCAATCGCAATATCACGATTAACGATTGACGATATGATTTATACAATTGTAAGTATTTACAATTATGATAATGATTAGCGATTGATTACGGACTGAAAATTTTGTGATTAGATCAGTGTGATAATTGTGATTAGATCAGTGGCGCACCCAGGATTTTAGTTTAGGGGGGGCTGGGCGACATACAAATACTGCTGAACTCGGTTATAGTGACCTCGATTAGTTGCAACTCTCTTATAACGTCCACATATTCGGTACCACTTGACTGTCCCATAGAACACAACCCCACAAGCAATGTAACTCGGTATGGAGTCATAAATAATTATCTGATCTTTTCAGTGATGTTGTAACCGAGATTAACAGTGTTTCATAAACTAACTGTAAGCATTTATTTAAAAACTTTTTTAAATAAATGCCTTTTTTGGTTAGAAATAACTTTAAATACAATAATAAGACAATTAAAAAAAGAAAAAATAATAATACATTAGCGACAATTTTCATTTTTTAAAGCTTTTCACTTCTAACTTTCTACCTTTAGGGGGGGCTTCAGCCCCCATAGCCCCCTCCGTGGGTGCGCCTATGGATTAGATATTAATAATTCATTTTTGATAGTTATTCGCGATTAAATTTTTTCCCAGCACTATTTGGTTGGCCCTATTTCATCCGTATAGTTCAACCGAATTTCAATTTCAGTAAAATATAACGTTTCATTTAATTCACTCATCTTTAGTCGTATCAACAAAAATCCACGAGTTTTACGTAAATCCATCATTTTATTTAATTCAACAAAACTTTTTGTTCCAGTTGTTGTTGTTTTTGTTGTCAGAGTAGGGAAAGAAGGGGGGATTATCGTACACGAATTATAGACCATGTAACGTGTCTAAGCGATTCCAGGTATGGCCTATGTTTAACATCAACTACTAACAAACATCAAATTCTAATACGGTTTTCAGTAAAATATATTATGATAATGCACATTTTAAATTCACTTATAAAAATGCACATTTTAAATTCAAAATTAATATCAAAAATAAAGTTAATGGATTAATAATATAAACTTAAGGCTGTATTTGAAGAACATGCAAATAAAATATTTTGCGAAATTGAAAAGTGTGTGAAGATATTTTGGGAGATGTAGCTGAGATATATATCTTCATTACATATTCGCTTATGTATTAGAAAACATGACTACACACAATATTCCCTATCAATATTTTAAAACTCATCATGTATTCATGACTTTAAAAAGAATAGTTAATTGTCATTTTTAATTTAAATTTAAGAATTAACATTTACAAGAACTTACATTTATTCTGGTTTTATCGAGAAACTGAATCTTAAAGAATTTCTATTGAATTGTAAATAATTTGGAACATAAATAGTGTAAAAATAATTGCATTAATTGTATTGATTATTCTAATTTTTTACTGGGGAATGTTTACATGATTCTCAGAAATTCCAGGCATTCAGAATATAAGTAAATATTTTTATTGTGCTAAAATATTGTGTTTCCTGAAATTATAATAAAAATTTATTTTCATTACTACATAAACCAGCCACTCAGAAGAACATTTTAATCAAAAAGCACTTTCCAACCAAGGTTTTAGCGAATAATTTAATAGAATTTATCCTCTAAATTGCAGCTGTATATAAATTTCAGAAATAATATTTTATTCGGCGTTTCTGCAAAATTCTTTGAGAAATGTAAATGCGAATATTGATTCGCACCCGGATACATTTTTGAGTGGATGTATTTAGCTTTTCCTAATTTTTTTTAATGAAAATTTTACAGTTCTGTAGAGGGTACATGCATATAATGCAATATTTATTAATTAATACATTGCGAAAGTAAAATAATACTGAAATTAATGTTACAAACTAGTTTACTTATCATTAATACATTAATTTCACTTCATAATATTCATCATAACATTGACTGAAGTAAACAGATGCAAGGGGCTTGGCAAATCATGTAATTTTTACTGAACTTATTAAGGCCGTATAAAACGTTTATTTTTAATTGTTAAAATATATAAATTGTTATTCAAAAACCACGGAGATATGCATTGATTGAAGTGGAAGTGTAGGTCTGCAGAAACAGAACCTCCACCAAACTTTTCGATATGTTTAATGTGAATGGGGTCGCTCATACACCTTAAACTTTTAAAAATCAGAGACAAAAATTAATTTCATAGATGATTAAACAAAGAAATAGGCCATACTTATATGGACCCCTTCCAACATAAATTCTGATGTGACTGTTGGAAACAATTATTATTGTAATTTATTGACAAGCACAATATTAATTGTTTAGCCCTTTAACGCGCAGTGTTCCCGCTCTGGGAAGAACAAACTCTGACGTTTTGCCTGTTGCTAGTCACGAAGAATAGATTTGATTTCTATAAAAATAGTTGCGGATGACATAGCTCCACGAGAATCCTTTACTTTTTAGCACGTCATTTCCCGTAAAAAAATGGTCTCGATTATTTTTAACAGCACTGACATCTGCTGGAAAATGGAAGAATGCGAGAACAGCTGGATTGCCCAATGCTTAAAAAAAGGGCAGCCTTTGCCATCGCTCGACTTAACTACCGGCAAGATGGTGGACGATCGAAACGTTCATCGCGTGAAGCAGATCTAGAGACCCTTTTCTGACGCAGCTGGCTGTGCCGCACAGCCAGCTGTCGTCAAAAGCTGTCTCTTGACAATAGCTTGTATAGCTTTATATGAAATGAAGAAATAGTGCTTTAAAAATTGAAACATTGAAAAATGCTAGGCAATACAGAGCTAATTTTTTTTTTCTAATCTGACTTCCGCCCTCCCCCCCAAAAAAAACATTCTTATGTGTGGTTCAAAATATCGGAAAAAGAATAATAATAACGTGTAAATTGAATTTTTTGTCGCATTTTATTTAATACATAAAATAAAAATAAAGCCACGATAAAATTAATAGAATAAAAATATATAGATATATTTTTTAATTGCAGTTAATTATCTATAGAAAATCTTATTTTTGTATGATTGGATATTATTTAGCTCTTCTCAAACACAGCATGTGAAACACTTCTTAAAATTAAAATTCCAAACAACAATATTAAGATAACAGTGACGGCATAATTTGATGAAATTATTATAGATGATAATAAAATTCATGTAATTATATTAATTATAGGAAGTGCCGAAATAGTAATAGCTATAAATACAGATAATCAAAAATACTGCATTTGTAAAAATTATTAATAATCCTTTTATAATTTTGAATGTTCGCAGTCTATATTGTGTAAAAAATATGTCTAATTATTTTTATATGCTCAGTACGAATAAAATAACTGTATATAAGATTTCAATTTTTTCTCATTAATAATGTGCCATTTTAGATCATTAAATCATTAAAATAAATTCTTTAAAAAAAAGTCATTCGCCTTCAATAACAATTTTTAATAATTAATTAGTTTCTCTAACACATTTCCTTTTCAGTTTTTAACAAATTAAATGCATCGCGGTAACTTCTTCCGTCGAGTTAAAACTGTTTATCTATCCCGCGGAAATAAAATTTCTGCAGAGATATCTGCTGGCACACAATTACTTAAAAGAGAAACATAATTCACAAAAGAGATAAATCAAAGAGTGCTCGAATTGCGCCCACTAAATTTAGAAACACTTAAGAACATTTAATTTATGCTGCGATTTTGCTTCAAACAACGACTATACACGGGAAGCTCTTGGTATTCAATATCAAGAACTGATTAGAAGCTCCGAAATTATTTAATATTCCGCAAAATTCGTTTTAATTTTTCCTTTTCACAGTAATGCATTTGACTTAAGAGATTTTAATTAACAACTAGTGGGTATTTGGGAGTAGAGAATTAAATTTTACTTTAAAAAAAAATCATATTTCGTTAATCAATCAGGGCACATTCTGATATACTAATGAGTCAGAGTAATAAGCAATAATTGTTTAGTATAAAGACCTTTTTTTTCTAATTTTCGAACCGAATTAATTTTAAGTAATAATGAAGTAAGCCATTAATTCTAAATATTGTATATAATATGTATTACATATAGATTTTTTTCTTTTAAAACGTAAAATTATGTAAGTTTTAGTTTTTTTTAATTGAATAAGTTGGGTAATGGAAAAATTAAAGCTTAATTAAAATAACAATATTTTAAAGTAATATTACGAAAATTTTATTTTAAAATTTGCTCCATAGTTGCAAAAGTGAATAATTAAACTTCTGATGTACGCTTGAATTAAAAATATCGTTAAGTTATATAAAATATATAATTTATAAGAGTATATATATATATATATTTTATAAATCTTTCTGTGTGCAATAGATTTTTTTTTTTTTTTATCAGCCTTTCGAATTCCGATAATTTTTTCAAATCAAAAGCGTTCCAACACTTTGTATTTATCTCAATATAAAGAAGCTTGTACAGCGGAACTTCTCAAATTCAAATTTTAAAGGCATGGTGAGGCCCTTACTAGATAGAGATAGGAATCAAGCGCATGCCGCTGAGTCAGCTTTCGATGAATAGTGATGTTATCTTACAAAAAACACGAATATGTATCCAACAGTGAATAAATGCAGGTTATGCCACAATTTCCTCCCGGGTTTGGAACACTTATGGTATATATGTATATATATATATATATATATATATATATATATATATATTGACTTTGTCGTAGAAAGAAACATTACAAGTTTTGTTTCACAAATAACGACCTTCCTCGTCGTCGGATTGGACGAGGTTGTGGCGACGACAATCGCCTTCTTCCGTGGCCACCTCGCTCTCAGGACATAACTCCATGCGATTATTTTTTATGGGGTTACATAAAAGATCGTGTGTTCGTGCCTTCTATGCCACGTGATTTTTTGACTTACGCCAAAGGATCACAACCGCATTCTCTACCATTGATTGTGACATGTTAAGGCGAGTGTTGGAAGAATTCGACTTTTAGACTTGATATTTGCCGCATCACGAAAGGTTCACATATTGAACACTTGCGAAACAAAACGTGTAACGTTTCTTTCTCCAGTAAAATCAACTTTGTTGCTGTATTGATTATACTTTTTTTTTACTTGCAAAATACTTAATGCACGATCATGGGTTATTAATTTATTTTTTCGTTTAGCTGCAAATTAAGAATAATAAATGCAAAAAACTTGGCTTGATGAAATGCGTTTTACTCTCCTCAGTGCTTTAATTGATCCAAGGAAGGTAATTCATTCTAATAAAATTTCTTGCACTCATTGAGATACGTTTTCTATTATACTTTAAATTTAATTAAGAGTGCACTGAGTACTACCTAGGTGGTGACTGAGTACTACCGAGTGGCTAAAATACCATTCTATCACACCTTTGGAGCCAGGCTCGATTCTCGGCTCAGATTAGGGTGTTTGTTGTCTCGTCAGTGCCTTCACAGGGAGTAACACTGGCAGCCCACTGGGTGCTCTTATAATAGAATGGCCAATACTTAGGGTTGACGTAGTGTTTAGCAAATTACCGCCAATTATTAATAAAATACGTTGAGGGGTTTTATCACTATCTGTAAAACAATTTTTCAACAGTTTAATAAAAGAATCTGGTATTCATCTACTAGATTTTTCATATGTAATTGCAAACTCGATAACGATTCTCTCTTAGATACCGATATCATTTTCCTAACCCCTTACTATTTTCATGCGAGGTTCTCGGGGAGTTAGTTTTAAAACCTTTTTACTATTAACTAATTCTGTTAGGCAATATAAGTTTCACATCGAGTCTTGTCTGGAAATGATCAGATGTATATTCCACTTAACTTTTGGCTTCTAGGCACGGTCCATAATGCAATGACGTAGAACAGATTGTCAATACATTGTTCTGAGTTTGAATACCAGTCAATCGAGGTGAGCTTAGAGACAAAAAGATGCAGATTCTTTTTAAGTGACCAGTATTGCTTCCTATTAATCTTTGATTGCTAAAGAGGTCTCAGGTATACAAAAAAAAATTAAAATACTTAACGATTTTTGTTTCAATGAATATAGTTCACGAAAAATGCATCGATTAGGCTGGCCTAAAAGTTCTTTCTCTTCAAGAAATGCTCTGTGTGAAGTTTGATAAATACATTTTATGTGTGTATTTTTTTTTCAAAATTTTAATTATTTTGTCTTATAAACACTTTCTTATGATTGTTTCTTATTATTTTCGAGAAAATGGGTTGTCTTGTATGTAACAACTGCAAAGTTTCATCTCTCCTCGTCTCGTACTGTAAAGGAGTGAAGGAAAGAAAAACTTCATTTAGATTTATTGATTGATCTTTTTTCATCTATCAGTTTTTACCAGCAGAGTGTATAAAATGCATGAAAAATATCCGTTAACAGAACGCACGAAATAAGATTATTATAATGTAAGGAAATTTTAATTTAATCAAATGAAATTAGAGAAAACTTTCGCCCAGAAGAGATTGTAGATTAAAGAAAACATATTTTGCATTAGTTAAACATTTAGATTAATTAATTAAATCCCTCATAATATATTTAATGTGTAGACTTCATTCTAATAAAATTTCTTGCACTCATTGAGATACGTTTTCTATTATACTTTAAATTTAATGAAGAGTGCACTGAGTACTACCTAGGTGGTGACTGAGTACTACCGAGTGGCTAAAATACCATTCTATCACACCGTTGGAGCCAGGCTCGATTCTCGGCTCAGATTAGGGTGTTGTCTCGTCAGTGCCTTCACAGGGAGTAACACTGGCAGCCCACTGGGTGCTCTTATAATAGAATGGCCAATACTTAGGGTAAATGTAGTGTTTAGCAAATTGCCGCAAATTATTAATAAAATACGTTGAGGGGTTTTATCACTATCTGTAAAACAATTTTTCAACAGTTTCCAAAGAATCTGGTATTCATCTACTAGATTTTTCATATGTAATTGCAAACTCGATAACGATTCTCTCTTAGATACCGATGTCATTTTCCTAACCCCTTACTATTTTCATGCGAGGCTCTCAGGGAGTTAGTTTTAAAACCTTTTTACTATTAACTAATTCTGTTAGGTAGTATAAGTTTCACATCAAGTCTTGTCTGGAAATGATCAGATGTATATTCCACTTAACTTTTGGCTTCTAGGCACGGTCCATAATGCAATGACGTGGAACAGATTGTCAATACATTGTTGAGTTTGAATACCAGTCAATCGAGGTGAGCTTAGAGACAAAAAGATGCAGATTCTTTTTAAGTGAACAGTATTGCTTCCTATTAATCTTTGATTGCTAAAGAGGTCTCAGGTATGCAAAAAAAAAATTAAAATACTTAGCGATTTTTGTTTCAATGAATATAGTTCACGAAAAATGCATCGATCGATTAGGCTGGCCTAAAAGTTCTTTCTCTTAAAGAAATGCTCTGTGTGAAGTTTGATAAATACATTTTATGTGTGTATTTTTTTTTCAAAATTTTAATTATTTTGTCTTATAAACACCAGTTTCTTATGATTGTTTCTTATTATTTTCGAGAAAATGGGTTGTCTTGTATGTAACAACTGCAAAGTTTCATCTCTCCTCGTCTCGTACTGTAAAGGAGTGAAGGAAAGAAAAACTTCATTTAGATTTATTGATAGATCTTTTTTCATCTATCAGTTTTTACCAGCAGAGTGTATAAAATGCATTAGAAATGAAATTAGAGAAATGAAATTAGATTAGAAATGAATAGACAGATAGAGAGACATGAAATCAAATGAAATTAGAGAAAACTTTCGCCCAGAAGAGATTGTAGATTAAAGAAAACATATTTTGCATTAGTTAAACATTTAGATTAATTATTTAAATCCCTCATAATATATTTAATGTGCAGACTTTCATAGTAAATCATTTCTTTCATAGGAAAATACCTGCATTAGAATATCCATCTACAAACATAAAATAGATTTTTTCTTCAGCAGAATTTGTAAGAATAACTACAAAAACCGCAGCTGTGCATTATTATTATCAGCAGGCAAATATTTGCGATTTTTACAAAATACCACTAAATTATTTACGTTTTCCACCAGATTTGGACTCTCGATGTTTTTACAATAGAGGAAGTGAAAGTTCTTCCACCCGACTTTATTCAGCCAATTTATTTGCCCAACTCAACAGCTCCTGCTAAAATTTCTAAAGTACTTCTATCCACCGAAAAGTCTTCTCTGGGTAGCTTAATGTGGAGCTTCATCTAGGTCCACAACCCTTTCTTAAAAGGTTCCTGCTCCAACCACCAAGCACTTATATATATATATACAAAAAATCTGTTCCCAGCAGCACTTCTTGACCTTTGCAAAGAACCTACCAAAGTCCGGAGGAGGGATGGGGAGCGACAAGAACAAGCCTACTACAGTGCGATCTGAAGTGGAAGCCAAGTAAAGAGATTTCACCACTTTTTGCGACCATCGTCAAAAGGGGGTGTTTCTCCACAAGTAAATTTCGGTTTACTCGGCAAAGAAAAAAAAAAGTTTGTCTTTGTGAAAGCTTGTTTGAGCGAAGAAAATGGACTTGCATTAGCTTAGAATGCTGCGGTATTTTATAATATGAAGTAGGGAGATGGTTGGTGGGATGGTTGAAGGAATAGGTAGTTGTATGGATGTTACCAGATTTATGGGTAAAGAGAACAAAGGTGAGGAAAATATGGTATAAGAAAAAGTTTAGATTTAAAAAATGGTATTAGTTTATCATTCGGTAACTGGGTGGGGCAGGATATTGTAATATTTCATTTAAAACAAACAGAAAATAATTATAAAACACTTAAAAGAAAGGCATTATACATTTATAACCATATTGTACGTATTTGTTCTTGAGTGTGTTGGTGTGTTGGGTTTTTAAAAAGTATAAAGTGGTCAATGGGATAGTTAAAGAAAATATTGTAAAGTAAATATTTTTTAAAAAACGTACTGTATAAATATATATGTGTAAATAATGTGAGGATTTTTTTTTTAAATGTAAAAATATTTGAACCAATTTTGTTGAAGAAAAAATTCTTCTTTATTTTTCGTACAATAATTGCGTGGAGTATCATAGTTCTTATGTTGACAAATACAAAATAATAGCCCACACTTAAAATGTCTGAAAAAATATTGAATATGTATGATGAATTTGATATAATACATAAAAATAAAGGTTAAGAGACTATTTCTCAATCCTTTCCTCCAGTAATTGTAAAAATGGTTACAGTAAATTTTCTTGTCGGAAAAACATTCGAAAGCCGGATGTTTTTCCGACAATGTTTTAGAGAAATGTTATTTTAATTATTTCTCTAAAGATGTTGAATGCACAAGAACTAAAATAAAATGGCTTAATAATATTAGTTAAAGAAAATAGTTCAATCAGATAACTGAAAAAATAATTTAGTTTTCCTGTGAATAATCACACACCTTATTATAGTATTTATTTTACATTGGAAGCAATAACAAATATTGAGGAAAATATTAGTTATTTTTCTAAACATCTTGGATTGATACAAAGAACGTCTAAAAAGTTGAATAACTGAAAAACGTGGAAGATAATATTATGAGTGAATCATACAATAATAAAATAAAAGTAATTTTTTCATGAATATCTGTAAAATGAATTTTACTGTGTAACTGTGTCGAAATGAATGAATAAATGAATTTTACTGTGTCTTCAAATTTTAATTTATTTTATTGTAAATTATTTCCTAAATCTCTCCTATAATAAACATAGAGTGTACTATTATTCATATATGATTTCTTTGAGAATGTATTAGATTTTGCTAGAATTAAATTAAACTTATTTACAACAAAAGATTAATGCCAAACAAAACATGCAAACAAAAATTAAGTTATTTATCTAAAGCGATTAAACATATACAAAAAATAAAAATGTTCTAGGTAAAAAGTCCCTCACCCCTCGAAAGAAAAGGGGGAGTAAAAGAGAAGCAGTTAATAACAAGTAAAAAACTTTTATGTACAAAAAATCCTAATGCGTAGTTTAATATATTTTTATTAAATAGACAAAAGGTAAGCTCTAAACTATTAATTTGAAAATTCACTGAAGTTTAAGAAAAATATCTTAAGAAAGAAGGGCAAGAAATAAGTTTAATAAGTTTGAATCTTTATTTGATTGCTAGTGCGAAAGCCGAAGAAGAAAAATATAAAGAATATAAAATTTATTTACAACCGTATTATATCGAGAGTACTACTGGATCAAAGCTTTAATCTGAGAAAATTCAAAATGCACAAAATTAAAAAAGTTAATGAAATTTTAATTAAATTATATGTCTTAAATATTTTTTACTACACATTATAAAACTGGTTTTTATCATATTTAAGAAATTGTAAATGAATAATCAGTAATAATCGAGGGAAAGTTTTTTTGTTCTTATGTAATGATTGAATATACAACAGACTATTGGCAAGTACTAAATAATTAATGGCTTCCCCCCCCAAAAAAAAATTATTAAAAAAATAAGGAAAGCCACATATGATGGTAAAAAAGTATGATATTTATTTAAGTAACAATGAAACGCTGTTTATATTATTGTATTCGTATTTAATATTATACAATATTAAGTAAAATAAATATAACCTAAAGGAACGTTATTCAGCAAAATTAATTTTAATTTTTGATGCATTACAATACAACTAATAATAAAAATTGGATAAGCATAGATATACAAGGACCTACGATTGTGAAGAAAAAATTGTTAAAATGATTGCGTATAAAAAACAACTTATCACAGTCATCAAAGGAATATGTATTGAAAAAAATTAGTTGTACATATTGCTTTTCGAAATTAGTTGTCATATTGCTTTCGAAATTTTGAAAACATTTTTCAAAATGACATATTTTTTAATCATACATTATATAAATAGTAATTTGAGTATTATAACAACATCTTTTAAAAAACCATCTTGATTTTAGAGAATATAAATATAAATATTTATTTATTTATTTATAAAACTCTTTTCGATTCCTTAACAAAATATCAATTATTTAATGATAATTTTTAATAATGAACGGTTCTCTGAATTCACAAGCATCATATTCATAAATAAAATATCTTACAAAAAGTAGAAATACTTACAAACATGTATATTCTTTTTTTACAGACTGTGATGTGATTTAATTTATTATCCGCAACTTATATGAAACCTTACTTTTATGCTAACTGCCACTGGCATATGCTCAATGATTCATCGTTGTGTCATTATATAACTTAATGTAATGTCTTTGAATTTTCAATTCTGTATTTCTATAATTATATTATTATCTACTAGATGCACTGCTTTTAAATAATAGGTGTATGTAATGATATTTTAATTCCATTTAAATTAGATTACATTTAAACATACTAAAATTTTATTGTATATATTGACTACGTTTTAAAATAGGTTTTTTTAAACAAATGATCACCGATGTGCTTGTAATTTTGATATATATTATAACGTACCGCAATATAAATAATTAATTAAGATGAATTTTGTTTAGTTTTAGTATAATATCAATGGATTTATTATAATATTGTATCAGTTTAAAGATGTTTAAAATAAATTTGTCAACACGTCATATATTTATCAATATAAATATCTGTACCTCAGAACCAGACTAACGTAGGCACAGGAGGGCACCAATACTGTAAGAAATGAACTCTAGGTCTGGTTGCAGAGCTAATAATTGTATCAATCAACAAAAAATTATTGACATTATTAAATTTGTATATACTTAACCCATTCGTAGGTATTTCGTTTAGAATCAAAGCTTTAACCGGAAAATTGTAACTTACGTTCGTCTGGTTCTCGGGTACAATATTACATCTATTGATAAGATTGATAATCTAATGCATCTTTCCGCTTTTGACAGGAATATTAAAATATGCAGTATTTGTATTAAAAAAGTCAATATAAGATTACAAAGACATTGTTTAGAAACGATTACCAAAATATTTCATCCTAATTCAAGGTGGTTTCTTTTTTTAATAGGTTAAATTTCAAAAATAAAAATATTATTACGTAATTATATTTTTGTATTAACGACAACAAGATGCAAAAACTAATTTTTTCAGTATGTGAAAAAAATAGTAAATAGTAGTTTGTTATTTTATTACTATTGCTTAATATTTATGGTTTACTTTGATAAAGAAAAAATGTTAATAAATTTGATCTTCATATAATGTTTAAAATGAATTTCTGAATTTTCTAATTATAAATTTCAAAGAAATTAAAAAACGGAATTAAATCCATAGTCAAATAACTCTGTATGTAAATGAAAGTCTACATGATCCTCATCATTTTTATGACGATTTATAAAAAAGTAGATTATCTAAAAATAGTTTTTGCTTCCTCATACTATTTTGTTGAAAACTATTCATTGAAAACTGCTGTGTTTTATTGTTTAATTTTTTAACGCAATTTAAGAAAATTCTGTGATAGATATTTGACATTTTTATGATTGCATAGTTTTTATTCTTTATATATTCTGTACCATAGAATCATTTTTCATTTCAAGTGTTTTAAATTTAATTTATGAACATTTAATTTAAATTAAAATAACATACGTATATAGCAGAAAAATTTATTGATTCTGCAAATAATGTGATTATACAGGCTAATATATCAGGTTTTCATAATGCTACCAAATTAAAATCCTTTTCTCTTTCTTTTTAATTTAGTAATCTAAAATCAGTGAGACTTAAAAGTTAATTTAGTATTCCAGCATAAAAGACATTTTGTGAAATTTAATAATGCTTTGTTTCATTCGTTTTTTTTTTTTGTTTTTTTTGTTTTTTTAACATAATAATATATTTAAAGCTATTTATGAGGTACAAATGAAACGTCAAAATTGTAAAAGTAACCATTTTACTCGGGTGTGATGATAATAATAATAATAATAATTATTATTATTGTGATTAAAAACACTCTTATAGAATACTGAATTAAAAATTAAGTAAATATTACTTTTTAATAAAGATTATTTTTTAATATGTAAGTTAAAGGAAAAACTACTAATTGTATCTTGGAAATATCTTGCAGTAAAAATTTGATGTTGTATGGATGTTTTTCCCTTTCAAAATTATTTAAAGTTAAACAATTTTCCACAAATATTTAACAAAATTGATTAATTTTTCCAAATAGATTTTAAAAACATTTTGAAGCATTTCTAAGTAATTTTTTTAAATCTCGATAAAAATTTCATTTTATGCAAATTTTTCTCTTTGCTATAAATGAACATTTTTATAATTTAAACTGTATAGATGTATGCTTTGTATGCTTTATATTGCTTTGTAAACCTTATATACCTCACAATCTCTTTTAAAAAACTTAAAAAATAAACAAAAGTTTAGTTATTTTTATAAAAAAAATTATTGCATTTTGCGCAACTAATTCAATATCATGGAAGTTTTGAATGTTAAGAGGGGTTAAGATAAAGTACAGAGTACATCTATACCGCATACACAAAGGAAAATTAATTGATTTTAAATGTAAGGGGGCTTCGTGAAATACTAAGTATCTATCAAAAATATTTTTATTAAATTTTGAATGTTAAACTAAAGATACTCTATTTGAATGCAATAATGCATATCATATTCATTTTAAATTACACAAGATGACCGACGTATATTTATATACAAAGGTGAGTTTTACAGAAGTTGCTCTGAAAATTGCATAGCTTGGCAAATTAAAATAAAATTTTTAGATCATAAATATAAATAAATAACAAAAAGCTCTAATCCCTGTCGTGCTATTCGGTGATAAACGATGTTTTTCTACTCAAAGCAATTTTTCGGTAATGCATTTTGTGACCTTGCTAGTCGCATCGAACGACCATCCAAATACATAATGACCACAGGAAAGGAACAATAACATTCTTACCTGTATATACGGCGGTAGTGGCGAACAATTGTAATACGGCACATTATACAACATGGCTTTTACTTTAAAAAAAGCTTCCGCAAGCAGAATCTCTCCCCGTAGCTCACGAAAACATGCCGCGCGACAATTTTTTAAAAAATAAATTAAAAATCAATTAATCACTTTTTTTTTTGAAAAATCCGTCAAAACCTGTGGACTTTGGCGAGAATTCTCTCGGTTTTCCGATCGGGGGTCGGGTGCTCAGCGATTTTCAAAAGCGATTTCCCCTCCGACTACGGACGGGACGGGGACGGCCGCCAGAGGGCGCTGCCACACCGGAGGAGAGGGTGGGGGCCGACCCGCCGTTTCGGGGCGCGGTGATTGGACGGGGGGAAAGAGATTCGGGTAGCCATGGTTACCCCATCTTGTTCTTGGATGCAGATGAGGAGAGAAGCCCGAAGACTGGAGCAGAGAGAAAGTGTGTGTTTAAAAGTTTTTAAAAGTAAAGAGATGATTTCTTTCTCCCCCTTTTTTTTTCTTTCTTTTCTTTTTTTTTTTTTTCAGAAAACAAAAAGCACAGGCTAATAAATCAACTGATCGGGCTTTTCCATTTTTGCATAATTTAATGCAGCACAGACGTCGCGAATCAAAAATAATTTTTCTAGACGACACACATTCGATTTTTAGACGGGGATAAAATTGTATTATATATTTGTGTACAAGGAAGATAAACAAAAGTATTTAAAATGATTATATTTTTAATAAGAAGAAGGAGAGAAGTCTATAGGACATTTATTCGTGTTTTCCAAATTAAAAAGGTTACAGTGCATAACAGTTTAACCCTTTAACGCGCAGTGTTCCCGTTCTGGGAACACCAAACTCTGACGTTTTGACTGTTGACAGTCACGAAGAATAGATTTGATTTCTATAAAAATAGTTGCGGGTGACATAGCTCCACGAGAATCCTTTACTTTTTAGTAAGTCATTTCCCGTAAAAAAGACGGTCACGATTATTTTTAACAGCACTGACATATGCTGGAAAATGGAAGAATGCGAGAACAGCTGGATAGATTGCCCAATGCTGAAAAAGGGGAGCCGTTGCCGTCGCTCGACTTAACTACCAGCAAGATGGCGGACGATCGAAACGTTCATCGCGTGCCACAGATCTAGAGACCCTGTTTTGACGCAGCTGGCTGTCCAGCTGCGTCAAAAACGCGATGAACGTTTCGATCGTCCGCCATCTTGCTGGTAGTTAAGTCGATCGATGGCAACGGCTGCCCTTTTATGAGTATTGGGAAATGGTTGCGCCTCAAAGGGTTGAAAAGTAAAAGAATAAAAATATTCTTGAAATTTAAGTCTGTTTTTGACGAATCAGTAATATTAAACATTCAGATAAAATAAATACTGTTTCCTCACAAACTGTACTATACGCATTTATTAACAGTAAATCTACATGTCTCAAGTAATTTTCAAAAGAATTGTCTTGTAAAATAGTCTGAGATGATGTAGAGAAATTAATAAGAACTTTATGTGGTAAATCCCATAAAATAGTATTTATCAACAAAATGATCGTTTCGGGTATTACGAAAGTTCCGTCCTTCTTCAGATGTAAAAGGTTTATCCGTTCAGATGTGTTCTTGTGTTGTGTCTTGCCTTTCTACTCGTGTGTATGGTTGAACTTTTTTATCAACTGAAGAAGGGCGGACTTTTGTACCACTCGAAAAGAGTATTTTGTTTATACCATTTTATGCGTGTTATTATTCAAATTTTTTATAGATTTTGCCTCGCCATTTTAACACCGGTTTTGTCGACTGTTCGTGTCATGTAGAGAAATATAGCAAAATAGTGTATGTTAATAAAAAAAAAACCGAATGTTTTTAATAACTTTTATAGTTGAAAATTTTCTGTAACTCTCACAGGTAAATAGTATAGTAATGCTTCCGAAAAGGTATTCTAAAATGTCACTTGTCCAGCTTATTAGCATTTTAAAAAAATAGCTGCAAGATGTTGCATGATTTTTATTTGTCTATTAATTATTATAATTATTATAATTATTATGAAAGAGCAGTATTAAATTAGGGGTATTAAAAACTAACGTTTTTAAAATTTCTTTTTGTTGCAAGTTATTAAAACAGCCAGCTACATTCGCAAAAAGACAGAGCAATCAATAAAAATTACTAACGAAAAAATGTCGCAATAATCATTAATCCCCAAGATCTGGCATCGCACGATAACGCCTCCTGAGTGAAAGCCTCTGAGCACTCGTTTCTCTTCTTGCCCATTTTAGTCTATTATTTTTTCTTTTTTCTGTTTTTTTCTTCTTAGCACTTGACTTTGATTTAATACTTTAATAATTCCAAAGTCCTTCATTTTCAGCTTCGTGTTATTAGATAACGTTTCAAATGCCTGTTGAGAAAACATTAAAAAAACATATTTTTTATATGTATAATTTTTTTTTAATCGGAAAATTTAAAATATTTGTGGGGTAGGGGGACGAGATTTCAAAAATTCTTTCTAGAGAACTTAAGAATATTTAAAAAAGAGGCAATTTTAAGAAGGGATCATGGTGGGGAAGATAGGGAAATTTAAAACTGATTTTCTGATCAGATTGGAGAAATAGAGGGTTTTTTCTTTTTACAGGATGTCCAAAATTAAACGATCCTATTTTAAAGTTGTATACAGACGAAACTATTGTTGAGAAAGTCACGAAATTTTGTGTAGGATTTAACGAAGGTATGGGAATATGTTTGAGCCGAAAAAAAGTTAGTTCAAATATTCGCCACCAGGTTGCGTTTTTTAGTGAATAGAGCATCTTCCCGATTCCAAAACCTCAATCCATGAGACTTTTGGCTTGAGGGGGGGGGGTGAAACATTTGTTAAGTCGAGATAATCCAAGAACTTTGCCTGATCTTAAAGACAGCATTTTACAACATGTTCTTAAGGGCCGGTGTAGCATTGGTTAAAGATGTGGCCAGTGGTTAAGGCGTTGGGCTCGTAACCAGAAGGGTGGGGGTTCGATTCCGACGTTCCACTAAAGACCACCGTGTACATGTGGTGTACGTGCTCGTTAAATCCGTGGTTCCGAAAGTCCTCTCGGAGGACGATAGCAGTTTCCGATGGGTGCCAATATTCAGAAGTCCCCAACCTTCTGATGATAATTCAGATCGTGGCGGGAAAACTCCGGGAAGGGCGTATGTAGCGCGCTAAGCGACACATTCAGTGGCGCGAATTGCCCTTTCCTGGCAGTTCGTAGCATTTCCTCGAACGCACAGCTGTCAGTTGCGTAACATGCTCTCATATGATTCCAGATGGTAGCTAACATTGATGGCCGTCCTGTTGAACATGTTTTGTTGTAATAATATTTGTAAATTATCATAAATGTATGCTAAATGTGTAATTCATTTTTAAAAAGAACTCTGGTGGAACACTTGAACTACCGTAATTTCCGGCTTATAATCCGCAGCGATAGATAATCCGCAGGTGCTTTTTTTCAAGTAGAAGAAAAATATTTCTTTAGATAATCCGCAGCGGTAGATTATCCGCGGATAATATAGCGATGCTTTGGTCGAAATTGATGATTTTCTATGTATAGTAAAACCACAGTATTAATATTAGTACCAGCTTACTGTAAAACCTTTCCTACTAAAAATCTATTATTATGAATGAGAATTATCAAACATACTTTGACGGTATTTTTTCAATTTAAATCACAATTGATACACAATTTTTAAGCTAGGAATTCTACCTGTAAGCACTAAGAATATTATAGATGTATTATGAAATTAATCAAAAATAAAAAAGCGAACATTTTTTTCGGAACAAACAAAATAAAATGTATGGTAGCATGCAGAATACTTATCGCACATTTTGTAGCATCGTAATTATTTATCCAAGTGACATTATTATAAGAAAACAAAATTGAAATGAGGCCTACATTTTTATTGGTATAATATATATGCATATATTGATTGCAAATATTGAATAAGTAATCAATACAGCCAATACTCAGCAAAATTTATGTTTAATATTTACAAGTAATTAATAAGAAAAAGAAACTAAAAATTAGAATCATCCTAATCTAGAAAATCCAAAAGTAAATCATCATTCAATTCCAAGTAATTATCAGAATCGTCTTTCAATTCAGTGGTTGATTCAAATTTTTCTTCTAACAGTCCACATTTTTTAAATGCATTTTTTATAGTACAAACAGAGATTTCATCCCATGCAGTTTTTACCCAGTGGGTTACGTCTGCATACGATGCACGTCGCATTTTCCCACTCTTTGTACACTCATGAACGACTTGTTGATGCCAACATCCAGGGGTTGCAATATTTTTGTTAGTCCTTCCGGTATCACTGAAAGGATTGCACCTGATGTTCTGCTGGCCACTTTAATGTCGTCTTTCAAATGAGCTTTCATCGAATGCAAAATCAAAAGCGCACGAGGTTTAAATACAGAAAACTTCCTTTTTTTCAAACCAAATCGAGCCAGGAGATCATAATGTCCTGGTTAATCCAACCTTTCTCATTCTATCTTATTTTTATCTAGGAAAAATTTCAGTAGATAGTACGCAGCAATGGATAATACGCACTGGATAAATTTTCATCTTTTTTAGTAGATAATCCGCGGATTATAACCCGGAAATTACGGTAATTTTTTTATTCACTCAAACGAATCCCCATACCTTCATTATGTCCTTAACAAAATTTCATAACTTCCTCAACATTTGTCGTCTGTAGACAACTTTAAAATAGGGTAGTTTAATTTCGAACATCCTGTATTTATTTATTTTTTCGAGAATTCGAATAAAGTGGAACTTGGTTAAGCGAAATTCGGATAATTAGAACGTTACTGTTTTAGAAGTATAAACTGTAAATTAATTTTGGCTTTATTGCTTTGTTTACCAGCATTGTTTAAAACAACAACTATCATATAATGATGATTATAATACTTCGCAGAAGGGCAAGTTTTCCACTTTTCGCTCCCAAGCGTAAATTTTCGTTGAAAGTATAAAAAGTAAACTACTGAGCGTTGGTGTTCAATTTTCTGAAAAATGGGTCTTAATTACAGCGAAATATGTAAAAATAGATTAGGAACACAAGTTTTATTAGTGTTTTTCCATTTTTTCTCTCTGATAGTAAAAAAAAAAAAAGGTTTGTTTAAAAATTTCTACATATTTAAATGAATCGTGATAAATATAAAATTTAAATCGCGGACTGGTTATTGAGCTAAGGTTAGACTAGTAAGATTTTAAGAAAATTTAATTTCCGGTTTTAAGGAATTTAGAAGACGGTAATATTTTATGTATTCATTTAGTTTTTTAATTATTATTATTGTTTATTGTGATTTTGCAAAAATAGATATAACCTTAGATATATAATACATATTTTTTTTCTAAATTTAAGCAGTTATTTAAAATATAATCCTACGGTTTCTGGGATTATGTATGATAATTCTTTAATTAAAAAATGTTGGAACTAATTGTATCTGAATCACAAACATTTACTGCTAAAACAGATTATCAAGATCGTTAATATGAGTATTATTTGCAAACTGATTCACATACTGAAAGTGTGAAAATCCAGAGTTACGGCCTACAGTGCTGGAGCCGATCTAACTGCCTGAAGTTTTGGGATGTAAAGTGAATATTCATTAGAGCTCCCTGAAAAGTTTTTCACCCAAGGAACACACCTCTAGTCAGATATCCCTTGTGCAGATTTGTCTAAAACACAATATGCCCCAAAATAGATTCCAGTATAATTAATTTCTTTTATAAAGTGTATTAAAGTGTTAAAAAAACACCTGTTCAAATATACATACAATTAAATGGATCTTATTTTTTATTTATTTTGTATATGTATATTAATGACACCGCGTATCACTCATCCCAAGACAATGTACATATGTTATTACTTTTTATAATTACCACAAACTGAAATATTTATTCAAGTTACAAGCTAAATATTATATTTTTCTAATGTTTGTTACTTAATGCAAAATAAGTAGTAAAACTTTCTAAAATTCTGAAATTGCTTTCCCCAGAAAATTGTTCAACTTGGGTAGCTTCATTTTTAAACTTATATTCACTGAAACTTATGAAACTCTGTTTCAGACAGATAGGTTCTCGGAAATGGCAACAGGGATTTAATTGACTGCAATTTTAATTCATAATCTTGAAATGTTTAATAAACAATAAAGTAATTTAATTATTTTGTTTTTGTTTTGTGTGATTATGGCAACGTTACGCTTGTTCGATCTGCCAAGGATGGCGGGTGCCTTGGCAGGAGGACTTTCTAAGGGGTTCTAATGCGTATTTACGTTACATCTGGAGAAAACCTACCAAAAACTCCAGACCGTTAGATCGACAGCCGCGCGATGGGACCCGAATCTGGGACCTTTATACTTCGGCCATCTACCATTTTCAGTGACATTATCACTGTGCTATGGTGAGGCATAAAGTAATTTAAAATACGGGCTGACACAAAAAGTTCGTAAAAACTTTAAAAATTTATTGAAAAAGAACAAATAATGATAGAAAATTGCGGTTTGCAAAAATAGATTTAAGGGGTGATGGGATATTTTTAATGACAAGAAAACGTGTATAGTTCCAAATAGGTGTCGATGACATTCGCAGTGGGAAGCAAATTTCCAATAATAAAAAAAAAAATTATTTATTCTTTTTTAAACTTTGATGCACCCAGGCTCGTGAAAACTTCAAAAATTTGTTTAAAAAGAACAAATCGTGATACAAAATTGCAGTTTGCAAGGAAACGATTAGAGAGATCTCGGATTTTTTTTTAAATTGGAAACTTGCTTCCAATTGTGTACATCAGCGTCACCTCTCGGTAACATTTGGAACTACAACCTTTCTTGTCATTTAAAAAAAAAAAAAATATCCCATCACCCTCTAAACCTACTCTTTGTGCGAACCGCAATTTTCTATCATTATTTGTTCTTTTTTAATGAATTTTTAAAGTTTTTATGGACTTATTTATCACCCTGTAGTTACAAAAAATTTTTTTTTTGCTTCAAAGGTATAAATTAGCACCAACCCGACAAAGTAGAAACCCGAGAGGAACACACTGCAGTAAATAAAAATGGAAATAATGAATAATTTAACGTCCCTTGAGCTTCCCGGCACTATTTTATCCATGGACCGGTAAAGGTCAGCGGTTTCTATAAAACTTCTTTTCTACAAACTATATATCCTCTATCAAAGCCTATTAAACAAGGAAGTGGTGTAATTTAAATATTTTCTATGTGAAACATACGAAAAGTGTTCCAAAATAAAGCAAACACTTTATGTATGCAAACTATATAAAATATTTTGAGAATAACTCACTATACCCATTGCGGAGTTTGTCTTACAGGGGAAGAGTCAGGCATACGCGCAGGGGCGTAATAGAGTTTTTTTTACATCTCGGCGGGGGGGGGGGGTGTCTATGTATGGAAGATTTTCAGAGCATAAACAACCGATTGATGTGAGCTACTACTTGATATAAGCATCCGAAAGGTCATGCTAACTAATTCGAAAATAACAGAGGGGATGTATCTCGATATCCACTCCTTGACTACGCCCCTGACTAATTGAGCTTTAATCTAGGGCGACAAAAAAATCAGTCAAGGCGTTGGATAAGGCATTTTTTCCAGTTTTCCAAAGCTTTAACAAAAAGCAAAAATTTACTCGATTTTGATACCATTCCTTGAGTAAAATTTTGAATTTTGCCACCTTAATTCGCCAATGTGAATTTACTGTTGCGTGTAGCTTCAGCTTTTGACCTTGGCAGCTCCTGATTGGTAGCAGTAAAAAACGGATGTAGTACTTGCAATGGATAAGCCCAGGGCAATCCCTTACCATAAAATACTCGTTTTTCCCCCTCATGGAAGAACTTCAATTTGAACAGAGGTTCCCCCCAATACACGCCCATTTCTTTGAATCGGGGGGGGGGGGGATTTCTTGTGGTGGGAATTAAGGGGTTAACTTAAAAGTTAACTTAATCTAAAAGTAAATATAAACGCTAATTATTTTAAATTTAGCATTCCAGGAAAATGTAAGCTTACGATTAGAGTGAATTTATTGTAATTTCCCACTCTCAAAGTAGAGATGGTTACAGGTGGATCTAAAAAGATTTTAGAGAGGGATCTGTTCTTGTCGGGACATTAGCTCTGATCGGCGATAAACAATCAGATTCGCTTTAAAAAAAACTAACGCAGTGATAGGAATAACGGAGTACCTTAACCCTTTGAGGCGCAACCCTTTCCCAATGCTGAAAAAAGGGCAGCGGACGATCGAAACGTTCATCGCGTGCCACAGATCTAGAAACCCTTTCTTGACGACAGCTGGCTGTGCAGCACGGCCAGCTGCGTCAAAAAAAGGGTCTCTAGATCTGTGGCACGCGATGAGAGTTTCGATCGTCCGCCATCTTGCTAGTAGTTAAGTCGAGCGATGGCAACGGCTGCCCTTTTTTCAGCATTGGGCAGTCTAGCCAGCTGTTCTCGCATTCTTCCATTTTTCAGCAGATGTCAGTGCTGTTAAAAATAACCGTGACCATTTTTTTACGGGAAATGACGTGCTAAAAAGTAAAGGATTCTCGTAGAGCTATGTCACCCGCAACTATTTATAGAAATCAAAGCTATTCTTCGTTACTGGCAACAGTCAAAACCTCAGAGTTTAGTGTTCCCAGAGCGGGAACACTGCGCGCTAAAGGATTAAAAGGTGGATAATGGGATTATGAATCTATGCTCTTGATTTTTATATATTGTAATGCATCTTGGCCTCCGTTTCAAATCGCAATTTTAGCTCTCGGAGTCTCTCCGTTTACGAATTGGGTATAGCGCGCATTACGTTTAGTTACAGATTCCTGGTTAAGGCCTTGATTCTGGACAGTATCATTAATATAACATTCTTTGAAGGAGAAAGTACGCCCTATACTTTTGTCAGTCACATCGGAAGGCAAGTGAAACCCTTTTATCTGGCACATCGTTCTTTGTTTTGTATACCAGCATGCACTAAGAATGTTAAACGCCTCAAAAAATTTCTGTAAACCAAATGCTAAGGAAAATACTTTCCGCTTTTGTATTTTGCACGTTGAATAAAAAAAATGCTGGCTTTCGTATTTTTTAAAATCAAAATTTTACTCATTACCTAAACTTATTGCAGTTCCTTTTGCAATTGTCTACAACTGTTGTAAAAATTTAACGAGCACTGTGAAATAAGGGAGCTTCCATCTAGTCATTCATTTTTTCTGAAACTTAACTAGCAGAGTCCCTTTAAAAGATTTCGCATGCCTCTTTAAAATATTTAATCAAATTTAAATAAGTAGTAAAGTGGAACTTAACATTTATTCTAAACTAAGGAATTTCATAAATATGCGTATGTTTTATGAGAGTATTTTTTAACTTTCACATATATTCATATCGTTTATTTGCTGCAACCCCTCGGCAATCTTTATTTTTCCGAAGCGAGTTTGAAGTTTCACGAAAGTGCAAGTAACTGATGTTCGCCAAAATCCTACAATCGTCCTCCCGCGGATAATTTTAAAATTCGTTTCATTGCTAAACTCTTGAGTTGATTACATTTGGCCAAATGTATGAACAAGAAAATAATTAGTCTTTGTTACAGCAAAAATGAGCGATATACAACTTAATATTTTAAATTCACTCTTGCATGTTCAACATTTTGTCAACATTATCCAAGTTTTCAATACAGATTTTATATTGGTTTCTCTAGATTTAGTTTATCCCTGCTAAAATATTAAAGGCTTTTTATTAGAGACCAAGGAATAGAGTTTTTAACTGAGAGTAAGTTGCTAATAAGCTTTTGTACATTCATGACAAAGCACTTCTATATTATAAAATTGGGCAACTAAGTATTATAGACTTAAAATAACCAAAACAAGTCATCACAAGTTAAACATTTTATTTCAAGTTTCAATATTGTACAGTATTCAAATGATAAATACGAATCTACAAAAATCATTTGCAATAAAATTAATGTCTACATAGACTCCATTATAAGCAAAAATATATAACACGTTTTACATGATAAAACTACAAAAACTCATACATTAGTCATTACTATTTAACAGATTACTGCAAGATTGAGAACTCATTCCTTGAATATCGCACTTCAATACTGTAACAAAGTTTATAGAAATATGAATTTTAGACAGTTTTTATTCATTAATATACACTATAGATTAAGGCAAAGCACACTAGAACTTTCTTCTAAAATAAAGATTGTCTTAGGCGGGAAGACTAAAGGGGTACTAACGCGTATTCGTTATATCTGGAGGTTCCGACAAAAACTTCAAAAAATTGACACTGTCTCTAGATAGGCCAGAGCCTTTGAGACCGTCGCATTTCAGCCATCTACCAGTCTAATACACTTTGCCACTGGTCGGCACATTACGATGATTGTTTTAATATCGCACAATACAAGCGAAGAAGTTATAACACTAAGTAAATCTAAACTCTGCCCTGTTAATCATAGACGAATTGTTAAAGACTCTTTAGTGTATTTGTTTTGCCTTGCAAAATGTAGACCCAAAGTACTGGCGAGTTCAGCTGAATTACATAAACGAAACGGTCTTCCCAATATTTAAAGAATTCTTAGAACAAACATGCCATGTTATCAAATTTTGCAGACATTAAAATCTAACTGCATGTTTAAATCGTTAATTTGTTTCATAATTCTACAACAACTTTTCAACCATTTATCATCTTCGAGAATTACTATCACGTTAAGACACGGGTTTTACTTTTAATACTTAAATATTTTGATTCCTTTGAAACTAATACAATAATCCTACGTAAAAAATCCTAAGGCATTCGTTTTTGATGTCGTATGACAGTATTCAAAGTATTTAAATTTTTATCTCCTGAACATAATTTTATTGAATTACTAGCTGAAGTACCCGTCCTCGACGGGTTAGTGAATGAAAATTTCTAAAAAGCAAGAACTTTCGTCAGCATTGTAGGAGTACACAGAATGGATGTAGTATGTTGCCAAAGTAAAGAAAGCAAAGTTATAATTTTCATGTATTCTTAAAATATTACAGGTTAGAGAGTAACTAAGTAATATCATTTCATTCGCTTTAGTCGTAATTGTGTGATGCGCGAACGAATATTTACGCATATTGAAATAATTGTCGCAAAATCTCAAAATCTAATCAATATTTTTGAAAAATTTGAAGCCTAGAATTTAAGTTGAGTGACAATCTATCCTGTCGCCCAAATTCGTTTCATTCCCTGCAGTCTTTATTTCGTGATGCTGGAACAAATTTTCAGCATTTTAAAACGATTTTCGAAAAATCTCAAAATGTAAGCAAAATATTTTTAAAATTCAATGCCTATAAATTAAGATTAGCAACTACATATCATATCACTCAATTTCGTAACATTCGTATTAGTCGTTATTACGTGATGTTTGAAGAATTATAAACGTATTTTGAGAGAATTTTCACAAAATCTCAAAAATCTAATAAAAATGTTTAAAAAATTGGACTGGACTCCTATAGTTTATGTTGAGCAACCATCTATCGTGTGACCAAATTTCATATCATTCGCTTTAGTCGCAATTACGGAATGCGGGAACAAAGATTCACTCAGTTTTAAACGATTTTCGCAAAATCTCGAAATCTGATCGATTCTTTTTAATTAGATGCTGATAGTTTAAAGTGAGTGACCACCTATCATTTCACCAAATATCATTTTTTCACCTTTGCAGTTATTACGTCATGTGCGAACACAAATTTACGCAGTTTGAAATAATTTTCGCAAAATTTCAAAATCTAATCAAGATTTTTTTAAAAATTCGACGCCTATGTTTTAAGTTGAGTGACCACCTATAAAGACACCCAATTTCATATCATTCGCTTCAGTCGTTTTTACGTGATGCTTGAACACAAATTTACGCAGTTTGAAAGGATTTTCGCAAAATCTCAAAATCCAATCAGGATTTTTTAAAAATTGGATGCCTATGCTTTAAGTTGAGTGACCACCTATCATGACACCCAATTTCATATCATTCGCTTCAGTCGTTTGTACGTGATGCTTGAACACAAATTTACGCAGTTTGAAACGATTTTCTCAAAATCTCAAAATCCAATGAGGATTTTTTAAAAATTGGACGCCTATGTTTTAAGTTGAGGGACCACCTATCATGACACCCAATTTCATATCATTCGCTTCAGTCGTTTTTACGTGATGCTTAAACAAAAAAAGCGTCACGGACAGAATGACAAACTTTTTTTTGAGGGTCGCATCGGATTCCCGGGTGCTTGAAACGGATAGAAATCGCAAAATTTTTGAATTCCAAGAAATGTACAGACAAAAGTCTAATTTTATTTATATAGATGGGGTTGCCTTTGTGCACTAAAACAGTCAATAAAATTTCTAACAATAGTCTCATACCGGCATGGTTAATCCTAATCTGTTGCTCGTGAACTTTTAATTGACAATTAAAACGTAACAGTACTTCTACGAGTTTCATTTACTTTCGGACATTCTGAAAAATAAATTTCATATTACAGAACAATGAACGAGTTTGTTAAGACAGTAAATTCTATCAAAAATGCTCCGAGACATAACTAGCTCATTCAGAACAATAGCCAAAATCAAGAAGTTTAGAATACCAAAGTTTAATAATCAATCGCTACATCATTACACACAAGAGGTAACATACAAGCTACGATATATAATGGTAATTTCATCCCATCAAAGGGGTAATCTACTCAAATAACATATGCAAATTTCACAATCTAAACATAGTAATTGAACACATAGTCAATTTTAACAGAATTATGATTTGTTCATTTTATGTCCACCTTTAATTAAGGTACTATGCTTGCATTTACTACCCTACTTTAAGCTAGGGCGTAAAGTCAGTACCCCAGTTTTGTCAGTACCCAGTCTAAAGCCATTCTTAACGTTACATCCACATTAAAGTTTGAGTTTTTGTAGTAGTTGAGGGGTATTAATATAACAGATGACGTCAGAATAGGCTTATTCCAATACGATGAAATATTTTAAATGAAAACTACCGATAAGAGTAGAAAAATTTATGCGTAGTAAGTTAGTCTCATTGAGTACAGATTTAATATACTATTCTGCTTAAATTCGAACTCAACTTTTAGGTCTAACCAGAGTTTAAAGAAGTGAATATTCAAAGTAACTAAATATCTAAAGATTCAGCGTATTTTACCGAAAAACTACATGTAAAAACATGGCAAGTGTACATTCTAACATAAATTTAGTCATTTTAAGTAGCAGCACTGAATACGAAAAAGGACAGGCTCAACCGTTTTCAGCTACGCGTCCACAATGACAAAAATTACCATATACTATTGTAGTATGTCAAAAAAAATTTCAACAATTCCATCTTTCCAATTAAATATTTAGTCAAAAAATAATTTCAACAAATTTTTATACATGTCTGAAAGGTCCAAAAACATCGCCATCAATAATAGACAGATTGCTGCAAAGGTAATTTTATAGACTGATGTGTTTTTAAATCCCCAAGTGCAACAAATTGTTTAGTGAGAGATCTTTTACGTTGATAGCTGGATTTCCCCAAGTACTTCAACAACGCGTTGCATTTTAAAGTGTATTTTTTTTTTAATGTTCCGATACTAACAGAACTAGCCTATTCTGCTGTAAAATCAAACAAATTCGCTCGCAAAATGGGTGATCAAGTCCATTCTGCGAAATCCTCAAAAAGAAACTGAAGGTGGCCAAGTTCCAGTTTCCTTTCGGGTACCGTTAAAATTAGAAATAGAAGGATTTCCCTTCCCAGTTAGGAATTTTTTTTTTTAAGCTAGCACTTGTTCCCAACTGCAAATCTTTATAGTAAAGCATTAGAAATCCAGCTACCAACGCAATAGATACCCGTCTGACTGGCAATAAGATTAAAAATGATTAATGTTCAAAGTAAAAAAAAAGGTACGGAAATTCTTAATTTTCCTAATTTATTAAAAATATTAAACGATTGCAGCGCCCAGCGAATTTCATTTCTTGAAATTTTGAAAGCAATTTTAACATCAAACGTTCAGCAATATTTTTCTTTATGAGCCTAATTATTAATCTTTATGTGCCAAGGACAAATGGTGCAAGACCAAATTAAAAATTGCGTTAAAATATTACCTTTGTTTTCTACAACAACTAATGCTCAATTCGAAGGAGTTTTGGTACTAACAAAATTTTAGTTTTACTGGATGTTTAGCTTGTAAGTACAGATTTATGATACAAAGGGTTCAATGTGTGCTTAATTCAGCCGTAAATACGGCAAGACACGAAAAAGAATCCGACTAATGCTGGTTTGTATACTCCGATTTTGAAAAACTCTTTTGCCCAAGAGGTAGTTTCTTCGGCCTCGATATCGTGAAATTTGTTTTACAGTTTCTAGCTTCTCTCAATTTATCATCTTTCCCCTTTAACCGAAAACGCCTGTTCAATTTTTAGAATGGACCTTTCAGGAAATTGAGAATTTTTTTTTTTTTTTTTTTTTTTTTTAAGTGGCACTTAACCAGTCATTTGCCACTGCTAAAGTGGAGGCACCCACTAGGCTTTCAACTTTACACATACCCCATGACTTGACCGAGAGTTTATAGTCAGAACCAGGTATCTAACCCGGACACAAGGTATGATTAATAGTTTGGTGGCCACTACACCTGGGCGGTATTAATTTTTTATCAATACATGTTAAATTAAAAGCATTAAGTCTTATGAAAAATATGCATTTGAGAAAACTTTGGAATCAATGATAATCAAATCAACACGTTTCTTCATAGACAATATACAGACTGGAATAGACATTTTCGGACTTGTGTATCATTAACTTCCCCCCCCCCCCCCATGAGCAAACATTATTTATAGTACACTTACAAACTAAAGTTACTGACGTCTTGTAACATTAAACTTATTAATGTACACTTTCAATATCAGTCTGTAGGATTGATACAAGTGTATTTGCTAAGTAGTTTATTTGCCGTAAGACTAAACATGCTGAACTCATTGTACTTATTACTAGCATGACCCATTTCCTTCTCAAATTGATACTTTAAATATGAAATACAGCAAAATTAAGTTCATTTAAACAACACATCATAGAATAAAGCAAATTGTGAACATTGTGCTATTAATTTATTGTTTATCTATTTAAATACTGAACACCTCATTAAATGACTGGTACAATTACAATATCATTTGTTGGTCAAATTAAAGATTCCTTGCCTGTCTATTTTTGAGGGTTGAAAACTTGCCATTTATGTGAACTATTCAGTACAGATAAACACTGGGAAAAATATACCATTTCATTTTGGGCTCAAGCTTGCGATAATACTACCTTTTTAGTAAAGTATTTAAGCCGAAGGTTATACATATTACTCTAAATTTTGTTAACTAATTTAATAAAAACGTACCCAAATTACTATACTCAAACAAAGTCAAAAAATACATTAAACTTAATATAAAGAAATGACTTCTGTTATGAAAATAGCTAATTCTTCAATGAAACATGAAATTACTCTAACATATCAAAATATCTTAATTTGAAAATTACAAAGCAAATCTTAATATCGCACTGAAAACAAAAATCTGAACTACTTTCCCCATGAAATTACAGAAATTCCGGCGACTCCTTTTCTAATGACATCTCAGAAATTTAAAGAATGCTAAAACAATAGTTTAAAGTTAAACATTTTTTACTTCCTTGTACGTAGTATAAGGAAGTAATGTGATCCCGAAAAATTTTGGGGGCCCAATTTCGACAAAAAAACCGATTTTGACTACCTATAAATTTAATTTTAAAATTTTTTTCGATGCATCCTATCGTAGGCTAGCATGCACGATCATATTAACGCGTCTGCAACTCATTTTGACCAGTGGCGAGTCTGCTGTGGCCAGTTTTTCCATGCCGTCTGTACGTACGTAACTCGCATATCTCAAAAACTATTGGTCGTAGAATGTTGAGATTTGATATTTAGGATTGTTCTATGATCTAGTTGTGCACCTCCCCTTTTGGTGGCAATCGAATGGATAGTTTATGTACAGGACCGCCCAAAAGATTCGAAATACATTACGCTCTATGGGCCGAAATTCATTAAACTCGCCTAACTCAAAAGCTATTAGGCGTAGAATGTCGAAACTTCATAATTTGGATAGTTGTAACATCTAGTTGTGCACCTCTCCTTTTGGTTCCATTCGACTGGATAGTTTATCTACAGGACTGCCCAAAACATTCGAAATACATTACGCTCTATGGGCCGCAGCATCAAACTCGCCTAACTCAAAGCTATTAAGCGTAGAATGTCGAAACTTCATATTTTGGATAGTTGTAACATTTAGTTGTGCACCTCCCCTTTCGATTCCATTCGACTGGATAGTTTATCTACAGAACCGCCCAAAAGATTCGAAATACATTACGCTCTATGGGCCGGAATTCATCAAAGCGTTTTTTAGAGGTATTGGGCTATTTCAAACGACTCAGAAGTGATGTATGCTGTAAAGAGTTGGAAAATGAATTTCTCCATTAAAAAAAAGTGTCTTTATCATTTGTAGTTCTGCTACAGGAACACTCAAAAGATTTCCAATACATTACGGTCAATGGCAATTTTAGGGGCATTCATCCATTTCAAGCACAATACCGTCCTACCACATAAGTTAGGTAATGGTCCGACCACGGTCACGTGCCTCCCTCAAGAACTATGCCAAAAGTCGCCAAGCTTGGCGACTTTGTGTACGTGTGTGCATATTTAACTCTCAAATCTCAAAAACTATTATGAAATTTCATATATAAGATTGTTGTAACATCTAGTTGTGCATCTCGATTTTTGGTTAAAATCTACTGGAGAGTTTATTTACAGGACCACCGAAAGAATTTATTCAGTACTTTAATGTCTATGGACATCTTCAATATAATACAATTGTAGACAGTCATTGTTTGGTACATGCCCAAAATCTCGCCGTCTGTCCTCGACGAGTTTTGCCGAAATGTCGCCAAATTTGGCGATAGTCAGTCATTTGGTCCATGCCCAAAGTATCGCCATTTGTCATCGTTCTTGGCGAGTTTTGGCGAAATATCGCGAAATTTGGCGATAATCTGTCATTGTTGGTCCATGCTTAAAATCTCGCCAAATGTCGTCGACATTGACGAGTTTCGCCGAAATATCGCCAAATTTGGCGCCAAAAATTATTTCGTATTTTGTATAACTCTAAAACTTTAACCCGTACAATTTTGAACTTTTGTATTTAGAACTATATTATAATATCTAACTGTTTTCAATATCTTTTTTGACACCAATCGACTGGGAATTTATTTACAGGGTGAGCCAAATGACTTTAAATACATTAAGGTGTATGGATGCATTCAATTCATTGAAAGTCAGTGGTCAATGACTACTTTGGCTATCCCCAAAATCTCGCAAACTATCTCAAGTTTGTCGGCTTTTGGTGAAATATCGCCAAATAAAGTGTCAGAATGAAATCTTTCAATTGAACTCAGCTTGGCGATATCGAAATATTTGGCTAGAAATCGCTATACCTTACTATTATTGATATTTTATCTCTTTCAAACAAATAAGTTTAGAGGAAGTGCGTAAAAAACATTTTTGAATTAATAGACGTGCAAGGAAGTCATGTGTTGGACACATCAGATTTTTTTATATATAAAATGTAAAAAGCAGGCAGATTAGGCAGAGAAACTACAGCAGTCACATTAAAGTTTGTGATAAAGAGACTACTCGCATATTTGGAGAATACAAATCACCCAATACCTTAATGCAATTTACATTTAGAAAAATACAAAATTTTAGCATAGGTTTTAAAACGCATACAAATATAATCATTTAGCAATGTATAATTTTCACGTAAAACGTACCAGATTTATTTCATAGATATTAGAATCTCGTTTTAACTATTCAAAACACATTAGGCAACGTAACAGATTAAAAATTTTACTTCCGGAAGAGTTTAAAAACTTAATCATTTTAGCAGTTGCCAAGAGTGCAGCTGTTGTAAATTTACACAATTCGACTTGCAGCCATGGGTGCACACAGAGGTAAGCAATATAGGGCACTTGCTCCCTCCTTCCCTAAACTAAAGCAATATGCTTATAGTGTAACCAAAATTTCATCACAAAGGCGAAATACGACGTAAAATTGCCAAGTCTACATTTCCCCCCATCCCACTCATTATTTGGGAGCTTGCTACTCCTGTAGCAATGTGGGTGCCCATGCCTATAGCTGAAGAAACTAAAATATTTGCAAATTTTTATTCCAATTCATGAAAACGACAGCTTAAATTTCACTACCTTTAAAATTAACACGATTTCACAGAATAAGATTTATAACAAGTGAACCGATATTATTACAGTATTCATCCAAAAACACTCCGATTAACTTTCTTGCCTATGTAATTGAATTAAAACAATGATTTACTCGTACAAAATCGTGCATTACGTAAAAATTACTTTTGAGACTACCAGTTAACTATTCCTATATCTTAGGAGAGCTAAAAATATGTATGTCCATCTTTGAAACTATGCCTCATGATACACATCGACCTTGACACTTTAAGATGCCAAATTGTCTTAACATTTGAAAGTCAATTTAAATCTCGAAAGCTAAATTTTATGCACAAGAACATCTTTCATCTGCTTATCCTACTTTCTCAAACCCAAAGCAAGTTTATTAACTCGTGCATGGTCCAGTAATCTGGTTTTTATTTTGCGTCTAGTTGAGTCAATTTGTCATTTTCAGTTAAGAAAAACCTATGAAAATTTTCGCGACTACTTAGTTTGAATAACTGTTGCAGAAAGCAAGAGCTAAAATCCGCCTACCGAAAAGAATTTGGATCAGTGATGTTTCGGCATTTGACACAATATAGATTTAGAAGTAAAATTGCGCCGTCTGAACTTCAAATATCTAAACCATAGTTATTTTCCCCCCACTTAAATTCTTTAATCATGCTAGTACAATTCTGAAAATAGCCTTTTTTGCTAGTCATACGACTACCGCTAACCAAAAATCCAGCAACGCCTGAATCAAGATATCCATTTCATAGAATTGTATTACCGAAGGTGATTGTATCGCTTTACGGTTACTTCACAATTGAGACCAAGATTGTCAAGTCTCTCCACCTGAACTTCAATTTAGATTAAAAATTTAGCTATATACATCCCATCCTCGAAGAATAGGTGATCAAGTCCCATTCTGCAAGGATTCACTGAAGGGAACTCTAAAGCTGGCCAGGCAATGAGTTATGCCTTCAGAGATTGGAAGTCATGCAAATTATTTCGAAGCATGTACTAATAGACGTCAATTTGACAATTTATACCAAATTTCTAATGAAGTGATCGCTGCAGGTAATACAATTCCACTAGCAAGATATCTTGCTTCAGGATTAGCATGAAATTCTGGCTGGTGTTAGCCGTTTGACTAGCAAAAACCCAATACTGCGAACTGCTTTATAATTTCCTCTCACGTAATCGGTCTAAAACGTCCAGCTTTAATTTCCGATCACTCATTTAGAAGCAGTTCTTCAGATTTTAGTTTCAAATTGAATTCCAGAAAATGGAAACTTTTAATGGAACTATTAAAACTCAGAAAATTGTCATGCAAAGCCATGTTTCATATTAGTTTCTAATAAATCAATTTACTGAATTATCACGCAGTATAAATTTGAAATTTAAGGCAAAGCACACGAGATTCCTTCACAAGTAAAGAATGGTTTGGGTAGGTTGTGGGATTATGGCAAATCAGCTGCACGAGGGGTCTTCCTAAGGGGGTCCTACCGATACGTACGCCAAGTTTAAAAAAAAAAAAATCACTGAAAACTGCGAACGGTTAGGTCTGTGGAGGCGACCTGGTTTTGAACCAGGCACCTTCCGGCGCCAGTTCAGCGCGCTATGCACTATGTCACTGGTGGGCAGGCTTTGGGTAGGAGGAGTGGAGGGTTCTAACGCGTACTCACGTTAGATCAATAGGGAACTTCCAAAAACTAGACTTAGAAGCACGAGATTCCAGATTCCTGGACCTGCACACTCCAGTCGTCGCCTAATGTTCAATATCTTATCCACTCTGCCACTTGTTCACCTAAACATCGATCACATAATTAAACCACGTATGCTTAAAATACTTTGATTAAGCCTAATATTGATACCTTCGTAAACCTAGTCTTGCAGAATCTACAGGCGACTTCGATCTAAGTCTGGTACTTTTCAGTGCTTTAATTTCATACTTATCAATAATGCAAGATGATCGAGAATGTACGAGTATTTTTATATTAGTTTGTTTTAAATAAAAATAGGCAGTTTTCATGCACTAGAAAATCCCCAAAACAATTCAAGATTAGCATCAGTTGAATATCTGCTGGTGATCTCTTCTAGTACAGAGAAAATTAAGTTCGAAATTATCAACGGCAAAATTTTAACCAGTAAAACGCAAGACTCATCTGCACAAGGCCAGACTTCAAAATGAAGTTTTCGATACTCATTCAAATCTACGTAATACTTAACACACTTTGCATTTTACATTTATGATTCCAAGTAGATAAAATAGCTGGAAATTGCGCAGACGTGGAATTTTAGGCAGATAGCATTACATATACTAATTGAGATGTTCACGTAACATGTGTTCGTTGTTAAGGGGTTAGGGGTAGTCAGAATTTTCAAAAAATTGATTTTTTTTTTGCATTTTCTTAAAGTATAGTATCTTAAAAATATTCTCTGAAAGTTTGAAGTGAATCCGACAAATATCTTTCGAGTTATTTAGCAAAGAATAAAAGGCTCTCGAGCGGTCTAATATTTCCGAGAACAATTAGCTAGCGGCATAATTCTCCCTTACCTCCTGAAGTTTTAAAAGCAATCAAGCCTATTTATGAAGATCTTAGTAATGAAAATTTACTTTCAAGATGTGTAGGTGGATTTAATCAAAATAATAATGAGAGCTTCAACCAACTAGTGTGGAAAATATGCCCAAAAACTATCAATACTAGTTTTACCATTGTTCAAATTGCTGCATACGTAGCTATGAGTATATTTAATGAAGGGACAAAGTCATTATTAGTAATAATGAACACACTGGGACTTAGTTGTGGGCCTAATTCGCATCGGTATACTGAAAAAACCGATAGTGCACGTGTAAAAGTAGCTGATCAGCGCGCTAACGACAACACTCGCGAAGGTAGAATGCGACGTAGACAACAACAAATTGATGTTTTAGAAAGTTCTACAACGGCTGAAGAACTCTTATATGGTCCAGATGATGACTCAGTGTAAGTATTGAAATTATTCGTATTACTGTACATCAATCGACTGTAAAACTTAAATGCGTTTTTCTCAAAACTATGTTTTTTGAACTGGTGACCACTCTAACTCAAAAACCGCTCGATAGATTTGAATGAAACTTATACAGCTTTTAGAAAACATAAAAAGCTAGTGCCTGATCGAAGGATTTTTTTTATTTTTAAACTTCGATTTTTTATAAACAATTAATTGTTTAATGTCCTTTATGTTCAGACTATACCTCTGGGGGCGATTTCAGGTGCTACATCTTATCTAGAATTGGTTCAAAATTAGGAGACCAAGCTAAGTTTATTTCCTTCCACTGGGACTTATTAAAATGGAAGCCGCTCACTTTTGCCCATTGCCGTCCTATAGTCCGCCCGACACCGCTCTGCTGCTGCCAAAGGGCATTTCAAACATTCACACCGAAGCTCGAAATAAATCATGGCAGTCACTGCAAATACCATGAGCTTAATCGAAATCTCTGCCACAATGAAATGTTCCCGCAGCAAGTTTAGCTGGAAATATTTAAGTCTAAAATTTGTATTTTACAAAAGTGAAACAGTTTGTGTTTTCATCTCATTGTTGGCACTTGAGACAATTAATCCTCTGAAATTTTTCTATAAGAAATTTTAAGAGATGGCCGTGAGCTGAATACTACCCTCTGAAAGCTCGCAGCATTTTTTGTTGTTTTAAATTCTTAATTTTGAGCCATGTTCACAGTATGAATCATTAGTGTTCAGTTCATGTTGGAGCTTTAGGATGAAAGCTATTGAAGTTTATTTTACTCTGCAAAACCAGAAATCTAAAGGTTAAATTGCAATTGACCACTTTATTACTACAACTGAAAAAAATTACGCAAAATTTGATTTCTTACTGTTAGAGAACATTTGTTTCCATGGTTACGATTCCTACACGATTCACGAAATTAAAGATCACCTGCAATACACTTTTAACTCCCCATAGGAAGAAATAAAATTAACATCTTGCGAAAACATCCCTACCTTTAAATATTTAACAAGTTAAGAATACACCAAGAAATAAAAGAATTTAAACACACCTACATAACGATTTAAGTTCTTCATCCAGGTGCCGTAATATCCAGAATCGTCACCCTGGCATTACGACACGGAACATAGGTCGTCCCCTATGGTCCCGCGCGAAGGAACAAACGTTCCGCATAACGTTCCTACATGAGAACCTGCCTATCAGACAAATCAACTAAGGAGAACTATACCAATTTTATTTCTTCCTTCGGGAAAAGAGTCCCTGCCAAAATATCTCTTTCGGAAACTCTTATAAGGTTGGCATAGATAGAGAATACTCTTGGAATCTACAAGCCATAGACTAAATACTGCACCAAGTAGGCAAAGTACGACTCCTAGTTTCAAAAGCTCTTCAACTTTTGAAACGTGTTTCATTTTATTGGGACCATCCAAAAGAGTTGTTCTAGTGCAAAATTATAAGAGATTAGTTTTTTCAAATAACTAAAAATTCTGTCCTTAGTCCGGCAACCCTCATTTGGACAACTAACTAAATCAACATTTAAAATTAAATATTTTATTTACAGTTATTCAAATCATTAAAATTGCACAAGGATACTTAAAATTATTGCATATTTTATACTCCGTCATTAGAATACCATACAATCTTGGGTAGGTTCTAGAAATTTAATTTTGATTTACTGTAGTTACTGGTAACGGGCAAAAGTTTTCCCATCTCAAACTATTAAAACATTAAAATTGTTAAACAGCGACAAAAATTAGCTTTGAAATGTAACATTTTGTTCGTTTTGTTGTTATTTCTTTTATTTTAATTTTATTAAAGCTAGCTTTATGTCTTACTACTTGCTTATTTGCTCTACTTCCAACCTCTGAAAACAAGAGTAGGCTTTGTTAATTCTAGTAGTTAGATTGCATAAAGAATTACGGAATGAAAGTATGTGATTCTGCTTGCTTTAGAGCCATTTCGAATTCATTAATATAAATAGTTCGTCCGATATAATCGGATTGGAGAATTCGCAAAAAAAATTTACTCATCGGAAATAGGGGGAAGAAGAGATCACCAGTAATTTTGAAAATTACTACATTATAGAAAACAATAGCAACTATCGGCAGTTCTGAGCTGAGGAGAATGGTCCAGCTCTCAAAATCTTTGAAGTCATCACAAATTTTTCAGAGATAGGTGAGGCTTCTCTACCAGTTTAAATTCCATCAGTAGTTCACTGAGCTGAGGAGAAGGGTCCAACTCTCGTCTTCCAAGTCAGTACGGATTGTTCTGGGACCGACCAGGATTCTCTGCCAGTTTAAGTTCCATCGGTAGTTCATTGACCACAGGAGATGGATCCAACTTTCATAATCTTTCAAATCAGTGCACCTTGTTCAGGGTCAGAACAGGCTTCTCTGCCAGCTTCACTCCTAGTCATCGGAATCACCTGCAATAGATATTTTTACTTAGTTTTGTGCGAAAGTTAAGCATTTCACATTCAAAGAAGTGACCAAATAAAAACTGCTCGATTTCCCTCCCCCGGGTAGGGCAAAACAAATTTAGTAGTTAAGCTGTATAAATTATATCTCAACATTAGGTTATGCTTAAAGATATACATTTAAACAACTTAACGAATTTATTCTATAATCTTTAGTATCGACGCAATTTAAAATATCAACAATGTTTAAATGTGTAACTATTGTTTATATGAGATATCGTATTTACAGTGAAAACTGATGAGAGGTCCGCTTCTATCGGCTGAAAATGATAAATAACCTACTGAAAGTTTCAGAAATAAAATATATTCTCATCTTTTCCTAGCAACGTCTCCCCGACTTTGGAATATACACAGATTCGCGGTACCGCCGAAAACTCATTTTAACTTCAAGAAATTTTTATGCATATACAGTCTTTACTACAGTAACAGACGTGCCAGTTTTGAAGCCAAAAACAGTCGTAAAGGTATTTCCCACGCATAAATGGCACAGTATTTTACTTTCATCTAGAAAATAGATAATTATCAGCCGTACTCTTTCCAGAACTTTTACTTGGACTAGATTCATCTGTTTTCTGTCCCTTATTGACATACTCTGGTCACTTCATAGCAAATGAAAGCACATACTTTAAATTTACAGAGCTGCACGCAACTAAAGTTAAAATAAGATATCGGCAAAGATTTTTATGTCGATCCCTGGAGTAATTAGTAGTTTGGATTAGTAGTTCGATATTACTAAGCTGGACTTCAGTGACAAGTGATGAATTTGGAAATTTTAAAACAGTTTCTCCAACGATTTGAACAAACATTTTATAGAATGAGATTCTTCAGGCATCGGTTTACATTATAAGAGTGATAGCAATATCTTTAGTGAAAATGATTTATGTGTTGTAGTTTAAGAATTTTGTTGTCAAAGTTTACAAAAATTATATGAATTTCATGTTTATAGAAACAGTACCATTAAACGAGAAATGCCTTTTTGCGAGTGCAACTGACAAAGACTAATACACAGCACATAATCTGGAAGCATTTGGCAATTTACTAATTTAATTATATATATATTTTATACCAGTAATGTTTCAGCATTATAGTGCAAAAAGCTGTTACATTCTCATGTTTTTCCTTGCTTAGACTTTCAAAATTTGTATTATTCTATTCCTTTATCATTTCACCTATGCGGATGCTTTTCTGTGCTAGAATTTTCTTCGACTGATAGAAATCTTGTCATTTTTTAAATACACGCTGGGTATACAGTTAGGGATTGTGGTGTCATAATAATAATATTAACCGTAAATTACACTTTCTATTATAATTCTCCAGTTTCTCTCTATTCTAAAAAAAAGTAAAGGCCGCTGTCGCCGTCAAAGCTTGTGGACCTATCTCCTCCTAAACCGTAGAGATTTGAGTTTCGACTAAGGTGCTCACAGATTCGAAAAATTCCGAGGAACCTGCTAAGCTGATTTAAATTTCGAAAATCGAATTATTTTAGAAGATATTAATAAAAAACTGAAAAAATAAACCGAATGGTTGCCATTTTTGGCATAAAATCATTCATTCCTTTGCAACAAAGCGTTTCCAAGTATCTAGAATCGCGTGAAATTTACAAGCATGAGTTAGAATACGCCCATTTTACGCCAAAATAAAAACTATATGAAATAAGTAACTCAAAATGTGTTACACGAAGTTGACAATTTTCAAATAGTAAGTTCGCTTAGACAACAGGAGTTTAGAATTAGCGATTATTCGTTTTTCCAAAACAGAATAACTAATATCTTGAAAATGAAAAATAATTAAAATGCAGATTATTTTAAAGCCGGTTCTCGTCCAGCTGGATTATTTGCTACCAGTAGAAATATTTGGCGGCGTTAACTATGCCATTATAGAAGTTAACTTCCCACTTTGGATATTTGCTAGCGCGACGAGATGGTTTAATTCGTGGTGTTAAGTACGCCAATCTGCAAACGATTATGTAAATGAAAATATGGATAACGGTTTTCCGGGAACCTTAAATGAACAGTAAATATAGGTTGTGAGAATGTGTAAATCGCCAAATAATGAAAAGTCGCCATTGGTGGCAGGCTATTCTATCTGTTCCGTAGCTTTTATTAACTTTACATGTACGCAAGTAGCCAAATAATGAAAAATCGCCATGGGTGGCAAATTCGCAAGGTGTCCAATGGGTTTTACATTATTAAAAATACTGCTGAAACAGATGTTCTGATTTTATTACGCTTTAGCTCCTAATTAATATAACTTTTGAATGGCAACATTAAATATCATTGTGTTTCTGAGGAGTGCAAATAATTTTTCCAGCCATTATAAGCGGAGTCCGCACTCCAGGTGGAGTATAGCTCAGAACCGTACAACACGGATTCCCATAACAAAATATCTTCCGTGTTATGAGGGGTAGGGGGTCTACTGTAGTGTGAAGTTTAAATTTTTATGTACCGATGAAGATGCAAGAACCAAGCAATGTGTAGCTTAGCTCAGTATCATTCTATCTGATCCAATCTTCGGGTTTTGTCTGTTGAAATTATGTCTTTTTTACGAATAAGCCTGATTAGGGGCCGAATGCCTCATACGAAAAGCGAGCGTAGCGAGTCTGGGGGCCTTGGCCCCTAGTCTTTTTAATTTATATTTGTCTGTGAAAGCTTTTGAGTACTATTTATACTTATAGATGATTTAGATTAATATTTTGGGCTTTTACAGTATCTAACATAAAAATGAATTGTAGGTTAAAACGAACCCTTTATTAACTCCAATAAAATTTAAACATTCACGAAAGCACAAAATTCTTATGACTTCATATTTAGTAAATTTTTGTAAATTTTTTTATAATACTTTATTAGACAAATGACTTATTAAATATATTTGCAATAAATTTTTATTTAGAAAATTCTTTTTATGAATTTTTAATTGTTTGACATTATCTGTAAACATCCAAATGAAATGCTCGGAAAGAAAATTAAATAACATTCTTTAGATTTCCGATTTCCGTGACGAGAACAGATGGTTAGTTTTGGGGAAAAGATGCCTTTTTTAATTCGAACTCATCAGAGGCCCAGTTTGAAGGTCAAGAAAGATCTCCTGATTAGTGGCTCTGACTTCCAGGTTTCTAAAGCTTAGGGGAAGTCCCTAACGTTCCTAGGACAATACGTGTCGTAAATTTCTGTGTTATGCATAGAGTACCGGTACACATCTTCGTATGAACACGCAAACACATAGATGGGGTGCAAACGTGTGACAAACGCTTTGAACCTTGAAACAAATACCAATAATAAAATTCAGCTGTCCAAATCTAAAAAAAAGAAAAAGAGCTAGTTTAGTGCGGTACAGTGTTACTATCTTCCAATCATGGGCGCCGGCAGAATATTTCCCAGGGGGGGGGGGCAAAGACTACTACAACGTATGGTTACCATGTTGGAAAGAGCAAAAAAGCAAGGGAAAACACGCCATACAAAAATCCAAGGGGGGAGGCACCTATGCTGCCGGCGCCCATGCTTCCAATTCATTCCTTTTCTATTATTTTTTGTTGTTGTTTATATAACGTCGTTTCGATGTTCCTTCCATTCAATATTTCTTTTGGTAAAGTGTGTATTTTATAAATTTATGCATTTAACGGTTTCGAATTTCATGCACTTAAATCGAAAAGCTTTAGAATAGATCAGCATCAATCTTGCTCATAATATTCTTGCAGAAAACTGCGCTTGATTCCTGGGTTCGTCGTTCTAAAGTCCAATATGTACAGAAAGTTCTAGTAAAAAGTCCACTTGTGAGAATGGAACACGAACTTTATTGCTTCTAGAACTTTGTCGAACAATCAGCTTCCCAAAATTCACAGGCACTAACTGCCAGTAACGTGCTTATAACAGTCCAATCAGTACAGAAGCTTTCACAGATGCTGTATTTCTCACACAAAATAAAACACTTCCTTAAACGAAAATTTAGTGGAAACTTACGAGGGAAATCGTAAACATTCCCCCAAGATTCAGCAATGAAGAATTTACCCACAGCACTTAAAAAACAACTTTTAAAGCAAGCAAAATGTTTTGCTTCTATAAAGCGCCAAAAGAGCTTCTGTGCTCTCTCACGGACGCTTATTCTCTGTAGCAGACAGAAACAGACTCCTGGGGACAGAAGTCACAGAAACAGAAACACTGGGGCGATGCGCTGCCCCTTTTATATTTTACCCCAAACACCGGGGGAGGTTCTAAAGAAAATTATCCCCGGAATGTTGTACATCAAACTCGATAGCGTAATAGAAGAGTAATAGAGTAATATTAGACTACTATGTGATGTTAATGCAGGAAAACTAACTTTACAGGCCCATTGGAAAAATCGTCCGAAATGTCGCCACGCTTGGTGACTTTTTGGAGAAATTTGGCGCCAAAAATGAGTCCCCAAAAGTGAGGTCAGCAAAGCCCTATCACCAATATTTCTCGAGATTTCTGGAAAACCCTGTATTAACCAATGGGGAAACCCCAAAACTCCGTATCCCCTGTTCTAGTTAACCGATTTTGATGGAGCAAAATGCAAAATTGAATTACTTGACGAGTAGAATGCGAATTTTACACTAGTTTAAATCACCAGAAACCCCAAAAATTCGTAACATTGCTCCCTTCCCAGGGACTGCATGTCCCGGGCAGTACAATCAACAGTTAAGAGGTAGCACAAATATTTAAAATACAATCTTTAACAATAAATATTAACAATATAATTTAAGTAAATAATCACTAAACACAAGAAGCAAATACACACTAATAAATGAATAACAAAGATAATAAACAAATGCACACTAATAAATAATAAGCATAATTAACAAATAGAAATACCCATTAATAGAAACCAACACATTACAAATATGTACACTCAGAGGCGCCGTCTTTACAAAATTTCTGTGGGTGCCCTAAAAGCCCGTGGGGGGGGGGGCGTTAATAAAATGGTGAAAGTCGCACAAGGTTTGTAATTTTTTTATAAAGGATCGCTAAGTTTGGTGCCAAAACGCGACAATTTATTTTAAAGGGGGAGTATAGTTGGAATGTACTTGGCTAAGATTGTAAAATAGTTTTAGGTGATTTTAAGATAGATTTCGATAGATTTCGACTGCACACTCATGAATAACGATACACTTTCCAACTTTATGGAATCTTTTCCAACTACCCTTCAATCTTTTCCTATTATTATTTTCTTCCTTGCTCGTAACTACTCAATCATTTGACTTTTCGTACACATTTTTACCAGTGAGAAATGGGTAATACAAAGAATCATTTTAGCTCCACATAAAATATCCAATATCTGAGGGTGTAGATCGAAGAAACGATATCTGCCTCACGGTTTTGGTACACAAATTAAAATAAACTAACTGTGCCAAGGATTCGAAAAAATTCAGGATGATTCTTTACAAGTTGCACTACACACTGCAATAAATTCGAAAACTTTCATGAAACTTTCAAAAAAAAAAATCTTAAACGTGGAACTGCACAGCAAAATATTTCTAAGAGTGGCCATTCTCAAAATTTTTCGTTTATTCCGGTGTCTAGTACAGCTTGTGAACATACATCCTAAAAATTAGTGAAGTGCTTGAGATAATTAGTTTTCTTTTTTGTATTTATATACCAAAATTGCGTGTTTTTTTTCCGAGCGCTGAAGGCGACATTCAAAGTTTAATTTAAGTGAATAGTTTGAATTTTGGCATCCGATTATCTGTACTACGGTGAAGCAACGATGGGCATAGAATGAAAGTCTCCACCGTTGTGTCTTGAGTAATGATAACAGCTAACCAGTTAAAATCAAGATTCTTTTTAAAGTAATGAAGTATTTCTGATGAAATGCCCTTCTTTTAGAAAAATCTGCTTGTGCTGGAGTCACCTTAAATTTGTTTGCCTTACGCAAATTCTCTGTCAAAATTCGAGGATTCCTGGGCGCACACCCCCTTTGCCCTTGTAATAAATCAGACCTGAAAGAGGTGTATTACACCATTTCACTTCTTTTTTTTTTTACTTTTAGCGATAGAATGTTGATTGGTTTTAACTAATTATTATAAATTTAATAAAAGCAAAAGAAAAGTGTATTACTACGTTTATTGGGGGAAAAAAACATGCAACAATAATATCACAATCAGTCAAGTTTCTTGTCATGTAAATGGAAATTTTGTATAAAAAGTGATTCAGTTTTCGAATGTAACAATTCACGATCAATTTTTTATTCTTGTTTAACATATCTCATCCTTGTCTGAAATCCTCAGAGTTTCCAAAAAATGTTATTCATAGTATTGTTCCTCAGCTCATTCATTTCCTGTTTTTTTTTTTTTTTTTTTTTTTTTACATTTTTGTACCCCTATAAACAGTTGCAGCTAAGCCTTGCCTATTTTCTTTTCTTTTTTTTCCCCAACAAATTAAAAAAATTACAAAAATTATACCTTTAAAATAAAACTAGATAGTTTCCTCAGAATGAATTAATGCAACGTTTTCTATGTTGAAATGTGTGTAGGACCACATAAAAAAGATTGGTAACTATTTAAATGCAAACAGAAAAATAAAGCAGAACAAAAAAGTTGTTTATCTTAGAGTTAATAATTATTCAAAAAATATTTTGAATTGTTGGCCATATAACCTCCAGGCATGATTTTGAGCATCCTCCTGAAGTAGAGCTATTTTACCCTCTACTATTAAGTGGTCAAATTTGCAAAATTACGAGAGACATACATTTCAGTAATGTGTGTTCATGCGCCCATGATTTCAGTATAATTTTAAAAAACAGCATTGGGCTAGATCAAAGCAAATAGTACCTAATTCCGCTTTGTCAAACAAGAACAAAAATTGAACAAAATATTCGCAGAAAATGAAACGGAAGGCATCTCGAAATGTTAGTGTGGACCACAGTCTGTTCCATCCTTTTCAATAAATAACTGAGCACTAAAATCATTCAAAAATAAGAAAAGGAAATTGAGACTTTAGAAGAAAGTGACACAAACCTTTATACCTTAGAAGCCTCGCCTCAGTCTCATTCAATTAACACCAAAGCGCCGACACTTTTTGATGAATGGGCATCTTTTTTTGTTCCAGAGACATACAAAGTGTTGTATATTAGGTGCTTGTAAACAGACAGACCTTGATGTTCTCTATTTACAATAAAAACAATTAAACCTACTCACTTCGGAATCCTGCAGTAATATTATTAGAACTATCTCAAAACATTTCCATAATGGGAATGAGTCTTTCACCTAACTCCTGTGTTATCTTTCCCGCGTGAACTTTCTTCTGATTGTAGCCAGCGGCTTTGTCTCAAATTCTCCGTTTTCCGGTACTCTTGGGCTAACACAGTCTCATTGTATTCATACATTTTCCCATGGAGGACGAGGATTCTGGGATGAGGTCTGTGGGTCAGAAAGGAGGGGGGCACTTAGGACTTCGGCTGCAGTGGGCAAAGGCATTGCCTGTGGGGCTGTAGGGAGTCGCACATCACATTGTGGAAAAGCTTTGAATTTGTTAGAAAGACATTGTTTCCATGGGCGCCAGAGAGGAAGGCAAGTGGCAGTGGGGGATTGAGATTTGAGCCCGCCTAGTCATCGGTATAGTAAACATTTTTACAGCATACTGAACTTCTAAGTATTATTTTCGTGCTAAAATGTCTGAAAGTTAAGATGACCCCCCCATACACCTCTAAATTAGTACTCATATGAGAAACTATTATAATTATTATTATTATTTTAAGTAGGCAAAAATATTACCTGTTTGGATTTCTTTTTTTTTCATGCACTTTTTAAAATTTTAGAGTATGTGCTAAGTTACTACTTATTGGAATTTTATTATAATTACTCCAGTTCCGAGGCACATAAGGGTGTATGCCGAAGAAACAAAATCTGCATAACGGTCTTGGTACACAAATTAAAGTAAACTATCACACCAAGGATTCGAAAAAAATTAGGATGATTCTTTATAAGCTGCACTACATACCGAAATAAAGAATAACACGTTCTTTAAAATTTTCGATTTTTAAGAATTTTTTCTAAAAGTTTCGTAAATGATACAGGTTTATTGTTTATTTCAGTGTATAGTGCAGTTTCTAAAACATACATCCTAAAAATTTGAAATACTTGGCATAATTAATTTTTTTTATTTGTGTACCAAAATTTCATGGTTTTTTGTATTTTTTTTTTTCCGAACTACAGCGATAAGCTGAAAGTAGCTGTCATTCAGTTGCCTTTAAACAGGGTTTAATTTCTATCCAAAAAAGTGCAAGAGCCCTAATTTTTTGTATTGCAATTTACAAAATTAATTACCTAATTTAAGGTATTATTAAGTGAATTTCTGTTACCCCTGTATTAGTTTGCAATGTAATAAAATTAATATCAACAGAAACAATTACGATGGTAATTAAAATTTTAAATTTAGTGTAAAATTTCACCGAGAAAAAAGAAGTAGTGGAGCTGAGCTCCCATGCAAATTAAGCACTTCCTTTAAATACATGCAAGTATTTAGCACCCACGAAAACTTTTCTGTGGGTGCTTGAGATCTGACATACTACATAAAAAAAACAACCGTCCCTCACTAAAATTTTATTTTCGAATTATGCAGTTGCAAAGCACTCGTCGTCATCAGTGGCGTGACTATACCGTTAGGGCCCGTAATGAATTCATTGGATAGGGTCCTTCCTCATTGTACAGAATCTCAACCAACATGTTGCAGTTCACTTTTTCTAGCTTTCTATTTGGGAAAGGCTCCCCCTCCGGCCGGGGGACCGTGGCTTTTGCCCGTTCTACCGCCCTATAGTTACGCCAGTGATTGTCTCATCGAAGTTCCTCATGCGCATCTGAATTATAAAGGACATGGGTGCTCATATAGGGAAGTAGGTGGGGGCTCGGGTCCCTCCCTCTAGCCGTCGGTATAGTGAACATTTTTATATTAGCTAACCTTTTTTTCACTATTTCAGTACTAAAATGTTTGAAAGCGCAATTGCCGATGACCTTACAAATGCAAGAAATAACCCCTCCCCCCTCCCTCCATGTCTTAAAGTACTCATATGGACGTCCATGCCGAAGCACCCACATACATTTGGCTTCATTAAAGATTTTCTTTTAAACTTTTAAAATATCACACAACTAATAAGCAAATAAAGCATTTTAGTACTGAAATAATGCAAAAAGTTCAGTATGCTTTACAAATATTCATATTACGTAATGGCATAATTAGGGCGTGGGGGGGGGACCCTCCTTGAGTGTACATCACTGTGTTGGAGTAATCAGACGATTGCTGGTGCTCAGCATCCAACGTAATTTTTTTATAAGTCCGAAGCACCCACATAAACGTCTTTTCCTATCCCTTTCGGCGAACTTCAAAGTATGACTTGGCACTACAATTTCTGTGGGTGCGGAGCACCCACAGAATTTTTTCAGTGGCTGCTTGAGCCCCGGAGCACCCACGTAGTCGGCGCCACTGTGTACACTAAACATGGCTAAGTGCTGAGTAAAAGAGAGTTGTAGAAAGAGGAAGAGAAGAGAGAAGCAGGAAAGAAATGTGAGATGAAAGAAAGGTAGAATTACGCCATTGTGACCATGGTCTAATATTCAAATATTATTGCCCGAGATAACGTAGTTCCCGAAGAAAGAGGTTGCACTTAGACGGACTCAGCTTCAAGTTCGCCTCCTTCAATTTCTGCAGCACCTTTCGGATGTACTCTAGATGCTCATCGAAAGTCTTTCCGACGATGATGATATCGTCCAAATACACGATACATGCTTCGTAGGAAAGTCCTCTCAACACTGTCTCCATTAGACGCTCGAATGTAGCCGGTGCGTTACAGAGTCCAAAAGGCATAACTTTGAACTGCCATAATCCTTGTCTCGTAGTGAACGCAGTCTTTTCACGATCACCGGAATGAATTTCTACTTGCCAGTAACCACTCTTGAGGTCCAGCGTCGACAACCATTCATTTCCCGATAAAGTGTCCAAAGTGTCGTCTATCCTGGGAAGAGGATAGCTGTCCTTGATAATATCATTCAGACGTTTACAGTCAACACAGAGCCGGTTGGAACCATCCTTCTTCCGGACCAAAATAATCGGCGAGGCTTAGGGACTAGTCGATGGCTCGATGACATCATCACGCAGCATCTCTTCTAAGAGTCTGCTCACCTCTTGTTGCTTAGAAACGGCAGCCTCCTAGGATGTTGCTTAATGGGAGAATGGTTACCTGTATTTATTCTATGTTGCGTCAATCTCGTGCGACCAAATTCACCTGAAGTACCAGAGAAGAGGTCTTCAAATTCCATAATTATTTTCCCCGCAACGCTTCTCTGTTCCGCTGTTAAATTTGCGTCTTGTAATAGTTCCTTCGCCCGACACTCAGATGATTTAGCTGCCGTTGGGCTGATGTTCTTAATTAATGCAAGCAACAGGAGTGCACGTCGCCAACACTTCATTTTTCTTTATCATCTTCGACTTGTCCGTCATATTCGGTACTCTAACTCGAATGTTAGTTTTCGAGAAGTCCACAAGTGTTGCACTCACAAGTACTTCTCTGACAGAATCACTATTGCTTTGATGTTCGAGTAATCTCAAACGGAATTTATTGATTTCTTTTACTGTTCCAGAAATTATAGAATCAGTTCTAGGGGGTAGAGTATTATCAGTCTGGGCTATTATTTGCTGAAGAGGTGCCTACTGCTTAGTGCCGAAAGCAGCTATTTCTTATGAATCTGAAAGAAGCTATTATTCTTAAAGTCCAAGCTAAATTTATGTGATTTTAGAAAGTCCAGTTCGAGAATGAAAGAATCCGTAATATTGGCGACATATATCAATCACCTGATCGTATCTGGCATTCCCAAATGTGATTTCTACTCTTGCTTTTCCACTAACTTCAATCTTGTCACCTGTCACAGTTTAGAGGGTCAGCGAGGGCGGAGTACATATAGTCTTTAAATTTAATTTCTTTGCCAGATCTGTTCTTATGATGGTTACATTAGCTCTAGTATCGATGACCATATGACATGGAGAACCATTAACTTATCCCAGTAGAAAGAATCCATTACTGCCGCCATTCTCTGATGAAATCTGTAAGACTTTTAGGCGGGTCTTTGAAATATCTGGCAACATCCGAGCCGCGAAATGGCCACCTCCTAGTTTCCCTCCTTCATGTTCTGAGAGTTTTATTGCCGCTCATAAGACTTTCGATCCCAGTACTTTTGTATGTGTCCTTCGACGCCACACTTCCAGCATTTTGCCATCTTTCGTTCCCCCGTATCTTAATTTTCGTTCGATTAGATCTTCAATTCGCTTCACCCTGTTCTCTATTCTCTTTGTCTTTGTATCAGCACACTCTTGGACCGTCACCACTCTAACACCATGCCGATATTTCCTTACAGCCTGCTGAGCTGCCTCTAGCTTCATTGCGAACACGAGAGCAGACTTCGGATCTTGATAATCCTCCAAAATCGTGAGCCTTTTGTATTTTTGAATCTCGAACGCCTTCAATAAAATGCCACACGGTCATTTCTGTAAAATAATCAAATGCAAATTTTGTCATATGTGAGTATAATAAGTGTATACCTGAGCTCATTTAATTATTTATTTTTTTTAATGGATGCTATTTATTATATATTTCAAACTATATTTATTCAGATTGGTCAAGGAGCTCTTAGAAAAGTATTATTCTAAGAAAAGAACATATAAAAATTGATCTACAACGTAACTTTGTAAGAATTTTGATAATTAAAGAATAGTCAACCAGCCTATTCTTTGTTGTGTACGATTTTTGAATGTGCGTAAATTACAAAACGATTTCGAATAGATAAAATAATATGTAAAAAAAAAAATACAAGTTTCTTCTGTTCCTTTCGCTTTTTGATGTTTTTTTCTGTTTCATAATAATTTTTTACATTTATATATTCATCAGTCACCTCAGAACACGCGACTTCCTATATTTATCATAACCACAAGCACAGGGGCAGAACATCTGCTGAGGACATCTAGCGAGAATGAATGCAGAACGAATTGTACTGAAGGTCTTCATTGCAACTCCTTTTTACGGGAAATCAAGAGGCAGACCAAAAACAAAAAAGTGCAAGACCTGCATGGATGGATATTTTGCATTACTCAAGGCCAAAAAATTCTGATCGCAAGGAACTTTAGAGAGAAGTCCAGGGGCCAAAGAAAGCATTTGGTTGAGCCAATATTGATGACAAGAGTACAGAGATAAAATTTTGGAAGGGGAGGGGGGGGAGGAGACGCATATATCCAAGAGATAAGAATAGTAAATTTTCTGCAAACTTTGAAAAGAATTTAGAATGTGTGTTCAAAAGCTTTATGCCCTTTTATGAAAAGGTCAGCTAATAAAAGTTACGAAGCATTCGAGGAAAAAAAAACTTAACCTAATAACTTGATTAAAGTGAGAATTAATGAAATTATCACTTTAATCAAGTAATAAAATTATTATTAGAGTTTTGTAATGTAATAATTTTCAACACCCTAATTGAGATATAATTCTTTATTATTTAAATAGCTTGGTAAAAGTAAATTGTAAACACATTAACCATTCGCAGCCACTGATTTTATTTATCTTTTTTACATTTGCAAAGATTTATTTATTTATTTTTTAACAAAGGACCATTGGTAGAGGATTTTTCGAGATTCTCCAAAGCAAGTATTTGGACCTACTGAGGTTTCTGTAGGTTATATTAGCATAAAGCTGCTGGTAAATGATTACTAAGGTGTTTCCCCAAAAGATTTTAAAGAGTAATGAATTCTGTGGACTAAATTATAATATTTTGTTTTTAATCTGTATTCTAAATCTGTAACAATTTTCGGAGATCGCGTTTTCTTTTCAAACCATCTTTATGCATTCTTTTAATTCTTAATTCTATCCCTTGACACTTCGTCAGACAAACAGATTCTTTTCGAAGCAATTACCAATTTATCGAAAACTGAAAATAGACAAACCATCCCAGGTCCCCCGTCACGATATTCATAACCAATTAGATTATGCTGACGTAACTAATTTACAAACGTCATAACCAATGGCGTTTTTTGGAATTTCTACGATAAACGAAGTTAATTTGGTGCCAGAATTAGTGCGTTAAAAAAATGAAACATGTTCTTAATGGTTATTGCATAACGCGGAAATTTATTGTTTAAAACACCGTATCGTTAAATTAACTGAAAAATCAATGTATTTGGTTTTAAGAGTTTAAAAATAAATAAGAGTGAAAATGTTTCAGGGGTTTATGTAAAAGCTTTTAATGAGATGACGGAAAAGATCCGTTTTTGTTTTTGAGACACGCCCAGGAACCTTGAAGCCTTGCAAGTGTTCTATTTGTTGGGTAAAAATATCCTTTTTTGAAGTCCATACCCCATTATCAATTAATTGGGAGAAATTATAATAGGCGCTTTTGCGTTGTATTACAGCGATCATATATTCTAAAGTTGTTATTTTTGGATGCGGTTAAATTATCTGTTTTCATGCTGCCCTTTTTCTTATAAGTAACAGTATTGGTTATGCATAATGGGATGTATATTTATATGACATTGAAAACTATATTAGTCAAGTTAAATGTGAGACACTGTTTCAGGTTTTTTTCCCAGCATTTATGGCACATTTGGAAAACGTCAATTTACAGCAGTCGGAATCGGTTTTTGATAGAATGGATTTTAAGAGAACCTGCAATCTGCAAGCAAGGAAATCATAATTAATTGTTCGTTTAGTGTGGTTAACAAGTTTGGCTCGAATTTAGTGAGCATTTTCTTCCTTTTTTTTTATTGATAACGTCTTCCGAATTTGGAAAAGTTTCGAGAAATTCCATTTCCATTTTTCAGAACTCGGAAGCAGCGAGAGAGAACAAGAGATATGTGGTTAAGCGCTTCTTTAGATCAATGACGAAACGAATGAATTAGATTTCCGAAACTTTGTTAGGATGGGTGATGAACTGACTGCATGTGAAGATTCAAATGAAGAATTAATGATAGCGGAAATTAAGTAATCTCAAGAGGCATCGCCTGATGTAGAAGCTGATGACACCCTCTTAAAAATTATTTCTTCAATTTACGGAAATTTTACTGTCAGCAGTGCTGTCGGAATATCTCTGTTGTCTGATGAATATGTGTTTTTTTTTTGCTGTTGTTTGTTTTTTTTCCCTCTTGTCAACTGAAGATTTCGATTCAACGAATTTCCCCCTTTTTGGGATTTTGGAAAGAAGAATTCAGAAATAAGTTAAATTTCCATAGAGTACGGAAATTATTCGTTGAAAAACGAGGGATAAATGTGTGTAAAGATGACTTTTTCTGAGAATACAGTGATCCGGGAGGACTTCCACTATCCATTATCCAAGCAAGTGAGTATGTGGAGGAAAATTCCAAACTTTCTTAGGATGTACTCAAGGACGTACCCAAGGGGGGTTGTCAACAAAATAAGAATGATGCCGTCTTTTTGTGAAAAATTCTGCCTTCTGGACCCCCTCCGAAATTTTTTTCTGGGTACGTCCCTGGATTGACAATGTATTCCGTTCTACGAGTGTCTTACGGAGGACAATTGCTGAAAAAATGTAAACAAAAACTTTCCATACTAGACAGATTAGTTTTTTCCCCCCAATAAATGACGAAAAGTAAAATTTAAAACGTTTTCCAAATTAATGATATTCATTTTCAATTAAACACATTTTTAGGCAATAAAATTGGAATTTATAGAAAACTAGCTGAAGTACCCGTTCTTCGCACGGGAATGAATGGACTTTTTGATATTACGATTTGTGGTGATTACTATTCATTGTAATAAACAGATATAGCAAAATGGATATTGCGTAATATTGTATCCAATAATCATGCATACCGAATTTCAAGGCAATAGTTTGTACGGTGAAGTGATACACTGCAGGGCCATCTAGTGGTTAATTAAAGTAATGATTTGCTACAGCGCCGTCAAGTGGCGAGTTATAGCAAAATGGATAACGTCAAAATATTCTCATTGTTCAAATAGCTATCTATGCATACTGATTTTCATAGCGATCGTTTGAAATGTCAAGAATTTGGCCTGCTCCAGAGTCATCTAGTGGCGAGTTAAAATAATAATGCATTGCAGTGCCATCTAGTGGTGAGTAACATCAAAAGGAACGCAGTTAGAATATATTCTTCGTGCTCAAATGTGTAAGTATAAAAAATTTTATGCCGATCGGTCGAACGGTATAGAAGTTGATGCTTTGCAGCGCCATTTAGCGGCAAGTTACAGCAAAATGGATAGTGAAAAATATTCTCCGTGTTCTAATATTCGCGTGTACCAAATTTCATCGAAATCGGTTGGACGATATTCGCATAGCAAACGGCTAAACGGAATAGAATTCGACGTTGTGCTGCGCCACCTAGTGGCAAGTTAGAGGAAAACGGATAGCATAAAAACCTTCTCCGTGATAAAAGACTTAGGTGAACCAAATTTCATGGTGCAACGGTGCTCAACGGTGCTGGAGTTTTTCAACCTCATACACACATACCAACATTCATTTTTATCTATAACCAGTGTTATTATATATACCAGTCTCAAATAAAATCCAGTTTCAAATCTAAGCCTCGCCAAAGTGCCAACATACGCCATTTTGCAAGAGTTTTTTCAGGGAATCATTCGAAGCATTGACTTAGCAGCAATCAATATGGGAAATGGTTCGACCGCCAAAAAGTAAAGCACGCATTTATTTGAAAAGTGGAATCCCTTAATACAGCCGAATTTTTTTAAATTATCAACTATAACGTGTTTTATTCATCGTTACTCCGATGTACTAAATGAGAAGATTTCAATTTTCTGAAATTTGGCGGAATTCCCCCAACTTAAATCAATGTACTCAATTGGCGAGAATTCTGAAGATAGATCGCTTGAAATCCCTTAATAACTGCATTATTTCTTCACGGATCATTAAAATTTAACGCTGTATTCTAATAAAACCTTTGCACTTGTTTTCAAAAATCTATTTCCTTAAGCTCTCAATAAATTGCGCCAAGCCGAAAACTGTGCAAACCGCTAGAACTCACTTTCTCAAAATCGGCATTTGAGCCATTTTATTTTTTCGCCAAACTAAAAAATTTTACACTATTAGCCTCGGAAATCTTCAATTCTTATTGTTTTGCGTATAAAACATTTCATTCCTGCTCTGATTTCCCATGCACACGATATTATAATTAAAAAAAAATAACCTTACGAATATAAACTAACAAAAAAAAATCATTATTATTCTTTTATTTTTACTTTGAGAATTTAAAACATTTTATTCGGCAAAATCGCCACACATGGCAACCACGATGCTTATTTCACACTTTTTTCACTACAGGGGTTACAATTATGGAAAGCTTTTTGCGTGGAGGGCATAAAAAATCTCTTAAATCCCGGGAACGGGTGGACTTTCAAAGTTTTAAAGTGGACTATGATTTATTCTATATTATTTTACATATCTGTGCAAAATTTCAGGCTGATAGGTCCATTTTTGTGGATTTGTATACAAATCAAATCCACAAACAAACAGAATTTCATTTTTATTTATAAGATCCGGTTATTACTGGGATTTAACAAAGAGAATTATCTTGGTAACTTCACCTCCATTATAACCAACTGAGTTCGACTGTATTATGGATGAGAAAATTATTAGGAATATGGAAACAGACCTTAAATTAAATACTACTTTGTATGGCCACGCCAGTTTTTCAAATCTACGTTTGTAGATTATATTTAAATCTAAAAATTTCATCAGTTGAAAACTTTGAACGCCTGAAGTTCGAGGATAATAATCCATCGTCACGGGTTATGTCATGTAGCAAAAATTTGTCCAGAACCAAAGACGACCAGAAGACATAATATAGACAAGCTGACATTCCATAAAACAACCAGGATGTTGTCCAATTATTGCACCTTTATTGACTGGGTCTTGGACGTCAACATCTATGTATGAACCTTATTGGTTGAGTCCTGGACATGAACATCTATATATGAACCTTTCTGTTAGCATCAGTGTCTGCATAGACAACTTTAAAATGGCCATAACTCATCAAAATAATATGGATCATTTGGAATAAGTCTATAAAAAGACTTATTGGATATTCCATAACAAGTTTTGGTCCTTTTATAGGCATGTCTTGAATTTTGCAGCTTATATCTCTTAAATCTACATATGTCTCACAGATGTCTATACATAGACATGGACAAGGATATATTATGGATGAATTGGATTAGAAATAGACATTTAATAAAGAAATGTGCTATCTGGGATCTTCTCCCCAATAGTAACTTGAACATTTCAATTCTTAACTAACAGGTGCCTTATGATAATTGAAGTGCATCATATCCAAATTACGTCACCAAAAATTATTGTCTCGCTCATTAAAACGGAATCCCCCCCCCCCATTCCACAATCCTCGTAATGTCTGAAATCATTCTTCCGACAATCATTTTCTACAACATCCCAAAAGTAGGAATTCAAAATCAAACTAGCCGTTAATGGGCACATCGTTACAGCTCCGATTTCGCCATTGTTGTGCTCGCTCCCTCCCCAACTCCCCCCCTCCTCTGTACCTGCACTGCTGTGGTGGGTGCAGGCCTGTTGCCATTAGGGGAAGCAGAATAATAGTTTTCCGCATTAAGCATAGGTGAATTGTCGACGGCAAATGAAGCCCCTTTTCCACACAAACGACTGCAAGCAGCGCATTGTTATTAATGCAAATGCATATCGTAATAAACGACAAAGTCATTAGATTGAAACGCAGAGGGAAGAAGGAGATCGAGTTGCGGTGGTGGTCTCGGGCACAGGAAGTTATTGAAAACTGTTTGAGCGGGAGATGTGGAAAATGAAATTCATGACAGTGTATGTGTCGACAAAAGTGGAAGGGACGGACTATGCACAGTTTTGCTTCGTGCATGTAATTAGATGTAACATTTCATTTCAACAAAACTGGAGAAACGTGATGTTTAGTGCTAAACTGGTCATACAGTCCTCGTGTGCTAACAGAACGTATAGTGCATCCAGCAACATAAAATAAGAAAAAAAAAAAAAAGAAGAAGAAGGAAAAAGATAACGTCCCAAACACACATAGAAACGAATTGAAAGGAACAGCTCATTTTGGCTCTGGCTACATTGACACTAAAGGAGGGATCTTTGTTGAATTAGTGATAGAGAAATTAGTCCCATTATGTGTGTGCAACCGGATTCCGTAGGGTATAGACTGAGAAATCTTCATAGAGTTGATGACAGGGGCGGCATTTCAGTTTTTCATTTGGGGATGCAAGATTTCATGTATAACAATCCAGAATATGGAATAAATAAAATTCTTGTTAAATTTGGAGGTGCGACCACGCCCGTTATTTGCCGCCGCTGGTTGATGATACAAGTTGAGTTTATTAGGATGCCCAGTGAATAGGAGTCATTTTCCCTGAGAAAGTCTACCACTAAAGCATCCCACTCCTTATCCATTGTTTACTACACCAGCACCTTGTTAGACCATTTTAACTACAAATAATGTTCTCCTATTCAGAGCTATTTTCAGCACGTAACATCATAAAAATATGAAATTTTAAGCATGACTTATAAGAAAGATGGGGTAAAGCATTCAGCAGAAAAAAAAGTAAGAAATTCGAATATGAACACGAGAAGAAGCTTGACTAATATATTACACATTGTGCTATGCTTTTAACTTCAACAACATTGATTACAGCACAACATGTATGCATATTATGCATTACTGTCAGTTATCATCTTAAATCATCGACCACTGGCGGAGCGGATAAGACACCAAACATCGGTAGGCGGCCAGGGTTCTGACCAACAGAGCGACTGTCGCTCTAACGGTCTGAAGTTTTGGGCGTTTTCTCTAGATGTAACGTGAAAACGCTTTAGAACCCTTTAAAAAGTCCTCCACTCAAGCTATTCCTCCCTTTGACAGATAGCCTATTGTGCTTTGCCTTGGTAAAACAAAAACAACCCCCTTTTGAAATTACGGGATGGCTTACTGAGCCAACAACACAACTACTGAAACAACAGCAAGATCAACTGAGTTAAGTATGCGCTATCGTCACAAATTCCGAAATGTTTCAAATCAATTCAAACACAAAAATAACATTTATTGAGATCTCGATGATAAGAGAATCCTCTACGAGACGAGAGTGCCAGATGACGACTTATTTCTCTATAAAAATGATCGCCAAGAAATTGAAAATGACCCTTAAAATTGTTTAATTCTAATAACTGAGAAATTTAATTGATCCCTATTTGCACAACATACAGACGGTCTCATTTTGCAAACAGCGTGTGTATACAACACATTGAAAAACACTTCTAAATGACATGAGTTAACTGGTCATTTAGAACATAGCCTTTTTGATGAAATGGTCCTATAGGCTAGATGTATGTTAAAGGTATGCAGATGAGATCCTCAAGTTCGACAACTTCTATTCACATAATATAAACGCTCCCCACTTTAGTAGATTACTGGTGTTGCCCTCTAGAGCTTTACTATAATAACTAACAATGGTGTCGCCATCTATGGACAGATAATAAAACTAATTCTGTTTTCATCATACAACTTTAGGTGCTTCAATGAAAAACGGAATCCTCTAGGGATTTAGAATTATTTTGAGGATAGAAAATATTTTCTGAAAGAATTAATTCACTTGGCGTCAGTTGGATTCGATTTTATGACCTGTCCGTTAGTGGTCAAAGACTTACTGCTACTGGCTGTGCCAGACACGATGATTAGTGTCTGGTTCTGGTACAGCCTGGTACAGAGAATAAAGATTGGAATGAAAGTAAGACTCTAAATGAATTCAAGCATACACTGTGTGATCCGATCTAGCCTTTATAACCTCCGACCTAACCTCAGTGAATTCAATGTACCTTGAATTCGCTCTTCAACGGGATATGTATTACGCGAATGGATGTTACTCCTATCCCACAACACAAGACCAACTGTAAGAAGCGCCAACTGTAAGAAGTGCCAGCACTCATTTGTTTATGTCGGAAATGGTTATATATAGTGAGGTAATAGTTTAAAACAGTTAGATAAGTGTTTATTAGTAATATTTGTTTCGAAAAGTCCTATATGCGAAATTTTTTACGCAAGCATTCTCGAGAAAGTCAAGACTCAACTGTATTGTCAATATTGTCAATTAACTCCTTCATACACTTCTTCAAAACACGAATACTTAACTTAAAAATAACTTATAAAGCAGAATAAAATATACACTGCAAAAAATATTTTCCTAGATTACGCACAGCGTGTAGGTAAACGTAATGCCAACACGTTGTGGTGTAAAGACTGCGTCAATATGTTGTACAAGGTTCTTCGTGATTGGCTTCTCAACGTCATTACGCCATTTTGTGAGTGAATTTAAAGCGCACAGTGTTGTATTCCAAAGTTGCAGTGCTCGTGCTAAATTATTTTACTGCAATATGCATCGTAAAATTACAGGTATTTCTTACAATGTACACTAACATGCATAAAAAAGTTTTTTGTTGTTGTTGTTTTTTTTTTTTTTTTTTTATCTACACAAATCGATAGATCATTCTGAAAACGTAAAACTCAGTTTTTTCAAACTTTACAAACTGTTATGATTTTACATTAATGTTATTTCTACATTAGTGACCCAATCATCAATAAATTTTGTTCGAGGAAATTTTATGAGTTTTAAAACACATTTTATGTTCTAATACATTCAATCGGGTTGTTTATTTAAAGCAGATCTACTGAGCATTTTGTTTAAACTTTATAAAGTGCATAAATCTGAGAATCATTACATAATTTAACAATCAAAATTAAATGTATTTTAACAAAACTATGCAGAACTTGAGGTTACAAAATAATTTTAAATATATAGTCTCTGAGTTTTCAACTTAAAAATTGGTGGATACATAATTTTATCCAGATTCAGAATTAAAATTCTCTTAATCGATAAGGATTGTTGCAAAGTTAATAATTTAAACGTGTACTTTAATACAATGTAAAAATTAATTATCAATCTAATCTTTAAAAATATAAAGTCTAACAGTAATAGTTCTATGCCAACTTTATTAAAGTCTTTTTAATTGGCTTACGTAACGTACTTAGTTTAATGAAGTTAGAGATTTAATGATATTATTTTCTTAGTTCTAAAGAACTGAAATTCTCATTAAAGAAATATAATTTGTTGGAATTTTTACTCCGTTTCAAAATATTTGAGCGACTTTCCTGTAAACTGAGATAATAAAAGTGTTTTCGACGTTCTAAGAGCCGCTTTTTAATTTTTGTACAATTTAACTGCAATGATTAAATTTTACACTCTTATATATGGTACTTTTGTTTCATGGAGAAGATATTACATTTCTTTCCACTAACAAATGAAAGAAACTTTATCAAAAATTATCGTAATTATAATATGATACAATTGTGGCCCAAAGTTTTGAGTTCTAAATAATTATGGGTATTTGTAGATACCTATGAATTAAATCTGTATTCACAGACATTTATTTCTAAATGAATGTTTAACATACAATTATTTTAATCCTTTAAGAGATAATTAAATATTTTTTCTATAAACTAAATATTTTATCTTTTTAAAACAGACATGGCTGAGTATGGTACTGAACTATGCTAGATAGCTGAAGTGTAAAGGTCCTGCGCTCATGTCCTTCGCTGTCTGGAGTTTTAGTAGTTTTTCTCCAGATGCAAAGTGAATACGCGTTAGAATCCCTTAAAAAGTTCTCTGGCCAAGGCATACGCGCGTATGTAGCTGCCTCTCATGTGGGCTTGCCATAATACAAAATAGTTTTTTTCACATTAGATTAAATTTGTTATTAAAAATAAACTAAAAAATCCTGAACATTAAATTTTCGAGGAAAATCGTTTTTTCTCTACGTGCGCAAATTAGCATATCCATCCTGTACGATAATTATAAGCAATTTTTGTGTCCTCAATCGTGGGTCAAGCTATCTGACCAATCTTGAAATAGAAGTGCTTATAAGTAATTTATTCTTACCCCTTTGAGGCGCAACCCCTTCCCAATGCTGAAAAAAGGGCAGCCGTTGCCATCGCTCGACTTAACTACCAGCAAGATGGCGGACGATCGAAAAGTTCATTGCGTGCCACAGATCTAATTGCCTCCAAAATGTGTTTTGACGTCTAGTAAAATACATATTTATATAATATTCCTTAATTTTAGTTGACGCTCGTCCTCGAAAAAGATTTCCTACGTTTGCCTGTCCGAAGATGTAAAAAGATTGGGAAACACTGGTCTAAAGCGTGTAGATATACTGTTCTAATTAACTCTTAAATGCATCAGGTTGCGGAAGTGAACCATCTCTTTTCCCATTAAAGTTCTACTAAGTACTTTCCAAGTGCATAATATTGCCCAGTGATGTTACAATTTACAAAATGTCTTTTTCTTCCAAACTATCTTAATCTATGTTTTTTTACGTTCTCAGTTCATCAATAAACAACTATGATTTTTTAATAAAAAGCAAATATTCATACATTTAACGTCAAAAATTATTGCTATGCTATAAGCCAAATCTGTTGGGTTGGAAAAGATTGAAATTGAGAGCCGATTATTGTTGACATCTGTGTACGTGTGAGTACACAAAATCCAGAATTCTGTATTCATCTCGGTGGTTGCCATCAATTTTTTATCAGAGGTTAATATTTAAAAATTTCTTCCCCTTTTGATATGGATATAAACTTTGGAGATCCCAGAAGACAAATCTATACAGCACATTTGGTTAAAACATTAACAAAGAACTTCGTGAATAATGCATATACCGTGTTCACTTGAGTAATAGTCGCAATTTTGTTTTTCATTTATTTATTTATTTATTTATTTGTTTATTTTGTCCATTTTTCATGGTAAAAGTCTAGGTGAGACTATTGTGAGAGGAAAATCTTGTGCATAATTTTGCAACTCTAAAGCTATTTCTTCTGCTTCAAAACGGGGTTGCGACTATTATACGAGGGAGACTATTACGCGAGCAAATACGGTATGTATAATTACCTACGTTATACATATTTGCGCCATATATAAAGTTCTTTAATAATTTTAACCCTTATTAATCTTTTTTTTTGCGTTCTTATTGACACATTTGGTAATATGTGAGCCATCTTTGCCGACCCGAACAATATTATTTAAGTCGGAGCCCGAGCCCGAAATTTCAGCTAAAGATAAATAAAGCTCAATTACTTCATTGATAGAATATCATAAATTTTGCCGTTTGTGGAAATTAAAGGCAGATATAGTTGCAAACTCTTAGTGTACTTTCTAATTCTTTATATCCATATTTATCAAATAATAACAATAATGTTTCAATTTTTATTAAAAATTCCGTTGAGTAGTCACATCAGTGTTAAATATTCGTATGTACTTAGATACATTAGATACAGAAAAATACAAGTTATAAATCTTATATAGTGGCACTGAAAAATGTTATATTTAAAACACGTCCAGAAAAGATATTTTGCATAATATATTAGAGAAATTTGCAAATAAGACTTCAGTTGATAGGAACAAAATTATTTTACAAAAATATTTTATGATACGATGTGAATACATACATTGCTAGCATTTTACTAAGAAAAACCTGTAAATAATGAGGTCAAAATTTTGAATTAACAGCATTTTAACACACATACGCAAGTGAAATAGCACAACACACCATTTAGTAAATTATGGGGGAAAGCTAGCTTTTTACCCATCAATTATTTTGTTGCACGTCCTAGCATCACATCAACGTTTATTTTTCCGATGAATCGCTTTTTAAAATCTGTTTCAATGAGTATGCTATATAAAGGAGACATTTTTCACGAGCCCGAGCCCGAACGCAGTCGTGAATTACAGGGCCCGAGCCCGGACTCGGGCTTTCGGGCTCGGGCTGAGCCCGTCTCATCTCTATAAAAAACCATCGTAACATACGTCGTATGTGCAAGTTAGATCCGCCGAATCAAAAGTCCTCTCAGAAGTCCATAAAAGTATCTGAGGATCTTCAATGAGATTCTTCTCTTGCTGATTCTCTAAACTTTGAATAAAACATTCAAGCATTACGTAAAATAAGAAACACGTTAAATGACCCATTCCCTGACGTAAGAAATCTCTGTAAAACAAAGACCATAACAGACGAGACGACTGAAGGCTTTTCCTATCCGAAAATCAGAGCACAGCTAATGAATCAATGAGAACTTACAAAACTAAGCTAAGAACTTCCTCCCCGTTTTAATCTGTCTGATGACAGGCTCTGGGGGTACTAATCGCCATTTTGATCCGAGACCTCCTGGAGCGTCTTTATCTCTACCTGATGAAGCGAAAATGATCAGTGCATTCCAGACACCTGTCACTTGTTCCTTGCTTCAACCTTCTGCTCTTTTGGAGATATCGTCTCTTCCTTTCCTGGCTTGAAAAAAAGAAGGAAGAAAGTTGCTTCACGCATGACCATCGAGTGAGAAGATCTGCACAAGAACCAACTTCTGCTGATTATAAAAGGGGGGGGGGGGAGTGGTTGAAATGACATGACAATAAATCTTGTACGCATGTACCACGACTCCCAAGTGTTGTTTAAGCGATCGCCTGTTGTGTAAGTGCAGCGATACCGAAAATCCGCAGTGCAATCAGAAGCAAAGTTCTAAAAAATATATACGAATAATTAGAATTTTTACCTAATTAGTATCCTATTTGTTTTGGCATGTTTGTTGCTCCCTTCGTCAAGTAGACTTCGTCTTGGTGGCAATAACGGAAAATATCTATTTGACAACACACGGCAATGAAGCAACTTGGCTTCTTCGTATCTATTCTGGATACTGATGGAACATTACATTTCATGTATTTTCAGTGCAACTTGGATTATTTCCGATGCACGATTGAAATAAAGAATAATTAGATCAAAAGTAGATAAGTAGGGAAAAATCCTGCAGAAAACAAAGACTCTGTATTTATGAGTCTTGTTCTTTATTCTTCAAGCTATGACGATCCAAACAAAAGCACGGTGTGGCTAAGTGTTCGGTTTCAGCGACGGTGGCAGATGCCACCAAATTTTGCAAAGCACATCTGCAAATTTACCTGGGCATGTAACAAAGCAAAAGTGTTTTTATTCGCTCATTAAAAAAAAAAAAAAAAAAAATTGCAACTCAATACCCACGCTCAAAACATTCCATGGACAAGCTGGAAAGGAAAAACTCCCCAAGCAACAAAGAATCGTGCTTCATTCACCAGCCAAGAGAATGGAGACACGAGCAATTTCGCAGACAGCCACGGCAAGCTACCATATCCCGACTTTTGAGAGAAAGCGGAGTAACGGAATCTCTCAATTGCTTCTTTTTAAGACAAGGAGCGGGGAAAATTTTTCTTGCACGGTAGTGTCACCGATTAACCAAGATTAGATTGTGAGCGTTAAACGAGACGCGTGCTGGAGGCCTTGCGAGAAGTATGTCTGTAAATAAGCGGCTTGTTCTAACAGACAGACGGAAAAGTGAAGTCGGTTTTCCCGATGAAAATGAGTGAGGGGAGTGATTATTATAAGGGGAGAGAAAATATTTCCTTCTTTCTCATTTGGTAAGCTCAAAAAATTATGGATAATGAAAACAGTAACTGTCAGCGGCCTATGAGAGCATTATGTTACATTTTGGGACAATGACAAAAGTTTGAGTAAAAAGAACAAAGGCAGATGTTATGTACTTTGCATTGTGTTGTGGCAAAGCTACGTAAGGATAATCTGCCAGCGGGTGCCTTCGTCGGACAACATTTTAAAGAGTTCTAATTCGTTATTTACCTTACATCTGGAGAAAACTAACAAAAACTCCAGGCCGTTAGATTGAAAGCTGCGCCCTGCGCGATAGGCCAAAAGAGTAACTTCTTGTAAATTAACCCTTTAACGCGCAGTGATCCCGCTCTGAGAACACCAAACTCTGACGTTTTGACTGTTGCCAGTCGCGAAGAATATATTGGATTTCTATAAAAATAGTTACGGGTGATATAGCTCCACGAAAATCCTTAACTTTTTAGCACGTCATTTTCCGTAAAAAAAAAAAAAAAAAAATGTCACGATTATTTTTAACAGCACTGACATCTGCTGAAAAATGGAAGAATGTGAGAACAGCTGGATAGCCCAATGCTGGATTGCCCAATGCTGGAAAAAGGGCAACGGTTGCCCTTTTTCCAGCATTGGGAAAGGGTTGCGCCTCAAAGCGTTAATTAGCTCTCTAGGCCATGGTATAGCTCTGTGTGAACTGTAAATCAATTGCAGGTAACTCATTGAAATAATTTGTGTAAGTTTAATGCGACTGTTGCATGCGTGCATTATTTAATCAACTGATCTACCTGCGCGAAACTGCATGCGTTGTCTTAATACAGCAATAAGGGGCAGCATGAAAGGGTATAGTTGAAACACCCTGGAACGAAAAATGCAGTACCCAGAAAAAAAAAATCAAGGGAGGTACAAACCGTAGAAAAGGCAGACTTTTTCACAAAAAGACTTTATTGTTAATCATTATCATTTTGTTGATAAAAATCACAATTTCGAAGGAGGGGGAGGTCCGTACCCCAGGCTACGGTCTTGAAAAAGTACATGCCATACCAGTAATTTTTAAAGTTTGCCTTTATTGGAAGAATGAATCCATAAATAAACAAAATACCAATTAATTAGTTCTAAAAATCAACTATAATCTAATTAGCACTGTTTATTTATTTTTTATTAATTTATCTAAACTATTCAGCCTCAATATGGCCGAGTGGGTGCATTCAAAAGTTTTGGTCAGTTTTCTCTAGATGTAACGTGAATACGAGTTAGAACCACAAAATAAGTCCTCCGACCAAGTATTCCTCTTCCTAGGCAGATACCCCTCGTGCAGGTTTGCCTTAATACACGCCTTATTACTCTAATGTGAGGGTGAACCACCACCCCCCTTCCAAAAAAAAAAAAAAAAAAAAGGTTTCTACATGCTACTATGTGCATTACTGAGCATAAGGCCTCTGAGTAACATTTGCTACAGGTCCCGCTCTGTCTTGATCCGGCACTGATGCTGAAGTATCGTTAGAATATGCCTGATGAAGATTGTTCAACAGTTTTACTAGGTGATCTTACCGCAGTTTTGAATTCTGAAACGTGTTTTATGAAACAAGAAGGACAAACACGGCACACTCACAGATTATGATGCACATTCCCAAACAGTATTTATAAAGGCGAAGCCTAGTTAGAATCTGCTTGGCGAAGATTGTAAAACGATTGTAAGCGATTTTTATATAGATTTTGATTCCAAAGAATTGTTTTATGGAACAAGGAAGAAAAATATGGTACACTCATGATTAATGATACGCTTTCCAAGTTAATGGAATAAGGAAGAAAAATAGGGGCGACGCATATGCATGGATTATGATACGCTTTTAGCATATAGCACTTTAGTGAGTATTTAAAATATGAAACTGTTTCAGACTTTTTTTTCTCTACTTTTATCATACTTTGGTGACCGGGGGGTTAATATGAACGCAAATAAAACAATATTCAACTTCACTTCTTGACCTTTCTTAAAGAACTTTCCATCTTCGCTCCTTCCTTGCTTACAACTTAATTAAGTCTGAACAGCCAGATCATTTTGAGTTGAACATCAGCACCTCCCACACAGCAATTTTTTTTATATGCAGACAGTACCTGAAATACCCCCCACCTCATTAAACTCCGAAACGAGAACCCAATAATCAAATACCGCTCAACTCAACCATACGCAAGAGACACACCTACCAACTTCCGCCCGTTTCGCCTGGACGATTCTGCCACCAACCCAACCAACCGTCATCGTTTTTATCATCGCCAGAATCGGATCAGTTGATGCAAAGAAAAAAATAATAAAAAAAAAATTAAAGGAATGGAGTTTTCGGTTCGAGAGCTAAGGAACATTCCGTAAAGTCCCCCTCCCCCCGTTCGTTCCGTAATTTCTGGGGCATTCCTGGGTAAAGGGTAGGGGGGATATTACGGGTAACAAGGGGTTTCTTTGAGCACAGCGCACCCTCTTCCCCCGATGGGTATCTGGTGCAAAGTAAAAATTTGATCTCCGGCAGAGATAATATGTCACATTCTTGCGTCGTCGCGTTTTTCTTTTCGAAAGGTTCGAAAAGGATGTGAAGGAGGACTAAATTAAAAATCGTTTTCCAACACGTGATGACACTCACGCATCACGAACTTCTTCACCCGTTTTAAACCGAGGAGGGATATATCGTTGCAAACGGGAGAAAAAGCACTCCTACTTGCACTATATTACTGCATGCGTGCGTCCTCATGCGGGGAAACGCTTGAGGAGGAAGTTGGGACAAAAGGGAATTTTTTGGGACTTCTGGGAAAAATGTGGTTCAGAAATTAAGGGAGAAGGAAGTGCGACTGGAGCAGAGAACTTGCAGGGCCTTAGAAACAGCGTTGCCAACTACTCTGCCGAAAAAAGTGGCTGAAATCGAAGGTAAAAGTAGCCAGAAATGGCTAAAAATGTTTTCAAGCTGAGAAAGAAATAAATTATTCATTGGCGTTTACTTCTAAGTGCTTGTGCTGCTGGAATATGCCTATTTGCAAGTGTTTTTTGAGTCATTTGGACTTTCATTTCCGATTTACAAAGCACTTTGGTATTACTAGTTGGCTAAAATCCAGTCACAATGTGATTTTTGTACTTTCCCGTGGGTAGTCCTTTTTGCCTTCTCAAGGAGTTACCTTCTTTATCAATAAATTCGTTACGATTTATAATATTCAAAATTCGCAAATACGTCCTCCAGACCCGGCCCCTCATAAGGACAGGGCCCCGGGGAAATTGCCCCCCTGAACCCCCCCCCTCTCGGCAGATCTGATAGAACCCTCATTATTGAATAACACTTTTAAAATATTCTTAAAATGACAACAACCTAATGCAAGCTGTAGTACAACTCAGGGGCGTAGCCAGAAATTTTTCATGGGGGGAATTTTTCATTCAATCATTTTTCATTCAATCATTCATCCAGAAATTTTTCATTCAATCATTCAAATTTTTCATGCTCACAAATATAACCTCCCTTCAAAGAAATAACTAGATGCACTTTTCACAGTAGCAGCATCTAATTAACTGGAATTTCAAAACCAATTCCGCCACTCAAGATCTTCCTCCTCCCTTCCACCCCTACTCAAAGCTCACAAGTATAAAAATCCTCATAATTTAAAAGAAGTTCTTAAAGATTAATGGATTTCCGTGCACCCTATCGTCTACTTCTTTCATTTCAGTTTTAGAAGTTCTAAAAAGTTTTCTTTTTCTCCAAATTCGATTAAATTACTCTAAAATGTTTTTTTTTCTCTAAAAATGATAAGCAACAATTAATAATTAGGCAAAGCTAGATATCAATTTGCAAAAAATAATTAACGACGATAACTCCTCCAAAAAGTTGCAACAGCGAAAGAAACAATCCACCAGTTTATTCCTAGTTTTACTTTTATTAATGTAATAAACGAAGTCTGAAAATGACGGTTTTTACTAAACATACAAGAAAAGAAAAACTTACCAACAATTAAACAGAAATAAATACTGATTTGTGAAATTTTAATGAAGATGATTTTTTCATACTCTTAAAAAACTGGTTTCAAATAGCTTAATAATGTTACTAGAGCTAGAAATTGTCACACAGCCGGTTTATTTCTTCTTTTACATTTATTAATACAATAAACAAATATTTATACGTTTTTAAGTAGTCAATGCTTTTCAGCTAATCTGCAACTGAAATCAGCTTCCTCGTCGTGGTATGGTCACCTTTTTTCAGTTTTTCTTTTTACTTTAACTGCTAATTCACCATTCTTCACTGCGTTATTAATTTAATTATATGCATCTTATTGTTTCTGTAAAAAGCTCTTTGCCCAAAGCACATCCTTAGGCAAACACCCCTCGCGTAGATTTTATCTTAACACAAACAAACAGAATTGTTGCCGTAAATCGTTTTTCTTTAATTTATTTACGAACTTTTTCGCTCTCGGTACATTTTATGCTTAATTTATTTATTTGTTTGTTTATGGTGGCCTTGCGGGTGGGGAAAAACATAAATTTAAAAATTCACAGTATTTTTTAAAATCATAAAAACTTACAGCATTATTTTTTTTTCAATTATCAAATTGAGAAAAGGAACTGAATAGTAGTGAGTAAACAAAAACTTTCACACTTCCCCATTTATATATATATATATATATATATATACACACACAGGGTGTCCAGTGCTAACGGTAACGCTGCCCAATGGCTATTTCCTAAACCGCTTGTCAGAGATACATAGTTCCAATTGCAAAAATGCTTTAAATTGCATAATATATTATATCAGAAACAATTGAAGTCAATAAATCAATTTCTATAAAAATTACGGAATTCAAATTTTTATACGGTCCCAAGGTCCTATCAGTTATATTCAGAATTTTTTTTAATACAATCTGATGCACAATTAAAAAAAAAAAAATTCGTTCTTATAAGACCAAAATTTTCCGAGTTATAAAGCAGCAAATATTTTGACTTACGTTACTTTTCCGCGTTCAAAAATGTCCCTTTACGGTAGACCGTTAAGGGACCCTATAAATACTGAAATTTTAAATTATAGGTTTTAATTCCATTTTCTGGCAAAATGAAGAGAAAGAGGCAACACGAATTTAGAATACTAATCTTTAAGCAGAAGGATATAGTCAGGATCTATAAAAATCTATCCGGGGTCAGACTTACTTAATCGAATATGTGTAGCATGCAGATGTGTAATACCGAGTAATCTACGCAAAGTACAAGAAGGGTTTTCTACACGGGTGCATATTTGTATTGCAGCCGAAGGAAGCTACTTTTGAGCAAATGTTAAGCTAACAGAATTCGTAACATTATTTTAAGTTTCTAAAATGCATATATTTGCATTTTAAAATATTTCATTTTCTAATTCTTTTGGTGTATTTTATACTCCACTTATTTGTTTATGTATTTGTGATGTCCCCTGAGAAAAAAAAAAAAAAAAGTGAACTTAGAAACTCACTATATTTTTAAGAAACATAAACTTTTTTCACTTTTTTCTTCCTTTTTTTTTCCATTTTCAAGGAAAAACAAAACTGCATGAAATTTAAATAACTAATATATTTATTTTTCATAATACCGTATATTCTCATTTATTTATTTTTTCCTTTCTTGTTATATTTTATCTCTATTTATTTATTCGTGATGGCCCTCCGAAAAAAAAATGTAAGATATAAAATTTCACCCTTTTTTTAATAAGAGGTTAAACAAATAATTAATTTCCACCCTGGACGAGGGAAGCCATTTCTCCCTCTTTAAATGCCGAAACCAACTTCACCCGACCAAAAGTTCCACTTCCTCCCCCCACCCCCTACCCCCCCCCCCCTCCCCCCCTCATTAATCAACTCCATCAAAAACCATCAAAACGTAATCAGATGGTAAGACCGAAAAATAAACAGCGAGAAATAAAAATTTCTCAAGAGAAGGCGATATTGCGAAATGGCATGCACTGTGGAGGCGTGTGCGTGTGTACTATACACGGTCTGTCAGAGAAGACATCTCCTCCGTTCCCATGGCAACAGGTGTGGTCTAAGGCATCATGGAGAAAGGGGGATGGAAGGAATTTTCCATGATCGATTGATTCGGGTTCCTCGTGTAAGTATCCGGTGTTTTAATTTGGACTTTTATCTCGACGGAGAAACACGTGCAAATCCTTATGTAAACTGTCGTCTCGAATGCGGCACCATGCTTTGATGCACTCCGAAAGGAATGGAGGTGCGGAAGGCGTGGTCGATTGCCATGGCTTGCTGTCGTTTCTCAGTTGATTTAACCCTTTGTGGAGCAACCCTTTCCCAATGCTGTAAAAAGGGCAACCGTTGCCATCGCTCGACTTAACTACTTTTTTGACATCTTGTCAAAAAAGGGTCTCTAGATCTGTGGCACGCGATGAACGTTTCGATCGTCCGCCATCTTGCATGTAGTTAAGTCGAGCGATGGCAACGGCTGCCCTTTTTTCAGCATTGGGCAATCTGGCAAGCTGTTCTCGCATTCTTCCATTTTTCAGCAGATGTCAGTGCTGTTAAAAAATAATCGTGACCATTTTTTTTTTTACGGGAAATGACGTGCTAAAAAGTAAAGGATTCTCGTGGAGCTCTGTCACCCGCAAATATTTTTTATAGAAATCAAATCTATTCTTCGTGACTGGCAGATTGTCAAAACGTCAGGGTTTGGTGTTCCCAGAGCGGGAACACTGCGCTTTAAAGGGTTAAAGATTATAATTAAATTAAAAAACATTCACTTGAAAAACAAACATTAATTTAATAGAAAGTTTAAAGTTCAAATTTTATTTTTTTTAAATGAGAATTTTAGAATTCCTTCGTCTCCTTTATTTATCAATTCATCTTTGCCAAAATTTTGTATTATAATTATAATAGTATGCTTTACAACTTTAGGGATGGGTTTTCCTATTGATGAATTTGTTTGAGACAGAAAAAAAAAAATAAGTTTATATTCATGGAGAAACGTAGTAAAAGCATGATGGCTGTTAGATTTTTTTTCATTTTAGACATTTTATCTTCTCAATATATATAAAACAAAACAGACTTCTAATTTTACTAAGCTAATCATATTGAACACACGAAAAAAAAAATTTCACGTCCATTTTTGAATATATGTTGAAGCAGTAGCGGATCCAGAAATTTTTTTGGGAGGGGCTAAATTTTGAAAAAAGCTTATTTCACCCAAACAATATGTAAAGCAAAATTTCAGTCTAAAGTAATGTAAAACTTTTTGGGAGGGGCTTAATTATGAAAAAAGATCATTTTATCTACTTAAAGTGTATAATAAAGCAGAATGTTACCCTCTAGCAATCTCTTTTGGGAGGGCTGAAGCCCCATAGCCCCTCCCCTGGATCCGCTATTGTCTTGAAGTTTTGGCACTTTAAATATATATACATTGATCAGAATGTTTTAAAATTTAGCTCAGTTTTAGTAGATATGGGTAATAAATGATAGATCTGTATCAGTAACAAAACTTTTTAAAAATATTCTTAAAAATCGAAAATTTCTGCTGTTCAGTTCTATGTTGAAATTTTTTTTTTTCAGAAAGATTCAAGAAAGGCATCGTTTTTTTATGTTATTACTGTATATAGTGAGGCTTATGAAGAATCATCGTGATTTTTGATTTTTTTTTAAATTTATTTATTTATTTATTTTTAGTATTTGGAGAGATTAATTTATTTTTATTTGCGTACAAAGACCGCGAGAGAGACTTTGCATCTTCCAACAACACCCTTTAGAGACTAAACGACCACCGCAGTTGCTTTCCTCAGGAAAAACTGACTTTTAAAATTCAAGGTTTTAGAGTGAACTATTGACTAATTTTTCAACTATTCTTTCCCCACCCGTTATTCAGAAAACATCCACCTAATAGTTTTGCGAAGCAAAAAGTTTCTCCATCGCAATTAGAAGAATTAATCATAATGGAATCACTGTTCTACCAATTGCGTTTGAGAAACTTTGTGCCGTAATGAAATTACCGTCCTTCTAATTGCACCAGAGAAATTTTGCTTCGTAAAACTATGCCATTAGATGAAAATTTTCAGAATAAAAGGATAAAAGAATGATGTTTGAGAAATATTCTAAAGTTTGTTCTGAAGCTTTAAATTTGTTAATGTAGTTTTTTTCCTAGAAAAGCATTGCGGCGATCTTTTGCCCTTAAAAGAAAGGAGAAACCCCTTAACCATGGCTTTTTTATTTAACCTTCATGGGTTTGCAAGAATTTTCTTTTTGTTGCCTGCGTTATTCGAAGAGGAATTATGAAACGTTTCTACGGACAAACAGCGTTCCACAAATTCAAGAAAAGTCGCTGAATTCAGTAGAAAAATATCAGTAATTTTCCACAAAAGTTTCTAAATATTTTAAAATTAATTTTTCAAAGTAAATTTAGCAATTGCATATCTAAAGTTGTTTTAATTTAAAATCAGAAAGATGAAATATTATCACATCGATTCATTCCAACTCTAATATTGTATATATTCATCCTTACTATATACAAAACTGCTGAATTCGTGTAAATTCTAAATTAGCATTTATTTTGAATTAATAGATTTAGAATGATTGATGTACTAATTTTTATCCTGGAACTCTTGATGACCATTGAACATCGACACTATAACAGCAGACAACGGCATCTAAAATATCTGTTGATTCACCAACTATAAAGTTGTAGTTGTATTTTGTATCCACAGACAAACATCTCATTAATTTTTAACACTATGGGCATTTCATTTCTTTTAAAAGTTGGGTACTTTTTTCTTTTAAAAGTACCCAACTTTTAAGGGGCTTTTAAACGTTAAAAACTTTTTTTTAAATCCCAATTTCATCTAAAATGTCCCTAAATCAATAAAATAAGTCACTAATCTTAAAATAGGACCTTTATCTCCTAAGCACATGTAACTCTTTGTAAAATACTCTTAGTAAAGTACTCTTTGTAAAATAACTGCGAGGTTAAAGTTTCTTGGTAACATTGGAAGTTTGGCTGCATATTTCACTCAGATTCACAATGATTTTTAAAGAGGAGCTCTCAGGTCATTCAATTTTTCAGCCTTTACAATTACTTTTTCAGAGGCGCACTCACGGCTGAGACTTCAGGGGTTAAGAGAATAGAGAATAGTTACTGAATTAATGACTCTAAAAAATACCTTTAAATTGTATCGAAAGCGTTCTCACCAAAACTTGCTTGTTACTAAATAATTGTACATATGCAGTTGAACTAGTGGTTATAACGTCTTTGATGGAGCAGATGATTATTTAAGACACTATGACCGAATGACGCTATAAATGGTCTTACATTCCACTTAGAACTTCCGACTCCATAAAGAGGCAGACTCAGAATATTTTAAAGTTATAGGAAAGTTGCCACAGTAAACTAATTTAATTATATTTGTAGCCCCTCCCTCGAAACTAAAATCCCGAATGTATCACTTGCGGTACAGTTTTTCTTTTTTTTTTTTTTTTCTTCCCAGTAAGCTCCTTTCTTGAAGATACTCTACACCCGTTTTCAAAGGTAGCCAATAAGTAAGCTTTGTCGGTATAATTTACTTGTTACGTATAAGCTTAAAATGATATCTTATATAAGCTTAAAATGATATGCGTAATAAGCTTAAAATGATATGCATGTTTTGACATGCGCATTACGGCTATTTTCCAGTAAAATAACTTCAATATGTGGCATATGAAGGGTACTATTCGAGACGAACACTTGCAGCTTTAAGGCATACTTGTTCCTCCAAGCTGTTGGCCTTCGGTCTTCAATAAATATAATTAATTTAAAAGCAAGTTCCATCGTTGAATTTCCGACATATTCATGACGAATTACGAGAATTTGCCAATGATTAATTTGTCTCTAACATCCCCAATCAATCATTAATACCAGTGGTCATTCTTGTACATTACCCCAGAATGTTGTACGATCTGGGGTAATTTAAGAATAAACAACAACCATAAACATAATTTTTTTCCCTTATTTTACTTGGAACATTTTGCTAGCCAAGTACAAACTATATTCCGAGAGTAATTTATAATTTCATAAAGTTAAGAAATTTAATAAGACTGAGTTCTTTTGGACATAACGATGAATAAAACTGGTGCGTTAAGTGAACAGCGAAAGGAAATAGGAAATAACGACTTCTGGGAGTCTAGTCTGCCTCGTTTGTTCGAAGCTGGTTGGTAAGAAGCTTTCAATTTTCCTGACCCAGTTGTTGGTTATCGACTGCTCTAACAACTTTCTGACCCTTGTTGAGCCAATTATGAGAGCCCGTTAAAGCTCCTCCTCAAGGTTCCTCCTCAGTGCGAGGGAGAGTTAACGACTTGGCTTTTTAACCGATTCGGGGAGAATAGAAACTCTAACCCGTCACCTTTGGGTCTCGATCGAACACAAAGATGGGCGGATTATCAGAAAATACAGAAACAGCGTTAAGTATGCCATTATAGTAAATACAGATTGTATATTTGCCCTCGCAGCGAGATGATATATTTCTCTGTGCTAAGTAAGCCAATCTGCAAAGGGTTGTGTATATGAATGTATGGATAACTGTTTTCACGGCAACCTTACATAAACAATGGTTATCTGTTATGAGCATGTGTAAATCGCCAAATAATGAAAACTCGCCATCAGTAGCAAGATATAATAGCGGTTCCGTAGTTTTTATCGAAGGAAACACATGCAGCACTGTTTTCTTAGAAATAATTATTAACTATTACGTAAAGTCGCCAAATTATGAAAAATTGTCATGGATGGCAAATACGCTAGGTGTCCCATAGGTTTTACACAATTAAAAATAGTCTGAAGTTGTTCCAAGGAACAGGCAACTAACTTGGCACTGAAAAACCAAGGAATGTGTAGCTTGGTAATATTCTATCAGATCCAATCTGTGGGTTTTGTCAATTATGCCTTTTTTATGAATAAGCCTTATTAGGGGCCGAATGCCTCATAGCGAACGTAGCGAGTCTAGGGGCTTTGGCCCCTAGTTCTTTAAAAAAATAAAGAAAGAAAGAAAGAAAAGTAAAGAAAAAGAGAGAAAACGAAACGAAAAAATTATTTTATGACTTTTTTATAGTAAAAATTCGTATATTCGGGTTAAAACATTTCTGGCTTTACAGAACACAAGCTAAAGTACCCGTTCTTCAAACAGGAATAAGGCTTATTTTCACAATAATGGCTATATGTTAACATAAAAATAATTACATGGTTTGAACATCTGAGCATATTTCGTATTCGGATTAACCACTACATCGAATTCCTTACTTTTAGAACGCATGGTATAGAAATGATTAAGTGAAGTAATATTCAATGATTTTGCAATACGCCACGGTAATTATTCAATCAAAACTTTTTTTTTTTCAAAAAATATTTTTTAAAGAATGTTTTTAGGTATCGGCAGTAAATAAAGGGTCAAATAAGGCAATTTTTCAAAGGACTTGTATATTCATTGCCGAATTTTGCGACGTAGCGGCACACAAGGCAACTTCCGCGGGACATAAAACCTAACAAGCTGCGTTTTCCAGCAATATCGACCCGTCAGCTGAGCGCACCGATAGACGCCGGCGCTCTCCTGCGGTAACCTGACGCTACATTTACGGCTGCGGGAAGTAGGGGAGTACCCCGTAACACTGACAGGAGCCGTATCTTTCTCTTATTTCTAAATCCCTTGGCTCGTAAAAGAGATGGAAAGAAGATGGGATAAGACTTTGGATTCTTGCTAAACAACGCTCCCTCGCTCTCTCTCATTCGCTCATTCTCTCTCTCAGAATCGGTAAGAGGTTATTAATTGATTATGGTCGTGCCGAGAAAACTTCGGCGGATTAGACGTTCGAAATATTCTGGTATGCAAAGCAACGGTGATTGAGTAATGGGAATTTTGGGGCTATTTTCTTTCGTTCATCGTCATGGGCAGTGGCGGATCCAGGGGAGCTGCTAAGGGACGTCAGCCCCCCCCCTCCCGAAATACATTCCTTGTGAGTAACATTTCGCTTCAGTGTACACTTTGTTTACCTGAAACATCATTGATAAAAATAGTACAGAATAAAAATAGTCTGTCTCATTAACTTGAAGTCATGCAGATTCCAAAGATTTAGTTGTCACTCGATGTTACCATTGTCATATTTTTTATCACACCACCCATTCGTGCCCTCATAAAACAAGAAACCTACTTGTGGCAAATGTTCAACCTTACACTCCACAAGTGATTGTACGGCAGAAATGGAATTACAAATTTTGTTTTTCACTGATCGAAAACATAAATGACTTTGTTTTTCATTTTGTCTAAGGGTTAGTGACAAATCTTGCTCAATATTTCAAAAAATTAGCTGATTTTTCAATAAATGAATCTAATTGATCATTGAACAAGTAAATTGTCTCATATTGGGGTCTTCGGAAAGTAATTTCGTTTTATAATCGTTATGTATTTCGACAGCTTATATAATCATTATATATTTTGAAAGCTTATATAGCAAGGTTGCTTGCGAAAACAGTTCGATTGATTCTGAGCCGTAGTTTTTGGTTGGTACACTTTCAAATATGGAATTTGGAAAGCAGCATTTTCGACATGTTTTGCTTTCTCTTCTCTCGAAAAGTAAAAATGCTGTTTTTAAAAGAAAAAAATTATCCGATGTGTATGGAGAAGATGTATTCAAAGAACGTCGCAGTGTCAAAACTGGTCTTCAAAATTTTGATCCGGCAATTTTGATGTTGAAGACGCACCACGTTCTGGAAGGCCAATTGAAGCTGATGAAGACACAATAAAGGCATTTATTTATGAAAACAGGCGAATAACAACTCGTGAGATCGCTGAAAGATAGAATTTATCAAATTCGACCATTCATGATCATTTGAAAGCCTCAAAGCTGTACATGTTTACATATGGGTTGATCGTGTTCTTAAAAAACGAAATGACTTTCCGAACAGAATTGACATTTAGATATTGAATTTTATATATCATAACATTTTACGGCGTTACAATTGCGAACATTTTTCTTCTAAGCAACCGCAAGTTTAATTCAAAGCTTCCTTTCCGCAATGTATATACACTAATGAAAATTCCTTCTTCTTTCATGAGTTTGCACTATAGCTATGCAAGGACTTAAAGAAGAAGAAAAAAAAATTCCGATCAATTTACTTGAAAAATTACGTTCATTACGTTTTCTGACAAAGCAAGAGCTTTATAAAAAAGAAACGGAATAATAAATTGCTAGAAATATACTTTGAAAGATGCACAATACAAAGATAGTCATGACATTTAATGCCGCCGAAATTGACTGACAGTTTTATTATTTGTTGTTGTTATGGCAAAGCTACGCAAGAGCTATCTGCCTAGGTTGGGGGAGGGTCTAACGCTTATTCACGTTACATCTATAGAAAAACAACCCAAAACTCCTAACCATTAGATATTAAGGATTAGATACATAGGAGTTTTGTGAGACGAGACAGTGTTTTCTAATCACTACGCCAGACGAGATAGTCCTATTTTCTATTAATACATAGGAGTTTTGCGAGACGAGACAAAGTTTTGTAACTGCGACGCCAGACGAAGCAGTCCTATTTTCCATTAATACATAGGAGTTTTGCGAGAAGAGACAATGCTTTGCACTTTCTATTTCGAGCCGTGATAGTCCTTTTTGTTCGTCTCATAGCCCATTCTAAGTTTGAAAAGATGCAACAGTTTTCAGCTACATACAGCATTCGTTGGTGAATGTTTTGCCTCTGTAATCCCCTTTCCTCATAGGTGTAATCCCCTTTTGGTCGACTTTCTCAACCTTCTCTGCCTCACCACCAGATTACAATTTTACAGCTGATGACCATCCAGGGTCGACCACAGATTGCCTAAACCGGACTGTTGAACCTCTTGATCCGCACATACCTTTTGAAGTAAAACTTCTTTAGACGCAACTAGAGAGTAACTCAGATATTTTTTCTGACGGAAGTAACGCTCACGTGGTTTTGGAAAAGCGGAAGCTGCCTGCGATCGAACCCAACCAGCAGGCGAAAACTGCGGTTTAAGAACTCGGTGATAGAAAAACATGAAGAAATGGAACCTGCAATCGAGACAAACAAGCAGACGAAAACTTCATTTCACGAGTACGGAAACAGAATAATACTTCTAACAAAACCAGCAGAGGAAAACAAAGGTTTAAGAACACTGCCATAGAAAAACGCAATAATAGACCCTATGTGCATTCGATACCAACCAATAGAAGAAAGCAACAGTTTAGGAACACAGTTAAAGAAAAATACCACAACATAGACATTCTCTCGATTCAAATCCTACGGAAAAAAGTTTTAAGAAAACAGTGAAAGAATAATAGTTCAACACGGACACTTCCTGGATGCTAACCTAAGGTGACCATGTTTCTAAACAGTATTTTGGGGACAAATCAGGCATTGTCCTGGAATCCAAGGAGAACTTGGGGACACTAGAAAATATCTTTGGGGACTTATTCGAGGACACAACATATTACCATGCTAATAGCTCTTTATATCATTTGTGTATTCTTTTTCTAATAAATAAATGGAAGTATTTATAAATATTTATTCAAACCAGAAATACGAAAGGAAAACCATGTTGAAATATTGCAATTTATTCATAATTTAATACTTGGCATAGTATTTGTATTTTTCAGAAGACATTGCTTTTTACATTGGATCGTTTTGTGATTATTTTTCATGAAACCTTTTACACCCTCTAGAAAAAGTATTCGAGTGCAAGAAAAATTTCGTACTTCAATTTCATATTTAAAGCATGGTTGTTCCTGAAAAGTGATTAATCATTAACAAAACTGAAATGGGAAATTTGACTTAGTCGAATACTTTATTGCATGTCTGTGCACGCTACACATACAATGACAACTAACGTTTTCAGCGATCGAATTTCATTGTTTCTCTGAGTAGAAGGCGCTTTTAGTTGTTTTATTTTTCTTATTTCTTCCATTTTTTCTGAAAGAAATAAACTAAACGGAAACTTTCAGGAGAAAAAAGTACAAATCATTAAATTTGGGGACTTTTCGCGTCCCCAAGAAGTCAATGCATTTTTAGGGTCAAAGTAAAAAAAAAAATCTATATTTGTGGACTGTCCTCGAATTTCGAAGACGTATGGTCTCCTTTATGCTACCCCGACATCCAGACGGAACAACGGTTTAAGAACACGGGTATATAACACCACAAAGAAACAAACACTGGCTGCAAACGGTTTAAGAACAGAATAAAAGAATAACAAATGGACACTCCGTGGATTCTAACCCAACCTCAAGACGGAGGCGGTTTAACACGGGGATGGAACACCACAAAGAAACGGACCCTGGCTGCAATCACTCTTAAACAATAAACAGAACCTGCAGTTTAAAAACACGGATGCAGAATAATAATTTGAAACCTATCAACAGACGAAATGAACGCTTAAGAACACTGTGATAGAAAAACACACAAAAAAATGTACACTACCTGCATTCGAACCCAACAAACAGAGGAAAACATCAAATAAAGAACACAGTTAAAGTCTAATACTCACAGTAAAAAAATTCAGAAACGTTACATACCTATAGCGGAAAGGTTAAAGTATAACGTAACCTGCCGATGCTCTACTCGAACTCACGATTTCGGAAACATAACCCATATTTCGGGGTAAAGTATTTACGCTTCTAAATAGTTTACCCGCATGGTTCGAAAACGTTTCCGCAATTTTAAACTACAAGAGCTGCCCCATTTTTTGGGGTAACGTTTCTGCATTTTTTTTTTTACCGTGGGCATTCCCCCATTCAAACCATCTCCAGACGGAACAATGGCATAAGAAAACAGTTAAAGAATAATATTACAACATGGACACTTCCTGGATTCTAACCCAATTTCCAGACGGAACAACGGTTTAAAAACACAGGTATGTAACACCACAAAGAAACAAACCCCGGCTGCAAACGATTTAAGAACACAGTTAAAGGATAATACATGGACACTCGCTGAATTCTAACCCAACCTCCAGATGGAACAACGGTTTAAGAACACTGGGATGAACACCACAAAGAAAATGAATCTGGCTGTAACTGAATCCAACGTCAAAGAAGATTTACTTCAATCGCGCGTAAAGATTACACGCACACACTTTTTTTTTTAATAACCTTACGTGTATTTCATACAACGTTGTTTATTTTTATCCAAAGATTCTTATGCTTCTATCGTAACAACGTTTCAAAAGTGAAAAAGAGTATTCTGCTAAAATCAACTATACTCGATATTTTTATATCAAAGTAATATACCCCTTAGAATATTTTCGAAGTGTTTTATAAACGGCTCATTGTGTGACTATGTACTTATATCCTTACAATGAGCCGTTATATCCATATATGAAGCAACTTCATCATAAGGAGTTGAAACCCAACATCTACTAGCTTAATAATTTTTTCGCTCAACATAATCAAACTGCGAATGACTAAACCTTTGAAAATTTTGTAATAGTCTTCTGAGAATACTGTTCATTAATGTTTCCTGCATTAGTAATTCATAAAACTCGCACAATAATTTTGCTATAAACATAACATTAAAAATGTTTTTCGACGAACACGTCTATAAAAATTTCTTTCATTTCTAATTTTTCTAGAAATGAAAACGACACAAACTAATGTTTGACAGTCGTTAATCCTATTCAAAATACACTGGCAATTTTTTTTTCAATGCCTACATCTCTTTTTTTCTGGTAACACACTACCATTCCACAAATTAAAAAATTTGCAAACCATATTTATGATGCAAATAAAAACGCCAACCTCAATTGTCGATTCGATATCATCACGATATCAGATCTCTCAAACTCTGAGGCTATTAACCTGCACCAAAAAAGACACTCTCTAAATCGCATTTTCTGACACAATTCCTTCAGCTAATTGCCGAATCCTTTATGCCAGTCTCTTAAGCAAAAATCCTTCCAATTAAACTTGAAGACACATTTCACTTTCCATCCCAGTATACTGGATAGAAAACAAAAGAAAAGCAAAAAAAAGACCAATCTTCCAGTATTTGGAATTCGTATAATGGATTTCTCAATTTGCTAGCTTTATCGACCTGTGCCCTCAGTCCGCTTTGCCATTGGTTGGTTTTTCGAGCAATCGGCGTTCTCCCCCCCCCCCTTCCCCGACCACCTCCCATTCTCAGTCAGTGGCGTGTAGTCTGGTGGATACTTAAGATGTGGAAGGGGGGCCTGCGCAGTATCCACGATCAATAAATTCCTATTTACTGTGATGCTATGCTTTTCCAGCGAAGTGCAAGCGTGTTGCTGTTCCTCCAGTAATTCGATTTTCGAGATTGTCAATTTGTTTATTACATTAGTCGATTAAATTTTTAGAAATAGATTAGTTTTTGGTTCGTGGAAAGAGAGAGAGAAAGGGGGGGGGGCAGATGAGGTTCAGCACGTGAGGAGATTGAGAGATTTTCTCATAAACGGAAAATTTTTTCACGTAATTAATTTTCTCGTAATAAGCTACTTCGATTATTACAAGTAATTTTAATTTGTAGAAAAAAAGATAGTTTTAGTCTGAGGACGCGTAATATTTTTGGAGTGGGCGGGGAGGGGAGGTGTATACTTGCTTTTATAAATATATATTTATAAAATTGCGCACCCAAAAAATGAAGTTTAAAACTGAGTTAAGTTTGAACTGAGTTTAGGATATTATTATTATTATTGTTATGGTTATTATTATTATATAACGTAACACAGTCAACTAAAAGAATTACACAAAGAATAAAATAAAATGTGTATTGCTTTAAATAATAAATGGCAAATTTAGAAACAATTACCGCAAGAAAATTTTGCATACATTATTAAAACAGATACTTCTTATAAATACCAAAATCTCTGTTTTATACTTAAAATATGTTTTTTTAAATCCTTTTTCCTCAATAATTTTGTATTTACCGATGTTTTCTGGCATTTTCTTCTACATGCGGAAAATAACGATTGTCGCATAATAATTTATGCCTTACGAATCACACCGAGAAAAAAATTACGAAACCAATAGCTATATAAACTAGAAGATGCTATACAAGCAAAATCGATCTAATGACACCGACACACTGACGAAAACAAAGAGAATATCAACAGTAGAAAAGAAATATATATATATATGTTTTTTCACTTCTTCTTGAGATTGGGTTTGTGTGGCACTGGGCACACTTCTCTCAATAGCATTTTGTGCCATAGCCTCAAGCCCAAATTTTACTAGTTCCAATAAATTGGGTCTCCCGCTTTGCTTCTTAGACTGACAAACCTTTTATGGAACTAAGGTGTAACTCTTTAGCATTAATGATTCCAAAAGTAGTAAAACGGATGGAGGCAAGAGCATCCCAATCAAAAACTACATTTAGAGTCTTGAGTAAGTCCCATAGTATGGTGGTGTTTCCTGAAATAATAGTGTCCAGTAATGAAGCCTACAATAATACGTGTCTTCACTGTAGAACGACTAAGAATTTCAGAAGCAACTTTCGCCGATGATGCAGGGGCCATACTTTTGGCGTGTTTTAGTCCAGAAAAGTTACACCAAGTTTTACTTATCTCCTTTTTATCTCATTTGAGAAAGATGCCTTTTATGGTCTTCATATTGATGTCACAAAAGGGTTCCGAATCGATAGGATTAGAAGACGATCCCTGATTTGCCGGTTCCGCCTTTTCGTTACCATCAATTCCAACATGTCCTGGCACCCAAAAAAGGGGGACCTTATTATTGGTTGCCAGTTCCTTAAGAAGGTTTCCACATTCCAGGACATATGTAGATTTAACTTGAAAAGAATTAAGAGCCTTTAAGGCAACTTGACTGTCGCTAAAAAACAAAATCCGCTTACCGTGGTAGCCTTTTCTAATATTTAGTAAAAGACAGTCAATGATAGCAATAACTTCAGCTTGGTATACAGTGGCAAACCTCCCAAGGCCCCTAAAGAGGTTGAAGTTTTTTCACTTAGGCAATAATTGCTATTCCTCTAATATAAAATATTAGAGGAACAGCAATTTTTATGAAGCGTTTTCTCCCCAATAATATCGTTCTAGAAATCGCCGCTTAGTTTTCAGGCTCGTTGTTCTAAGTCCAGTGTAAATGAAAAGTTCTTGTAAACAGTCCAGTTGAACGGACGAAACACAAATTTTATTGGTTTTAGAATATTGGAAAGCAATCTTCAGTACACAGTTCACAGAAACTAATAAGCAATAACACGTTTTATAATAGTCAGATTATCACAGAAGCTTTCGCGTATGATGTATTTCGCATACAATAAAATACTCCCACAGTCTAAAACTCAGTGGAATTTCTCAACATGAAATGTCGGCTGCTCCCCAGTATATAACAATGCAGAGGTCACAAACAACCTACAAAAAGACACTTCTCAAAAGAAGCGAAAGATCGCTTATTAAAGCACGCAATAGCTCTCCAGGGATAGCTCGAGCATTCACTCAAACAACAGAATGCAAACAACAGAATTCAAAACAACAGAACTGAGCTGATCTGCTTTTCTTCTATAGTCTCTACGGAATTTCATCTCTAGAAAACTCCTAATCTATCGTGAACCTTGATTGAGTAATACTTATGCTGGAAAGCAAGCATTACAGGCCCCATTAGGTAAATCGCGCCAAATGTCTGGCGCAGTATCGCCAAATTTGGTACCAAAAATACGTCCCCTAAACTGCAGACAGCTGAGCGAATCGCCAGTATTTCTCAAGAAATCGAGAAAACCTTATATTAAACGATGGGGACACCCAACTGCCTATCTCGCGTATTAGTTAACTGATTTGCATATAACAAATAATTATTTGAGGCGTAGAATATGAATTTTAGAATAAATTTAATCCTCAAAGAGGAAGACACCCCAAAAAGTCTTAACAATATTCTCGCGTCTTATATCTGTTATGCAGCAAGTCACACCGCAAACGAATCTTGAAACCGATAAGCGGTATAAATCGACATGTGCTTTGTAAACAATACTGATACAAACCCGACATACTGATGAAAACAACAACAAGGACGTAGGACTTGGCAAGTTTAGACCCACAGAAATAAAGCCTATATGCATTCCTCTCTTCGGCGTCTGGGATTTTCGTACTGTCGCCAGAGTTCTTACTTTTAACCCATTTATGCCTAGCGTCCCTTTTTTGGGACGGCATTATCGCTATCAGTCGAAAACGTTATTTATTTTTCCTAGCCTTTATTCACGAGTATTGAACCTCAACTCCACAAAATATTTTAACATGACCTAGTAGGATGTTGACACATCAATTTTTATACCTTAAGATTTTAAAAGAAATCATCCCTTGTTCAAGAAGTTGACATCAGAAATTTATCTATTACTACTGATATTAGCGAAAATCGAAGAAAGTCGCAAAAATATCTAGGCACAAATGGGTTAAACAGCAAAATGATCTTTCTTGTTGACCTGAAATATATACGGAACGGACTTCAATGAAGCATTTTTTTTTTTCCTTCAGCAATATTCTCGTTATTCCCTCCCACATACGAAAAAAAATGACAATTGTCACATATCTGATACCCATCGTGTCAACCAAGCTAACGAATCATGAAACCGATAGCGGGCGTCTTGAATCCACGCGGGTGCGATCGAAGCAAGCAACACCGATAAAAACCCCCCCCAAATCGTAATTAAAAGCCGCGCAATCGAGACTGCTGTTTCGCTGCGATTTCACATGTCCTCCACCACAAAGGAGCCCTTTCTATAAAGCACGGGCCCTCTGACACGAAATTCCTCGCCGTCATTTGTACACCTCCACACGCACGAGAGGGAATAAATGATTCCACATCCATCAACTCTTTGCAATCCGTCTTCCCTTGACGTCAAAAGAGCACAAGCATCACATTGATGGCCGAAACGACAACATTGCGATGCCAGGCATACTTTGTGGCCCTTCGCGAATTTTTTTTAATCGACCGACGACGGGAGAGACCCGGGTCTTAATGTGCGACATTTATTCATGTCTCCGATTTCGGGGAACGTATCCGGTGCTTGCAGTTCGCGCACGTCTTCATGACATTTGCCAACCACATTTGCAAATTTCTGGAAGCCATTAGCTGGTCACTGGAGTGTGCAGAGTCGGTCGGAAGAGACGCTTGGGAGAACAGACCGCGGAGTAATTCACATCGCTTGTCACTTGGGGTTAATGTCGTTCCTGTCATTTACTGGCTCATCGGCTGCTTAAAGACATACACATCGAGAGGTTTTTGCTGAATTAATGGAATGCCTAGCAGATGAGATCCGAGTCGAGATTCGACCCCCCCCCCAATCTCTCTCTCATTTTTTTTAATTCGTTGAACTTGTTCCATATTGCATAAAGCAAACGCCAACAGTTAACTTCGAGTGCGTGCGACTCGTATGTAGGACTTACCATGAACTGTTAGAAATCTGATATCTTCATTTGGCTCAATATTTTCTCAAATGTTGCCTGGCACCGATTTAAAAAATTTGATATTCACTGAGCACGTCGACTTTGCTGACTTACAATCAATGTCCATCACAGATATTGGTCAGCTTTTGCAGTTGTCGTTACTTTAAAAGTATTTAGCCAAGATTATTTATAATTCGCATAGGCTCGTTGTTGTTTTCGTGTCCATGGAAATCGGTACCATTGACCCCGTGACCCATTGACCATATAGACTTCTGCTAGTTGGTCCCGTAATTTTGAACCAATTCCAGATGAGCGACCAACCGCCACCTGAAATCGGCCCGCCCAGAAGTATCGTTTGAACGTGGAAGGCATTAGAGCCACGAATGATTTTACGTGCACCAGCTCCCATTAGCGTACACGGTCCCACAACAGTTCAGCCGAGTGAGGAGTTCATTCTCCCGAGCACTGGCCAAGCGGGGCCATCGTGATTCTGACGGGCCTGCTTGTGCACTCCGATGAGTCATCCAAAGAGGCCTAATAATGCTCACTTGTTGGTTCTAGCTCTTATATACGTCATATAACGGCCAAACCTAACCAATGAGGAAACGTCCGTAGGCCTCTTTCGGAGTGCACAAGCAGGCCCGGTAGAATCACGATGGCCCCGGGCCAAGCCGGATGCTACTTCACTTTCCGTGCTCTTACGGGAACGGAGTTAAGCGACTAGACCACTGCGGGACTCTCGTTGTTGTTGTTGTAAACGTGTACATCGGATTTGCGTGCTTGTCTCGAAACCCGCTTATAAATCCTCGTCAGAAGGACAACACAATGGGGGGGGGTGCCCTCCGTGGGGGGTCTTTCTAAGGAGTCCTAACCCTTATTTATCCTAAGTTCCGGAGAAAACTACGGAAAACTCCGAACGGTTAGGTCGACGGACGCGCGATGTGACCCGAACCCGCGACCTCACACTTCACCGTCTACCATTTCCAGTGACATCAGTAGCCGATCCAGGGGAGGGGCTAGGGGGCTTCAGCCCCCCCCCCCAAAAGAGATTGCTAAAGGGCAACATTCTGCTTTGTTATACACTTTAAATAGCTAAAATGATCATATTTTATTACTTAGCCCCTCCCAAAAGCATGCACATTGGTTTAAACTAAGGCGACCATATTTCTAAACAGTATTTTGGGGACAAATTGAGCATTGTCCTGGAATCCAAGGAAAACTACTTGGGGACACTAGAGAATATTTTTGGGAACTTATTTGAGGACACAACATATTGCCATGTATACCCATACTTTAAATCTTGACTGTATACCCATACTTTAAATCAGAATCACATAGCAATGTGGGGTCGGCAACGTCGTCTTCGTGTAGCTGTTAATAATCACTTCGGATAAAAGTGCCGAAACAATAGTGCACTTTCCGACCATTGTTCGTCAGAAACTAATGTATTTTCCCCCCGAAAACAGAAGACTAAAATGGATAGTTTAAAAATTCTATTTTATTTCATGGATGAAATTTTCGGAGACGAGCCTATTGTTAATGAAACTTGGTTAAGAAATTAGACGGGCACTTCAATACTTTTCCCAAAGTGATTATTACCGGATAAATTAAAACTGCGTTTTTCACCCCAGGCTGCTATGTGATTACGATTCCTCATTGTGTGCCCTATCACCCCTTAAAGTTTTGCCCAAGAGTTTAGATTCACCCTGGTATATATAGCTGAGTAGTCGACCTTCATGTGAATGTGATGTCATCTCGCAAATTATAATTCAAAGAGCGTAATCAGACTGTTCACTAGGTGCCAATCAAAAGGCCTTTTCTCAATAATCGTGAAAAATGCCAAAATGTTTATTATCATTACATAACATTATTGTTATCATCATCAGTGAAGCCTTCATACGTTCGATATGTGCGGTTCCCGTAAAAAGTATAAAACTTTCAGAGGTGTCTAACTTATGAAGGTATATTTCTAATGGACACGTTCCGTTTCCTAGAATAGTGTCCAACTTACGGAGGTTCCAAAGTATTTTGTTTATTTTAAGGAAAGGAATTTTAATTATAATAAATTTGAATAATAAATATGAAAAAAATAATAAGAATTTATAAGAATGATAAGAAATAATAAGAGGGAAAATAGAAGAAATAAGAAGTTCATTAAAGCATAAGAGCGGATGTTTTAGCAGTTAAACAAATAAAAAAAAACCAGAAAAATTAATTTTTAAAACCTGCAAAAAGATGGCAAAGTTTCGCCGATAAAAAGCTAGCTTGCGAGATATTCCAGGCACGTAGCCAGAAAGCCGTTTTAAAGTAGCGCACAAACGAGCAAAAGGCAGAAGTTCCTACAATGAGGCTTAGTTTTTATATTTCTGTGGACAAAAACAGAATTTTGTGGAAGTGGGAGAGAATCAGAAACCCGGTACACGCCTGCAAAGCTACAAACAACAATATCTGGCAATTAATAAAAGTACATTGGTATGAGGTCTCAAAGAAAAAACATCAGCCAGTAAGTGATTTGTTCACAGAACATGTCATGCGTTAGTTGAAAAATCGAAAACCAAAGAGCTCCGAAACGTCAATTAATTACTTATTTAGTTCTCCAGCATGAGGCAAGGAAACTCTTCCGAAGTATTCGAAATCTGTATCACTTTGGGCACAAACAAAAGAGAAACATGGGTCTCAACTTTCCAATTACCTAGGAACTTTCGACACAAACCTGATAAATGACTATCAGTTGGTTTCCCCAGAAACCTGCCTTTTTCCCAGAGATATATATATTCATATAGTTCATTAGCGAGTAATGTCTTTGTATTTTTCGCGTTAGCATTCGAAACTTGGTTTATTTTGGGCTTAAACGCAACTGACACTGAATACTGTAGCTTGATAATTATTCCGTGATACTTCAGGCCGTGTTTGTAAGATGAAAGGAGATCTGGGACGCCTTATGTCCAGACTATGCTGTTGCGCTTTGTGCAGTGTTCTGGGAACTCTAGTACCAATGTGCTGCCAAATTAATGATCTGTGTAAGATTTCAGCCTGCGAGCTATGTCCAAGTACGCACGAAGCGAGTGTGTATTTTTATCTAGGGGCAATGAAGGCAATCACGAGAAAATGTTTCTTAAATAAACATAATTGTCCCATCCTATAAATATTTTAAACCTGACCTCAGAATGTTTGCTCTTTTAAAAACCATTTTTTTCCAGCGGCGAGAATATTCCTTTTATGAAATTCCATACAGCAAGTTCTTTGTTAGGTCTCATCAATTAATTTTATTTTCTACGGTCGGGTGCTTGCCGGTTAACATTGTCCACCACAACTGCCCGAAAGTATTGCGGTCATTTTGCTATGGGGGCAGCCAGTGGGCGGCTAGCACTAGCCCCTATGAGGGGACGGACTCCATCCTTAAACCAGGATTCAAACCCGGACCCAAGGTATCATAGAATAGTTCTTAAGCCACTACGCCACCTAGGCGACACACTTAAAATATTGAATAAACAATATTAAAAAGACTGATCTAAGGGCAGATAGAAAAAAATATCAAAGTATCTTAGAATACACTATACAAAGTTCACTAATCTTCGTATTTGTATTCTATAAGAATGATGAACATTTGTGTAACAAATCCTAAATATTTTTCTGAAAATTTTGTAACTCACTACCTGCGTGTCTCCGTTCTTCGCACAGGGAAAACTTACTTTTGTAAGTCGAATGTTCGCTGTAATTTCCCCCCCCCCCTTCAGCTTTAATGAGAACTTTCCTTGTTTCTGCTTTTAGTTCTCACTTTCCTTCCTCTGCAGAGAGTTTTTTCGCAGCTGAGATAGGGTGGACTTTTTGGCCTTCCTGAAATCATCGAACTGACCATTTTTTTAGAATGCATTTCTGAAAAATAAAATAAAAATTGTATGTATTTAGCTATTACATATATTCATTATAGCTTTAAATACAATAATTTTATTAATATTTAATTAGCTATACACTCTATTTATTATTATTCAATAATTATTATTTTTATTTAATTAATACTAGGGGCCAAGGCCCCCAGACTCGCTACGCTCGCTTTTCGTGTGAGGCATTCGGCGCCTAATCAGGCTTATTCGTAAAAAAGACTTAATTTCAACAGACAAAACCCGAAGATTGGATCAGATAGAATGTTACTGAGCTACACATTGCTTGATTCTTGCATCGAAGATATTTTGTTATGCTATACTCCACCTGGAGTGCGGACGCCGCTTATAATCGCTGGAAAAATTATTTGCACTCCTCAGAAACACAATGATATTTAATGTTGCCACTCAAAAGTTATATTAATTAAGAGCTAAAGCGTAATAAAATCAGACCATCTGTTTCAGCTGTATTTTTAATAATGTAAAACCTATTAGACACCTTGCGAATTTGCCACCCATGGCGATTTTTCATTATTTGGCGACTTGCTTACATGTAAAGTTAATAAAAACTACGGAACAGATAGAATGGCCTGCCACCAATGGCGACTTTTCATTATTTGGTGATTTACACATGCTCACAACCTATATTTACTGTTCATTTAAGGTTACCGGAAAACCGTTATCCATATTTTTATTTACATAATCGTTTGCAGATTGGCATACTTAACACCACGAATTATACCATCTCGTCGCGCTAGCAAATATCCAAAGTGTAGTATAACTGCTATTATCGCATAGTTAACACCGCCAAATATTTCTACTGGTAGCAAATAATTCAGCTGGACGAGAACCGGGTTTAAAATAATCTGCATTTTAATAATTTTTCATTTTCAAGATATTAGTTATTCTGTTTTGGAAAAACGAATAATCGCTAATTCTAAACTCTTGTTGTCTAAGCGAACTTACTATTTGAAAATTGTCAACTTTGTGTAACACATTTTGAGTTACTTATTTCATATAGTTTTTATTTTGGCGTAAAATGGGCGTAATTCTAACTCATGTTTGTAAATTTCACGCGATTCTAGATACTTGGAAACGCTTTGTTGCAAAGGAATGAATGATTTTATGCCAAATCTGGCAACCATTCGGTTTATTTTTTCAGTTTTTTATTAGTACCTTCTAAAATAATTCGATTTTCGAAATTTAAATCAGCTTAGCAGGTTCCTCGGAATTTTTCGAATCTGTGGGCACCTTAGTCGAAACTCAAATCCCTACGGTTTAGGAGGAGGTACGCTTACAAGCTTTGACAGCGCCAGCGCCAGCGGCCTTTACTTTTTTTTAGAACTAGCAGACCCGCACGGCGTTGCCCGTGAACCCCTTAAATTATGCGATTTACAAAATCTGACATGTAAACTGCAACTCCAGATTAGTACTCTAGGCCTCAATTATCTTACAGAATGTGCAAGTTATAGTTCCCGAGTTACTGGTACCTACTTACAAACGCACCACTAAAGACAACTCACTGCCGTGGCCGTCACATATTTCTCCCAGAAATATCGTGTAATTTGCATTAAAATTGCTGGAGTTATTAAATATTTCATCCAATTAAACAAATTATCATGTAAAATCCGCAATTTTCGATTTAAATTTCTGAAAATTAGGAAATGTTAGATCATTAAACGTATTAAATACCATAAAAAAATTTCATGAAAAGGCCCCATTAGGAAAAACGCGCCAAATAAAGAAATATCGCCAAATTTGGCGCTAGAAATAAGTCCCCAAAATTAGGTTTTCGAAGACCTACGACCCATAGAACCCGAGATTTCCAGAACATTACATATCAATGCAACAAAAAGCAAAATTTAACTATTTAACGCATAGAATACGAATTTTAAACTATTTTAAACCCCAGAACTGCGGGTTTCTCCCAAAATTCGTAACACAGGGTAAGAAAATTTTCGTTTTAGAACGGTTTTTAATTAATAATTAAAAAAGTAATTAAAATTTTAATATTCTGATTCTCAGGTGCACATTATCGGCATTCATGGGCTTATATATTCAAATTTTCAGAGTTCTGTGTGCAGTAGATTTGTCTGGAGACCGCACACAGACAGATTTACAAACATTCATTTTTATTATTATACAGATAGATAGATTTGGCGTAAACCTGATGAAAGTTTCGTGCCATTTCATGCTTCTCAAATGCAAACGATTTGTTTTATAGTAGCATTCGGGCGAAACTCGCCAAGCATGGCAACGTAAAAAACCGTTTTTTACTTTTGCGGTTACCACTCACTTCAAGCATAAATCTTTTCATGAGGCCAAAGTTCACCAAACATGACGATCTAAAATCGGTTTTTAATTAATAATTTAAAAAGTAATTAAAATTTCAAAATTCTGAGCCTCAGGTGTACATTACCGAAGGAATGGGCTTATATGTTCGAATTTTCAGAGTTCTGCGCCCAGTAGTTTTTTCTGGACATCGTACGCATGCAGATTTTCAGACATTCATTTTTATTGATATAGATTGGCGCAAAACTGACTAAATTTCCGTGCCATTTCATGTTTTCCAATGCATGCGATTTTGTTTCACAGTATCATGCTGGCGAAACTTGCCAAGCATGGCATCCTGAAAACGGTTTTTAATTAATAATTAAAAAAGTAATTACAATTTTAAAATTCTGATTCTCAGGTGCACATTATCGGACTTATGGGCTTATATATTCAAATTTTCAGAGTTCTGCCTGCATTAGGTTTGTCTGGAGACCGCACACATACAGACAGACAGATTTACAAACAGACATTTTTATTATTATAGATAGTTTTTATTTTGGAGTAAAATGGGCGTAATTCTAACTCATGTTTGTAAATTTCACGCGATTCTAGATACTTGGAAACGCTTTGTTGCAAAGGAATGAATGATTTTATGCCAAATCTGGCAACCATTCGGTTTATTTTTTCAGTTTTTTATTAATATCTTCTAAAATAATTCGATTTTCGAAATTTAAATCAGCTTAGCAGGTTCCTCGGAATTTTTCGAATCTGTGGGCGCTTTAGTCGAAACTCAAATCCCCACGGTTTAGGAGGAGATACGCTGACAAGCTTTTGACAGCGGCGGCGACAGCGGCCTTTACTTTTTTTTAGAATAGAGAGATGCATTGTATGTTAATACTGTCAGATAATATTACACTGTTTCTGGCAACACTTTTATAATGTAAATTCTACTATTACACTTTCGAATTCTGGCAACACCGGTATTTCACCTTGATTTTGGCAGCATTTTTACATCAAATATTGCTGTCTCATGCCATGTAATCTACATTATTCCTGATGGGTATGTTTGCTCCTCCGTGTTTTTCGATTATTTTGCTTTCTAATTAATTATGTATTTATTTTCTTGTTTTTCTATAGTAAGATAGTGCCTAAATGTGTGGGGAGAATATCTCTTTTGATATGCCACACAACCGAAATCCTACTATTTTGCTGTCTTTAATTATAATCTTCTGGGTATGGCCCCTGAAGATGGCCCTCCCAGAGGTTATAATTTCCATTCCATTCATTCTTGTATAATATGGTTCATTGTATTTCGATTTTCATACTGTTTGGCCCTCTGATTCTGCTAATATACTTTTTTTTTCCTACGGTGTGTGTATACATATATATATTCAAATTCACACACTTCTTTTATATGATAAATAAAAATTTTAAATTACCACCAGATTAAAAATTAATTTTTTTTTTAATAGCTGTTTTGGCTGCCATCCGCCTGACTTCTTTGGAAACACCGATTCGCAATAACCTGTAACTGCCTTAAACCCAAATATACTTTTTGAGCGACTTAACAGTTTTTTGTTTAAAAGAAGACACCGAACTACCTCAATACCTTTCCCTTTCTTTGTGCGACGGGAGTACAAATGTCTCCTCGTTAATAAAACGAGACAATCCAAGACATGAAAAGTTTGAACAAGTCACTTAACACTGCAAGTGTCTCGCGATTCCTTCCACCGTTCGTAAGGGAATCCTCCTAGTTCCCCTTCTTGGCATGGCAGCTGACCGTTTAATTACCCACTCCTGCTCATTTACTTCGTGGTGGTGGGTTCTCAAACGTTTAGACGGGGGGACAGTAATATTGACGGGTACTAAACACTCTTCCCTCTCAGTAGACGAGCGCGTATTTTGGCAGCCAGTAGAAAGCCATGCTCTGAAACCATACTGGCGTCAGTTCCGCGCAATTAACCAGAAGAAAAAGAGAGAGAGAGCGTCTCAGCCCAGTGGTACTACTGTCAGGACTGCTAAATTAATGGGCCCCAAGCTTAAAAGAGTTGGTGAAAAAGTATCAGGGATGCATAAACTCTTCAAACCGACAGTGGGAAAACGTCGAGTCATTAAAGTGACGAACAATTCTGCAGAGGCGGGGTTTCCCTAAATGCAGGGTGGAACATCCTCTGGAGTGATAGAATGTGCAGGGTGCCCGAGAACTGTTAGACACTTTATTAAATTAATTTTTTTTTTAATCCTAAACACAGTAGCATTAATTTTTTTTCAAAGGGCGGGCACTGGCTCATCAAGCATTTGCCACTAATAAGGCCTGAATTACTGGCCATTTTATTATGGGAGCACCCAAGGGGCAGCCAGCGTTACTTCCTATGAAATGACCGACAAGTTAACACCCATGCCCAAGCCGGCATTCGAACCCGAACCCAAAACGTGATAGAATGGTTCTTTAGCCACCACACCACCTGGGCGGCAGTAGTATTAAAATTCAATTGCTAACTAATTGCATACAAAACAAAATTAACAGATTTCAATATGAGATCCCTTGGTGGCTCGAGCAACATGCAAACGATATTCGATTTCAAAGTAAGATTATCTGTGAAGTTATGGAATGGCTAGCAACTGTGATTCGCTGTTGAGTTCCTTTACATTATTTAAGTCCCTAAACAATATCGTTGACGTAACCCTACATGAAAAAATTCAAGAAGGTTGAATCTGGCGATCGATGAGCCCTCTGAATTGGACCACCACGACCGATCCATCAGACTGAGGCAAATTGCGCACAGACGTTAATCAGTGTGGAGGTACGCCGTCCTGTTGAAAAATTACACTTATTTTTGCTGCACAGTCGCCACGTGTACTACGTTTTTCTGAATCTCTTGCCAAAGTCCTTGCCACCTAGCGCCATCTATGAGATTTTTCTTGCTGCAGAATTATGGGAAACGAAAATATAGCACTTTTGTAAGTCAGGCATCATTCAAATACCCGGTTCGTACTTTTATTTAATTTTGTAAAATGTCCAACAATTTTCAGAACCTGTATTTTATTTCTCGATTGACGAAGGTTTCAGCGACATCCCGATACATGTTGCTTTGTATTTATGCGTAAGTCCAAATTTTATGGCATTTAAACACGTCCCCTGTGTGGTAAATAAATATACGGCCAGTGGCAGTGGCGGATCCAGAAATTCTCTTTTGGGAGGGGCTAAATTTTGAAAAAAAGCTTATTCCATCCAAACAAAATATACAATAAAGCAAAAATTTTAGTCTAAACCAATGTAAAAACTTTTGGGAGGGGCTAAGTGATTAAAAAGGTCACTTTACATATTCAAAGTGCATAATGAAGCAGAATGTTACCCTTTAGCAATCTCTTTTGGGGGGGGCTGAAGCCCCCTAGCCCCTCCCCTGAATCCGCTACTGGCCAGTGGCGTAGCCAGAAATTTTTCATGGGGGGTGTGCTTACACTACCGCAACTCAGGGTGGCAACTCACATGTATGTATGCATGTGTGTGATCAGTGAGGGAAGAATATACATTCTGTATGGCAAAAAATTCCTCATGGGAGGAGGGGGTTGTGATCCCCCTATTCCCCCCCTTGGCTACGCCCCTGAGTAGGGCACACAGGGTTATATTACAATTGTTGTTATATTACAAACGTTGTATATTGCATGCAGTGGCGTACAGAAGGGAAGGAAGATTTGGGGATTCAAGTCTTCGATACAGAAAAAAATTCTCATAGATTTTTAATTTTTAATGTAACTACTACGCATTTAACATGAAGATACGCGCATTTATAACCCCAAACCCCTCTTTAAATGAAGTCTGTCCATGGAAAATTGAAATGAGTCAAATCAGTAAGTAAAAATAAAAAGCTAGAGAAAGTAAAGTCTGTATAAAATCGTGAAAAGTTATTAAAATATTTTAAAATTTATTTATTTTTTATTTATTTTGCTTATCTACTTATTCTTATGCTCTCTCTGTTCTCTTAGTACTTTTTCTCTCATGCAGAAGTTGTAAGCTATGGGTGATAATAGTAAACTTCGTAGAACATTCAGCAAATCAGTTAAAGTTTAAATTTTGGGCAAAGTAGCATTTTTTGTTTGTTTGTTGTTGTTGTTGTTCTAAGTTCGTTTCCTTTTATTTGACTCTTTTCTACTTATGCGCTTGTACGATTTGGATAAAAGCTTCATTAGGGATTTCTTTACCTCATTTCATAATTTAAAGTTTATACCTTGAACAAGCTAAAAAGTTTTGATTGTCCAAGCTTTTAATTGCTTTCATCATCTAGCATATTTTTATTACTTCTGAGCTATCGATGGATGGTGTCTTGATGATCTGTTCACCAAACTCTCTCTCCGAAAGTGAAATTGCTTGGGCAACCTCAAATGTTAATGTCATGAATTTGCTAGCCATGCTTTTGCCACCCTGTGGTGTGTTTGGTACTGTTTCAGAAATATCCGAAGCGCCAACCTGATGCAAAGGAGCTTAAAGATCTTGCAAGATACATTTAAGAATGTTGGATGGCTGTCATTCTGGACTCACTAACTCCATGTTATCCGAAGGAGAGTTTTTTTCGCCTTCCGCAATGGCACACTTTCAATTATTTTAATTAAGAAATTATTGCAGATTATCCAGCAACCAATGTAATAAAAGCTAATATTCTGTACTTTCTATGCCCATTATACTCCAAAAAGAGACCTTAACCCTTTGAGGCGCAACCCTTTCCCAATGCTGAAAAAAGGGCAGCCGTTGCCATCGCTCGACTTAACTACCAGCAAGATGGTGGACGATCGAAACGTTCATCGCGTGCCACAGATCTAGAGACCCTTTTTTGACGACAGCTGGCTGTGCCTGCCCTTTTTTCAGCATTGGGCAATCTATCCAGCTGTTCTCGCATTCTTCCATTTTTCAGCAGATGTCAGTGCTGTTAAAAATAATCGTGACCAGTTTTTTACGGGGCTATGACGTACTAAAAAGTAAAGGATTCTCGTGGAGCTATGCCACCCGTAACTATTTTCATAGAAATCGAAACTATTTTTCGTGACCGGCAACAGTCAAAACGTCAGAGTTTAGGGTTCACAGAGCGGGATCACTGCGCGTTAAAGGGTTAAAGCGTCACTTTAGCCCCTGGTGGGGGAAAATTCGAGCTATCCCACCCCTTTTTTTAATAAAAACCCCAAGGTCTAATCAGTATTTACTGTAAATTTGGTTCAGTTTGGCCCAGCAGTTTTCTCACAATTAAACTCTAAACACCTAATTCTGGCTACCCTGTACATAATACTCCTATAAAATATCCAAACCCGAAGTCTCCAAGCTGTCTTCCATTTTTAGCAAGTCCTTTCCCTATTAATGTCGTTGATTAACATCTTTTTATTTAGTATTTATTTGTAAAGGAAAAAGATAAGGATTTACATTCTGTTGCTTAAGAGTTTTGACTTTACGTGATTGCTAAATCAAAATGATGTAACCTCTTACTTTATGTAAAACTGTTTTTTAATTTCTTACATTTTTTAGACATTTTAGTATTTTATGTGCTAAAAGATATCCCCCTTTTTCCCAGTGAGTACAACGGGCATACGCTTAGTACTTTACTAAAGTAACCCTATTTTTTTAAAATAATTTAAAATACCTCACTTAATCAAACTTTAGAATTATTCATTTAGTAATAAAATATACCTAAACCGGGCTGTGTACATCCGGTGTCATCTTTTTTTGGTTTTCTTCTCATACTTCTCATACTCCTTTTTAAGTTCTTTTTTTTTAAATTTATATATACAATTCACCTTATTTTCTCTATTATCAAAATCTACTCAAGCATCTCAGAACAGCCTACTTATGCAGCAGCAAGGACTAAATGAAGGGAAGTAAAGTAAGTTAACTTTAACCGCCAGTTCGCGTGTGGTCGCCATAAGTACATATACTCCCTTCATTAACCTTTCAAAATACTTTTACCCTTATCCAATCAGGGAATCCTCCATGGTTAAAAAAAATACCTGTAATCCAGAAAGCTACTCAAGCGTTAAATGAAGTTTTTTTTTTAACATTAAGCTATCATTTTTTGGCAACAACAGGTTGCCTACAGAGTCTGCAACGTTAGATCTTGCTCCTGCAGCATACGCTATCAAATAACTCTCCAAATGTATTAATGCCTTGTATTACTAGGTTTAGCACAATGTCCTTGCAGTATATTAGACGTATTACTGGATAATTATGCAAAAGCTCTTGTATTACAAGTAGTACTTTAGAACTTTTTCAAAGCTCCGTGGTTAATCTAATCATAAATGACCGGAAATGCGATTTTTCTTTGTTTATTAATTTGCAGGTTATCTTACAGCGTCAATTAATTCTTTCTTTGCAAGCCTTTCTAAAATTTAAGGAAAGAATTGTGTATTTTTTTTTCTTTTAAAGGGAGCTTCTATTGATGCCAGCAATATAAAAATGTGATTCTTAGATATCAAAATTCATGCCATGCTAATACATAATAAATTATCAACGGAAAATGTTTCTGTTTTTATAAAAGAAGAACATACCTAATGCATTGATTATGAAACGCTAATTCAAATATTCTCAACTTTATGTTTCAAGTTATGACCTACTTGGATATTTTCAAAACTGTCATCACATGGGGTTCTGCCTTAATTTCCTTGTTAATTAATTTTCCAATCACTTTTTGAGCCTCCCGGGGTACATTAGTTGATTCTCAACCCCTTCTAAAGTGCCCTTTCGGCATCACCACTCGATGATTCAAATAAATGACACACTCTGAGCAAATTTCTGTTTAAATTTTTGCATTCCAAAGCAGTGATGAGTTTGTACAGGGTATTCCATAATGATTGGGACAAGATTTAATGGGAGTAGGGCATGTATAATAAGGATTCGGATCACATATCAATGTGTGTCCAAAATGTCTTCTTCATATAGCTGTTAATAATCACTTTCGAACATGCACTGAAATAATAGTGAACTTTCTGACCAATGTTCGACGAAAACTAACGCATCTTCCACAGAAAAGATATGACTAAAATTAATTGTTCAAAAATTCTGTTTCATTTCACTGATGAAATTCTTCGGAGACAGGCCCATTGTTCATGAATCTTGGTTAAGAAATTAGACAAACGCTTCAACACTTTCCCCAAAGTGATTATTAAAAGATAAGTGAAAACGGCGTTTACGACCCCACATTGCTATGCGATTATGATTTCTCATAATGTGCCATACCTCTCCTTAAAAGTGCGTCCCAATCATCAGAGGACAACCCTGTATACAACTACAGACAAACCTCATTAGCAAGTCCCTGGATAACACGTCACTCCTCATATTAAATCACCTTTCAGAAGTCCCGACTTTTTTAATGAGCCTTTTTACATACTGTACTCCGCTTATTGCGTCGTTATTTTTTCAACCACTCCGCTTAAGACGTCATTTTCTCTCTGTCAACCAAAAGCAATTAATTTTTGTTGAGCACGACCCTCAGCATTTTTCCTTGCAAAGATTGTTGCCTTATCAATAAATTTTAGAAATTCATCCAGGCTTATTCTTCGTTTCAATTTCCATATGATGGCAGGTTATGCAGTTAAATTGTAAGTACTACATACCATCTTTACTTATAATTTCCTTATAATTTGTCATCCATTTTATTAACTTAAATTCTTACTCTACCAATTTATATGAATAAAGTGTTAATTATAGGCACCCTATTTATAGAAACATTTAGAATTTCACTCTGCATTTAACATGAACTCCGCTCAGTAAGCCCTTTTTAAGTGGCCCCGAGAGTCATGTATTGTACTAACGAGATTAATGGTTGGTATTAATAAATAACTGATAGTAAGCAATTAAAAATATTCGCTGCAAGTGCAAGTGAGTTCTTTCCTTAACTATGGCTAGAAGAAATCACCTGGACGACTTCACACCTGGAAGAATGATCGGAATGTTGGATGAGGGGCATAGTGTATGACTAGTGTCGCTGAAGATTTCGGTATCAACAAAAGTGTCGTTTCGCGCTTGGAAGGTTTTCCAAACCACAGGTACAGCTGTTAGAAATGTTGGTGATGGCCGCCCCAGGAAAACCGCTACAGTGGATGACCGAAATATCGTCCTGCAGAAGAAAAGAGTCTGAAACCACTCAGCAAGCGCCATTGCTCAGCAACTGTGTACAGCAACGGGGCGACAAGTGTCGCTGTTTACTGTGTCCAGAAGCCTGCTCCACAAAGGTGGACTATTCATTCGCCCGTCGTCCTGAACGCTATATCCCTTTGAAAGTTGGCCATCGGCAGCACCGTTTAAAGTAGTGCAAGGAACACAAAAACTGGACATCTCATCAATGGAGTCGTCCTCTTTACGGATGAGAGTCGTTTCAGTACCACAAGCGATTCTCGACGCCAGTTGACATGGAGAGAGGTCGGCACACGGTTTCATCCCAGTAACATCACAGGAAGAGACCGTTGTCCTGGAGTTCTCGTTTGGGGAGTTATCATGCTGAACAGGCGGACAGAGCTCCACGATTTCGACAGAAGTTCCGTAACCTGAGATCGCTATTGTCAGGAGGTGATCTTTCCCCATGTGCGTCTGTTCCGAGGTGCCATTCGAGCAGACTTCGTGTTTATGGATGACAATGCGCGGCCACACCGGACTCCTCCTGTTCAGGAGCTACTGTAAAGTGAAGATATCACTCGAAAGGATCGCCCAGCGTACTCCCCTGGTTTAAATCCCTTAGAACATGTGTGGGATGCTTTGGGGAGGTGCCTTGCGACACGACTACATCCTTCGGGGAACACTCAACAACTGAAGCAGATGCTGATTGAGGAATGGGCACTCTTACCTCAAGAACTGTTGGGCAATCTGGTGCTGAGTAGGGAGAGATGGTGCGAAGGAACGATTGCAGAGAGTGGAGGGCATATCCCATATACTAATGAGCATATACTTGCTGTTCTTCCTCTTCTACAGAAAGTCATGTGTAACGGTACTATGAGTTCAATAAAGCCTTTTTTTTATTATTCCATACTGAATGATTGTATTCATTTTTGCTGCAACTATGCTTTCGTCATCGTTTAAAGACAAATTGATGTCTCTCGTTACTGAATTTCATGTCTCTCGGATGATTTCTCGTGGAGTTATGGCAAAAAGAACACCTGCTGCTTAAGTTTTGCACACCAGTGAATATGTATATACGTATGGGCTAGTATCGACTGCGCAAAGGGTCTGTATGCCCATATAACCACCGGGCGAGAAAACACATATCGCTTAGTAAATACATTATGCGTAGCATCTATGTTCAAGCCACGAGTCGGTTAAAATGTTTGAAAACGTATCTGCGAAAACGCTTGAAAATAGCAAAACGCACTTAGTTTCGGTGTCGATTTGCACGTCTGTAAACTCCGTGCTGCCTCCATAAGTATGCACACATTCTACCGAAAAAGTAATGTCGTTTTTTCGCATGTCAGTATTTCGCCAAGCCAAAACTATACTAAAGCTAGTAACACGAAACTTGGCTTGTATGTGAATTTAGGTGCTAGATTAGACAGCGTTTTCCAAAATTCTTAACCTATAGGGAGATAGGGGAGTGACAAAACGTTCTTTTAACATATCAGCCTAAAAACAGAGATCAATTGAATTCTTTTTATACCCCACCAGTAGCATATCGCTTCTGGGAGACGGAAGGTGCCTGGTTCGAAACCTGGTCGTGTCCGCTGACCTAACCGTTCGGAATTTTCCGTGGTTTTTTCTGAAACTTCGAGTAAGTACGGGTTAGGATCCCTTAGAAAGTCCCCACGGATGGCAATCCCCTACGCCTAGATCCCTGGAGCAGATAATTGGCCTACCACATGAATATTTAAAAATAAATTTCACAACATTTAGAAATTTCTCGTCTTAGGTGGGTAGATGTTAAATAAAAGAAAGAAAAAGGGGGGAAGTCATTTTCCTTGAAAAAAAAAAAAAAAATATATATATATATATATATATATATATATATATATATATATATATATATATATATATATATATATTATTGAGCAGTCGACGAAATTCGATTCTCTCACCAAAATACATAAATAAACAAATAAAATGGCGGGCAGAACAGTCGCAGAATGAAACCTTAAATATCAAATTATACTAGCTTGTTTAAAAATTAGTTACGATTTCAAGAAGAAAAAATGAGCTCTTCCAAAAACATTCCATCTCCCTTATATAAGAAGTTTAAACAAGCCATGACATCCATTTGTACAAAAAAAAAAAAAAAAAAAAAAAGAAATTTCGGCATTTGTTTGGAGTCGAAGAGGGGAAACAAAATATGTGCATTTTTAGAAGGAAAACAAACTAATAAGTTGAAAAAGTCTTCTTATTAACTCTATTGGAAGTATGCCAAACAATGCACAAAAATGTTACAGAATATATATATATATATATGAAAGGAGAAAACAAATTCTTTTATTCAAGTCTGGCTTATGATTTACTTTGCTTCCATTTAAAGACTAGTTAAAAATGATTGTTGGAACTTTCCGATTTTCACTCCCCCACTTTAAAAATATTATTTTTCGGCAAAACTGAATAAACGATTGTTATCTTATTAAAGCTAATATTTTGTATTTTAAAAACAGGGTTACTTTATTTCATGGAAACTTCTTAAACGATGAAAAAGATCAGAAGAAAAACAATCGACTTTGCACTAAGAATACAAAGATGTCTCTATATTTAAACTTGCCACGTAATTGAACTGTTGGATAAGAAATTCTATGTATTTAGACATGCTAAAAGCCTGATTTCTTTTATTTACTCTTTCTCATAAAAAAATATGACTTTCTTCTCAATTAACTGTAAGTACAGAAAATAAAGTTTCAAAAACTGTTCTGCTTTCAGAAAACTGCATCACCCTCATGTATTGCACTCGCTATGCTTGAACTCGTAACCTGAAGAATATGTATCAGGTTTTCCTTGAAAATGTTAAGTAAGGCGTAAAAACGGAAACTGTTTAAGACCCTACATCAATCGAAATTGTTGTGTATTGTTGTGTTTTTAAGGCGAAGTTAGACGAGAGCTATCTGCCTTTAGGAAGGGATTCCTTGGGCGGTGGTCGTTTACTCTTATTCGATTCACATTTTTTCTTCTACAAAGTCACTATGTGGTAACATGGGGACAACGTATTGAGGTCACAAGGTGACCATCATGAGAGTAGGACCCAACGACCTCCAAGTGACTGCGCATCGACGCTACAATGACCACTCGTGACCGGATTGTTACTGTCTCTTGAGGGTCACTGAAGGAGAAGATGATGGAAAGTATAAAAAAAATGCTTCAATCTTTCCATACTGTCACATGAAATGACGTGCTTTTTTTTTTCTTTAATACGATTAAAGTTATTGTTATAACGCATTCTGAGATATGCAAAAGACAAACAAAGCTCTTACCACCGCGCTTTTTGAACAAAAAATGTAGCCACTACTTCGGCTCCAGCTCAAGATAGTGCACAACCTTATTAGTATTCTTAAATTTGAGATTTTCCCTACTTCTTTGTGAAGAGATAGGATACGTCAAAAAGCTGATTATAAAAAAATGAAAGTTTGGATATAGTGAACGACTCCGGTTATAGTGAACCTCCGGGGACCGGAAAATTTCGTTCACTATATCCGAAGCTTACTATAAGCGAAGTGTCCCCCATACGAGCAAGGAATGCATTATGTATAAAAGTAAAAAATATTGTTTTATACCCGCGCTGAATATTTGTGTAAATCAAACATAATTAATCGTATTTATGTCTTATTACTCCTAAGTGCTACAATAATTTGGGAGATTCCATTCAATTGGCCGTAAAGTGCTATAGCCAATCAATCAATAGCGAGCAGTGGTAATCCTTGAGGCTGTTCTACCTGAAAACGGAGGATTCCGGTTGATTTTCGACCAAGGTAGGGAGTAAACTTATAATCACATAACTTTGAGAATTTTCAGAATGTTTCCTCTAAAACTAGAATAAGAACTGACATTGCGATAAAATTTAAAAAGTTATTTAATTTTTTTTTAATATTATTAAACTTGACACTTTTTTAGAGAAAACGCTATTTTCTCGAATTTTACCCAAGATTAGAAATAAATTTACGATGATATAATTATGAGAATTTTCAGAATGTTTCCTAAGAAACTAGACTGGGAACTGACATTGAGATAAATTTTGAAAAACAATTTAATTTTTTTTTTAAATAGTGAAACTTGGCACTTTTTCAGAGGAAAACGTTTTTAATAGACGTTCACTTAAGATGTGAAATGAACTTATGATGCTAGAACTATGAAAATTTTTATAGACTGTTTAGCAATTACATTTGAAACCATAGATACTGTGAACTGAAACAAATTTCAAATTTGAAAAGTTACTTCATTTTTTGAAAAAAAAAAAATTATTAAACATGCCACTTTTTCGGAGAAGTCTGCTTTTTGGTTAACTTTCACTACAGATAAAAAATAAACTTACATTCCTAGAACAATGAAATATTTCAGAATATTTCTTCGGGAACTGTACTGTGGACTACTGCAAATTTAAAATCTGAATAACCAGTCAGTTTTCATAAGAAGAAAGAAGGAAAAACATTGTTTTTTAAACTCAAATTCAAAATTGGCTGACTGAAAAATTTTCTTTCAAAAGTAACTTTGAAGTATAAATTTATAGATGTATTTAAGAATGTTTTGGGGCCAAAAATGTACTGCATTTTGCTTTTTACAAATTTTATAATTGAAACTCGTAATTGTTTATGAAACCTAATGAACATGACTTCTGATCAAGATTTAAAATAAAATTACAGTAGAAAAGCTACTGAAAAATTTATAATGGTTCTTCTGAAACTACTTTACGATGCTTTATGAACATTAAGTTTATAAGAGCAATTTAATTTAAAAAATAAGTAAATAAATGAAGATGATATTTCAGACGGAAATTCAAAGAATTTCAGCAGTTTTATCGCGTTTCAATCGAATTTCATTTGAAAAAATCAACTCGCGCTGATCTCTAATACTCAGGGGCGGCCCTAGAGCCGGACAAACCGGACCCCTGTCCGGGGCGGCAAATTTTAGGGGCGGCATTTTGGCTCGAATTTGAAAAATACATTTTGTATTAGCAAAAGAATTGTTAAAAAATATTCCGAAGAATATCATTCTATATAACTTTACTAGCTGAGGTACCCATCCGTCATTGATGGGTTTTTACTAACCGTGCGAAATATTGTTTGCATTGTAGGAGTACAAAAAAATGGAATTAGCATACTGGCAGAAATATAGAAAGCAAAGTTATAACTCTTGCGTTTTGTTCAAAGATTACAGGTTAGAGAGTAACAAACTACTGAGACAAACTGTCAATAGAGAAAATGCTTTACATTCAAAATTAACGTTTTCTTTTAGTGAATGAGCTTCAATGAATATTAAACCGAAAAGAGAATATCTGGAAAATGCTTTGTAATAGCAAGTAGCCTATATTTAACACTGCAACGTCTGATTGAATTATATTTTGAGGATTTTACTTGATGCGTGGAAAACTTTAAATCAAAGTTTACATCATACTTTAATTCAAACTTGTAGAAAATTCAAATCCTGTAATTTTAATTTACTAACCGCCTACTATTTAACAACATTTCATTTCATTCCGTTTTGTCTTTTAGTTGTTTTTAAAAAGTGGTCAAACAAAATTTTCTCAATAATATATATATTTAATTAGGAAGAATTCAAACAATGTTATTTAACTATATCTCCTCGACAGTAATTGAATTTTGTTCTATTAACTTTAGAAATTTTAATATTATGCCTGTAAAATTTTTGCACAATTTTCTCAAAATTAAAAAAAATAATAATAATTTTAAAGAAGAAATCGACGTAATTTGTTTAAGTCGAACAGCCACCTATTGTATTATCTCCAGACGCCCTCCCCCTCTCTCCCTGCCCCCTAAAAAAGAAAAGAAAAAATACAATGCAACTTTTACAAATCCTTTCAATTTATACAAATCTTTTAAAAATGTCTATCATGCTTTGTTACCCGTATGACCTAATTTCATTCTGTTCTCTTAATCTGTTTTTGATGGATGCCAGAACAAACTTTTAAAGCAATTTTTACAAAATCTCAAAGTCTATGAATTATTTAAAACAATTTTGGTATCTATTGTTTCAATTAACTTACCATTCAATATAATTCTAAATTTCATTCTATTCCATTGAGTCATTTTTTAACAAAGGGCGAACATACATTTACGCACAGTTTTCAAACAACAGTTTCAAATCTCAAAACTTTTAAACGAATTATAAATATTTTAGCTCCTGCAGTTTAAATTAAGTTGCCACTTTTGGTGTTGCAATAAATTTCATTTCATTCGCTTCAGTTGTTTATATGTGATGTGCAAACAAATATTTACACATTTTGCATAGATTTTTCACAACCACAACGTTTCCAGTTGAGATTCAAATTACACTTTGTTAATGAAATTCAACAAGCCAAATACTCTCCCATATTTCTAGATCGCATTCCTGGTGCCAAAAAAATCGCATTCTTAGTAAGGTATAAAGGTATTGACAAATCTAATTCCAATGAGGCTAAAATTGATGAAAGAATTTTAAGTTTTTGTTCCAGTGATTTGGTTTCAGGATTATTTAACTCTCTCAAACAGTTCATGTTCCTATGCTCTATTATTATTTGGTACAAAATCTTCAGTTGCGTGAATCTATTAAGAAAGCTATTGCAGTCAAAAGACAACGATTTACCACCTGCTCTAGAACTCTTAAGAAACTGTAAAGATTTTTTGAAAGGATCTTCAAATGGATGTAATTTTAAATGAAATATTCTGTTATGCAAGAGAACTGACCGACGAGATAGTATTCCGGCTAACACTGAGTTTACTCAGCCACATAGCTTATTAATTTTGATTGCGAAACATCAGATGATCTGGTGAAAGATCCTAAATTAAAATTCCCGATAGTTTTATTTTTTTTACAGTAAACAAAGCGATTAATACCTTAGAGTGCAGATTTAATTTAATAAGTACCCAATGTAATTATTTTAAATTTTTGCAGGGCATATATGAGTTAAAAGATACTCAGTGCTAATTAAACATTGTAATACAGTGTAATTGTAATAGTTTTAACACTGTTTATCCCTTTAACGCGCAGTGTTCCCGCTCTGGGAACACCAAACTCTGACATTTTGACTGTTACCAGTCATGAAGAATAGATTTGATTTCTATAAAAATAGTTGGGGGTGACATAGCTCCATGAGAATCCTTTACTTTTTACCAAGTCATTTCCCATAAAAAAATTGTCACGATTATTTTTAACAGCACTGACATCTGCTAAAAAATGGAAGAATGCGAGAACAGCTGGATAGATTGCCCAATGCTGAAAAAAGGGCAGCCAGCTGTCGTCAAAAAAGGGTCTATAGATCTGTGGCACGCGATGAACGTTTCGATCGTCTGCCATCTTGCTGGTAGTTAAGTCGAGCGATGGCAACGGCTGCCCTTTTTTCAGCATTGGGAAAGGGTTGCGCCTCAAAGGGTTATAGAGTAAACAATTGGAATTGGAATGCTGACCGATGGGGAATCGGAATAAAAATGCGCTTGATCCAGTAAATGAAAGTGTCAGTTGGCCTTATTAGGCAAAAAGGAAAGCTCAGTTGAAATTTTAAAGCTAATTTCAACTCTAGATTTTACACCACATCTTGCTATTGCTTCGAGAATTTCGCTTTCTTTGCCTATAATTGTGGCAAGAGCAGAGAAGAGTTTCTCAAAATTAAAGTTAACTAAAAATTTCTTATGTTCCACAACTCTTCCAGATAGGTTAAATAATTTAACTACATTGGCTATCGAACATGAATTAGTTGAAAAATTGATTAAGAGAAAAAGTCAGGAATTTTACGGAAGTGAAAAAAAAAAAAAAAAAAAAAAAAAAACCTCTTGATTTTTCTCTCTTTCTTTTGGTTTTTAGCTTAATGTGTGGTTTTTAATAAATATGGTTTTTCTCATGCAGTGTTATGTTTAAAGAGCCATTCAAGTTTTATAGGCATAAAAACAGTATATGTGAACAATATTTCTTTTAGTAGTAATTTAACTGTGTTGGGGGGAGCGGCATTTTATATTTTTGTCCGGGGCGGCAAAACTGTTAGGGCCGGCCCTGCTAATACTTACTACAAAATTTACATCAAGAAAAGTCCATTTTATCGTTTTAATTTTAAAGTTATAATTATATTTCTAAAATTTTTCAGAGAAATTCTAAAAAATACAGCTAACAATTGTGTCCATTACATGAATAAAGATGGCGTGACATGTATGCTTGGACCCCCAAACCACCCATATTTCAAGCTTTTCCCCTAGTCCCCGATTCGACTTTCGCTCGTCAGGTTAAACAGCCTTAACCTGTGATATTGCACCGGGAATGGAAAATGCAATCGTTCAAGGACGAGAGATATGTCCGTTTTTGTTTCTCATGATATGTACCCTACTTTTAATTAAGCGCTTAGTAACCGAAAAATGCCATTGATTCTAACCGACTAAGAATTTAATCCCCTTTTACAGACGTCCCCGGATAGCAAGCGTGAATACAATCATTAGGGGCACAGTCTGAGCGCTTGTGGTCTTTTCTTTCTGGTCAAGAATGAGAATGAAAAAAGTTGCATGCTTCTTTTAAAAATTGCCATTGCTACCTTCTTCATTGCGCAAGTGTGGGTGTCACGGGCTTTCATGCAGGGTGGATAAGATGAGCTTATCTTTAAAGCACTGTGACTATCGGACAAAAGGAGTACTGGGAGGAATACACCACAAGACTTTTTGCAAGGGCTATTTTGCAAGGGAATTGAAGAGCTAAAGATTAGTAAGCATCACTGCAATGAATAAATTCTTCGTTTCACAGCGGTCAAGAGTCTAAAAGCCCTTTCTCTAGTGCGCAACTGTTCCCCTCCTCCACTCGCCATGTTAAGGCTGTTCTTCGAAAAAAAAGAACTCTGTTTTTAGTCTTGGTACACAAATTGAAATAAACTAATAGCACCATGGTCTCCAAAAAATTCCAGATGGTTCTTCATAAGCTGTTTTACACACTACGATAAGCGAAAACGCTGTGGCTTTTGTGAAATTTTCAGAGAAAATTCTTAAACATGGATTTGAGCTGCAAGATTTTCCGAAGAGTGACACGCTTTGCGAAAATTTCCGATTTTTAAGAATTTTTTCTAAAAGTATTGAAACTGATACAGTTTGGCCGGTCTTCGCAGTATGTAATACAGCTTGTAAAGAAACAGTTTCAAAATTTTGAAGTGCCTGGCATAATTAGTTTATTTGTAATTATGTACCAAAATCACATGATTTTTTCGAATAACTCTTAACCTGGCCACTGACAATTCCCCTGTATTTCGGAATAGATGCTTGATAATCTCTTTGTGTATTTGTCTAATGCAATATAGACAACCTTTCAGCATGTAGACATCGAATAACTTCATCGCCGCCATTTCCAGAATTTTCGAAGCTCAGTTTAAGGTTCACTAAAACCGAAAAATGCTATGCACATTTCTAATGTAAGTGAATCGGGATTAACGATTTGCGTTCACTATAGTCGAAAGTTCCCTCCGGGTTCACTATAATCCGAGTTGACTGTATTTAGTATCATGGTCGTTCACACTCATGGGTGCAATGCAACTGGATAACAACATTGATAAGACAGCAAGAAGCAAATAGTGTATAACTATAATTTTTAATAAATACCTGTAATTTTTTTTCTAAATTACGTGTATAATGCAGTTTAATCGTGTGGAGCATTAGTATTACTAATATTTTAATATTTTAGTTGCATTCCCACTAGAGTGAAATATTTATTTCTTGATACATAGTAAGATTTGATAATCAAACATTAGGGGATATCGAAAACAACTTTCTTTTTATTTAAATTCGCTCCCCCTTAGTGCTATTTTTTGGCCAAATTATCTCAATAAAAAATGTGCCAAATTTCAACTCGATCGGTTTAGATCTTCAGTTGCCGCTTTGGACTTAAGGCTGTTCTTCGAAAAAAAATAACTCTGTTTTTAGTCTTGGTACACAAATTGAAATAAACTAATAGCACCATGGTCTCCAAAAAATACCAGATGGTTCTTCATAAGCTGTTTTACACACTACGATAAGCGAAAAAGCTGTGGCTTTTGTGAAATTTTCAGAAAAAATTCTTAAACATGGATTTGAGCTGCAAGATTTTTCGAAGAGTGACACGTTTGCGAAAATTTCCGATTTGTAAGAATTTTTTCTAAAAGTTTTGAAACTGATACAGATTGACCTGTCTTCGCAGTACGTAATACAGCTTATAAAAGACAGTTTCAAAATTTTGAAGTGCCTGGCATAATTAGTTTATTTGTAATTATGTACCAAAATCATATGATTTTTTCGAATAACACCGTTAAAAGCTTGGGGGAAAAATGAAAAAAAGCAACTTTTTGAAAATTTTCTAGTAAATTTCGCTGACACACCTTAGAGACATTTCATTCCTTTAGTACTACTATTTTACGTGCAAATCAAGTCTTAATAACGTAAATAACGTAAGAAATGTGTTTGCAATAGTTGTTAACAAATGGCGCTGTAATCGCAAGCGTCCGTATTCTCCCGATCTGACTCCTTGTGACTGCTTTTTGAGGGCCTACTTAAGGACTATGTCTACCGGAACCATCCAGAAGAATAATCTAATCTTCTAATATATAAAATTCTCCTGTCACGGTGTTTGTCACCATACTCCTCCGAAACGGCTTGATCGATTTTAATGAAATTATATATATATATTCGTTAGGGCTGAGAATAGGTTTTTAACTATGTCTCATGCCCCTAAGTCACAAGGGCGGTCCACCCCAAAATTTTAAGCACCAGAGTCCTAATAAGTTCATTCAGGATTTTTGCCTCGACATTAGCGCATAGAGTCACTTTTCAAATGTGTTTTCCAGATAACGTGGAGGGAGGGGGGGGGGGCGTTAATAAAATGTTGAAAGTCGCACAAGGTTTGCAATTTTTGATAATTGATCGTATTTTGATCGTAATTATGAGAATTTTCAGAATGTTTCCTAAGAAACTAGATTGGGAACTGACATTGAGATAAATTTTGAAAAACAATTTAATTTTTTTTTTTTTAAATAGTGAAACTTGGCACTTTTTCAGAGGAAAACGTTTTTGATAGACTTTCACTTAAGATGAGAAATGAACTTATCATGCTAGAACTATGAAAATTTTTAGACTGTTCCTTCAGAAACCATACTGTAAACTGAAACAAATTTCAAATTTGAAAAGTTACTTCATTTTTTGAAAAAAAAATTATTAAACATGCCACTTTTTCGGAGAAGTCTGCTTTTTGGTTAACTTTCACTAGAGATAAAAAATAAACTTACATTCCTAGAACAATGAAATATTTCAGAATATTTGTTCGGGAACTGTACTGTGGACTACTGCAAATTTAAAATCTGAATAACCAGTCAGTTTTCATAAAAAGAAAGAAGGAAAAACATTGTTTTTTAAACTCAAATTCAAAATTGGCTGACTGAAAAATTTTCTTTCAAAAGTAACTTTCAAGTATAAATTTATAGATGTATTTAAGAATGTTTTGGGGCCAAAAATGTACTGAATTTTGCTTTTTACAAATTTTATAATTGAAACTCGTAATTGTTTATGAAACCTAATGAACATGACTTCTGATCAAGATTTAAAATAAAACTAGCTGGCTACCCGTTCTCCGCACGGTAGGAAAAGAACATTTTCCTTACACGTACAATTCGAATTAAACCCAGTGATGCGGAATCTAAAAAAGTGAAAAATTATTTATATCGTGATGAAACGTTGACGTTATGAGTGCAAATCTGAGATGACTGCAACATGATGGCAAAAAAACTATGTCAGTGTCACTGGCGATCAAAAAAGAAGCAACTTCTCTTGGATGACCTTGCCCAGGCTTTTTCTCGGTTTATTCGGTATCGTGGAACTGCTTCTATAAGTTGCACACGACGATAGGCGTTAAATTGAACTCTCTATCTAGTCTCCACACATGGGATCTAGGTCAAGTGGTGGGGGTGTCCTAGGTGGGGGGTCTTTCTAAGGGAAACTAACCCGTATTTACGCTAAGTTTTGCAGGAAACCAGCCATATATGTTTCCTAATATATGCATGTTGCGAGTACAGTTTTATTTTCCGAACGGAATACAGGAAAACTCCGAACGGTTAGGTCGGGGGACGCGACCTGTTTTGAACCAGAAACTTTCCGCCTCCCAGTTCAGAGCGCTATAATCTCGGCCATTGGTCGGACTAAGTCATTGCTAGGGGAATATTATAAGCAATTGGGACCTTTGTTGTACACATGATTGCAATGTTATTCTCGTATTATTATTATTTATATCTCTTATTATTTGGTTAATTTTTCATTTTTATTTCATATTCCTGACTTTTCATACTCTCTTGATTTTTGGGTCTTTGTGCATGCGCATATTCAATTATCATTCCCCATTAACGTTACTGAATTAAGTAGTTCTCCCTATCGCCACTTCTACACCAAAGACGTCAATCTACATTTTCCTCGTTTCAAGAAAACGCTTACAAAGGTTCATTGCTTCAGTTTATACTGATTAATCAATTTTCTTGCAAACTAATCGGTATTAAGATATGACGCTTTGACATAGTATACAGGAATTCTTAAGATCTTGAAAATGAATTTAGTTAAAAATAACCAAAGTTACAGGTTCGCGTTATTGACGTGGTGATTTGGTAATGTTCTAATTGTTTCATATCCAATGCGTTTTCCTTTTACGAGTCAAGAGCTGTAAAAATGAGAATTTTCACTTAATTGTTAAATTTAACTGCTTAAGTGGCAGCAACGGACTCCGTAACTACGGAAACTGTAGCAATATTAAAAATAGAACATGAAATGAAATTTATTTATGCTTGCTAGAACTGTCATATTGGCGAAATTAACGCCGATAGTCGATGGCAAATAGCCAAAATGAATTCTAAATTTAACTTCACAGTAAAAGCAATGATTTACAGGCAATACCAGCTACATTTACCAGGCTTAAAAACAGTCTCGTTCATCTCCCCCCCCCCAAAAAAAAAAATCGTATTTATACAGAATTCCTATTTTACTATACCCTGTTTGGCGGAATTAAAAAAAATAATCTATCCATCCGCTCGTAACATTCGCTCATCTCAATCGTACCATAGAATTAGCAGTACAAACGCAAAAATACACACGCTATTAAACACGGCGTTACGCTACATTTGAATATTTATCGCCAACTTTTCTAAGAAGGGTACTAAAGAAGGAATCCGCATACGCCATTTCGAGAGATTTTTTTTTTTTTTTTTTTTAGAGAATCATTCCAAGCACTGATTTAACAGCAATCAAAATGGGAAACAATTATTTGTGTATGGTTCGATCGCCAAAAATAATTTTAAAAAATAAATTTAATTTAATTAAAAATTAATGAAGCCATCTAATTGAAAAGTAGCACAGCAGTATTTTAAATTATCAACTATAACGTGTTTTATTTATTCCAATTTACCGAATGCGAGAATTTCATTTCTTTTGAAATTTGGCGGCATTCCCCCTAAATAAATCAATTTACTTAATTTGGGGGAAAATTCCGAAGATCGATTGCTTAAAATCGCCTTAATAATTTCACTATTTCTGCATGGAAAATTAAGTTTAACGCCGTATTCTAATAAAACCTACACACACAAACCTAAACCTATTTCGGTTTTCTCGCAGTAAATTGCGCCAAGCCCAAAACTGTGCAAATCGGTAGACTACTTTCTCAAAATATGCCATATCATCCATTTTATTTTACGCCAAACTATAAAATATACGGTTTAGTTTCGGAAATCTCCAAATCCTTATTCTTTTACACATAAAAACATTGAATTCCTGCTCTGATTTCCCACGCAGACGATATTTTAATTAAAAAATAACCTAGCAAATATTCTATACAGAAAAAAATGATTATTCTTTTATTTTTAATTCAAGAATCTAAAATCATTTACTAAATTCGCCAAACATGGCAACCTCGATGCTTATTTCTCCCTTTTTTGACTACAGGGGTTACAATCGCGGAATTGCGGAGAGCAAAAATTGGCGATTTTGACGGGTTTTTTTATCAATAATATCTCCTAAACTAATTCGAATTTCGAAATTTAATTCAGCGGAAGACCTTCCTCGAAATTTTTCGAATCCGGAGACACCTCGATCAAAACTCAACTCCCAGCCGTTTCGGAGGAGATGATGTTACACACAGACACACGACGCGCACAGATTTTAATAGTATAGACTAGCCGCGTGCCCGTTCTTCGCACGGTAGGAAACGAATATTTTCCTAAAGTATAATCGTACCTGTGCAAAAACAAAATCTAAAAAAAAAAAAAAGTTCAAATAGTCCCTTTGTTAGTAGGACTTAACAATAAAAGTTCGAGTATATACTTAACAAAGTAATAAATTACATTATAATTTCTTGTCATGCGTAAAACACGGCTTTAAAAAAATTAAAAAGTCGCGAAATTCCGTTCCGTGTTCTGCGGTGTAAACTCTAAAATAGAAAGACAGACATAGAAAGAAATAAACTCGGACACGTAACTGGGATAAATATTGACTGTTTATTGGTTTCTATATTTACAAATTCGCAGCTGTTGTACAGGGTTGATAATGAATATTTGAATTATGTGGTCATGGAAAACTGAATCCAGATTTAAAAAAAAATTCAGTTACTGAAGATAACTCAAAAGGCAGAAGACAAGAAGCTTTCTAAACGGAAGGCTTGAATAGTTTATGACAAAAAGTATCGTTATCCAGTGATTGAATATCTACGTTGAGATGGTAAGAGATGGCTCTTTCTGCAGACGCCTGTGAATTGTTAGTGAAGAAATGTCCTGCGTCTTCTTGTGATAAGTTCGTATCACTTATTCGGAAAACTATGATTCTAGAGTTTTGAAGAGCTTTGAATAGTTGCTTAGAACATACTTGAATTCGAGACGTGATGGCCAGAGAAATGCTCCAGGGACTAAGCTGAAAGTTCAATTCCTTCCAAGCAGATCATACGGCAGATGATATCGTTCTTGAAAAAACAAAAGGTTGAAAATTGAAAATATTTCCTCCCTGGATTTAGAGAACGATGCGATGGTAGGAGCTGGCTCTTCCTTCAGACGCCCGTGGGATTGTTCGGGGAAAGGTTTCAACGACTTGACTAGTTTATGACAAAAAATATCGTTATCCAGTGATTGAATATCTACAATGAGATGGTAAGAGATGGCTCTTTCTGCAGACGCCCCTTGTTAGTGAAGAAATGTGCAATGTGCAACTTGACGCTGCTCACAATGGACTCGCTATGGCACACAATTGGAAAACGATGATCCCCGACACTTTATAATCTTGACGTCACGGAAGATGGAGATATTTGTAGTAACGTAGTCACATTAAAGTACAGTAACCGGAGAAATGTTCATGAATAAAGCTCCTGGTCTATCACTGAAGAAAAATCATTCGTTGAGACTGCAGCGTATAGACACTGAAGACTCTTTCTGAGGACTTTTAGAGCTTCCTCAGACTTCGATAGGTCTTAAAGTCGTTCATTTTTGATTGATTGAAACATAGTACATACAGCTGCTATTATATTTTAGTGGTGAACTATTACGACTATTGAGGAGGAAGTCTACCGAGTAGATTTAGTTTGTACTGTGAGGCATGCTGTTGGTGGTGCTGGGACTATTGAGCATTAAAATGTGTTTGCTAAATATTGAATGGTTTTAAATTGGAGGTGTTCACATGGGTGATTATGGGTTTTTTCGGATGCAGGAGAGGCGAGAGAAAAATTTACGGATACGTCTGAATTTCTTTTTACGGTATGTAATATTGGTAAAGTCGTTAAGTGTGTGTGTGTGTGGTGGAACAGGTGGTGGGAATCGTGGAGTAGGAGGTGACGGTGTGGTAGGTGGGAATGGATCTGGTGGATTGTCTGAGTAGTATGGCTGTGGTATGAGATGATAAGGCATGCGTGTGATTCTGATATGTCTGGTGTATCTAGAAAAGTCGGGCATGGGTTTTAATCCTCTAATATATAGCATTGCCTCGGGTGTGGGTCTACTGAAAGAAGTATTGGCTGTTGTGTATGATGAGATGGAATGCGTGTCACTATTACATGTTGTGTAAGATGAGACGGAATGCGTGTCACTAGCTGTTGTATAGGATGAGGTGGAATCTGTGTCACTATTGTCTGTGGTGGGTGTTGTACTTACTACCGGGGACTCCTCCTCCTTCACCACTGGCACACCCGAGACGACAGCAGGGGGCCGAACAAAAACAAAACGAAACAAAAGTTTCCGTACGAATAAATGCAGTATAATAAAAGCTCCAAAGAACAGCAAAAAAGACGCCATACTTCGAACAAGGTCTGATATAGACTGAAGTCATTTGTTGAAGTTCCATAACTTTACATTGTTATGTGAACAATGCCAGAATTTGAAACATGCAGTTTGATTGTTACGTTCTTTTTTTCTCTATTATTAAGTAACAATACTGAAATAATGTTTAAAAAATGATGTTTTGCAAATGTTATGAATAAATATGTAAACAAATGCCTATTTTTCCTCTTTTTCGGTGCAGTATTTAAAAAAAGTGATATTCGTATTTAAAAAAAAAAAAAAAATCGTATTATAGTCGTATTCTCGTACCATCACGCTGTCATAAGTAACAAATTTCTAAAAAATACAGCTAACAATTGTGTCCATTACATGAATAAAGATGGCGTGACATGTATGCTTGGACCCCCAAACCACCCATATTTCAAGCTTTTCCCCTAGTCTCCGATTCGACTTTCACTCGTCAGGTTAAACAGCCTTAAGGAATTTGTCGCTAAATTTAGCAACTTTTCACTGTATTTAGTGAATAAATTTTTTGGAAAGTGACATTTTTGATGATCTTGCTCTATAATTTAGAGATTCAAATGAATTTGGAGTATTGTTTCAAACTTTCTAAGATTTTAAAATCTAATCAGTACTACTTTAGAAAAGAAATGATGCGATGAAATGTTTAAGAATGGATCGTGAATGAACAGACATATCAGGGACGTAGCTAGAGAATAGGCAATGGAGGCCTCGGCCCCTTCCGAAATTCATACTTTTCTTAATTGGGTGTCAATAATCAAGCTTTTTCGTAGAAATGCTATCTTAATTAGAAATGCCTCCTTTTGGGACCGCCCCGATTTATCTTTTTCTTTCTGGTTATGTGCCCGAGACGTACATTTCAATCATCCAATTTTATGTGTACTTTTATCCGCTATTATACTGTAAATATTCAAATATAGTATGAGTGCTATTTTAAGTATGAGGGTTCTATTAGAAAATAGAGCAACATCCATTCGAAATCTATTATTAATTTCAGTTGGTATTTTTTTGGAATTAACCCCTTATTGGTAGGATATTTTTTCGAAATTATTATTATTATTATTTATTTATTTTTTTTTTCATAGTTACCAACCCATACCGAACACATCTAACCGCTTTTTGGAAACAGTAAATTTTTAATATCTTTTCAAAATGTTAACCAACCCACACGTACATTTGGAAACTAAATATGGTATTCAGTTGTCCACGATCTTTTTCTATATTCTAACATATAAATCACTGTACATATAAAGTGGTTAATTATATGGCACGCGCCGCCGACTGTGCGGGCACAAAAACGCCGAAAGTGTGAGATGCGACTTCGGAGAAGAAGGGGTTGAGATCGATTAATGTGTTTGAAATATTTTATATTCCTAATTTTCAATAAACACAGTCTTAAAAGTACTTACTTTTTCTACTTCAGAATAGCTGTTCCATCTGACTGCAGAACTTCGCTTACTCTAGATACTCATTTATTGCTTAGGGATTGAATCGCGTAAATATAAGTTACGGGAACAATCAAAATGCATTTAAAACTTTCATAAATGTGAAACTTAACACAATTTAAAACTTTTTGATGAAAATTATCTAATTATTTGCAATCTCGGCTATTATAAACTAAATAACGGCTTACGTTTTTTTCAAATGTAGAAAACGCAATGATAAAATTGGTAAAGCTTAATCCATAATTTAGGCCCGTGAAAGTCATAAAATTCAAGAAAAATATTTCAAAATATATATAACATATACACAAAAGTTAACAGACTCGTACGAAGTCTAATACAAGTGAACACTTCCAATGGCTCAACTTCGGTTAGTAACCTTGAGAGAAGAAGTAACTGCAAAATAGGATTTGACCAACACATTTGCACAGTTGTAAACGGGAAAAAAATGTTCCCAATGCTTGCAAAGGTAACCAAATGCAGGTCATTTTTTATTCTTTGTGTACTCTTATCTTCAAATTAATACCAGACGCATGAAACGTACTTCGAAAGTTAGTTTAGAGGGGGGCCCCCCCACAGGTATTAATCAATCAGTCCTGGGTTTTGACAACAAAAAGGCCTCTTCCGCTGATCTTTGTGTTTCGGTTCTTTTCAAAGAATTCAATAATGAGCGGTCGTTATGACCAATGGTCCAGATCTGATAACTGTATTTTTCTCTAACTGATGTTTTCGCTCTTTCCACGGTGAAAGGTGCGAAGGTAAGTGACATTTGATCAGAGCTGGGGTGTACTGTCAAAGAATACTGTTCGTAGAAAGGCACTTTTATAAATGATGTTTAGCTGTGAAAGATGCAGAGTAGTCACACAACACTATCAATCTACTTTAATTTAAAGAAATCTTTTATATTTTTCACTATAAGAGAGAGAGACATAATAAAAAATATAGAACGGATTTGGGGGCCCCTCTGAAACCGGGGCCAGGTGCCTTGCATCCGCAGCACCCCCCCCCCCCCCCGGGCCGGCCACATGAAATTGTTGATGGTTTGGAATACGACTGGCAACGTATTTAAAATCTACGAAAAAGTAGTTTGGCGGAAGTGACCGCCGGGATAATACGTAAGTACCGTTTCAACGCGCCAAAAGAGCTAGATGAAAACTAAAGTAAACAAACTAGCGATAAACGCACCAGTTAAGGAATCTGAAGACACTTGATTATTAAAATTACATTAATTGGCAATCCAAAATAAATAAAAATGTAACGGCATGCTTTAGTTACATGTTGTTCCAAATCGCCATTTTAATTCTAAATTACGATTGCCACATAAAAGCAAAAAATCGTCATGGTAACTGCATATGTTTAATGATCGCGACCTTGGCGAGAGTCGAGGCGTTAAAAATCAACCCACAACAAGTAAGACCAACCCAAGACCAAAGTAGGAATCAACCCAAGACAGACAAACCTGTCCACTCATGGACAGGTTTGTCTTGGACAGGTTTGTCTGTCTTGGAGTGGACAGGTTATGATGCAATATATAAAACGATGAAGTATATTTGTAATATACTTGGCGGAGATTGTAAAATAGTTTTAGTAATCGATTTTAAGATAGATTTCGATTACAAAGATGGGTTTTACGAAACAAGAAAGAAAAATACAGCACAGTCATGAATAATGATACACTTTTGAAACTTAATGAAATATGTAAGAAAAATAGGGACGACGTATAAAATAATGATACGATTTTAATATAAAGCACTATAGTGCATATTTTAAACCTGAAAGTGTTTCAGATTTTCATCCTTTTTACTTTCCGAACATACACCCAAAAACGGCAGAAGTTATGAAATTATCCTTATCAGTGTAGAAAAATCTAAAATGCCATACGTTTTAGTGCTACCATCTATGGGCTGTATGTAAAACTAAAAGTAATTTTTTAAGAACCAGGAAACATTTTTAATAACATAATGGCGACAATCATTTTATATTCATATTTTGCTTTCATAAGAATAAGAAATTGATTAATTGATTCCACTGCTGTTTTGCCGTAGAATGTAATTTTTGTAATCAAATGAGAATTTTTCCGAGATACTGAAATTTATTTCCAATAGATTATATATATATTATATATATATTTAATTCTTAATATTCATATTACGGAAACGAAGCAAAAATGGGGTATACTGATTTTGTGGTACTTACGTATTATACCGGCGCGCGGTCCGCCAAGACGAGTTATTTTTCCCGAAGATAAATGTCAGACGCATGAAATTATTAATAGTTTGGACTACGATTGGCAACAGTTTGCCAGCACATTTGACGAACAAATATTTTGACGGATATGACCGCCGGGATAATACGTAAGTACACTGATTTTTATTTGTGGCATATTTGAGTTTGCTTTTTAATTACATTATTATTATTATTATTATTTTTTTATTTTTTTTTTTTTAAGTGTGGATGTATACTTGCAATCAGCAATATTATTTATATCATTGGAATTGTTAAGCTGAAGTTTGTGACTGTGAAAGATACATAATATTAGATTTATTAAATAATGAAATTACGTGAAGCCCACATGAAAATACTAAATTGTATTGATATAATTATATAGAATTTAAGTAATGTATACATTATTAGTAGTAATAAATATATCTATATAATATATGTAATATCATTTTAAAAGCTAACGTATTAAAAAAAGTTTGATATTGCATTTTAGATAGGGGTTAGAAATAAAAACTCTTTCTTTCTAATAAATAAAAGAAGAATGGAAAAAAAAGGAAAAAAGAAAGAAAGAAAAGTATTAGTGCTAAGTATAAAAAGTTTTCTTATCCTTAAAGGAGAATAAATGTTAAAAACAAAAATTATTAAACAGACTAAAAGTATTTTAAAGAATACAAATGCTCCAGAAAATTTAAGCAATAATCTTTAATCCCTAATTCTTTAATTGAATCGTTATTTCTTAATTTACACTGTTGTAAAAAATGTTTACGCCCCCGGGTGGGCTCGAACCACCAACCTTTCGGTTAACAGCCGAACGCGCTAGCCGATTGCGCCACGGAGGCTTGTTAACTGACTTCTAAAATAAATTAATAACCGAAGCTTTAATTTTTTTTTAAATTTTTTCATCAATTTGAAGGTCGTATTTGTGGAGGGGGGATGCCCACGTTATTATTATTATTATAATTTTTTTTGTTTCTGGATGCATCCCTAGTAATCTTAATCGTAGAAGATAAAAGCTTGAAACTAAAGATAGGTTGGATATTTGCATTGGCAGGTATTGAAAAAGAAAACCATTTCCGTATCCATGTAAGCGAAAAAATTATCCATGTTTTATGAAAATGTCTAAAATTCAAAAAGTCGCAAAACAGCATGCCCTGCCTATCTTAGTATAACTGACTGTTTCTATAAGAGGAATACGGCTAACCACTGTTGCCGCACCACTGATTAGCGGCTAGAGATGGCCAATGATTCGATGAGTCGAATCAGTGATTCGAATCTTGGTACTGAGTGGCTCAGTCTTTACACTCACTCTCTACTGATTCGAATCTCAAGCCCTCAACTGTGGGGAAATACATTCCAAGTTCGAAGGGAAGGAAAACTTATTTTCCCTTACTCTTTCGACTCTTTACGACTCTTTTCGACTCTTTACGACTCTTTTCGACTCGATAGATGATTTGATACAGCAAATGAGTGGGTGTGGGTGAGTTGGTCACTGAGTTGGTGCAGCAACGAATCTTTACTGATTCAGTGTTTCGCTCTGTTTCGGTGATTGTACGATCGTTGAGATTTGTTAGTTTTTCGAATCTTCTATCGACTCAGAGTCGAAAGGAGTCGAAAGGAGTTGAAAGGATGTTTCATTTAATTGGAGGGTTTTTTTCGAATCTTCTATCGACTCAGAGTCGAAAGGAGTCGAAAAGAGTTGAAAAAATGTTTCATTTAATTGAAGTTTTTTTTTCGAATCTTTGGTGTTTCATTTCTTGGTTGGTGGTCGGATTTAAAGTTTCATCTGTCTGTGGGTGTGGAGTGGGTCGAACATCGTTTGCTTTTGGCGGGGGGCATAGGCGTTACTTCCTAAGGGCAAGAGGGGTCAATCCCCCCCCGAAAAAAAATTAAGAAAATTCAAGTATCAGAGCTATTTATAATAACGATATTTTCTACAATCGGAAACATTTTGTCACCCCATCCAAATATTACATGCCAATTTACGCCAATGCTCGTGGAAGAGCGGGGGGTGTCTCAAAGTTGTTTAAACCTTTTTCCCTCGGGGGTACTCCCTCCTTCCAACTTGTCTGGCTGGTTTAATATTTGTTTAAAATTTTTTTGAAACATCCCTTTTCTACTTTTCTATCGTTTAAGATATTTTTTTTACCTTGTTTGTCGTTTAAGGGGAATTATTTTATTTTCTTTCGTAATTCAGAGAAATACAAAATAGGGTCTAAAGCAGTGGCGTAGTTAGTGTTATTGACAGTGGCGTAGCCAGGATTTTATTTCGGGGTGGGCTGGGTATCAAATTTAAAGATAAAGTTTAATTGTAAGCTAAGTAAATGGTCTCATTTTTTAGGGGGGGGGGGCAGCAGCCCCTCAGTAGGACTGGGCCAAAAATCGATAAATATCGACATATCGGTTTTATTTCAACATCAAATATCCGATATTCCCATTTTCATTTCAGTGAAATCTCGAATTCGATAAAGGTCAAAAATACAGGCCGGCCAGGGGCGTAGCCAGAAATTTTTCATGGGGGGGGTTATGACTACTGCAACTCATATATATGTATACGTGTGTATGATAATGAAGAATATACATTTTGTATGGCAAAAAATTCCTCATGGGGGGTTATGACCCCCCTAACCCCCCCCCCTTGGCTACGCCTCTGAGGCTGGCGATAAGAAAATCCTGAGATCAATACCAGCTTGTGATGCTTTTGCTACTGCTTTCTCTCCGTTGATGACGATGCCGGATCGCGGAAAAAACAGCTCCATGGTTTATTAGTCTAATTACCATAATTAATTAACGTATATCTCGGAACCTATCCACTGGAGCGCGTTTTTATTGATTCTCGACCCCCCCTAGACTCAACACCCCACCGATACTTAAAATTTCGAATGCTTTGACACCAAACTTAACCTTTTAATCTTACAGGCCCAGGGGGTCATACGAAGCTCCCCTATATTTTCAATTTGGGCATTTTAAACACTAGCCTCCTCCGGCGGCATCTCCAAAGTCTGGAAACCATCCCAGAGCCAATTTCTACATGTTTGCAGTCCTTTTAAGCCTCAATCATGGTTAATTAGTCTAATTACCATAATTAATTAACGTATATCTCGGAAACTATCCATCGGAGCGCGTTTTTATTGATTCTCGACCCCCCCCCCTAGACGTACACCTCCATCGATACATAAAATTTCGAATACTTTGACACCAAACTTAACCTTTTAATCTTACAGGCCCAGGGGGTCATACGAAGCTCCCCTATATTTTCAATTTGGGCATTTTAAACACTAGCCTCCTCCGGCGTCATCTCCAAAGTCTGGAAACCATCCCAGAGCCAATTTTACATGTTTGTAGTCCTTTTAAGCCTCAATCATGGTTAATTAGTCTAATTACCATAATTAATTAACGTTTATCTCGGAAACTATCCATCGGAGCGCGTTTTTATTGATTCTCGACCCCCCCTAGACGTTTACCCCCATCGATGCATAAAATTTCGAATACTTTGACACCAAACTTAACCTTTTAATCTTACAGGCCCAGGGGGTCATACGAAGCTCCCCTGTATTTTCATTTCGGACAGTTTAAACACTAGTTTTACTTGAGCAAGGACAGAGAGATGCTAACTGCCCGAGAACTCAGCGGAGAAGAAACCCGATGAATGGGTGAAGGGCAAAGCGCTTTGTGCTTTGGTGAAGGGTGATATGTGCTTTGGTGATATGTGCTTTGGTGAAGGGTGTTTAAATAGTATGGCTTTCTTCGCAGAGAGAGGGAAAATTTCTTTAGTTGTTTTATTGATTCAAGATTCGAATCACTGATTCGAATCATCGAAGTAGTGAGTGAGTCGAGATTCGAATCAGTAAAATGAGTCGAACCGCCCATCTCTATTAGCGGCTAACCAAGCGGCACACGAACTGATGACGTTCGGGAAAAGCAAAAATAACTATTTTCAAATTAAGAAACACAAAATGTATCATTGCTTTTATTTGTCGCTATTGTTAGCCAGGACCGGCTCTAAAGTAGCTGGCGCCCCGGGCAAGTTGATTTTCGGTGTCCTTTTTAAATAAATCTAGCTCGTTTATACAGTAGCGGATCCAGGGGGGTTCAGACCCCCCCCCAAAAAAACGAAAAAAAAATGCTAAAGGGTAACATTTTGCTTTATTATACACTATAAATAGCTAAAATGATCATATTTTAAAACTCAGCTCCTCCCAAAAGCATGTACTTTGGTTTAGACTAAAATTTTGATTTATAGTACATTTTAATTGGGCGAAATAAGCTTTTTTTTTTTTTTTTTAATTTAGCCCTCCCAAAAAAGATTTCTGGATCCGTCACCGAGTTTATAACGAGCCCTTATTTAAGAAGAACTCCGATTTAATGAGGAAATCGCCAGGGCCCTTGCTAAACGGCGGATAGGGGAAGTCTTCTCCCTTAACACTCGCAAAATTCTATTAAACTAGACAAAATTATTAAAAAAAAAACAAATAACTAACAAAAACTCTAATTTACTTTATATTTCTGGTATACTTGGCAAAATTACGCAAACCCCCAGTTGCAAAAGTAAAAGGTTGGTGACAGTGGCGTAGCAAGGGGGGGGGGCGGGGGGCGGTCCGCCCCGGGCGGCAGTCTGAAAGCAAAAATAGGGGCGGCAGCAGCCGCCCCGTTCTTTTTTTTCCCTCACACAAGATTTAAGAGAATTGCACTCAGTTTAATGAAAATCATTTTACACTGAACCATAAGCGCCCATACAGGGGGCGCATATGAGGCTTGACCTGAGGGTCGGCTGGGGATATCCCCAAGTCGGCAATCTGTAACTAGAGATAGAGGTGGCAGCAAATCAGACCCTCTTTTTGCCCTTTCGCATATTTTTCTTGCAGAATATCTAAAATTATTACTCTCCCTTTAATGAAGAACATTATACACTAACCATGGGCGCCCATATATTGGGCAAAAATGGTGGCTTGTCCTAAAGGCGGCTGGGGTTACTTTCAGACTTAAGTATAGAAGGCAGTTTTACAGCATACTGAACTTTTTTCTATTATTTTAGTACTAAAACGTTTAGAAGTCTGACATGAGCAGCCCCTTACAAATACTATATTACTTCTAAAAGTACTCATATGGGCGCCCATACCTTGCCAATGACATAGTCTTGTTAGGTATTGGTCGTTGAATTTTTCAAACTAGATAAAGAACAATAATTTTGTTGAAAAATTTGAAGTACTTTCCGTTAAATGTCGCATCCTGCTTTAGCAATGCGAAAAGATATAATCAAAGACCAGGGTCATCAACAAGGGGCATAAGGGCATCGTGAGGGATGTGGGTCAAAATCACTAGACCCCCCCCCCCTTCCTCGTGGTACTTCTATTGGTAAAATGGGACTGTTTTTTTTAAGTCCAGGTAAAAAAATTTGGGGTGACTCCACTCGACTTTCCGAACATTTACGATAAAGTTCATTACCAAGGAATTAAATAAACGCTAGAGCACTTTCAAGAATTTATCCCCATAGGCCATAATGTAAAAGAAATCTTTGTCGTAGCCCTGTATAAAAACTACAAATCCTACACACATCAAAAAATCAATACCGGTCTTACGATGGTAGTTTATAACATATATACCCAATTTGAGCTCAATCGAATGTACCGTTTAAACCAGCGTTTCTCAACCTGTGGGGCGCGACTCCCAAGGGGGGCGCAGAGCGTTTGCAGGGGGGGGGGCAAGAGAAAAACCAAAGAGCAAGTAGTGATGCATGTTTTTAAAAAAATCATCTTATTTATTCTCATTTTTACTCAAAAATATATCCATTTTCGGTTGAAACTTCATTCAAACTTTACTGATAACCTTATTTTGAAGAAAATTCGACTAAATGTTCATTGTTGAAGATTAAAAAAACTGCATATATTCTGAAAAATGTGAGGAGGGGGGGCGCCACCGTAAGTTAGCCTTTGTTGGGGAGCGCGACGTTAAAAAAGTTGAGAACCACTGGTTTAAACGCTAGCGCAGTTTGAATAATTTCCCACCATAGGCCATAATGTAAAATAAATCTTTGTCGTAGCCCTGGAGAAAAACTATGAGTCCTATACACACGAATATCAATACCGATCTTGCGACGGTGGTTTATAACATATATATACAATTTGAGCTCAATCGAATGCCCCGTTTAGGAGCTACCGTGTTCACTCACATACACACATACATACACACATGCACGCACACACACATATACATCTTTTAAAAATAGCATAAATGTCGGGAGCCAGAAGACCTCAAAACATGTAAATACATCAAAATCTCGAAGTCGAATTTTTTCATGATTACAATACTTTCCTCACATGGTACATGTTCGGAAAGTAAATGGAGTATTTCTCCCTTCTCTAAGGCCAGTGGCAGAGCGCATTTGCGCTCTGAACTGGGAGCCAAGGTGTCTGGTTCAAAACCAGGTCGCGTCCGCCGACCTAACCGTTCTGAGTTTTCTGTGGTTTCCTCCGAAATTTAGCGTAAATACAGATCAGGACCCCTTTAAAAGACCCCCACGGGGAGCACCCAACCCATAGGCCTAGATCCCTCGTGTAGATAATTGGCCTTAGCCATTTATAAGGCCGTGGTAAGAATACTTACCACCTACCGTCTATTAAATACAGAAATCAATTATCCGTAGTGAATTTTCTGATTTTTGTTCAGTTACATTGGATGTGTATTTTTTCCATACATCTAGATTCTAAATTATATATGCCTTATGAACTTTTCTTTCATTCGTAATTTTAAAGAAAGCTCGAATAATTACTCGAAAATTGAGCATAAGAATCACCGCTTTTAATTATATATTTTTGCGTTTAATTCCGTGTACAAGCAGCAGTAGTAAATAATTAATGGATTCTCCTGCGAAATTTCTATCCGTTCCTAATTAAACGCGGAATTTCTGCATGTCCGAGCGATCTCGAAAACGGGTCTAACGATTTCCTTAAAAATTCGTTCCTGGGTGTTTATTTGGGTCGGGAAGACGATTGGGCTAGGTCACTTTACCGAAATACTTACCACCGAATATTTAGCATCTCTCTTCAAAACAAAGTCACAATTGTATGTGCCTTTTAACATTGAATGCCGACCAAAGTTTCCGGATAATGAATGAGAGATCCGACAACGATGTGAATCTTTGGTAATCATGAAGATTATTCATAAATATCCAGCCATTTACGTACCTATTATTTTACACTTAAGGAGCTTTTAGATTCTGGGCATGGCTCGGTAACCTGGTACTCTTTGTTTAATACTTGTTTCTCCAATTTTCACGTGGCATATTACAGTAGAGGGAAAATATATCAATTAATCCTAAAAAATGGGCCAGAAAAATCCTAAGTACTTTCGACTCTCTGCACATAAGCTCGCCTTATTAAAGGCTAATTCCACAACACAAACACACCCTTCTCTAAGTGCAGGGATGGATCTTGCAGCTGGGGGTCACCACGACTTACTTCTAATAATTCTCATGTGGAAAAACTCAAATTCTCCAAACAGTAAGCATGATAAGAAAGTGTAAGTTTTCAAACCCTAGAAGAGGTTGCTTTCACTACCACCGGCCCTCAGAAATTCCACTGTCCAGGCCAAAAAAATTTTTCATGAAAAAAAAAAAAAAAAAAAAAAAAGAATAGAATGCAATGAGAGGTCTTGGATGATACCGAAGGTAATTTATTAAAGGTTTATTTTTGACAAAGTCATTGAGGACTTTGCAACTAAGAAAGCAAGAAAAATACCAATTTAAAATTTATACAGCAAAATCTCGAAAAATTATTTTTATTGAACAAATTTTTAACTTCACAGAATAACTTGAATTCTCATTTTTTAAAAGTATTATTTGAAAATTTATTTCTATTTTGCTATTATTGAATTATTATTTTAGATTTGCTGCGTTAAACATTTTGGTGTTGATTCCCTCCTAATCCGCTATTGTTAAAAATATCACGAAATTATATAAAATGTTTAATTCTAATGCATTTTAACTATAAACTATATTTTTAAAAACGATAAATTGGCTCCCCCCCGTTCCATAAAGACAATATTCAGTAAGTGTGATAAAAATTAATTGAACTTTTACAAAAAAAAAAAAAAAAAAAAAATCCCACTAAATCTTGCAGTATCGAGATTCATGGGTGATTTTAAAATATCGAATATTTCCTGTATTTATCACCATTATTATAATTTAATTAGAGATAATTAAAACGTCATATTTAAAGGTTTGCGTGCTAAATTTACTGAACTGTTTATGTGCTGCAGTATTGCTTCAAAAATTCTCGATCATTAACTAGTTTCAGAATTTTAATACTGTTTTCGTTTATATATCCTCACCTCCTATATTTTTTTATGTTCCCATCAAAACTTAAGCATTTTTGCTGAAAGAAATGAAGGCTATCGAAAAAACTTAACTTATTTATACTATTGATTTTTAATTATAATGTTTAATATAATCAGCAAAATGTACTTTTAATCAAAAACAAATTATATAATTTGTAATACTGTAAATACGGCCAATCAAAGATAGTTTTGATTGTGGTAAATTCCTGTAAATAGTTTTTTTTTTTTTTTTTCAAATTTCACTCTGCAATTATATGTACATGTTTAGTGAATGATGTTTTGATCATTCTAATTGTATTGTATTTTAAATACTATATGAGAAAAATAATGTATTTCTTTATCAAATAATCCAGAAATGAAAGTTTTTTTTAATTGAATGTGTAGAAAATCTTTAATTTTTTTTTTTTTTTCTGTTCAAACCTGCCCCATGAAAAGCGGTATTTTGAACAAGCTAGGGCCACATTTTAACAAATGCAAAAATGTATGAAAATTTAATTTTTTAAAAAATCAGAAATCGCATATATTTAAGAAATTTAGTGTCACAAGAATAAATTAAATAACAAAAGTTCTCCGCCAAATCTGCTTGAGTCAGCTCATGTGACACCCAGCGATTGAACTTGTACATGAAGTTTATGTGATGCATAGCATGGCTAATTGGCATGGCATTAATGTCTAACTCTTTAGCTAGCTCTTAAGTGGTTAAATACTGATCTTCTTCCACAAGTTCTCGCAGGTGGCCCTGATCAACATCAGTAGGCCGGCCAGAGAGCTCCGCTCCTTGAATGTCATAGACCCTGTTTTTTAACTTTCGGTACCAAACCTTCACAGTGCCATATGATACAACAGTAGAATCTAGATTACACACATAATTCTTTGACATTCTGTAGCACTTTTTGGAACAGAACTGGAAGTAAATGATGTTTCTAATACAGTAACGTGATAGTTCCATTTCAGACACCTTGTACTTAATTATAACGATATTTTTTAACAACACAATGTTCTAAAGCAAGTATCTTTCTTTCAAATGACAAATATTGTTTGACAAAATATGAGCAAACACCGTGAACTGTTTGCAGACGATATTTGTGGTGGCGGGAAACTTTCGTTACAACCTAATAATTACATTTAAGTGAATTTATTAAAATCCATTATTTAAAGAAATTAATACCAGTCAATATTGAAATCAACGTTCGTTTTTAAGACAGTATTGTTTAGACAGTCTTGTAAATAATTATAGTATATATTTATATTTCAGCAATATGCTTGGAATCCACAAAACTAATCGCTGATACCTCAGAAAAATGAGTTTTTTTTTTTTTTTTTTTTTTTTTTTTTTTACATAGCAACTTAACATAAACTCCTTTTTATAGTGCAAGTCTGAAAATAGATATTTTTTTTTTCTTTTTTTGTAAAATTAAATTAAGTGAAGCCACTTTTATGAAGTTATTTTAAAAGAAAACTTTTACTTCTCGATCCTTTGTGTCTCTCAATTCGAACATCTTCAAAGCATGTTAAACGATGCTTCAACTTTTTTGTTCATTATTGGTAGATGACTGAAGTGTAAAGGTTTGTGAAGTTCTGACCTATTGTGCGGCTGTCGATTGAGCGGTCAGGACTTTGGGGCGATTTTCTCAAGATGTGAATACGCTCTAGAATGCCTTAAAAAGTCGTCTGCTCAAGGCATTCCTCCCTTAACAGATAGCTCTAGTGTGCTTTGCTTTAACAAAATATCAACAAGATGAAATGTTCGAATCTATCATTCTTATGCATAAACTGCATATGTTTTAATCTTCTTACATTCTTCGTATAGCCGAGAGAGAACGGTATGCTACTGCCTGTAGTACTTTAAAAAAAACTAATAACACATTTCCCCCCATTCTGTACCAAATCTTAAAGAAAAATTAGTCACCTTCTAACGCCTTAATCTTAGAATATAAGGGGCGGCAAACTGAAACTCCGCCCCGGGCGCCAATAACCCTCGCTACGCCACTGGTTGGTGATATACAAAACAAAGGCGGATCCAGGGAGAGAGTGCAGGGGGCGCGCGCCTCTTCCTAGAAAAAAACCATAGAAAAACTCCTCGGGTAACCTCCGAGAATGCTATCCTTTATCTATATTTACAATTCATAAATGGTGCTGTCACTAATATTACGTAGGCTGTACACTAGATAAAACTGAGTATTCACGACTTGCGCCCCCCCCCCCCCTGAAAAAAGTTTCTGGATCCGCCCTTGGTGATATAGTCGAAAACAAAAAAAAAAAAGAGGTTGGTAAAAACCGATATTTGACTTGAAATTTATTGACTCCCCCCCCCCCCTTCCTAGAAAAAATCTTAGCAATGGCTAAATTGCAGATACTTGACTGCTTGGTATAATGTTAAATCTGCGAGAGTATAACTCGCTTTTAACGAGTAATGTCCGTTTATATCGATTATTATTTTCGTCATTTATCAAATTTATATGGACTTCCACCTCCACAGCTCGGGTAATCCTTCCTTAGAAAAATTCATTCTGAAGTCAATAAAAACGACGGTGAACGAAGAATATGAAGAAGACACAAAAGGGGGCTCACCTGACTATGGGCATGTGGGACTGTCCAACCTTTAACAAACCTAAAAAAAAAAAATAATAATTAGTCCCCCCACCCACCCACGATAGTGCTTTGATGGTGTCACCGGTTTTGAGCTGACTTTTTAATTAAGTAAAAAAAAAAAAAAAAATACTAACACTTTGACACTCCCGAGACCGGGCCCGAATAGGGGTCGCAAACCGGGATACCGAATTTCGAAAATACCGGAATACCGGGCCAAATTTAGGTCTAATTAATACCGGTATTCATTTCACAAAAATTGGGATATTCGGTATTTTCGGTTTTAGTAAAATAAATAAAAAACAAATACAAATAGAAAAAGTTACGCGCCATTTCATTCAAATTACCCTCGCGCGAGTTCGTTCACCTTACGACAAGACCGAGACAGAGAGAATTTATTAATGAGAATTTATTAATTTTATAGTTTTATGAGAATTAATTAGAAGTGCATTTTTTTTGGTTCGTTTTGTTTATGTTGCGACTGTTGTAAGATGTTTAAGTTGGATAAACATTTTATTTTTAGAACTGATTCCTAGTAGGAATCCTACTTCCTAGTCAAACACTACATTTAATTAAAGTATTTGAACTAGTTAACCTAAGTTATTTTAATAAAGGAATAAACGGGCATTTAGTATTAGTAAATTATTGCTAAGAACTAACTGATTCATTACCAACATATCAAATAATAAACCTTGTGTCAATGAATATTTTGTTTTATTTAGAAGATAAATTCATTTAGGTTAGGTACCTACTTACTATTCCTCCGCAAACTAACTTTATAATACTAAATTTGCTAACTTTAGCTTAATCCCGGAAATATCGAAAATATCGGATTATCGGTATTGGTCTGGAGCCAATACCGAAAATACCGGTTTTGCTTAAATGATTCGGTATCGCGACCCCTAGGCCCGAACCGGGCTCGGGCTCTGTAATTCACAACTGCGTTCGGGCTCGGGCTCGTGAAAAATGTCTTATTTATTGAACATACTCCTTGAAACAGATTTTAAAAAGGGATTGATGAGGAAAATAAAAGTACTTATAAAAAAAAATTAGTGGCACAGGCGCCTAGAAGGTGCGTGAAGCTCTTTGGGTATTTCAGAACGGCGGCTTATATTACTTAGTTAGACATGAGATCCGACATTTTTTGATAAACATGGATATAAAGAATTAGAAAGTGCATTGAGAGTTTGCAACTATATTTGTCTTTAATTTGCAGAAACGGAAAAATTTATTGTATTCTATCAATGAAGTAATTGAACTTTTTTTTATCTATAGCTGGAATTGCGCGCTTGGGCTCCGGCTTAAATAATATTGCTCGGGAATCTCATGATGTAAACAAATGGCAAAACCAGAACCAAATTTGTTAAAAGTTTGCTTCCCCCTAAAAAAATTCCTATGGGCGCCCATGTCCATAGTACTTCCGTTTTGCATTAAGAAAAGAAAAAATGTCGTTTAAATTTTAACAGACAGCATAGCACTACAAGAAATGATTTTAATTATTTCATCTGACTGTTTGTATGGATTTTTTCCCCCTTTGATACGGCAATTCCGATATTCTAAGCTATTCGAATATTCTGAGAAGTATTCTGAGTATTAGTTATATTCATAAAATTTTAGCTGTATAATTAACCTCATATTTTACAGCATCATTATTTGCAACATGTATATCATTTCAAATGTCGATGAAGAAATGGCTAACTATGCTAATAAGTTAACCACTGTACCATGATGAGGCGATCTCTGTCTGTCAAGGGACCCCTAAACTGATCGAGCCTATAAGCCTACTGAGTAATTCGGGTCTTATGCGCGTAGTGACACAGCTTTGGAATTTATTGTGCAAATATTCTTTACGCAACTTAGTAATTTATTGTATAGATAGGTCTCAGCGCCGGCCCGAGCAAATTTGGCGCCCTAGGCGAAAGATTTTAACGGCGCCCCCTTGAAAAAATTTTTAATAAAAAATCGTGTATATTTAATTTTTTTTAATTTAACATTTTTAAAATAATTTTTAATTAAATTTTTATTTAATTAAAATTTTAATTTTATATTAAAATTAACGAAGTCAAACACAGAGATAATCAAATCAGAGAGATAAAAAAAATTATTTACTTCAATTAGACATTTTTACATTACCACATTTCCTGGCCTTTGTTTTAGCAAAAGTAGCCACAATATCCTTTAAATCAATCGTTTGTGCTAAATCTTGTTCTATTGATATGGTTGACAGCCCTACGAGTCTTTCTTGAGTCATTGTAGAACGCAGATAAGTTTTAATTAATTTCAGTTTTGAGAAACTGCTTTCGTCGCTAGCCACAAACACAGGAAGCCTTAGCAACAGCTTTATAGCTGTTGCTGAATTCGGCACACTATGTGCCAGCTCATTTTCACAAGTGTAATTTAACACTTCCTGTGTCGTAGTACCATTTGGCACTCGTCTTGCAATGACTTACAATGCATTGCATAATTCAATACCATCAATATCCTATCCTTAGAGTCTCCGTGAGTCAGAAATTTTTCTAGCTCCTTTTCAAAGCTCCAAAATGCCTTTGGAAGTTTTAATTTTTAAATCATGAATATTATGGAGGCATCCGAAAACATGGTTTATTTTTTTTAATTTGTTGAAATGTCTCGTCAACTGAACTTAGCGCTCTATCGAGAACGGCAAAATAAAAATTAATTTTAAAATTATGTTTTGCATCACGTATAGGCTCATCTCCTGACTCATAATTAAACTGTTTTTTCGTTTTCCGTAATCTAGCCGGCTTTGTCTCTGATAAGAATGATGCCGAAATGTCGATTTCTTCTGCAATCTCTATTGCTTCTACTTGCATTGTTTCAATTCCAAAATCATTTCTACAGCTTTCGAGGAAAGTTTTGTTTTTTGTAAAGCACTAGGGGCCAAGGCCCCCTAGAGCTACGCTCGCTTTTCGTATGAGGCATTCGGCCCCTAATAAGGCTTATTCGTAAAAAAGGCATAATTTCAACAGACAAAACTCAAAGGTTGGATCAGATAGAATGTTACTGAGCTACTCATAGCTTGGTTCTTGCATGTTCATTGGAACATAAAAATTTAAACTTCACACTAATGTAACCCCCCTTATAACACGGTAGATACGTTCAGTGTTGTACGGGTCCTGAGCTATACTCCACCTGGAGTGCGGACTCTGCGTATAATCGCTGGAAAAATTATTTGCACTCCTTAGAAACACAATGATATTTAATGATGCCATTCAAAAGTTATATTAATTAGGAGCTAAAGCGTAATAAAATCAGAACATCTGTCTCATTTAACCGTGCTGTAAGAGTCTCTTTTAGTGTGTTATACGAAAACGATTGCAATTTCTTCACCGTGCTCTAGGAATCCTTGTTCTATGGACCCGTATTATGGGGGGGGGGTCTACTATATTTTTAATTATCTAAAACCTATGGGATACCTTGTGTACTAATCCGTATTATCCTTATATATTCATATACATAATCCTTTGCAGATTCGCGTATTTAGCACTAACGAAATTATATCATATCGCCGCGCTGGGCAAATATCCAAGCTGTACTGTAACGACTATAGTGGCATAGTTAACGCCGCCAAATATTTCTACTGAACAAATACCCAAGCTGAACATAACCGGCTTTACTATAATCTGCATTTTAATTATTTTTCATTTTCAAGATACTGGGTACTGAAATTTTGGAACACGCGGTTTAGATTCACCCTGCTTGGAGAGATAGCCTTTTTCAGATAGTACCTGATGCCATTGGTTTAGGCCGCTTTGGTATAAAATGAAGGGAAAGAACTGAGTGATTGATTGCGCATCTGTGGGTGCAAAATAGGGGTCCTGTAAAAGATGCACTTCCTTTTGTCCAGGTTGAGCGAGCCCCTTAGTGAGTTTCTCTTTCTCCCCTGTTTGAAACAACAAGCAGAGGGGGATGAGCGCCATTTTCACCCACACACGAAACAGAGGCAGGCGCACACCGGATTGAACGGGAGAACTGTGCGGGATTTTACTGTATCAAATCCCATATAGAATTTTTCATTTACAAAAAAACTGTCTTCATTTTCTTCGTTTTTTACCTAAATTAATTGAGAACCAAAATCATAATATATTTCAGATGTTTCTAAATAAGATTTGATTGAAGTAACCCTTTATGAATTAATTCACAGTAAGTTTTACATTAAGTAAGTAATTTCTTTGCAAAAATAGGTAAAACATTGGGGCAAAAATTTGATAAAACTTGTGCCAAGTTTTATATATTAATTCGTGCTTGTCAATGCCGACTTCACGCGTTCAAAAAAGTAAAAAAAATAATACTAATCTTTATTTAACCGCTTAGAGAAAGTAAGCAATTCTAAATAATAGTTGGGCAAAATTTTCCAAAATTATGTCATTTAGATATCGCAGTCCATATCGCCTATCTATATAAATAAAACAGTGTGTAAACTGTCCGTTTGTCTGTCTGTCTGTGTCTCGCGTAGCTCCGAAACGGGTGATCGTAGACCAACCAAATTTTTTACGGAAATTCTCCAAGGCGGGTCTCGACACACCTCGAAGCGATTTTTTCGAAATTCGAATTAGAAAATGTTTTATTTTATGTTTTGTCCGATTTTTAGCGATTTTTCTTGCGTAATACATAATAACGCCGGTAATTACACTCGCAAGAAAACGATAGTTACATCATCGTATAGAGGAGAAAATTTTCTTTTAAAAACTGTTTGTTCGGACTGTGTAACATAATTTGCAGATTTTTTGGGAATTTTTCAAATAAAATTGAATTTGACGCTGACTTTCGTAAAATATTTTTTAAAACTGCTGCATCTTGAATTCTATCTGTCGTAACTTTTTTATATTTGGGCAAAAGTCGGAGTACACAATTCGCCCACTTTTAAAAGAAGAACGGAGGAAAAATATAAATTAGGAGAATTTCTACGAATTTTTAAGTAAAGAAGGATTTTCATTTCAGTAGCACATGCTTATGAGTTTCGGTTTGATATCTTGCGGTTTGGTTGTCATGGATACAGTAAAGGTGCTATCACACGAGAGCTCTACGCACTGCAAAATGCACGTACAACACTTTTGTACTGCAGTTTTGCCCTTCAGTCAGGCGAAAACCGTTGTGTGATAGTATTTCCCTTGACACCGGACTGTTTCGAACAATGTTGAAAAATGTTTGGTATGAATGGCGAAATCAGCCAATCAGAGCTCTAGACACTGTCCACACCTTCATTCAAGATGGCGACCTCCATGCCTGCAATGTGGACGGCGGAATAGAAGCCGATTTTATTTCCGAAGTGCAAATCAAAAACCATTATAAACTTTTTTACTGTATTTATTTAAAAATGAACCTTCGAATTCCACCGTCAATGTCAATGTTCGAATGCACGGGGCGCGACAGGACGAGTGATTTTTGTGACAAAAACAGCGATGACGTAATAACTGTTTTGTCACAAAACGAGCGATAACGTCGATAAATCGGCAACCCCGTGCGAATCCAACAGATCGTTTTCTTGCCTTGCAATACAACCCTATACCTTGCTTTTGACAAGGAAAATGAAAGCCGAAAGAGTTGTACGAGCATTTTGAAGGGCGAAAATGCGTCGTCTGATAACGGCTTAACAGTGATTAAAATTGCCAGTTGAAAAAAATAAATAAAAACGGGACCCGCGAGCAGACGATTTCTTTGCTTGGCTCGATTTCCTTTTATAAATACTGGATTTATTTGCGAGAAGAAAAATTAAACTGAGAAAAACAATTTTAAAGCCTTTATAAATAGCGCAGTCTTATCTCTTATCTCTTTTCTTTTTGTAAAGGGTTGCAAGAGAGGGTGACGTATTTTTAAAATTAAAAAAATGTCCATTTCATGTCGTGTCTGAGGTATTTAACGGTAAAACGTGAACCTATAAGACAGCATGTCTGAGGAAATAAGACATTTTGAAGGTGAGAAGTTCACTGCAAACGGTCCATTTTCACTTTTTTGATACCGAATGATGCTGACATAGTTTTTTTTTTTTTTTTTTGTGTGTCATTATATTGAAATGATCTCAGGTTATTACATATATGACGCAAATTTTAAGTCAAGAGTGAAATAATTTTGCTTTTTCTAGATTCCACATCACTGGAATTAATTCGAATTACACATGTGAGGAAATTTTTCGTTTCCTACCGTGCGAAGAACGGGCACGCAGCTAGTGTTGTATATTTCTTTTAAGGGCTCAGCTCCGTATTAATTTAGGGGAATTTTTAAAAATTATTATTACTATTATTATTAACTTTACAAAACTAAATAATTACTGGGGACGACTTATACATAAAAATATTTGTTTTAATTCGTGTTTGGGGGTGTGAACTTATACATATTTATATTTATATATATATAATTTGCCCAAAATATTATTTACTGTTGTTTACCTTCTTGAACAAATTTTAGCAAGTTTTGTCCCGTTTTACCCACCTTTTGCAAAGTATAATCAGGGGCGTAGCCAGAAATTTTTCATGGGGTGGGGTTACGACTACTACAACTCATATATATGTATACGAGTGTGTGATAATGTAGTGAAGAATATACATTTTGTATGGCAAAAAATTCCTCTTGGAGGGGGGGGGGATGACCCCCTAACCCCCCCCCTTGGCTACGCCCCTGAGTATAATATACACAATTACAGCATATTTTTGCTTCCAGTAACTGTCTAGATTGTAGGTTTAAAATGATTTAAAACTCATTTCTTAAAATGTAAAATGTAAATGTCTTAAAATGTTAATCTAATTAATGGTTAATTAGTTTTACTATAATAGTTTTAATAATTGTATTTATACTATTCATAGGCGCACCCACGGAGGGGGCTATGGGGGCTGAAGCCCCCCCCCTAAAGGTAGAATGTTAGAAGTGAAAAGCTTTAAAAATGAAAATTGTCGCTAATGTATTATTATTTTTTCTTTTTTTAATTGTCTTCAAGTTATCTCTAACCAAAAAAGACATTTATTTGAAAAAGTTTTTAAGTAAATGCTTACAGTTAGTTTACGAACACTGTTAATCTCGGTTACAACGTCACTGAAAAGTTCAGATAACTATTCATGACTCCATACCGAGTTACATTGCTTGTGGGCTTGTGTTCTATGGGACAATCAAGTGGTACCGAATATGTAGACGTTATAAGAGAGTTGTAACTAATCGAGGTCACTATAACCAAATTCAGCAGTATTTGTATGTCGCCCAGCCCCCCCTAAACTAAAATCCTGGGTGCGCCACTGATACTATTATTGATATTGCAAAGATTATTTTCCCTCACCAACTGTGATTGAAACATATCTGTAAACCTTTAGTAAGAAAATCTGAAACTTTCTACATCATCTCATTAATATATGGGGGTATATTTTACTTAATGGGAATTTTTGTAAGAGGAGGGCTGTATAAAAAATAAAAGTTTGTATTTATTTACATTTAATTTCCTGAAAATTTTATTCGATATCATAAAATAACTATGTAATTCATTCCATATGTCTTAGATCAACATTTAAAGAAGGAAACCATAGGCCACTGTTTTTAAGACACCCTCGATTATAGGGATTGATGGTGATTATGATTTTTATTTAATATTAAAAATATTAAACTTTTTACTTTCACTGTAAATGATCATAAAAGTTATTTAGGTTTTGGGGTTAAGGCAGATCTACACAAGGGTTGTCTGCTTAATTAAGGCATGCCTTGGGCTGTGGACTTTTTGAGGGGTTCTAACCCGAATTTACGTTACAGCTGGAGAAAACAGCCGCGCGGTAGGCCAGAACCCTAGACCTATGCACTTCAGCCATTTACTAATTGTCATGAAATTAGTAAAAATTGTTTATACTACAATGTAAAAGGTACTTGATTAATTTTTTTCTTATTTTTTATTAGATAAATTTATATCCTATAAAGCTCTCTTCTTTATAAAACTTATACCTTATTTAACTTTTAAGATAAACTGAAAAAAACTGTCTGAAATACGCAAGAATGCGATCCGTTTTATTTTTGTATTCTCGGATATGAGAAAGAAATGATCCGTTTAATATCCGTATCCACGGATTAAAAAAAAAAAAAACTATTCGTTTTCATATCCGTATCCGCCGATCTACCTTTTATGACGATACAGCACACACAGCCGCTGTTCACACAATTTAGCCCTTTTAAGGGCCTTTAAAGGTGTTCCAAAAGCTTTGCGGTCAAATATGGGCACTCTTTCCTTCTTCCTAACAAAATAGCTGGGTAACAGGTGTCAGGAACGTTCCACCCCCCCCCCCCCTCCCTGTGTCCCTGACCAACGCGGCGATCTTACAGAAACCTAATTTTTAACTGATCCCCCAGCTCCCGTCAGGAACTCCCCTTCAAGATGGGGGTAGACACTTTTTATACCAAATGGCGTATACACCGATGCGGTTTGATGCTGGCTATTACCGCCCCTCTCGAGTCAGCGCCCTAGGCAGTCGCCTAGTTTGCTTACATGGTCGAGCCGGCCCTGGTAGGTCTATGATCAATATTTAAGACATAAAAAACAACGTCAGCGATTTTTGATACTCTGTATAAAACAGTGTTGAAATGTGTGTGTTTCTTCCTTCGCTAAACCCAACAGCTGCTGGAACGATTTAAACGCGTCCCTCCCCCCCCCCCCCAAAAAAAAAAAAAAATGATCACTGTGGTCTGAAGGTTCAAAGCTATTGAAATCCGAAATCTGACAAACAGAAAAAAGTTAGGGCCCAAAACGTTCTTTCAATTTTCGTGCCAAGCGAAGCGTTTACTAACAACCATGTAATCGTATTAAAGGTATTATCTGCAGTGGCGCAGAGAGGGAGGGGGAGCAGGGGAAAAATCCCCAGGGCCTCAGCTTGTGAAGGGACCTCACTTTTGCTGTTTATATAATACTTAATTGTGTGATGAAAATTTTGTAAAAAAAAAAAATCCAAATTCAGATTATGTCCCCAGATGTTTCACATTAATTTTTGAATGAAATTACATAAAGCCAGCTAGAGCATAAACCACCAACTTGATTGAGTCTTCTTTTGCAAGAAAAGTAGATATTGACGGTGTTATTCAGCGGTTTGCCATAACTAAAAGTAGAAAAGATTTATTTAACAAGAAATCTTTTTTTTTCCGAGGCACATTGTTAAATAATGGTAGAAAGGGTATAGCCAGAGTAGAGACTGGGCCCACCCAACCTCCAAAATGTTAATGATAAAGACTTTCTATGAGAAATTTTGAAATTTCCACTTTTTTGACCTTCTGAAATTTTTTTGGCTGTCTGCTTGCATAAAAATATTAATTTTTCCAATACTGAGGAAACATGCCATGCAAAAATGTTAACGTTACAAATACAGTTTTTCTATGGAGGTGACGAAACCTTCAAAACAAAATGTCGGTATTTTTTAGAGCATGGATGTTTATTAAAGTATAATACTCTTTTAAATTAATAATTTTAATTCTATTAATTACTTTCCAATTACTATTAATTTAGTTTTTTTAAATGATTAATAATTTTAATAAGGAATAAATAATTGATCTAATACGACATCAAAAGAATTTCTGGATAGCCAAGGGACCCCAAAGATTTTATCCCCGGGGCCCCGACTTGGCTCTCTGCGCCTCTGATTATCTGTCTATCTGATCTGATGTATAAATGTGAAAGTTTGTTTCTTTTTCCAGTATATAAATTCACACCGTTCGACAGATCGGATTGAAATTTTACCCAGACATGTAAAACTGAGCAGGGGAAGGCTGCAGGCGGAGGCGGTTTTAAAATTCTGAAAAATCCAATCGTTCCCTGAATTTTAGTGATTTTTTTTGCAATTTTCCGTGCGGAAAACTACTTAAATGTTCGATTCCAACACATTAGTAAACATTGATACTAAGGGGAATAGGAGCTTTATTTCATGCTTTCAATAATGCAAGGGAGGTTAAAGTCATTTTGAAGTCACAAGTTCATAAATGCATAAGAAACCCTATAAAGTGTACATATGGTAAAACGTCAATTCGATTTTATCTCTTGGGCACACAAGTTTTAATATTATTTTTTATGAATTTTTAATATTTTTCTTTTGAGAAAAAACAAGTAAATAAAATAAAAATTAAATTAAATTAACACGTCAAATAAAATGTAGAAGAAAATATTATCCAACTTGAAATTACTTACAATTATCACCACTAGATGACAGCATCAGATTTATGTAAATTTCTGCCAAAAACAAAACTAAGATCATTTTGAAGGCATTTTGATTCCACTCCACTCCATGCTCCCAATCGACGACCTCGTTTACGTTATGTTTACTTCTCTCTACCCAAGGTAGTGGAACTATACGTCCAGTTTGAGGCTGACCAACAGTAGATAGCTTTTAAAATGTGGCTCGGTGGTCTAGGGGTATGATTCTCGCTTAGGGTGCGAGAGGTCCCGGGTTCAAATCCCGGCCGAGCCCTGTTCGTTAGATCCTTATTTTGCATCACACCAAATATGGAAGCATCTCTGCAATTTTGGAACAACGTAGACAGTAATAATAAATTCATTAACTGTATTTTTTAATTAATTTAATTTTTTAAATGAATTTTTATATATGCATTATCTTCGTATGCTCTTGCTTATTATTTTTAATTAGCTTACTACTTTACAGATAATATTTATACTGTTTGAAGAACCCTGCAAAACACACATATATCAGGGCCTCATCAAAGTAAGAAAGCTCTCCCTGATTTTCGGTCAATATCAAAGAACTGGACATTAATTGAGGGCAGCGTGCGGCCCAAAAGGGCGAATAAAAAATTTTGGTGACTAGTTAGTATAGTTTTTATGAAAAGACCGCAAGGCGACTCATTGAAAAATAATAATGCTAATAAATGACTGCTCTTTTATACTGGTATTTTAAATTGAATTTGAAATGCAATATTGAAAATTTATACTTAAAAAAATATTATTTACTTAATTAAAAAAATTGAAGTGAAATTTAGTTATTTTTGTTTAAGCAAATCCAGTGCGTGGCTCGGTGGTCTAGGGGTATGATTCTCGCTTTGGGTGCGAGAGGTCCCGGGTTCAAATCCCGGTCGAGCCCAAGATGCGTACATTTTGCTCTTGTTTGAAGATGGTGCACAAATTTTCAGAACTCGATCCAAAATTTTCGAAAATTATATTTTTAACGTAAACAATGAGCTTTTCTCCGAGACTTTTACAAATAAAACGAAATAGAATTTGTTTTACGTAAGTGCATTCTGTAAAAATTGCATTCGTTTTTGACAAAAGATGGTCGGAAAGTTCACTGTTACTTCAACACTTCTTCCTAAGTGATTATTAACAGGTACATGAAGACATTTTTTACCTCACATTGCTGTGATTCTGAACCATTCTAGGACATACCTTGTATATTAAAGCTAAGTGTAAAAATATTTTGTAAGTGCCTTTAGCGTGAAATTTTTTTGTTCAATATGTTAAAAATGTTCGTTGCGTCTTAATTTTTGGAAAATCTTATAAAATTTATTGCCCAGACTCCTGATAGACATAAAAACAAATTTGGGCATTCATTTCAGATTTTGAAAATTCAAGTAAGTTTAGAAAAACATGAAATTCTTGTGAAAATTCACTACTAAAGCATAAGAATATTTCCTAAAATTCATCTTTTCAATTCATACTCGAATATATTCAAAATATATTTTTGAATAATTACAAGGGAAAAATTAGAAAATGAAACGCAAGGAACATTTTAAAATTTTCAAAAAAAGAGTAATAATAATGTTTAAAAAAAAACTTTCTTCTTTTCTTTTCCTTTTTTCATTTCTTAGCCATTTTCTTTCTTTCTTTTTTCTTTTCAATACTTTCATGCTTCAATGCATACGATGCAAAATTTCATGACTTTCTCTGAAAAAAAAAAAATAAATAAATAAATAAATAAAAGATAAAAAACTTTTGTAACGTCCACCGTCCATTTAAGGTGTACGTGTACATCTGCAGAAACGTTTACTAATTTTAAAATTACTTAAGTAATAACTTTTTCTTTTCTGATTTCCCGAAATCTCAATTTACTTTTATTTATCATTATTAATCTTTAATAATGATAAATAAAGGTAATTTAGGAGGTCAGTTGCTTTTGAGTTTTCAGTTTTCTGAAGCTCTCATATTCCACTTCATTTCTGATTTTAACTCTTACAGACCGGACTTAAATAACTTCTCTTGCATAAATATATGTGTACATTTTTATAATAACAGAAATTAAATTTGAAATAAAATAAAACCTCTTGATCATTAAAGTTTCATAAAATGCACACAACAGTTTTAAACTTAAAATTGTTATTTTGTAATGTAGTATTATTATTTATTTAGTAATATTTTCTCACAATTTGTGTCCTCAGTAGTGGACAACAGGTATAAATATGTTAAAGTCATGAGTGCCCATAGAAATTTTTTTTAAGGGGTGGGAGGCAAACGGGGGCAAATTTCGAATTTGTAACCATTTTAGATCCGATTTTGCTTTGTGATGCAATTTTATTTACATCAAAAGACAATATGCAAAAACTCTAAGGGGGGGGGGGGTAAGGGCCCTACCTTGGCCCCTCTTATAGACGCTCATTGTTAAAGTTAGCAAATGACTTATAATATCGAAAGTGACCAGTATCGGCAAAATGAATGTATTCGTGCGTAAATACATTTTTATGTAGGCGGAAAGAAAATGTCGGACTTAAAAAAATTTTTTACGCCCTAGGTCGCAGCACAGGGCCGTACCCAGAAAAAAATTTCGTGAAGGGTCCAAAAATTTCGGAGGGAGACCAAACGGTGGAAGCAGCTGAATTTTTCCCAAAAAGACTTCATCATTATTATTTTGTCAACAAAATTATAAATTTCGGGGTTAGACCGGACCCCCCTGGTCCATCTCTCTGGGCATATGCGCCCATAGAAATTTTTCTAGGGGGGGGGGGACTTCAAAAGTTTTTTCTAGAGGGTGGCAAATTTCGAACTTTTAACAAATTTAGTTCTGGTTTTGCCATTTGTTTACATCATGAGACATTAACCTAAAACTCCAGGGGTGGGCAAGTGCCCCACCTTACCCCCCCCCCTTATGGGCGCCCATGCCTCTGGGTACGGCCTTGCCGTGCCGTGGCCTATTTTGGGCCTTTTTAGAAATAACGGCCTTTGTGCTTAAGCTTTTCTTTTTGGATAAGGTGACCATACGTCCCTTTACCTTCTTTTTACTGTGTGTCCTTTTGTTTACATTTCTCACATTCCTACCTTCCTGCCATGTGTCGGATGGTGTTTCTGAAGTCGAAGAAGGGCCTACCCCTTGTACCACCCGAAACGTACGTCTTGCACTATTTTTTATAGTATATGTGTAGCGTTGCCAGGCGTCCGGATAAAGCCGGACATAGTTAGGCTTTTTGATTGCGTATCCGGCCAAATTAACGGTCTGTTAGGCTTTTTACTGGTGACTTTGGCTGATGAGTAATAAAGTACTTGAACTGATTTGGCATTCGATGTTATTTATATTTCATTAGAATTCAACAAGATTCATGGTAATAATCAAAAAAGCTTGATTTTACATAGAATTTTTTTGTTTTACCTATTAATACTGAGACAAAATATTCAATATTGTAGGCTGTCCGGTTTTTTTATCCAAATGTCCGGCCAAACTGGCTGGTCTGTCCGGCTATTTGGTTTGGCGACCTGGCAACCCTATATATGTGTGTTTTATCAAATATTTTTATTTCATTTTATTTCGATATTAACATTAACACAAGATTTTTTGCGCGTTTTCCTAACAACTGAAAGTTTTGAGGAAAAAAACGAATACAACCATTGCCAAAAAAGTAGTAGATGTCCCGTTTTGAAGGAAAAAATAAATGGTCGCGTTATTTTTGGAACAAATGGAAGAATCAAGGGAAGAATAAACTCAAGTAGACGTTTTACTCTCTTTACTTTCCGTATGACGTAAGAGGCTGTTCTCGAATGACGTCACATGCTTTCGAAAAAATAAAAAGAATCAACTGATAAAAATCTCTTCGAATGCACTTGAATACGTCATTAAGTGCTTTATCTTAAGCAGCTGCCTGAGCAATCCAAGCTCTCCTTTTTGCCTTATTCAAATTTTTATTTACTTATTATTATTTTTTTTAATATTATACCAAGGGTAAATTGGTTTTGAGACGTGATTTTCGGGAGGTGATATTAAAATATATTCAAAGCAAGAGTAAACAACATTTTTGAATAGTGTAAACATCTGAAATCTCACTAATTCAAAAACTTTGGGAGGGGATCCAGCCCGAAATCCCACACCCTCAAGACCGCAACATGGTGAACGGGGACATTTGCCCCGGGTGACGTCAACTCTATTTGCGGCACTGCATGCGTCAGACTGTAAATGTGGCGACGGATGTTCCAAACTCCATAACGAAAAATCAGCCTGCTTTAACCCTTTAACGCGCAGTGTTCCCGCTCTGGGAACACCAAACTCTGACGTTTTGAATGTTACCAGTCACGAAGAATAGATTTGATTTCTATAAAAATAGTTGCGGGTGACATAGCTCCACGAGAATCCTTTACTTTTTAGCACGTCATTTCCCGTAAAAAAATGGTCACGATTATTTTTAACAGCACTGACATCTGCTGAAAAATGGAAGGATGCGAGAACAGCTGGATAAATTGCCCAATGCTGAAAAAAAGGGCAGCACAGCCAGCTGTCTTCAAAAAAGGGTCTCTAGATCTGTGGCACGCGATGAGCGTTTCGATCGTGCGCCATCTTGGTGGTAGTTAAGTCGAGCGATGGCAACGGCTGCCCTTTTTTCAGCATTGAGAAAGGGTTGCGCCTCAAAGGGTTAAAAGTGAAAAGGGTTGATCAAATATCCTTCATTTCTTCAGTATAAAGAAAAAATAAGTACATTAATTTGTTGTTATTATTATTATTCAGAGAAGAAATGTCAAGAATGACCATACAAACGAAGCGATCGGTGTCTTGGGAGGGCACTGTTTTGTTGTCTGCCATGGGCGCCAGTGACTATCACTGTGGTACATAAAACTAGAGCTCCCCCCCCCCTTCGGCCCCACCCCAGACAGCACAGCAAACTTGCAGCAAGCTTGATTTATCAAGTCAATAAACTTGAATTAAGCTTAAAAATTTCAAGCGTGTAAGCTTAATGCAAGCTTGAATCAAGTGTTCCAGTTTACACTTGCCCAGCATGCATTAAGCTTGACATAGCAAGCTTAATTTCAAGCTTAAAATTTTTTTTTCTAAATACAAGGGGCACCCGCTGGCGAACGCGCCCCACATACTTTATTTTTCCGCGCACTTTCCCCCTCTGTGCTGAAATTTTAAGTTATTTGGGCTGGGTTCGATCCCGGGAACATTGGGCTGGGAGGCCCGCGTACTAACCGTTCCGCCATTATGCCTCGGGCAGCTATGACTAAAGTTTGAAGTGACTGTTGTCACGCCGTTTTCTGGCCAGATCGATAAGTATGGGCGATGCTTATAAGTTTCTTTTTTTTTTTTTTTCTATGGGATGAATCAAAATTTAAATAATGTTATGTGTGATTTATAGACTCTACTAATAGGGAAATAATCATATTATAAACTTAAAAGCAGGACACGTTTTAAAACTTTCAATATCGCAACACTCATCGTTGAGCAATACTGCTGTCCAAAATCGAGACAAATGACTGATTTTGAAATCAATTTCGTAGTATAATTGTATTTTATTTTGAAGAATTTCTATATTTGGAAATGTAGAATCTTTTTTTTTTTTTTTTAATTCTATGATCAAGTACATTTATGACTGATTAATTATTTTGTGGAGGCCGGATTACGCCTCATTCTACCACCCATAAAGTGAAGTATATTAACTTACTAAACTGTGTTAATTATATTAAAATTTATTTTTAGGGCAAATTAATTAGTTAATGGAATTACTAATGTTAATTAGATGTAAATAAAACTAAAACTCCCCTCGTGTTACACTTCCGATGGGCTTATCCCATTCATTCCTTCCCCTTGCGTGTTCTAATGTCCAGGTTTTGTGTTATAATAAAATAAAACACAAATTTTACGAACTTTTGTTTATTGAGCAAATTTGAGAAACGCTAAGACAATTAATGTCCATTCTCTTTCACAGATGGCGCCATCAACGCTCGCTTTCGAAAGGAAAAATCAAGCTGTATTCAGGCTTGACAATTCAACTTCACTCCTGCAAGCTTGCTGCCAGCTTAAAATGAGTTGAACTGTCAAGCTTGTATAAATACGTCAAATTCAAAGAAATGTCAAGCTTGATTTAAGCTTATGTGCTGTCTGGGACCATGACTGAGTGGATAAAACAATGAACATGGTAGATGGCTGAAGTATGAAAGTCCATCTAACGGCATGGAGTTTTGGGTGGTTTCCTCCAAATATCGCATGAATACGTGTTAGAATTCCTTAAAAGGTCCTCCACCTAAGCTCCCCCCCCCTGCAGGCAGATACCACTCGTGCAAGTTTGCCTTAATATTACAATACATACATACAGGTGTGAAATTTCCGCCAACCCATTTGCCAGACGTCATTAAGAAGTGCAATTGCCAATATTTTCGCCAAAACGTATTTTCTTTCACCAAACTAATATTATTTTCGCAATTTGCGACGTTGGCGATTGACAGCGCGACCCCTGCACACACATACACGTGCATGCGTACATACATACCCTCTCCCGACATTTTTGACCACCTGTCTACGACCCTTCTTCAAATGAATACGAGACGAGGGGGGGGGGGGGGCGATCGAGAAATGAAATGATTTTTTTTTTTTTTATAAAATTACAACACAATTTTATCTTCATTCAAAGCCACCCCTTTTAAAAGGTTTCGTAGCTTAAAACAGTTAAAGAATAGTTGTTAATTAAAATTAAAAAAACTAGAAAATTTAGAAAAAATAAACAAAAGTAGCGAAAATGAATAACTGCTTAAAAAATCTCCACGTTGCAAACAGATTAATATGAGTAATGTGGCTGTTACATTTATATAATTTTTTTTTTTTACAAAAGCATCCTACTTATACACTTACCCCGCCCGATCCCTGACTTACTAACTGACTGACTCATTCCGTAACAATTTCGGGCTACGACTCGAAGATAAAACTTTTACCGCCATTACTGCAGGAAGATTAAAAAGTTCAGCAACATTAAAAAGCGTAATAACATTTACACCGTTAGCACGATTCCCTTGAAATTTTTCATAATTATATGTATAAAAATATAGAAAACAATCTGCGCTACTTTAAAAATCTGAAAATCCACCCGTTCCCTAAATAAATTTTCAAGCAAATTTGTTGGCTCTTTTCAGCTCCATTTTTTATTTCCGAGAGTAAAAAAAAAAAGTGAATCATTTGCGCGACAAAATCACCTGTTTCAAGTGAAAATGACGTCGTTCTCAAATCCCGGTTATCAGACTTTGAAGGGAAATTGCGACTTCAGTTCGTTTAAAATATTTTTTCCAGATAACATAGTTTTTTTTTTTTTCATTAAAATGGTCGTCTGCTTGAAGTATTGATATAAGAGGGACTGTGTACGCAAGATGAAATCGTTCGAATGCGAAAAGATTCCGCGCGTTTGCAGGAGGTCACATAGGCGTAGAGTTATATGGGCCCGTGGGGCTCGAGCCCCCCCAATAAATTGTGAATAGGGGCTGAGCCCACCCAATAATTTACCACTAAATACAGAAAACTCATTTATACTAACATAAAAAAAAAGTATTTTACACATTTACAAACGTTTAAAAAAACCTTTACTTGTACTTTTAAAAATTTTCTTTTGATTTCAATCATGATTTAGTATCCATTGTGACGCCACGTAACACACAATGTTACTATAAGCTGCCCTCCTCTGGCTCCAAGCTCTGTTAATTAAAATCAGATTATGCAATGTAAAGTATGAAATGAAGAAAAGTTCAGATGTGTCTAAAATGCACTATCTCATCGAAAATGTTTGTTTTTTTTCCTCCTTTGGATTTTTTGCTTTGCTTCTATTTTTAACTTATAACATGGTAGGAAGATACTAACATGAATACTTACCTTACATAGGTGTAGAATTCTATGGACCCATAGAGCTCGAGCGACTCCAATAATTTACACTTATATATAGTAAGTCATAGCTGCCAACTACTACGGAATATAATTAACCACTAACCAGTTTTTGTAAACAGTATATTTTTTAATTATTTTTTTCAAAATAGTAACCAGCTCGCGCGTGCAGCTCAAAAATTTTGCTATACGAGTATTTTAACCGAAAAATCATGTAGAAAAAGTTGTTGATTATATTCCGTAGTAGTTGGCAGCTATGAGTAAGTTATATGTACGTGAATCAGTGGCGTAGCCAGAAATTTTTCATGGGGGGGTACGACTTCTGCAACTCACATATATGTATACGGGTGTATGATAAGGGAGTGAAGAATATACATTTTGTGGGCAAAAAATTCCTCATGGGGTGGGGGGTATGATCCCCCTAACACCCCCCTTTGGGTACGCCACTGACGTGAATATATGTGGTTGTGGGGCCCGGCCTCCCCAATAATTTTGAAAACTTTACGCTTATGGGAGGTCATGAAATTCGATTTGGGTACATAATAAAAATTGAATATGGAGTTATTTATTTTAGGTGGACGAAGATGAAATATATTGAGAGTAGATATATTTTCGTCCAATGTTTTTCTAGTTCCCGTTGTAATTGCCCCCCACAACGGGCTTTGATTCCTAGTACAAAAGAATTTCCAAAAACATTAGGCTTAGTGGGCTGTTCTTAGAAATTAACAATTAACCAATTTAAACAGAATAAAATGAATTTATGCTATTTACACTTATGAAACAATGCTTTCTTCAATTCACTGAAATTTTTCAGTCAGCAGTGCTTCCGGAATATCCCGTTATTTGACGAATATCCGCTTCTTTTTTCTCCTGCCAACTGAAGAAATTTCTGATTCAACGGAATTTTTTCTTCTTTTTCAGATTTCCGGGAAGAATTCACAGAAATATAACGTTTCCAAATAGTACGGAAATTATTTGTTGAAAAACGATGAATGAATTAGTGTATAACGACGTACTCTCAATTTTTTTTTTTTTCAGTTCACGGAAAATTTTCCAGCAGCAGTGCTTCCGGAATATCTCCGTTATTTCTCGAATAACCGTTTCTGTTTTTCCCCTGTTATTTGAAGAAACTTCTTCAAATTCAACGAATTTTATTCCTTCCTCTTCTTCAGATTTCGGGAAGAAGAATTCACTGAAATATTACGTTTACATACAGTACGGAAATTACTCATTGAAAAATGAGACTAAAAGCACGTGTTTTTCTGGGAGTGTATCCAAATACAGTATTCATGGGGGGTATTTATTTGTGGTTTTTTTTCCCCATATTTTTATGAGTCCGGATGTGTAAAATGTTGGCAAATACTGCTCTAATCCACAAAGAATGTTCAATATTTTCACTAAGACAACGCTGAGTCCATGGTGGAGCATTCAAATGCCTGCAATGCTGATAAAAAAAAAAAGGAAATATTGTTAATGATTGGAGCCTGTTCTTCATATTCCCAAAATTATAGACCAAGCGTAATATTTATTTCATGGTTTAAGCTACAGAAAAAATTCCTTAATTCCTTCAGTGAAAATGGAGAAAAAAGCTTTAGCAAAATGCTTACACGGATATTTACCCCTAAAAATTAATGATAATTGTACGTTTTACGTAGTTTGGAAAGTATTAATGGAAACAAACTGAGAAAACAAGTTTGAAATAAATTAATATTATTTTCAAAACACTCATGTTTTGAGCACAGAATTTGTCTTTTTTTTTTTTTTTTTTTTTTTTTTTTTTTTTAAAACTGGGCCCATTTTTCCAAAACTTTACTATTTTTTTAAATATTATTATTATTATTATTTATTTATTTATTGTCATGGGCCTTTAGCTTTTTAAGATGGGGAAGTATTGAACAGGGCAAAGCTTAATGCTCTTTCGAATATTAGTTTCAATGAGGATTGTAGCGCTAAATTCATGTGCATGTTAACGAAATTGGCTTCTGTTTCTTTCGCATTTTGGGAAAAATGTGAAAGTTGCAAGTGATTTCTTTGGATTTAATCTCTAACCTGAGCTGTAAGAAAAAATTATATAACTTCATAAAAATCTGAAACATTTTCATATTTTAAATATGCACTAAAATGTTATATATCAAAAACGTAAAATCATAATCCCTGCGTCGTCCATGATTTTCTTCCTTATTCCATCAAGTTGGGAAGTGTATCGATATTCATGAGCGTATCGTATTCGTCTTTCTTGCTCCATAAAACATTTCTTTGAAATGCAAATCTACATTAAAATCTCCTACTAAAACTGTTTTGCAATCTCGCCAAGCATGGTCTCTAACTATACTTTTCCTTTGTATTGAACTGCAGCGTTTGCCAGTTTCACACCAAATATGGAAGATATCGTCAAGCTGGATCAGCTTTGGAGATTTTTTTTTTTTTCGCCAAACTTGGCGATAAATCATCAAAAGCTGCAAACCTTGATGATTTTCAACATTTTATTCTTCTCCTCTCCCCCGTATATAAATATAAGGAGGGGGGGGGGGATTTAACTCGCGCAGTTGCTCTATTATACACATCTACATATAAGACGCTAACGTATGCGGTACCAAAATCTACGGTATTTCCATGCTGCGAACGGCAACAGCTGGATGTAAGCACTAGAGCAATAACGGATAAGCGAAAATCCAAATTAACAGTTCCAGGACCGTGGTAGCCAAGTGGTTAAGGCGTTGGACTCGTAACAAGAAGGTTGCGGGTTCGATACCGGCGTACCACAAAAGACCACCGTGTACATGAGGTGTACGTGCACGTTAAATCCGTGGTTCCGAAAGTCCCCTCGGCGGTCGCTAGCAGTTTCCGAGGGGTGCCAATATTCAGAAGTCCCCACCTTGTGATGAGGTTCCAAATTGTGGCGGGAAATCCCGGGAAGGACGTATATGTAGCTCTAAGCGACGCATTCAGTGACGCGAGCAGTCCTCTCCTGGCAAACAAATTAACAGTTCCGTGACCTCAAATGAAGCAAGTATATCTACTATATAATAAGCTAACGTATGCGGTACCAATATCGACGATATTTCCACGCTGCGATCGGCAAGAGCTAGATGTAAACATTAATGCAATAACAATAACACATGTGCAAAAATCCAAATTAACAGTTTATTGACATCCAACAGTTTATCGACGAGCAAGCATATGTCACGCGGAAGCTAGAATACAAAATAACAATAATAGATACATAAAAATTCAAGATCTTTCGGACTTTTTCACAGCTTTAAAATATCGAATTGACAATACTTGGCGCATTTATTGCCCATCCAAAAAATGTCCCCACACATTGGGCTAAAGCATAGGTTCCCAACCTTTTTTGAACTGGTGCCCCCTTTACTAGTGAATATTTCACTACCGCCCCCTTCCCACTCCAGAGATATAAGAACGTACATAATGCATGGTGAAAACAAGAATCAAATTTTAAAAAAATTACTAATAGATAGACTACTCTTGGAATTGAAACGCTACTGAATTTCTTCTTCATTTAAAAAAGAGGAATAAAAGTTTTAGAGAGGTATATTAGAGAGGCATCTCTTTCTCTCAAAAGCGAAATCTCATATCAAAATATGTGAATTTTCGCACACGTGATAGAAATGAATTATCAGAGTGATTTTTAAGTCTTTTTTAGACTCTATTTGGTTAATCTTCCCATGCCCCTCCGTGCCATATCAATGCCTCCTAATTTTCTCTGGGTCTTTTACCGCCCCCCTGAAAGCCTCAAACGCCCACAAGGGGGCGTTATCGCCCACGTTGGGAACCTATGGGCTAAAGCACATTTTATCCATTTGCTGTTTCAGCATCCGGCTTTTAGGGTGTCACCCCAAATGTATAGCCACCCTAACCTAAATAAATTTAATCACAAATACGTATTACTGTTAAAACATAGAAACATGATTTTCGTTGAAATGAATACAGAAATTTTAGTCAAAACTACACTGAGTATAAAGAACAGTAAGGAATTTGGCTGCTAGTATTTTTGATTGCAATAGCCATCTAGTGATAACTGCACCGATTATGTAAATGCGACTAAATACGTCCACAGAGCAATCCATCATCGGCCGCAAGCTCATGGTCGAGGAATTAATTCCCCCTCCGGCCACGGTTTTGCTCGTTACCTGGAAAACAGGGAACGTCCCCCTAATTAGCCTCGACTGCCGGAGGTGTCTGGTGTCGCTCGGTTTCCGCTGTGTGGCTCTGGCGTTCTGGAAACGCGATGCCAGTCCGCTGGTGCAGAATTACAATGGGAGGGCACTGGGAATATCAATATTCATTTATTCAACCGTGTTCCCTACCATTGTGCGGAGCGGACCAATGTAGTATTATTATTACGCTAGGCGGAGAATGGGACAACGGTGAAAGCGGAATTAGGGAAAAATTAATTAGTCGGATATCGTCGTCCGTCCCCGAATGTTATTCCGGAATGAACTGGGTTCGATGCTATCGGGTATTCGAAAGTTTTTTGTTCGTTTGTTTGTTTGTTTTTTAATGAATAGGCGAGGGCAACTTTTTGAAGTGTACAGTTGTACAGTTAATTTAATTTTACATAATCTTTAAGAAAATGCTGAAATTTTTAAAGAAAGGTCTAGAGTGTTATGATTATCAGTATACTGTGGAATGCAGTGGCATTATTGAAAGGGGAGTAGAGGCAAAAGAGTCCCCCCCCCTCCCCGAAAATGTACAGGGTGTTTGGTTATAATTAAAGTTCCCCTATAAACAGCATTCTACATCTGAAATGGGTTAATCCATAGGTTCCCAACGTAGGCGATAACGCCCCCCTGTGGGCGTTTGAGGTTTTCAGGGATGTGGTAAAAGACCCAGAGAAAATTAGGCGTTGATATGGCACGGAGGGGCGTGGGAAGATTAACCAAATATAGTCTAAAAAAAAACTTAAAAATCACTCTGATAATTCATTTCTATCACGTGTGCGAAAATTCACATATTTCGATATGAGACTTCGCTGTTGAGAGAAAGAAATACCTCTCTAAAACTTTTATTCCTCTTTTTTAAATGAAGAAGAAATTCAGTAGAGTTTCAATTCCAACAATATTTTATCTATTAGTAATTTTTTTAAATTTTAGTTCTTGTTTTCAAAATGCATTATGTACGCTCTTATTTCTCTGGAGTGGGGGGGGGGGGGCGGTATTGAAATATTCACTAGAAAAGGGGGCGCCAGTTTAAAAAAGGTTGGGAACTTATGGGTTAACCGATTGCCACCAAATTCGGCATTTGAACTGTGCACGAGATACACTCACAAGCAAGGAAGTTCTTTAAATATATTAGTTCAAAATATATTTAATATATCATTAATTATATAAAAAAATTAGTTCAAAAAATGTCCTCCAGGTGTCGCTTTGCATGATGAAATCAGCTTTAAAGTGACCCAAACAAGTTTAAAAATTCTTCGCTATTTCCGTTGTTACATTTGCTGTTTTTCATACAAAGCGCCACCTAGTGGACATGTTTTGAACTAATTTTTTTTTCCAAATTCCTTGAGTGCATCGTCTGTATTGTCTATGTACCGTGCAGCCGTTTTAGCGGCAGAACACTGTTTTTAAGGGAACTTTAATTATAACTACCCTGTATAATCTAATATATAAAATTCTCCTGTCACAGTGTTAGTCACCTAACTCCTCCGAAACCACTCGACCAATTTTAATGAAATTTTCTATATTCGTTAGGTCTGAGAATAGGTTTTTAACTATGTCTCATACCCCTAAGTCATAAGGGCGGTCCACCCCAAAATGTTTAGCCCCAGAGTGCTATTCATTTCAATCAGGATTTCTGTGTAGACATTAGCGTGTCGAGTCACTTTTCAAATGTGTTTGCCAGATAATGTGGAGAGGGGGGGGGCGTTAATAAAATGTTGAAAGTCGCACAAGGTTTGCAATTTTTGATAATGGATCGCTAAATGTGGTGCCAAAGCGCGACAATTTATTATAAATATATTTCGCGTATAGTTAGAAAACGCCTGGCGTATATTGTAAAAGAGTTTTACTAGGCGATTTTAATATAGATTTTTGTTCCGAAGAAGTGCTCTGTGGAACAAGAAAGGAAAACACGGTACACTCGTGCATTATGATGCCCATTCCAAACAGCATTTAAAATGTCTTTGCGGTATAGTTGGATATGCCTACAGGAAGAATATGCCTGACGAAGATTGTAAAACAGTTTCAGTAGGCGATTTTAAGATAGATTTCGATTCGAAAGATGTGTTTTATGGTACAAGAAAGAGTTGATTCCTATTTTGACACCCCACTCTCGCCAACCTAAAAAATCCCCGTACTTTGGCGAGCTTTGCAGTCATGGGTGTCTGGGAGTTATGCACAAGTTTCAACGGTACTTACGTATTATCCCGGCGGTCCCCCAAGACAAGCAATTTTTCACCAAAATAAATGCCGGGCACATGAAATTGTTGATGGTTTGGAATACGATTGGCAACGTATTTAAAATCTACGAAAAAGTAGTTTGGCGGAAGTGACCGCCGAGATAATACGTAAGTACCGTTTCAACGCGCCAAAAGAACTAGATGAAAACTAAAGTAAACAAACGAGCGATAAACGCGCCAGTTAAGGAATTTGAAGACATTTAATTATTAAAACTACATTAATTGGTAATCCAAAATAAATAAAAATGTAACGGCATGCTGTACTTACATGTTGTTCCAAATCGCCATTTTAATTCTAAATTACGATTTCTACATAAATGCAAAAAATCGTCATGGTAACTGCATATGTTTAATCATCGCCTCCTTGGCGAGAGTCGAGGCGTTAAAGTAGGAAACAATATATAAAACGGTGAATATAGTTGTGATATACTTCGCGAAGATTCTAAAATAGTTTTAGTAGGCGATTTTAAAATAGATTTCGATTCCAAAGATGGGTTTTATGAAATAAGAAAGAAAAATACAGCACAGTCATGAATAATGATAACACTTTCCAACTTGGAATAAGGACGAAAAATAGGGACGACGCATAAATTATCATACGATTTTAATATATAGCACTATAGTGCGTATTTAAAATCTGAAAGTGTTTCAGATTTTCATCCTTTTTTTTGGGGGGGGGGGCAAAATTTTTTATGGAATGACTATCAATAAGTCTCAAGGCTAAACTATGTCTGTTTGTGGATTAGATTTGAGCACACCATGTTTTTCACACGGACAGTTATACGTGGCATGCTCTCGAGTGGGCGAACCATACAGTGGGCATCCAGTTTGTTTGTGTTATCTAAAGATGGGATAACAAAAAATATTGTATACTCTATTGCGTTAAGGGATTGATATTATTTTTTAGTAAAATTATTGTAATTAGCGATATATATAAATTTAAAGAATAAATTACAATGAATTAAAAATATAAATGTTTGGTATTGTGTTATTTTTATATTCCAGCATCGTTCACAGCGCTCCATGCCTCTTCCACTCATATACCACATCCTCACAAATAAGTTAGTCATTTCTTTCTACTAAAATAATCCTAGGAATAATTTATATGGCAAAACAACGTTTGCCGGGTCAGCTAGTAGTTATTAAAAAAATATTATTTTAATACACGTGTACTAACTCTAGTAACAGTAACAATAATATCTAACATAAACTTTAAACGTTATAAGCCCTACACTAGCCCAGTCGCTAAGCCATTGGCGGATTGTTGCAAGTTTGTCGGGGGGAGGGGGGCGGTTAGTTAGAAGATTGAAGATTGACATATACATCCATTTTATGGAAGTAAAATAGGCTCTTTTACATTAATTTCTTTCTTCTCGGGGGGGGGGCGGTGGCCCCCTCCTTAATCCGCCCTTCGCTAAGCCCCGTCCCCAGATTTAAGTACATGTTCCTAGTCGATAAGTACACGGAAAGCGAAGTAGCGCTGACCTACCTTGGCCAATAGCGCTTGGAAGCAGGGCTTGCGTGTACTCTCGTTTTAGGTGTAAATCGATATATATATATATTTTTTTTAATGACTCTCATTTTTTTTAAACTGCGAGTCAAAGCGTAACTTGCAAAATTTCGATCCATTTGTACAGAATTTATGAAAATTGTCATTTCACATTGTAACGCTCATCATTGCAGATATAATGCGGATCATTTCACAAAGATAACGCTCGCAAGTTGTACAGTGAAAGGTATGAAAAGTGCTGTACCTGCAATATTTTACACATTTTGACTTTCCCAGGTTAGCAAATTTGCAAAGCTATTCTGTATGTTCGACACATGCTAGCAAGTTTCGATCGTTATCCTCGGAGGTCATTAGGAGTTTCAGAGAGCGTTTTCAAATTTTTCTGGATTTAAATTGTCAAGGATATCTCTGGCAAGGGCGTCCTCAAGTTAGTTCTAAACAACACATTTGATAACGTCAGCTGCCCTCTTTTTGTAAACAAATTATGCAGATCGATTGTGGAATTGTTTGTTGGAGTTTTCCGGGTTCTCCCCCACTTGATATACAAATTGAGACGTTTTTTATGATAGAGCTTCGTGGTAGTAGAGGTCTGCGCCGCACGGAAATTCACGGCGGCGGCGTAACGAGCTAAGAAACCCGCCGGCGGTGGCGCGCCGCGGCGTGGGAAAGTTTTCGAAAAAGAGCATAAAAATGGGTGTATGCGCACGCACACACACACGTTAAAATGAGATTTTTTAAAACTATAAAAACTAGTCTTGAGTATGTTGTGTGATAAGGCTAATTAGCTACACGTGGACTCTAGGCCGAGGGGTGTGACGTAGAGAAGAGACGGCCTCTGAAATTCACGATTGTGTTCAGGCTCGGACGGGCTCGATTATACCTGTTTTCAGAGCCTTACTATCGCATGGGCAAATCGGGACTTTGCCCAGGGCCCCCGGCTCGAAAGGGCCCCCGATATCAAATGTTGTTTTGAAATATTCTTTTTTATATGAACATTTTATGAAAAATGAAACAAATTTCATAGATGGGGGCCCCCAAATTCATCAATGCCCGGGGTCCCTGTTGGTCATAATCAGGCTCTGCCTGTCTTTAATTTGCTCAAACCGCAAAATTTATGATATTCTGTCGATGAAGTAATTGGCTTTTATTTATCTATTAGCTGAAATCTCGGGCTCGGGCTCCGACTTAAATAATATCGCTCGAGCGTGCTCGAATTATTTTTAGTTATCGGGCTCGGGTTTTAAAAAATGAGCCCGAACTCTTCTAAAGTGGGGTACCTTCCGTGGGGGTTTTTCTAAGGGATCCTAACCCGTAACTACGCTATGTTTCGGACGAAAACCACGCAAAACTACGAACGGTCAGGTCGACGGACCTGGTTTTGAACCAGGCACCTTACGTCTCCCAGGTCAGAATGCTATGCGCTCAGCCACTGGTGGGGCTCCTGTGTATGAGCTTGCCGTTTTAGTACAAAGTATTTCTATACTGCAAAACTTAAACAATAGACGGAAAAAAACTCATAAAACTGGTGTTAAACGATAAAATAAATAAAAACATTGTGAAAAAAAAAAACACATAAAATGTTATTTATAATACGATACGATCGTTTCGAACAAAAATTCTTTAGGTCTTCATCAGTCAAAGCCCTTCATCTCACTAAACAGAGGGAACTGAAAAAAGTAACATTTTATATGTCTTTTTTTCACAAAGTTTTTATTTATCTTAAACAATAGACTTTATCAAAATCGGATAGGTTTATGTTGTTTGTCTATATGGCACCTTCACGATACGAGCATTTAGTTATCAATATATGATTGATACATTATTTGCTTTTAAGCGTTTTTCCCCTCCCAAAATACAAGATACAACCCCACATAGGCGTAGCTCGGCTTTTTGGCTCAGAGCTACTACTGCTCCTAGAGGATACAAATTTTCCTTACATATTATAATTTTACAATGTTTAAGGCGTTGTTAACAATCTTCTGTCGTTCAGGTAATTCGAAGATTTTAACAGTTTTATAAGAGTTTTGAGTTTCAAGAATTAACGTGGCAATTCTAATATTAATATAAGTTAGTTTGTAGACTACTGATTTTACAAAGAGGAAAGATGAATTTTTTGAATAAGAACCAAAAATATGAAGTTGTAATAAATAAATATATCTAGGTAAATAAGAAATTATTGATTTTTTTTTTTTTTTTTTTTTTTTTGCCACAATCTTCTCATGAACCATTCCAAACCGATAATGTTCTTTTGAGGTATAATGCAATGTTTAAACAGTTTTTAAAGCAATCAAATTACGCCATTGACTCAGACCTCTAACATGGTAGGCATTTACTCGGGATAAACGAAAAGTGACTCCAAACAGTTTTAAAGTTGTGAGATGTTATTCTTTGGGTATTTAAAATTATTAAGTTTCTTCTTCCTTTTAGTAATCATTAAATTTTAGTAACAATGAAAATGAATCTTTAAGCATAAAGTAAATGTACTAAAAACACAATTTTTTTTTATGAATCAGATTTTTTTTTTTTTTTAATGAGAAGGAAGCTCTAAAACTTTTATAGTTCAAATATTGCTCCTTATGATTTTGCTATAAGGGGACGAAAAAATCGGAAATGTCATTTCCTTTTAGATTGCACATTAATTCCAACTTCAACTCATTTGAAATTAATATGCAATCTAAAAGGCACATATCTTTTTAAAAGGAAGAAAAAAAATATGCAAGACTTTTAATAGCTTCTAAAATTTTTATCTTTTCATTTATTACTTTCGGAAGCTTTAACCTACTTGAGAAAATTGGAACAAAAACTATAAAGGACGAATCTTTATACGCATAGGGGGAACTATTCGCTATAGTGTAAACTGAGAACCAGACGTCAGCTCCCGATCTTAAACTTGACAAATGAGCGCGAATAACGGTTTATCATGCCGGCCGGCCATTACAGCTAATCGACGCAATATCGTTGCCATCTATAGATAGGCAGATATGGTAATAATTTTCTTTTTTTTTTTTTTTTTTTTCTTTCTTTCTTCCGAATATTAAAAGATAAGAGTTGAAAAGAATTGAAAGTGAAATCCTAAAACGTGTCTTTGTATGTTGATCGATATAAACATAATTATTTAAACTTTGCAGATTATCGATTACTTCCCATTAGAATCGTCATGTATTTATAAATTCAGATAACAAAAATAAAATTTATAAATGCTTTGATCTCCTAATATGGCTTTAACACTAAAAACTGAAGTTGCGGCACTGGATAAGCAAAGATGGCGCCCATTGGATTGGTCACAAAAGTAAAAGTCTGACATGTTGACTGCCGGTCGCAAAACTACTCCAGCATTAATCGGTCAGTTTTCAAAAGTTTAAAATTTTAAAAAAATTTAATTTCAATAAAATAAAGTGTGACACAGTTACATTAGAATTCTTACACATTACATTAGAATTCTTAGCACATAATTTCCAGTAAAAATTGCCAATTAATTTGTAAAATTGATGTGAAAATTAATTTTATCGGTACTGACATTTTCTGAAAACTAGAGAATAACAGTAAAAATGCTTCGATATAGAAGAACAATTGCTCAAATGGCCCCAACCCTGAAAAAATGCAGCTGTTCGATTTAGCTAAAAGAAGTATTGCGGTAGACCACCTCGCCTAGCGTTGCCAGGCGTCCGGATAAAGCCGGACATAGTTAGGCTTTTTGATTGCGTGTCCGGCCAAACTAACGGTGTCCGCCTTTCGTTAGGCTTTTTGCTGGTGACTTTGGCTGATTAGTAATAAAGTACTTGAACTGATTTGGCATTCGATGTTATTTATATTTCATTAGAATTTAATAAGATTCATGGTAATAATAAAAAAAGCTTGATTTTACATACAATTTTTTTTTTTTGTCGTACCTATATTAATACTGAGACAAAATCCTCAATATTGTAGGCTGTCCGGCCTTTTTACCCAAATGTCCGGCCAAACTGGCTGGTCTATCCGGCTATTTGGTTTGGCGACCTGGCAACCCTAGCCTCGCCGATCGCGGCTGCACTATTTCAGCACTGGGCAGTATATCCATTTGTTTTCGCCCTTCAAAATTTAAAAATTTTTAAGACATAAAACATATTTTACAGAGAGAGAAGATAATAAAATTGCATTTAAATTTTAATGCCATATTAATTATGTCCCCCCCCCCCCATTGAACGATGAAGTGCATTAGCTTCATTCTAATTTTAAATTTCCTGCGGAACTTGCTGCCAACTATCGCATCATAATTGTTCGTACATCGCTTTGTTTGTCTCCCGTTTTGCTACCTGGCACCAAACTCGGCTCGAAATACTCACCGCTCAATAAAGGTGCTAAAATATCTATTCCTGGAAAGTTTCTTTTCAAGAAAAACCATTTTTCTTCTTTTTTCCTTAGTAAGTCAACTTAATGTTCCTGTATCAGCCAAGTACGTCAACCCTTTACGCCTACGCACTGGTTTACAAAAAAAAAAAAAAAAAAAAAAAAAAAAAAACTTAAATCTCAGAGGAGTAACACAGTGAAGAGTTTTTGTATTGACATCCCATCATCCATTAGGGTACCATTACACTTTCCAAGGTGTAAATAAAAAAGGATTTCAATTGAAGGTGGTAGGAAAACAATCTTTTCTTCCCGAGATTTATTGTGTGCACAGGAGCAATGCTAAGCCCCAGCGGAGCATTCAAAAACCATGCCGGAAAGCAACACTGGCCATGGGGTCATGGAGGAGAAATCTCCATTGTTGTGTGTCTCTTCAACGACGAAAAATATCCAAAAAGAATTAGAAATGGAGAAAGGAGGATTCTGATCAATCTACTCTGAAAATTTTTTCTGCATTCTGATAAAATACTCTACATTTTTAGTCACCCTTTGAGTTTTTTAAAATGATGCAATGAGTAACATGGAACTTTCATATCGGCTGCACCTGTATAAGCACGATAAGATCCTTTTACAGTTTAATACATTGTATTTGAAACTAAAATTACGGTGATAATGTTTTTAAAAAAATTCGATGAAAATCAAGCTAATCCATGTAACTTTCGAATACGCATCTTAGTTCTTTCTAGGACATTCCATTATATTTTCTGATTTTTTCATTACAATAATGCTTATTTTGTTTTACCTCACTGAATCTCTGCAAAAATCTCGGATGGCGTATTTAACCACATTTAACCCTTTAACGCAGTCAAAACGTCAGAGTTTGATGTTCCCAGAGCGGGAACAACAAACTCTGACGTTTTGACTGCTGCCAGTCACGAAGAATAGATTTGATTTCTATAAAAATAGTTGCGGGTGATATAGCTCCGCGAGAATCCTTTACTTTTTAGCACGTCCTTTCCCGTAAAAAAATGGTCTCGATTATTTTTAACAGCACTGACATCTGCTGAAAAATGGAAGAATGCGAGAACAGCTAGATAGATTGCCCCATGCTGAAAAAAAGGCAGCCGTTGCCATCGCTCGATTTAACTACCAGCAAGATGGCGGACGATCGAAACGTTCATCGCGTGTCACAGATCTAGAGACCCTTTTTTTGACGCAGCTGGCTGTGCGTCGCACAGCCAGCTGTCGTCAAAAAAAGGGTCTCTAGATCTGTGGCACGCGATGAACGTTTCGATCGTCCCGTCCGCCATCTTGCTGGTAGTTAAGTAGAGCGATGGCCCCGGCTGCCCTTTTTTCAGCACTGGGAAAGGGTTAAGTATAATAATAAACCAAACCTTTGTACTTTGTAGTCGATTTTTTGGTTTTATCAGTAGTGTTAGCTTTGTTTTGTTATCTTTTTCTTCCGATGAAACACTCTCATACAAGTTTGTCACCGAAGAAAACGCCTTGCAACATCTGAAGGACTTTCCAAAACATACAAACTAATTTTAAACTGATACAACATACGACGCGTAGCCAAAACAAAAAATTCCAGGAGATGAGACAATTTCACCTATATTTAGCAACTCAACTCAACCACAAACTTTGCCGATTTTTTTTTTTTAAACTCGCTTGCTTACAGATGAAAGTTACAGAAACTGGCAAATGTTTTGCAAATATTAACTAACCCTTTCCTTCTCGCTACTGTGAAAATCACGAGCTAAGTTTTCCCGTCTATTTCTTGTGCCCGTGATATTTCCGGTCAATAGTGTTAAAAAATTATGCGCCGGTAAAATAAGAGCATTTCAAGTCTTAATGCAAGGGTATTTTTTATACATATATCTCATTTTGCACGACAGATGACAGTACCAAACTATCTTTAACTTAATTAGAGATAGTTGATTTTCAAATAGATGATAGCGGTACTTACGTGTACGCATTGTGCAACCTTAGCTCACTTTTTTTACTTACGTTCAAAGAAAATTTCACAAATATTTATTTTATGAAGTAAGTTTAATAAAATTCTGCTGGGTTCGGCGATTTAATCAGTTAAAAAAATTCATTTTTTACCAAAAATTTAAAATTTGACAAAAATTTGTGAATTTTCTGTTTTATAAATTATTTGAATTAATTGTAATACACAAGAACTAATTAATTAGTACAGTATGGTTAAGAGTACAAAGTAGTATAGTTATTATTTTTCTTACGTTCTCTTGGAATTTAATTTTTATCTGCTGTAATTTGCAAATTGCAAAGTAAAATGCATAGAATTTGATTTTTTAAAAGCCAATCCACAGTAAAATGAAAATATACATGAATGATATAGGATTCTCTTTTTACACAGGGGATGCGCCTTGCGCAACGCTATGTAATAAAAATAAAACTTAAATAAAGAAGGTAAATATATTTCAATGTATAAACCCACCCATACCCCACTTTGCACATTGAGTTGTAAATATGTGCAACAGGTCTAAATGTTCTTTTTTTAAAAAAAAACTTACAAATAGGAAACATAAAGATTAAAAAATAATAAATAGATAATAAAAACTGTTTTGTCATTATCCATCATTTATTAAGTGGAACTGCTTCATGCTGGAATAGAACAGATTTTTTTTCATCATTTAATTAAGTTCATTTTAAATCATTAAGCTTATAAATTCAAACTTTTTAATGCCATTTTTGTAGCTAATACGCTAAATATTTGCTTATTCATTAATAAAACTTCTTAAAATTAATTAAAAACATGTTATTTTGTTAGACAATTATTGACAAGATATAATGTAAAAAATAGGTGTTTAATGGTAACAAACCGAAATTTAGATCCTCCTCCTTTTAAAATTATTCTTATATAGCTGTACATATAGTGCTTGTTTCAAATTTTAAATTATTTTTAAACAATAAATTACTAGCTGTATAAAATTATATTATTATTGTTAGAGTTGGCCCTAACATTTTAGAAATTTCTACTTTTGTTAAATTAAAAGATTGTAATGCATTGCTTAAAAAATAATAGAGGTTATCATTAATAAGTGTTAATAAACAGTACAAAGTAGTAATAAAAATTTACTATTACTTAGAATTAACAATTATGTAGTACTATTTTCTTAGTTTTAAATAAAAAAGTTTGTGATACATTGTAAATTTGATTTTTTAATTAAAAAAAATCCGATTTAAATTTAAAATTTCAATTATTTTCAATAAAAATCATGATTTGTTTGAACCTCGTGATTGGCAAGTTCAATTGGATGTTACATTATCCAATTCCGATATTAATGTAAGTGGATGAGAGGGCTGTTTCGTCTCAAGTAGCAACTACAAAGGTTTTCTTTCACTTCACAAAATCACCGAGTTCAAAAACGTCATCTTCATAAGCAAGTTAAAAATTTCAAAATGTTCTTTAATTTCTGAACAGGTCCCGACTTATACAGTTGGGCCTCCTGGACAAAAATTTACTTTGGCTAATTATTTAAAAAGAAACTAATATACATATCTCAAATTACTTATGCATAAGCATATACTTTACATTATTATTTTTCAAATGCCATAGACACATTACTATTTAGGTTAAATATAAAACATTTCAAAAGATTTAAATTTTTGTTCCCCTGGAAATATTAGAGAGTAAAAAAATGAGGTAAATCTGTTTCAGAAAAGATCTTTTTCTGTCTCTAGTCTACTCTTTATCTTCTTAACTCTTTCTAAAACTTAAAATTTGTAAAAGAACACCGAGAGGAATTTTGCTTAATTTTTTCAATAAACTTGTTATGAGTTATCATTATCAAGTACTATTAAATTTGTACATTTTTTACATAAATTGCAGCTATAGTTATAAACAAGAAAATAAATATAAATTAATTAAATTAACATTCTTAAGTAATTAATTGTACAGAATTAATTGTACAGATATTTTTAAGTAGATTGAATTTGATAATCAGATAGTTTACTTTGACTATCAGGTAGAAATCAATCCTTAGTGTTCAAAAGATAATTTTAGCACATTTTCCAATTCTACTTGGAGATTTTCCAAAAAATGAAGTCCCAGGGCACGTGCCTCAAATGGCCTTCTGTGAATCAGTCCCTGTTTCTGAATTAGGTTTCTTAAAGAATTATTCTAAAAATTGTCTAAACTAATTATGTTATTCAAGTGCTTTTTGCAAAAGCACAAAAATTATCATGTAACAATACCACTCTTTTTTTCTTCAGAAGGTAAAAATAGTAGGTATAAATAGTACACAAATATTATGTGTGTCATAAAGTAATGTTACTTTTTTACATTTAATTCAAACAAATAAATTTTCAACAAGTTTTTAATGACAAAACTGTAGAGCGAAAACAATGGATTGATATTTCTAGCATTTTAAAGCTAGAATTTTATCTTTCTTCTTTCAAGAAAGATATGAGAAAAGAGGGGAGAGGGAGTCTACCCACCCTGAGGACAAATTTCAAAATGTGATACTGATTTTTAGGTATTAGTGAATGTTGCACTCTAAAGCAAAAGTATGAAAATCTCCATCTTAACTTTGAGATGTGAAAAGAATGTTTTGGCCCCCTACCGTACACAGGTCACGAATTTAGAGAAGATACTGTCTAATCTAGTACTTATCTTAAAAGACTAACATGTCGAATTTCATGTTAATAGCTTCAATAGTTTTGACTAGGTGAAATATAACAGATTAAAAAAAAATATGTCACTTTCTTGCCCCCCTAATATTTTATTTAAAAAAATCAAAAATATTATTATTCTCATTTCTTAACATTTTAGACATTCAGTCTGCTTATTAGATTACTTTTTGAGCGTTAATTCATAGTTGCCAACATTCCAATTTTAAAATTTACAATCTATTTATGTCTTTTTTTTTATGTGCAGTAGCATTCTTTTTCTTTTCCTTCGTGGAATTATGCAACAAAATCAAATCTTCAAAAACATCACAAAGTTCACTAAAAAATTATGACTTTAGTACAGAAAGGCAAAAATGTTTCCCATTTAATGAACTCTTCGCATGAATAAAAAAACTAAACACACTTAAAACTTCCAACACATGATATATTAAGAAGCACAAAAATCTGAGTTTATAAGCGTAAATTACACTTAAATGTTCCATTAATTAAATACATGAAAATTTAAATATATATATCTATAATTAAACTGTAACATTATAGAATTCTTTAAATATATATGGTGGGAGAAAAAAGCAGCTTTGCACAGAAGAATATAATATATGACTAGACATTTGTCCAATCTTTAACTATGATGCAAGAACTACATCATGGATGATATAATTTTGCAGTTTTTGAGATAATTTCAGGTTATAAGAAAAAATAAAGGTGAACGAGAATTCATCATTTTAGTTGCTGAATTTCATTTGTTACATCAATTGGAAATCATCTTGCATTGATAATTGCACTTCAAATATAAGATCTGCAAAATGAATTATCTAGTTCAGCAAGATTTACTGCATTCAGGTAATGAATTGTTAAAGTTATATAAACATATCATAAAAAGTAAAATATTCTATAATAAGTCTGCACATTCCTAGTAATTCAAAAATTTTGTAAAGCTATCAATTTCTTGCATCAAGAAAACTAAGTGAACATAGCTCACATACATCATCAAATGTGCCGTTAGTGTGTGGAAATCCGAATGCACTAGTAATGTCACATGCACCAATATTGGACCACATGTCTTTACAAATAAAATCAAGTTCATAAGACACCTTTGGTAACAACTCAAGTAAGAATTTGTTTCTTTGTCTCAACTTGACATCTTGTTTCCAAGGGTGACTTATGGACTTATTCTTTATTTCTAAAAGTAAATGGCTCATTTTGAAGATAAGGCTCTGCGGTGATAAGTGGAATATTCATCTTAATTTAGAATTTTGCACATATATGCAAAATAATACTAGATATTTTAAAATCTGCAAATCCACACATTTCCTGGTTTTTTAGCAGCTTTCAATTTTGAAAATGACTGACACCATTTGACTGATCTATCAAATTTCTAATGATTTTCTGCTATGTTCAGCTTTGAAAGTGAATTGGACATTGTTAAATCATTAAGCTTCATATTTTGCACATATAAACAGGAAAATGTAACAGAGAGGGGGAAGGAAGTGAAAATCCATATATTCTTTTATTTTTTACATTCTTTAAATCATCATAAGATGTGTTCTCTTTGAACAAACCAAGGAATACAATGATTAAGCTCACCTTTTTACAAGGAGAAAAGCAAACTTTTTGAATAAAAATTACATAACCTTTATAAGGCTGAAACCAATTTATGTGAGAACAGATACAAAACACTTGAAGATTGTAATATAAAAATAGATCATAGAAAAAAGAACATGTATTTTTTTTTTTTTTTTTTTTTTTCATTTTCTGAATGATAGCATTACAAGAGTAAGAGGAAAGAGAAGCACATTAAATTTTACAAATGCATTCTTAAGGAAATAAAATAAAACTGAGATAAAACATTGAAGGGGGGGGGGTTGAAAGTGTAGCCCAAGAGTACCAAATTTATAGGTTTACAGAATTTTAGCTCTAGTTAGCATATACCTTTGCAAAAAAGAGCACACAGCTTGATTTTATCAGAGATTTTTTATATTTGTCTTGTTTCTTCTTAGCAAGAATTTCTCTCTCCCCTCCCCCCACATTTTACAATTTGCATCCTGTACCATTTTCCCCTGAACTTGGAGATCCTGCATTTACATGAGTTGGTATGCACTGTTTTCCAGACAACAGACAAAGTAGAATTTAAAAATGTTGCGTCGATTTAAAAATCACTGATGATACTTTGAAAAAAAAAAAAAAATCATAATTTAGCTTTTTATTATTTTAAGTTTAAAAGTAGACTTAATTGAAATCACTTGTTTTGATAATAAGACTAAATAAATCATTCTTTCATATGAACTATTTCTCCCAATCACTATAAAATGCATTGCACAGATTTAACTTAACAGACACTTAATTCTAACTCATGAAAATTCATAAAATCAAAGTTCCATGGGAGGAACCTCATCCTTGTAATTGGAATTCTTACTGAATTAACACATATTTTTAATGAAAGAATTTAATTTTCACATCACATTTTTGAACTTATGTGAAAATTAATTTATTTTCAGAATGTTTTTAATTCTAATGCGCTACTTTAGGCATTGTTCATTTTAAATAATAATTTAAGAACTCTGCTTCATTAAAGAAGAAAATAAATTAAAGTTTCAGTGTTAACAAATAAGAAAAGAATAAAACCCATTGTAATATAATTTTTATTAAAAACAAATAACAAAGCATCCCAATTATTTCTTTTTCTTTCAAGAGTTTAAAAAAAAATTAAACTCAAGTTTTACAAAAGTACAAATTTTATAAAGTTCTACACACATGTAAAAGGTTCATCAAAAAGATAATTTTCTTGCATAGAAATAGGTTCATAATAAAAATATAAATAATAAATGCATGAAAGTCATTGCCTGATAGAGCAATAAAAAAAGAAAGGAAAAAGGAAAGAGAGATAAACTATTCATCATCTTTATCTTTTGCACCATGCTTCAAAATGCGGGTAAATTCAATGTAATTGAACATGCCATTCTTGTCAATAGGTGCTTCACGATACATTTCTTCAATCTGAGGAGGGGAAAAAAATTGTTTAACTCATAACTTCAAAAATTAATCTCAGTAACAATAATTTGCACACCCCTTCCCATAGTACAAAATTAACAAATTATTGATGATAAATGTACTGTGCATCGAATAAATAATGAACATAAATTATGATTACTCAAAAATTGGTGATTCTTTATGATTATTGAATTTCTATCATGATTGTGATTAAAATAATGAGGATTAAAAAATTATCTTCAATTAGTAACTATTATGTGAATATTAATTAAAACTTACTTACATATTATCCCGACAGCCTGCCAAAACGAGTGATTTTTTGCCAAGATAAATGCCAGACACATGGAATTATTGATGGTTTGAAATACGATTGGCAACAGTTTGCCAGCACATTTGACAAAAAAATAGTTTGGCGATAATGACTGCCAGGATAATATGTAAGTACCATTAAAATTTACGGTACTTACGTATTATCCCGACGGTCATTCCCACCAAATTATTTTTTTGTAAAATATGTTGTTAAATTGTTGTCAATCATATTCGGAACCATTAATAATTTCATGTGTCCGGCATTTATCTTGGCAGACCGTCGGGATAATACGTAAGTACCAAATTTACATACATGCATTAATAATGACTGATTGTGTGTTTAACACTTGAAAAAAAATTTTCTTTTCCCAGTTCATTTTCTTTATCAATATACAAATACTTTTCCTGATATTTTTGGCATTTTTCATCAACATTTTCACTAACTTTTAAAGAAGTACCTAGCTGAATGATCACTAAAAGCTCCAGACAGCAAAAGACATATCAATTTAGTACTCCCCAATGGCTAACTTTGTTTTACAGAATTTTAATTCAAACTATGACCTACCCCATTTTCCTGAAAGATGATTTACTTAAAGCATTTTGCACAATAAACCCTCCTCACACAGTTCTCAATTCAAGTAATATTACTGCAGAAGGTAGGGCAGTTTATTACAAGTGAAAAATAAATAAATAAATCCAAACTAAAGCTCAATTTAAAGGATTCTATTTTTTATTGTTCATTTTCTTCATTTTTAATATAAGAGGGATTACAATATGAGGAAGCGCCATTAACTCCAATTTTTGCCTAGATTTTCTTACTTAACAAGTAAATTTGCAAAGAATAGTACCTGCATATATAAAAGAACTTTTATTTATTTATTTTTAATATAAATTAGAAATGTTGCATCAACAACTGTGATTGCATTTGATGCACAATTATAGAAATTTGTGAATAAATAAAATTACTTTAAACTGAAAATTAAAAGACTGATAACCAGTTTTTGAACTGCAAATTTCCCAACACAAACCTTTAAAAAAAAAAAGCATTCAACAGCTAGCATAAGATTTAAAGATACTTTTTTTACATTTTTTCTTCGTCTTATCAATTTAGTTCATTATTAATGGCTTAAATGTTTTATTGTAACACTTTTGTACAGTTAATTTATTGAAAGTTTTCTTACTTTTTATGTCTGCATAATTAAAACTAAATGATTTTGTAGAAAGCTACAAAATCTTTATAAAAACTTACATCTTCTTCCGAAAATCTTTCACCCATGGTGGATAACAGCTCCCTCAGTTTTTCTTCATGCAAACAGCCAGTATTTTCTTCATCAAAGCAAGCAAAAGCATTCCGTATGACATCTTCGGGATCCGTTCCTTGCAATCTCTCACCAAACAGTGTTAAAAACATAGTAAAATTGATTGGTCCAGGAGCGTCATTCATCATACCTTCCAGAAAGTCATCTGCAGGATTTTTCCCTGAAATTCAAAAGTAGATGAGAAAAATACGAGAGTCACTTAGAAACTTTTCAGGTACAGCTAAATGGTACGTCAAACTTAGCAAATTTTGGAAGTATTCAAAATAACCTCCTCTTTTGTAGGAGAATTTCACAAAGTTGAAAAACCTCAAACCATCCATATCTGAGAATCGATGCAAAATATGCTTTTAAAACCTCATCAATCTCCTCTTCAGAGTGATAACGGCCACAATGCAAATTTTTCTTAAGATTAAGCAAGGGCAACCTTAGACTGAATTCTCAGAGGGGGCTATTGAGGTCTCTAAATTGTTCAAAATGCAAATTGAACGCATGAAATCGTGAAGTATTCAAATGTAAAGCTGTAGACAAAATTTCGGAGAGGGTCATAGCCCTCTCACTGAAGCTGCCCTTGATTAAAAGATAGCCAAAAGTCACACATAGAATATCACTCTATTCCCCTGATCTTGCTATCACTTTGATATGTTTTTGTTCAAGAAATTCCACAGTCAATCTTGATGTATGAGAAGATACATTGTCATGATAAAACATGAGTACCCTTTATTAACTTCTTGAAGAATTTCTGGAAGACATTTAGTGGTGTACAAGCAGTGACATGCATTCCGCCCAAGCAACCCAGGCAAGAAGGCAGAATATGGGTTTCGGAGTGTCGTCTGTGATTGGCTAATTCTCTGATGAAGTCATGTTTCTATAGCAACACCCCTTCAGCAGACATTGCAGATGGGTTGATCTCACGGCAGAGAAATGAAGAGTCAGAAAGAAAATATACTTGTTTATCCACTTGACATTTATCTTTGTGTTAAGAAATTATGAATAAATAAGGTAGATGGTATTTTCTTTCAATTTGTGATAGAAAGCAAAATTTAAAAACAATAATAGCCTTATTTTCAGTTGCCCAAGCACTGCTTGGGTTGCTTGGGCGGAATGCATGTCACTGTGTACAAGTTAGCTGTAACTGCCTTCTGTACCTCCCTTCTGAAAAAAAAAAAAAAACGACATACATTCCTACTTCCATTGCTCGTTGTCTTTTCACTATTGTTGACATCTTCAAAGACCCATACTTTACTTAAACTTGACTTGCTGGAACGTCAAAAAAACGGTATGTACCTTTCATCACCAGTTACGGTTTTAGAAATAAGGCGGTACCACCATCGTTAAGTAGTTTTGGGGTTTCTTAGCAGATTCACAAGCTCCTGGTATTCTGTTAAATTATGGGGCACCCAACGACGAACTAATTTTTTCATATGCAGTTCTTCATGAATGATTTTTTGTATAACTGCGGATCCAATGTTAAATTACTTGTTCATTATGCATAATTTGGCAAGTGCAGCAATTATCACCGATTAACATTTTTTTTTGTATAGCGAACGCTTTTCTGGGACTACAGCTCACAAGTTCTTCCTGTAGTGATTCTTCATCCAGGAGAGAACTTTAACCTCAATGAAATTCTGTGAGACAATTGAATACAGTAGCATGAGATTGAGCTTCGTATCCGAATGCTAATTGTAGACGTTGTTGATCTAACTTTGTTTGTCGATTCTTGTTTATTTAACCCCACTTTAAAATCACAGAAAATCTGAGCGCGATAATGCTCTCGCATCAACTCCATTTTCCTTTCTTTCAAAATTTATTCTTCATCAAATAAATTGCAATTGTTGTGACAAATTATTGGCTGCGACCATAAGAGTTCAAATTTTTACATTGTTTATTATTTCGTCTATCGTCTGCCACTGTCTCAAAAATTTCAGAGTAACCTTCGCTGTATAGAAAAATAATATGAAAAAAAAACTATAAATATTTTATGTAATTTTTAAGGCAAATTATTCTTTTGAATATATTAACTTTGCTCAACTAATTTTACTTGAAAAGCATAGACTGGCTCCAAGTGTTTCAATACTTTATTATGAGAGAACTGAACAGTTGTAGATAGCCATAATCATTATCCCATGTTTAGTGCATTTATTATTCAAGTTGAAGTTTAATTTTTACTTTCCGAACATATACCATGTAATGAAAGTATTGTAATCATGAACAAATTCGACTTCATTGGTGTATTTACATGTTTTTGAGGTCTTCTGAATTCATTTATGCTATTTTTACGAGATGTATGTATGTAGTGTGTGTATGTGAGTGAACACGATAGCTCTTAAACGGTGCATTCGATTGCACTCAAATTGGGTATATATGTTATAAACCACCGTCACAAGACCAGTATTGATTTTGGTGTGTATAGTTTTCTACAGTGCTATGACAAAGATTTCTTTTACATTATGGCCTATGAGAGGAAATTCTTGAAAGTGCACTAGCATTTAAATGGTACATTCATTGAAGAATTTAGCAATGACAATTTTTAAAAGAAACATGCAACTTTTTTCATTCTTGACCAGAAAGAAAAGACCACAACCGCCTCAATCCAATTCATCAAACTGTGCCCTCCTAATTGTATTCATGCTTGCTATTCAGGGACGTCTGAAAAAAGAGATTAAATTCTTATTCGGCTAGAATAAATGACATTTTTCGGCTACTAAGCACTTAACAAAAAGTTGGGTGCATTTCATGGTGAACAAAAACGGACATATCTCTCCTTGTTGAACGATTGCAATTTCCATTCCTGGTGCATTAGCACAGGTTAAGCAGGACCCTCCCCCCCCTAAATGCTTGGATTAGTGATGAATGTCATCTATTTCTGCACACATGAAGTTGAATCCCTCCCCCGAAAATTTTCCTAGCTACGCGCCTGGGTATAAGTAATTATATGCTTGATTGGCTATAGCACATATTCAGTGCAGTGAATGAATCCACAAATTATTGTAGCACTAGATAATAAACATATGATTAATTGTGTTTGATTTACCAAAGTATTTATGCAGTATACAACACTATTTTTTACTTATGTGTATAATGCATTCCTTGCTCATATGGGGGACACTTCGCTTACAGTGAACTTCGGATATAGTGAATGAAATTTGGCAGTCCCCAGAGGTTCACTATGCCTGGAGTCGACTGCATTTTTAAATGCATTTACAAATAATATGTTTAGTTATACTTCAATATGTTAATTTCATATTATAAAATATCCTGTGTCATTGAGTTTTAGCTGAATGAAACATAATCCAACGTATTTAATAATATCACAAAAATGCAGACTTTTCTACTTGGTGACAATACTCGACTTGGTATTCTACCTTCTTTATTGGGTGGAGGTTGGAGGAATCTTTTCAGATCCTCAATTACAAACATAATTTTGAAATGCTGCTACATGTGCTTGCCTAGATGCTGCAAAATCCAAAGCATGATGTGATTATGTATAATTACCAGACTAATCACATTTACCATAGCATATTTAATGTATAGATTGATGATACTATTTAATTATGAATATTCGAAAACATATTGATGCTGCTATTAGTGTTTAGCTATGCAAAAGATATATTTTCATGACCAAGATTTTTTAGTGTTACAGATAATATAATGTTGTGTGTTTTTAAGTAACTAGAAATAATATAAAATGGATTTTAATTAGACTTTATTTCGTATTTAATTACAAATGCAAAAAGTCACATTTCATTTACAATTAAAATGAAATTTTTAAAAATTTAATACTCAGCTTAAACTATGTGCTGAATATTCGGCCTTAGCTATTGGCCAAATATTAAGTCACTATTCATTCCATCTCTAATTTACACACGACAAGGCATAGGATCCTTTCACATTCAATATTATTTTAAATCTTTCTAGAAAAATATCTGTTATGGGCAGAAATAAACTTGTCTAAGTGCAAAAGATTTCTTTATAAACTGTTAGATTGAAATGGCAAGACAATTTTAAATTTGCAAGTGTAATAACTCTAAAAAACATTTAAAGAGAAGAAAAAAAAAATTATCTTTTTTCCAGTTTTATTACAAAATAACTTTTATAACTAAATTATGTTTTATTTGAGTCATTATACGCATAGTGTACACTGTTGACCATACTTTTCAATAAAGCATTCATTATTTGGATGCCAATAAAGAAATGACCTATAATTTGCAAAATTCTATGTTCCGCCCAACCCTTTGTTCGAATTTGTGTGGATTAGAGAGAGATGTACTGTAATATTAGCGTCGAGGGTAGTTTAAAAAACATTTAACTATAGCATGTTATAGGATGACTGAGGTTGCATGTGTACTTACGTATTATACCACTGACTCCATTTTGGTGGTTAAAATATCTACAGAATGCAAGATTCAAAAACGACGATGTTTTAAATAAATAAACACTTATCTAGTTATTGACACTAGTAACAGCGAATTGTGTAATCGGTATAGCTGGGTAAAGGCTAGGGTGGGCTAAGAAAGATTTTAGACCACTCTAGAAAATCAGATTTTCTATTCGCAAGAATAGGATATAGAGCCTCTACGGTGGGTTAAAGCCCTCTCTAGAAGTATGCAAAAAACATACCCAGGCATGCTACTGAGAGTAACAGGCACACAATCACACTGATTTGGGGGGGGGGCAGTTTATATGTATCTTGCCAAAGAGAGTCAATTGTATAATACATAAATAGACCTAAAACTCTTTCGATTAAAAAAAAGAAAAGAATGTACATGTAAGATAAATACCTAGAGAAGCAAGGGTGTCATGCAAATCTTCTTTGTCAATAAATCCATCCCTGTTTTGATCAATCATATTGAAAGCTTCTTTGAATTCCTGTATCTGGGCTTGATCAAATATCGCAAATACATTAGATGTGGCCCTCTGCGCTCTCCTTTTGGTAGTGCTTCTGCCCTTTGTTTTACGGCTTGCCATAGCTATGCCTAAATAAATTTAAAAGGAAATTTTTACAAACGTTATAAGTTCGGTTTTTAGAACGACAACAGTAAAGTAAGTAGAACGACAAGATTTTGAATGAAACAGCAAAAACTAGAGAAAGACGGAGTTTTCACGAGAACAGTTTAAAAAAAAAAAAAGAGGGAGGGGGATGGGCTTTACGCCAATCTGGAGATTTGCCACTGCGTTACACACGATTCACAGACGTGAGGTTGACTAAACTTCTGAATTTCAAGATCAAGTGCAATCTGGAAGTGAAATTAAGCAAAGCAATAGCTCATTTTTTTAAAATTAATGTCCATTCCAAGATTGGTCAGTTATTAGCACATATATGTGCAATCATGTGATAAACGAATGAAAGTTTATAAATATTATTGCATTGTATATACACATATATAATTTATATGAATAAAATAAATTAAATCAACATTAGAATAAATGAATACTAAAATTTTACAAATAAAATTACTTTTATTTCACTAACGGACAATTACCTTAACGCCTTTAAATGAGAGACTTAGGCAGCTGAACCAAATGTAACAATACAGATCAGTAAAATGAATCTAACTACAAGCTTTCAGAGGTCGATCTACAAAGAGCGCTTTATACCAAACCAAAAAAGGAAATTCCAGTAATGGCATGTAACATTGCCTCTTTGGGTTAGGTCAGCAACAAACAATTTACAGCAGAAGACGCGAAGTCGAAACTGAACCGGAAGAAACGGTGCATTGCCAAACCCGCTAATGAAAAAAAAAATAGGGAAGAAAAAAATTTCATATTTTCAGAAAAGTGCATAAATATAAATTTAGTTTATTACACTAGACTTTGTCTCCCTAAATTCAGTAAACTAGCATGTCGGACAAATATGTGTTATTTTACAAAATTTAAGTTAGTTCAGAAACAACCCAACTTTATGTTTATATAATGCTTTCGATTTACCACATGAAGTGAAGAGAAGAGCAAGAATAATTCCATGGACCGGAATAATATGGATGGTAGATTTCAGTAGTTTTTTTTAAATGTTAAATGAAATTTAACTTATCTTACATTTTATTGATTTTAGAATGGCGAACAATCATTTTTCTAACAAGGTATTTCATGTTGAAGCTGTGTTTGGCGAAACAAACAACATTTGCATTTGTTCTCAAGCATATCTGAAGTTAGTATTTCTTAAATATTTACTGTTTTGAAGCAATCAATCATGGCAAAAACAAAGTTCCCAGTTAGTGAAGTTTTGCTCAGATTTGGAACAATATAAATTATTATTTGAGGGTATTATGTAAGGGAAAGGTCAGGAGCGTAGCTATTCAATAAGTTTGGGGGAAAGGAGGGAGGCTGAGTATATTCAGGTAGATCCCAGAAATAAAAATGACACTATATTGTGCCGATTTGTGGTAATTTTCTCCCCTCCACCAAGGATATGGGCATAGATATATATATATAATACTCTAAATGGCCTAGATATAAAATTGTGGCTGAGTTTAGGCTCGCCACTGGCTACCACTATCTTCTAAAACAGTGGTTATCAACCTGTTTTTAATCGCGACCCTTTTCAGATTTTTCAAAAATGTTCGCGACCCCCCCCCTTTCCATGTTTAAGACAAAAAAATAATGAATAATGAAAAATATATATCTTGGGATTTAAAAATGATTATCTTTTTATTCCGTACTGATTATTATTAGGATGACTGAGGTTGTATTTGGCTGACAAGTTATGATATCCTTGGCTGAATATTGGTCAAAGCCAACCGCATCTTGGATATCTAATTTATTACTGGCTTTTGTCTTAATCTACAAAAGAGTTTTAAATTCACTTTCACGCACGTAAGTGGATGCAAATGGCACTAACATTTGAAGCAAAAGCTTAGAAATTATCGCATATAAATGACGCATAGCACACCAAAATTGAATTAAAGATTTTTCTTGGTATAAATCACTCACGTGCTGAGGAGTCATTTTGCAAATTCAAAAATTCGTCCTGCTCTTCAGGAAGATCGGCGACATCTAAAGAAGTGAATTTCGCACTAGTGCCGCCTCTTGTTCATTGCCAGCTTTGGGATATATCTTTGAATTTCATATTTAAGAGCTTCAAGGTGGTAAATAATCTCTCACCTAAAATTGACTGCAATTTCTATTTCCGTTACTTCTGCCTTAGTGCACACGTTTTCAAAATTGGTTAACACTCCTAGTACACTTTATGACGTCAGTTTTTGTAGATTTGATACGAGCGCCCTGATGAGAAAAATATTTTTATTTTACAAAGAGAAAAGGGAGAAAGTGTGTATGGCAGAGAAACGTAGAAATATTTTGCCATTCATTTCCTACAAAATCGGTCTGCGGCGACCCCCGAAAAAAGGCATGGCGACCCACTTGGGGGTCGCGACCCCCAGTTGGGAACCACTGTTCTAAAACATTTGTACAGGGTGTCGACAGATCAGGGAAATCATGGAAAAATCAGGGTACTTTATCAATCTGGAAATATCAGGGAATTTTGCAAAAATATTTAAAATTCAGGGAGCTTTCGTTTTTGCCTAGTGAACTTAGATCATTTTTAATTGTCAATCTGATGTGCGGCTCCGTTCTGGATCACACGATACTCAACTGATGCACAAATACAGACATTTTACAAATCCGAAACCAGAATACAGATTATACGAGAACATAGAAATATGAATCCGAGACTCGGTGATGTAGGCACTGTCACTATACGAATCCGAAAAAGCGCATGTATTCGGACTCGTTCTAAGATGTGGATCATACAAGAAACCGGATATGCGAATCATATCGGCATGTGAATCAATTTTGCATGTGAATTGCTTCCTGAATAAAGTCATAGGTAAAATGAATGGTAAAACATGATTTAGTCTTCTACTGCGCCATTGTGTTTTTTAAAGTGATGGGACATTTGCGTGATGCCAGCTAAGCTCCCCTGCAGGATGATTTTTTTTTAATAGATAGTGTTCATTTTTAAGCCTTTTTACATATTTTTTAAAATTTGAAACGATACATTGATTGAAATAAAATAAGTTGATTAGGTGGCCATTTTATTTTGATCAGTCATCCTTGCGCTTAAAATTGAACACTTATAAAACGAGGAAACTTTCTGCTACATATTGTCGTTTAGTGTTCAACTAAATTTTATGTTTGGATTTATAAAACTGAACTACAATTTTATTAATATTAAGCATTTTTGTGGTTTTCTATTATTTATTTCCCTATATGAAGCATTCACCTCTTGGTGCATGATACACAATGGTGATTTACACGAAAGATTATGGTATGTATATAATTATTTCTGGAAATTTGATAAAGATAGTCAGGGAAATCAGGGAACTTTTTTTCTCAATTTCTGTAGCCACCCTGTTGTATCGGCTTCGTATTGTTTCAAGTCCTATCTGTAGTCTCTGTGACCTGGACCAGGACATAGATGCTGACCCACCTCCCCTTTTTCCAAGCTTCATCTAAGTCCTCACTTGCAGACCGCTACTGGGAGGCCAGGGACCGTTTGGATACGTAGACTATTTGATACAGCTGAATTTTTTGTTCGTGTGTTTCCTTTCTTTTTTACCATTCCTTTGCTGTATTTGTCTTCCTATCTTGCCATTGGAAAAAAATATATATATATATATAATACACTGTAGATACCTGAAGACCATACTACAGAAAAAAACACTAAAAATACTGGTGTTAAACGATAAAATAAATAAAAAGCTTTGTGAACATCTTATGTGTGTTTTTTCACAATGTTTTTTATTTATTTTACTATACTACAGAGTGTGTAAGATCAGGAACACGGGATCAAGACACAGGTTCCAGCTATTGGATGAAATGAAAATCATCTGACATTCTGGGCTCCCTTCTAACAGGAAGGAGCATTGAAAGATACAGATATGGTACTTACATATTTACCCAGCGGTCATTCCCGCAAAACTATTTTTTCATCACTGTGCTAGCAAAGTTGCCAATCGTATTCCAAACCATCAATAATTTCATGTTTCTGGCATTTATCTTGGCGAAAAATCACTCATCTTGGCAAACCGCCGGGATAAAACATAAGTACAGTCGACTCTCTGAAATCCGCACATCTATAATCTCTATAATCCGCGATAATTTTTAGATGTAAACAGTGAAATTTGCAGTTAACAGTTCAGTAACACTAGGAAATTACGGGCGAGTTGAGTTGTAGAATTAAAAGAAATTTTATGCTATTTTTCATTTTTTGCATATATCTAATTAAAATTGTTCTTTTAACCCATCTAACAAAGTCTGAGCAGTAAAATGAAAGCATGATTAGATGACAGAAAAGATTCTGAGAGACAATCTTGCACACTCGGTTAACGAAACGTGTATTATTTTGATTTTCATTTTTTATTGAAAGAAAGAAATTTTCAAGAAATTTCTCTTGAAGGCTTATCTTTAGGCTATAAATATTTAGAATTCATCCAAAATTATTCATTGGCATCACCACAAGAAATAATGACAATAAACAGACTCCAGGAAAAAATATTTAAACACAAATCAAAAGCCCTAAAACAAACAATTGATTCTATGTTTGCAAAATTAAAAAAATAGTAATATAAAATTAAAGTATGAAAGTGTAAGCCTTCTTCAAGAAAAATTTCAGTCTGCAAAAGTTTTATAAAATAAAATTAATTTTTTTCATATATTTTAATAAATTCTTTAATAATTAAACTATGACAGTATAATTAATTACAGCCATTAAAAATGTTCTGTTGCTTCATAACTATAGTAAGAAAAAGTGTAAACAAAACAATGATCTGTAATCCGCAAACCCCTTGGTCCCAAGGTGTGCGGATTTCAGAGAGTCTACTGTACCAAAGATATTAATGATCCAGAGCAAGAAGTAGGTAGACACATGGCCTATGGTCTCAATCGTCTTAGGGACAGGGTTGTTATGATTTTGCCCAACCCGAAAAAACCCAACTGGGTTTTTTCAAAATTTCAACTTTAATTACATAGATAATACATCTCTTAATATCAGTACACCACTTTGTAAAGTTTATAAACAGCTCCCTATCTCCACCCACACCACCACTACCAAAGGAAAAAGAAAATTAGACTTCACATAGGCATAAAAACTTTCTAGAGAAAAGTTTTGTGTCTATCTGTATAAAATGAATAAGGATTTTTTAACCATAAAAAATCATTAGTTTAAAAAGTTCTAATTAAGCACTAGTATATCACTGTTAAAATTATTACTAATAGTCAATTTATCCAAGAGCAAACCATGATTGAGGCTGTTATTGTTATTGATTTATACGTTTTTTCATGCATGATTAATATAATTGTAATTAATTATTATTAATTTAACCATTTTTTAATTATAATTGATTTTTGTGATCAATTAGTTGCTTTAAGTTGTATTTAGTAAGAAGCATAATTTTTTTCAAATATTCTGAAACCCCATCCCTTCCTCTGAACAAAACCCTGAGAAAACCCCCAAAACCCTAAAAAAACCCAGTGGATATGGTTTTTTCTGAAAAACCCGGGTTTTTAACAACCCTGCTTAGGGACCATGCATTTCCTTTCTTAGGATAAATTCGTATGCAAGAAAAAAAAAAAAAAGATTGAATTTTCGTTGTATTTATAAAACAAATAAGAGCTAAACTTTGTTTATTGCTGTTTAAGACTTAATTTTTGTTCTTTATTTCGTTTTTTTTTTTTTTTTTTTTTTTATCTTATGATGATTTTTGAAATTATTGCACATTTTATTTATAAGTTAGGGAAATTTCAATTAAATAACACACTATATACCATAGACGTAGCATGATCAAAAATTTTAGGGGAAAACATTATAAAATCAAGAGCAAGTACAGTGAAGTTTCATCAGGTTTTCGGGGAAAAAAAAAAAAAAAAATCTGTGTGTGTACATTTAAACCTCCGGAAGTTCGACACTTGCTGTTCCCACAAAAACCATCCAATTTTCGGAGGTGTTCAAATTATGGAGGTATATGTTTGCCCGTTCCGTCTTACAGAAAACTGCATACTTAGGAAAGTGTCTAAGTTAAGAGGTTTAACTATGTATGGTTTTTTATAAAAATGGGTTAAGTTAATACTCCCCATTTTTTTCGGCTCTACCCCTACGAATGAGTATTGAAATAATAAATTTTGCACTCTGAAGAAACATAAATTATGTTTTTAAAAAATTATGATGTTGAAAAAATTAAGCAGTGAATAATAAAAATATTTCACTGTGGTTTTATAGTGTTGTTAATCATCTGATTAAATTCACTAATATCAGAATTTGTTTCAAATATTTCTACTTTGTAACTCCAATTTATCCCGTAAAAACAGTGAAGAAATGCAAGCTCATGTCATGCCAATTAAGCTTGTCGTTGTCGTTTATAAATGACCTTTTGCACGCGTAGTAGGTAAAGAACAGACGCAGTTTAACAGGTTGATTTCCATTTTTAAGTTAACACCCACTGTAAAAATCCCTCCCCTTTTCTGCGTCATCTTTGGCACACCGTTTCAGATAAGCTTCTCACTTCTAACTGTATTATTTCTATGGGTATGGGAGGGGGGAGGGCATCTGAGCCGCACCCCTCCTCCCTTTCCTACGCCACTGGGAGCAGGGACATAAATGGGACTTTAGCCTCAAATTTTTCTTAATTTGGAGCTATTGTGTTTATAAATAACTCATAAGGATGTGATGTGGTTTTTTTTTTTATATTTTAGAGATGATTACTACAGACATATGGATTTTTATAATGAATATGAAGAGGCATATGAAAATGAAGAACATAATGAGAAAGAAGAACATAATGAGAATATGTATGATGAAGCTCTAAAGGAATCGTCTGAAGCCCCTGAAACGTCTTATGTTATTGATGAAGAGGCTGAAGAATTAATGAAAAGTATGGGATTGCCAACAAGTTTTGGTAACCCCACTGTAAGTATGCTTGCTTGTTTTGGATGTGCTATATTTGTTGACATAGGCATTAGAATACTTGAAAATATTCGTCACATAATGTAACAATGAATCTAAAGCCTCAAAAAATTTGAGTATAAAATACAGTGGAAAAGGTATAGTTTGTCCAAGCAAATTAAAGTTAAAAAAGCAATAGGCAATAACTTCTAAAAGTGCGTTCTTTTAACTAGAGTTCTTTTAAAAATCTAAGTTTATTCAAAACATCTTTGTTGCTGAACAATAGTTCATAAAATATTAATTAGTTGGGGATAAAATTAAATGTATGTATGTTACTGGCAAGATTTTAAATCCGGCATTGTATATAATGCCTAAAGCTAGCTGGCAATGTATGAAACGATTAGTATTTCACACATTTCCTAGACATTCTGTAGAATGCCCAACGAGACAAAGTATGAAATACATCTCCGACTGTATGTAAAATGTAATTTAAAATGCCATTCAAGCCTTCCATGTTGCAAAAGTAGGTTAATTTTAATTTCTTATTTTTTTATGTGAAAAATCTGTTTCCCTTAATAAGAACGGCATAAATTTTGTTTTCTTCAACTTTTCTTTACATATTATGAATAATTTTTTTTTTATGGCACTCGTAATTTTTTCAGAATAACATGTATTTTTGAGGAATGCACGCCCTTCATATGGGAATGGGTTAGTTGCACTGGGTGAAAGGAGAAAAGGGCGAACTGCACCGCTGATAAATTTAATCCACAGGCAAATCACACACGGGAAAGAGAGGGGAGTTGGACAGTCATAGCTGGACCCTGCAGTCTCACAAAGGGCCAGCAGTAGCACATTTTTGAGGGGACATCCTACAGTGATGGCCTGACCCAGTGATGTATTTCAGGGATCGCGCTAGTCTCATAAACGTGGGTCCCAAAGGCCCAAATCCCAGGAAAGGTTTTTTTGCATATGCAAAACCCATTTTGTGTGTATTTTTTTTGCATCACAATCAACAAAATGTGGGTATATTACTCAAAAACCTGTGTAAACACGAACCCTGTTTTTTTTTTTTTTTCCCCACAAAGGGGGGGAGAGCAAGACAAGGATTCCGGTGCAACTTGCTCTTCGATTTGATTGATAGCTGTTGTCACGTATGCAACTGACCCTAGTCCCATTATATTATCGGCGTTTTCATTATGGGAAAAAAATGGGTGAGAATTTCTCACCCTTCCCCCAAAACTTGAGTGATATTTTTTAAAAAATAGGTGAGGATTTCTCGCTATAGATGTGAGTTGGGTAAATACCCAGTGGGTAAGGTATAAGGTACATTTATTTGTGGATCCAATTATCCTAACTAATATTATAAATGCGAAAGTGAGTTTGTTTGTTTGTTTGTTTATGACGCTTTCACACCTAAACCGCTGAATCGATTAGGATGCATTTCGGTTTAGATATAGATGGGACCCTGGAGTTGGTTATAGGCTACTTAGAATTTTAGATTTTTAATTACTTTTTTAATTATTAATTAAAAACCGTTTTTACGTTGCCATGCTTGGCGAGTTTCGCCCGTATCATACGATTCGTGTTTTGAGCTAACAAGAATGCTATTACTTCAACAAAGAAGCGCGTGCATCTGAAAAACATTAAATAATACGGAAATTGTGCCAGTTTTATGCCAAATATATCTATCTCTAATAATAAAAATGAATGTTCTCCAGACAAATCTACAGAAAGCAGAGCTTTGAAAATTTGAGCATGCCTGGACCCATGACTTCGGTAAAGTGTACCTGAGGCTCGGAAATTTTAATTACTTTTCTAACTATTAATTAAAAACCGTTTTATCGCCTGCACAAAGTGATTTATGCTTTCGAGATAAAGCAGAAGTTCTATTTGCAAAATCACATGCATTTGAAAAACATAAATAAGTATGCAAATTATGTTGATTTTACGCCAAATTAAAAAGCATAAGTAAAGAAAAGTGTACTTACGTATTATCCCGGCGGTCCGCCAAGACGAGCGATTTTTAGCCGAGATAATCACTTAATGAGATAATCACCGAGATAAGACCTTTTATGCATATATCACAAATAGTTCTTTTACAGGGATACTCATAAGAATTACATTACACTCTATGTGTATCTCTGTAAGTACTGAACTGATTCCAAAACTTTTTTCACTGATAGTAAGCTACACTATTCTTGAGTATTATAGGCTAAAATTAATGCATGTAGCGCAAATAGTTCTTTTACAGGAACACTCAAAATAATTCTAATGCATTGCGCTCTATGGGTATCTCTGTAACTACAGAACCGATTCTAAAACTTTTTCACTAATAGAAAGCTGCTCTATTCCTGATTAACATAGACTAAAATTCATGCATATAGCAAAAATATTTCTTTTAGAAAACAGTTCGCAAATACTGTCATAACTGTCTCTATTTGCCAAATGCCTGAAAAAAATCTAAATTTAGTAATTTTACACACTCTGTTATTTTAAATTAAGTATACTATCATGCATTATACTTCATTTAAAATAAGTAAAAAGCAAATAATATTTAAATGCAGTTTCTTTAGTCGCAAACATATTTGTTATTCACACATGCTTCGTTTCTCTCGGGACCTAATTCTAAAGCTGACGTGGACGAAGTTGCGGGTAGCCGCTAGTAAAATATAATTGCATTTACTTTTTGTTATATTAAATTTTATAAAATTTATAATAAGTTTTCTTTGGATTTGGACATTTTTAACATGTCTTTTAAAGTCTTTAGAGTTAAGTGTTTTGAACTTTTGCAGTCATGACTGGTATTTATTTTATCTCTGTATTTTATTTTATTTTTAATTTTGTCTTATGTAATTTGTCCTTTTATATGCATCACTGTAAATGGATTTTAATCTGTAGTGTGCATTTCTTTTATAAATAAATAAATAAATGGGTACTTATTCATGCCTCGCGTAAACATCCAAAATCAGGGTATTTATGAATTTTAGTTACTTTTATAGCATGTAATTGGTCCTCCAAGTCTGTAAGTCAGGCCTAATTACATGCAATAAAAAGGAAACTACGATAATTTTGCATATATAACCTGTTTATGAAAAATGGAAACATGTGCGACTTTAAAAAAAGGGGGGGTTAAAATCTTCTGAAATGCGAGGATTTTGCCCAGAAAGAAACTGATTTGTAGGGTGCGCAAATTTCTTGCTGTAATAATTTTTTAATGTGAGAAAAAGAAAAGAAATGCATGATTCTCGTGTTCTTGCTCTGTAGGGAAAACACTGATAATAGCCTCATCAGAACCTTTTTTCATACTTTGCCATTCTATACTAGAATGGCTGGGGAAAGTATGTAATAATTCATTTCATACTTTGCTTAACATTGTTCGACATTGTATACAATGCCTAGGCATTCTGTAGAATGCTGGTGTTTCATCCTTTGTGGTAACATATACATCATCATCAGAGTTCCTTTTAGGCATATTTTATGGGGTGCAGTGCCATGTCCACCCTTTTGTTAAAATAAATGCCGCCCTGCGTGCCCTTATTTTAAATAAGGGCTGCTCTGCCTGCCCTCATTATAAAAAATTAGATCTTGACATGTCGCCTATGATTAACACTAGCACCCTGCTGAAATGTTCACTTTATCCAGAAATCGTCCACTCCATACTAGACGGGAATGATTCACTTTTTATATAACTTAATAACACTGCGTCTAAACCAATTTGGCAGCTCCTGGTGACCATTTTAGTGTTGGTATTTTTTGTGGATGGTAACCCTTTTTTCTTTTCTTTCTGCGCACTTTTACTTTCCCATTTTTATTTTAATTTAATTTGTCTGCAATTACCTTTTTTTATTTCCTACACACCATTTTCGGTTCATTTTGTGGCCCATCATGAAAATACAGTTATTAAAATGGGCCATTCACAAAAATACAATTGATTACAATAACCCTGTCATAAGAATAGGATCGATTGAAACCACCCTTATGCAGTCTATGACATCGGACCTTTCTCTCAGATGTTACTTATTAAAATGCCTTTATAAAAATATTGTTTTTTCGGATCAAAATAGTGTTACTGCCTCTTTTGTAGTTGGTTGTATGGTAGTAAGAAATTTGGCGGAATTCTACATTATTTGAAAATTCTTCACAAGTCAAAATATAAACCATTATAAAATATAAAATTTTAATAATGAGGGTAGTCTATTCCCTTTATTACTATTTGTAAAACATGTATGCAAAATTTCAAGACATTTCATGTGTAATTTTTTTACTTCCTTGTACGTAGTATAAGGAAGTAATGTGATCCCGAAAAATTTTGGGGGCCAAATTTCGACAAAAAAACCGATTTTGACTACCTCTAAATTTAATTTTAAGAATTTTTTCAATGCATCTCATCATAGGCTAGCATGCACGATCATATAAACGCGTCTGCAACTCATTTTGACCAGCGGCGGGTCTATTGTGGTCAGTTTTTCCATGCCGTCTGTACGTACGTACGTATCTCGCATATCTCAAAAACTATTGGTCGTAGAATGTTGAGATTTGATATTTAGGATTGTTCTATGATCTAGTTGTGCACCTCCCCTTTTGGTCGCAATCGACTGGATAGTTTATCTATAGGACCGCCCAAAAGATTCGAAATACATTACGCTCTATGGGCCGAAATTCATCAAAGCGTTTTTTAGAGGTATTGGGCTATTTCAAATGACTCAGAAGTGATATATGCTGTAAAAAGTTAGAAAATGAATTTCTCCATTAAAAAAAGTGTCTTTATCATTTACAGTTCTGCTACAGGAACACTCAAAAGATTTCCAATACATTACATTCAATGGCAATTGGCAATTTTAGGGGCATTCATCCATTTCAAGCACAATACCGTCTTACCACATAAGTTAGGTAATGGTCCGACCACAGTCACGTGCCTCCCTCAAGAACTATGCCAAAAGTCGCCAAGCTTGGCAACTTTTGGTGTACGTGTGTGTATATTTAACTCTCAAACCTCAAAAACTATCATGAAATTTTATATATAAGATTTTTGTAACATCTAGTTGTGCATCTCGATTTTTGGTTCCAATCTACTGGAGAGTTTATTTACAGGACCACCGAAAAGAATTTCAGTACTTTAATGTCTATGGACATCTTGAATCTAATACAATTGTAGACAGTGATTGTTTGGTACATGCCCAAAATCTCGCCGACTGTCCTCGACTTTGGCGAGTTTTGCCGAAATGTCGCCAAATTTGGCGATAGTCAGTCATTTAGTCCATGCCCAAAAAATCACCATTTGTCATCGTTCTTGGCGAGTTTTGCCGAAATATCGCCAAATTTGGCGATAATCTGTCATTGTTGGTCTATGCTTAAAATCTCGCCAAATGTCGTCGACATTGACGAGTTTCGCCGAAATATTGCCAAATTTGGCGCCAAAAATTATTTTGTATTTTGTATAACTCTAAAACTTTAACCCGTAGAATTTTGAACTTTTGTATTTAGAACTATATTATAATATCTAACTGTTTTCAATATCTTTTTTGACAGCAATCGACTGGGAATTGATTTATAGGGTGAGCCAAATGACTTTAAATACATTAAGGTGTATGGATGCATTCAATTCATTGAAAGTCTGTGGTCAATGACTACTGTGGCTATCCCCAAAATCTCGCAAACTATCTCAAGTTTGTCGGCTTTTGGTGAAATATCGCCAAATAAAGTGTCAGAAGGAAATCTTTCAAATTGAACTCAGCTTGGCGATATCGAAATATTTGGCTAGAAATTGCTAAACCTTACTATTATTGATATTTTATCTCTTTCAAACAAATAAGTTTAGAGGAAGTGCGTAGAAAACATTTTTATTTAATAGACGTGCAAGGAAGTCATGTGTTGGACACATCAGATTTTTTTATGATGTTTTGCTTTAAGCTGAAAAGAGCAAAATTTTGTTTTGAGAAAAAGCAAGAAATAAGTTTTAAACACATGTAAAAGTCTGGTGTTTGAGTAACTTTTGAATATAGCTGTAACTTCGGTTCAAAGTAATATAGATATAAAATTTAAATGGTCTTGGAATAGCAAAAATGTAATTTTAATATTGCAGCAAAATTTAAAAATCAATATTTTCTCTTTTAAGAGTTAGGTTCAATGTCTGTTATTGGGGGAGGTTGTGTGTGAACAGCCATTTTTATTTAACTGTTAGGATATCAATGCCCCTTTGATATGTTTTGTATGTTGATAAATTTTCTTAGTAGTATATCAAAATTAGAAAGAAAATCTCCGTCTGCCAGGAGTATATACAACCAGAGATTGTTCTCAGAAACAGAATTAATGAAATAAATAAAAAAGCAGCCAAATTTTACCAAAGAGTACAGTACAATTACTGTTTCTAAAAAAGAGCTCTGAACAAAAACTGGTGTTAAAATTAAAAGTTAGTTAAAGGCATTATAAAAGAGCCCACAAAAAGGGGATACATATCAAGGCAATCTTTTCAGGTTGTGCAAAAGATTCACTCTTCTTCAGCTGCAAAAAAGTTCCACTCTACCATAATTTATTAATCTTAAAAAAAGCTAGAAGTACTTTTTTTCTCCAGTTTTCTTTACATTATAAAAATATGTTCTGATATATATTGCATTTTTTCTTTTATGTAGTTTTTAGAATTTGTTTGTTTATTATGTATGCTTACATTATTTCTCAGTATATAATTTTAAGCTGGATGTAGTGCTAGATATTTGTAATATCTGGCTACTGCCAATTACCTGGCATATTGACTGGATGCAATTATGTTTGCCAGATATCTGTTGCATTCTCAGCTATAAACATATTGTTTGTTTGTTTTTCAGAAGCACATGAATGAGTATAATGGATACTATTCTGCCTATAAAAATCAAGACTATAGAGGAGAAACCTATGAGGATGGATATCAAGAAAATGATGACTTTGAAAACTGTTACTCTGATTATGAGGAAGGAAGTAAAGATGCAAATGAAGAATGTGACACTATTGGAGAATGTGAAGAAAACTATCAAAATTGCCTTCAAGGTGAAGTAGAAAGTAATAAATTAGACTGTTCAGAAGCTGCAGATCTTAGTATTCAAGATGAATTATCTAAAAATACTGAATGGACTAATTTTTGGTCTTTACATGGGTATGATATATGTTTGAATAGCTGGATTCTTAAATACCAAAATTATATTGCTCCAGAGTTTTTAAAGAACATTGCTAATACTACTCCTACAAATTTTGATATGTATAAAGGTCAAATATTGGATTATATTGAAAAATTTTCGAAATCATTTGACAGTGAAAGCAGTTCAGAATCTGTATCAAATAACATAAATGACAAACTTCAGTCTATGACAGTTTCAGATAATAAAGATGTTGATTTTGTTAATGATGGCAGTGTAACTTTCAGTGCATCAGAAAGTGAGGTGTCAGTACCTGAATCTCTCTCTATTGAAGATGTAGAAACGAATTTTCAAAACTTAGAAATGGGTTTGAAAGATTCGTTGCCAGATCATACCGTAGATTTAGTAAATACTGACTTTGATACTAATTATTTAGAAGACGCCATCGTAAAAATGGATTTAAAGCCGGTGGGAGATCTTCTGGCGCGTGGAATCAAAGTTAAAAATGAACCGTCCTCAAATCCAGACAATGCTACCAGTAACGGAGATCCTCCTCAGTGTCTGCTGCCATTCGATAATAACATTGACAAAGATTATGAATCCTTGAAAAAAAAATATCCCGAACTTTTCCTTAACAGACAAACACAAAATGCCTTGTTCCTTTGTACAAAATCAGACAGTGACAACTGCGAAAGTGAATCTGGAACTGCGCTAACATGGGAAGAATTATGGTATGATCACTGTCAACAGATCAGTAAGATACTGTCAGTGTCGTTTGCTGACAGTGATAAGTTGCAAAAAACCAACTTAACTAAGTGTGAATATTGTGGAGTGTATAATTGTCTTATTTGTGAGTCCGAACTTCAAGATAAAAATGCTTATAAAAAAGACTACTTTAAACCACTATCAAATAAATTGTTTGCTTTTCCTCTGATGACGGTTTCAGAAGGTTCATCTCAGCTTGAAAATATTTTTACTAAAGATTTTAATAATGATGAGCCTCCTACAGAATTGCCTATTAAAAGATCGTAAGTATTAGTTTTGATTAAATTGTTAAAAGTGTTTTCATTATCCTAAATACTGTATGAGATAGTTTTCATGTTTAATTATAGAATGAAATTTATTATTTCCATATGGTATGTAACATTACTTTTGTAATTAATTCAATCTAGAGCTCATACCATGGTTGAAAAGAAAACACAGCTCAGGTAGGATTTTGGGGGTTTTACTTTTTTTTTTTTTTTTTTTTTGTCTTTAAGATTACTAAACCGATTCTATAGTTGTATACTCCAGAGGTAAAGGGCTTAGAACTATATCATCTTTCTTTCTTTCCTTTTCTTTTTTTTTCTTAGGGTGGGCAGGAGGGAGAAAAGAATTAGCAGTATAAGAATTTTGTTTTATGCAGAGAAATAAAGCACTGTGTTTAAGGACTGTAAATATAGGAGATAGGACGAAGAGAAATAAAACCATGCCCATTTTCTTTGGACGTAAATAACATGATGTGGACTTGCCGACTTAAGAACCTCTACCCTTAGGATATGGGAAGCTCAACTCGCTCTATTGGAGAAAATCTTCACATTCGCAGATATTTCCTGTATATTGAATGCAGCGCTTTGAGAACTCCAAAACGTTTACAGCAATGCTGCTGTAAGTGAAACAATGTGCCGTGATTGGTTTCGTCACTTTAAAGGTGGTGATTTCGATGTTGACGACCGTCCCCGTGACAGCCAGCCAAAAACCTTCGAAGACTCGGAGGCATTGGTCGATGAGGATCCATGCCAAACGCAACTATAGCTTGCGACAGCGTTAGGAGTTACCTGCCAAGCCATTTCTAAGTGATTGCATTCGTTGGGAATGATTCAAAAGCAAGGAAATTGCTTCAGATTAAATTTAAATATAAATCTTTTATTAAATCTTAATATTTCACTTATTTAAACTACCCATCAGTATATTCCGTTCCTGAAATCAATGCAAAACTATAGTCAAAAATGATCCATACTCCCAATTGGGAACACAGTGAAAATTGTATACAATATTTTTTTTCTCCATTTAAATGACTAATATCCTGCTTTAACTAATGTATTAAAATAACTATTTCTTTTCAGAATTGTTTAGTCTTTTTGTTTGTTTGAAGCTTCAAAATTTTAATAGTAGTGATATTTAACCCAATTTGAAGATTTATCTTTTTAACATTTTATTCTTCTGCAGTCTGGAAACGAAAATTCATGTCCAATTTGTACTACTGCAGAGAAAATAATTAAAGCAAATGTGTGACTAAATAACTTCATTGAATCAGAGCTTATCACTTGCAGTTTCTTTAGTTATTTTTTGTGTGTCTAAGAGTTATAAGTACTAAAATGCCATTTTCAATGGAACAAATACTACAGTAGATATCAACATATCTTGCAATTTTTGTTGTTATTAATCAAATGTTAAATAAGTCCATGAATATTTATGGGGAACTTCAGAGTATAGAGTCAGACATATATTGCCAATGGACTATGAAGGGAAAGCTCTTTAATGAATGTTCAAACTAAATTTATGAATTATACTATTTTTGAAAAAAATCTGTATGTAATTACTTCCTTTTGAAAATAAATTAACTTTAATCAATCTGTACAGTTATTTTTGTTTCAGCAAAATTACTAGAATGTATTAGGTAAGAACATTTTTAAAACTTTGCTGTATTTTGTTGCTTAATGTAAATTATTGTACATGCAATGTTTAGATATTTTTATGCAATCTTTATTTTAGACATGAAGTTGAATCTGATGAAGAGGAGCCTGAAAGTATTATTAAAGAACTTGGATTAGTTATAAGGCCAACAAAATCTCTCAAGTAATTTATTAACAAACTTGCTTTTTACATTATTTTATTTATACATCAGGGTTGTTCAATCGTTTTGTGCAAGTGGCCACTTGATAAGATTTCGCAAAACTCACTACCCAATGAGTATTTTTTTAGGACAGAAGGAAATGATTCTTTTTACGATTGTGAGCATATATTCAATTAATGTACCTGTTAAATACATTTAAGGATGCTATAAAAAATTTAGGTGGGTGTGTAGGGAAGGGTATTACAGGGGTGAAGAGTATGTACAAACACATGAATGAGGTTCAGAGGGAATTTTTGTACCGAGTGTATTTAAAGAAAAGAAGATTTTTGTAGAAGGCAGTTGCTATCAAAAGAAGCTAGCGATACATAGTCGCTTAAACTGGAATGAAAATATGCTTCAGTTTTGGAAAAGTTTAGAGAAAACAAATCTGTTCTGGGGAAACATTGAGCCCTAAACATTTTCTGCACCCCTGGGTATTAGGAGGAAAAAATGAATTCCTGAGTATGAGTTCTATTTAAAAAAGGGAGGGGGGTGTAAAATATTCAGCTCTTATTTTATAATATTTTTTTAACCATCCAAACACATTTCTAGCATAATTTTTGCTTATACAAGTAGTTGATGTTTTCCTGTACACTTGATGTACAGGAGTTGGACAAAATAATGTGAACTCGCCTGTGAAAAGAGAATTTTTTTATTAATTGGCCGCTGGCCCTCCTTTTGCATGAATTACAGCTTGTATCCAACATGGAATTGTCAAATACAAGTCACGTGCATCATTCAGAGGGATACGTTCTCACTCAAATTGCAAAAAAGTCCCTAATTCAGAAAGTATCCTTGGAAGGGGTGGAGGGAATTGACTGTGCAGCTTGTTTTCCAAAATACCCCAAAAAGGTTTAGTGATATTGAGATCAGGAGACTGAGGAGACCACATGAGATGCTCTAATTCATTGTCGTGTTCATAAAACCTGTCTCGAGCAATTTGCAGGTGTGAATGGGGACATTATCATCTTGGAAGGCTGGTCGTTTATCAGGAAACACAGTTTGCACCATTGGGTAAAGATGGTAGACCAGAATACTGGCATAATCCTCTCCTGTGACACGGCCATTCAGAACAGAAAGTGGGCCAAGACCACGGTGCGATAACACACATATCATGACGATATTATCACGGAAGCGCCACCATGCTTAACCGAAGGCCGAAGACAGTCAACGTGATAGGCTTCTGGTTTCGTTCTCCAAAAGTAAACACATCCACTTGTTGGGAATGATGTGAGCCAACAAGGAATAAATTTAGCATTTTTTTAAAAATTGCTCTTTAGATGTTATACCACAATACTTTTTCTTATATGTTACAGAAATACTTTTTCCCTTTCCTAATGTATTTAAAAATGTATAAATTATGAGTCTGTTTAAAGAAAACTAATTTATATAAAGCATTTTTTAATGTAAAACTTACAAAATTAAACAATTAAATTTTTTCATTTTAGAAATATTCAGTGGTGGCCAAAATTGTGGACACTTTTTGAAACTTTTTTTTTTTGTTTTCTAAGTTCGTATATGTATAAAAAAAAATGTTATGTTTCACAAAATGCAAACTCTTATACATCATTTTAAAGATAATTTAATACTGATTTCAATTCAAAAAACTAAATTAAAATATTTGCAATGCAAAAACAGTTAAGCAGCAATAATTATCAAGATACATTAGATATTGAAGACTGCAGTGAGCTATCAACAGCTTGTAGGGTAGCCGTAATTTTTTATTACAACTTTACATCGATGTTTTATTGAGCTTACGAGAGTTTTAAGCTCAAAAATAAGTGATTGACCTGGAAAGTTAGAAATTACAATCCACTTCATCACTGTATTTGCTATTCAGATTAAAGTAATTATAACTTTTATCCTATTGCACATATTGAAATTTAGTTTTGTATATTTAAATCAGTATTAAATGCTCTTTAAAATGATATATGAGTTTGCATTTTGTGAAACGTATCACTTCCTATAAGCATACAAAGTTAGAAAACCTAAACATTTTCAAGAGTGTCCACAATTTTGGCCACCACTGTATAATGAAGGGATTTATAGTAACTGATTTTAATTTTTATTCTTTTTAAAATATTTGTTGCGACATTTTCTATTGTCCCAGATTAGGCTTTTTGCAGTATTTTCTGTTGTCCCAAATTTTGCTTTGTGCACTATTTTCTATTGTGTTACAAATGTTGCTTTGTGCTTCATTATCTCTTTTCAGTTTGTCGATTTTCATCCCTGGTATGTACTACCAAACAATTCAATGAATTTTAAAGTCCATGTTTTGAGATATTTGGATTATCATTTGAGGCAGTGCTGCCAGTTTTAAGATGAACGAGAGAAAAACAGTAACTCTTTTTTTTTTTAAATGAAATATGAAATTTTCGCAATAGCACTGCAGTTGTTTCAGTACATATATCATACCTCGAAGAGAAGGAAGGGAAACAGAGATTTTTTAATGGTTAGTACAAAGGAAATTTATTTATGTTACTGGCATCACTTTTCGAAGGAACACAGTTTTTGTAAAATGCTAATCCATGCTCAACAAGAAAGATTTGTTCATGTCATTTTCATTTTGAATCTGAACTTAGTACTAGACCTTGCCAAATTGTAACCTGCAAGCCATATATTGGACAACCCTACTTTGTATCATTACCATAGAATTTAAGTGAATTTATTTTATTTTCCAGAGTGAAAAAAAATAAACGACGTCGACATTCCAAATTTTTCAATAAATTGAAGAAATTTTACAATTCTAATAGATTTGGACAAGAAGAAGCTGCAGATTTTCAGGTTAAAAAAATTTATTTTATTTTCATCTATAGATTTATTCCACTACTAAATAATTATTAGTTCTGTATTATTTTCTGTAATTTTATCATTTAAGAATTCTTTTTAAACATGTGATTCCAAACATTTTGGGTACTAACGCCACACTTAGGAATAGGTTTGTCAGAAAAATGAAAAACTCACAGAAATATCTTTTCAGTTTTATCTTTCCTTTTACCTTTTATTTTGGCATCATAATAAATATCTGCTAAAAGTTGTAATAAAATTCAGCTAATTCCGCCCCCCCCCCTTCCCGTTTCAAAATTAAAACTTTTTTTTTTTCTGATGTTGTAATTATTTTTCGTTCTCTGTTTTCAATTCAACATAATAGTCTTACAGTACAGCCAAAAAATAAATAAATAAATAAAAAGCAGAAACAGAGTCATGAAAAACATCAAACCTTGTATGTTTTTTATTAAGGATCAAAATGAAAACACAGTCTTAACACCCTCTGATGTATAAGCAGAATTGATGAATCTTTAAACTTTAGTCAGCTTCCACATTCCTGTTCTAAATCTGTTCTCTCTTTATACATACTGTGCAATTCAAAGGAAGAATACATACTGTAGAAGACTCAAAATCTGCACTATCTGTTTAATGAAAGTAATGAAATCTGCTCTTCTAGCACCACATTTAGAAAACTACAGAATAAAACTTAAAAAAACGAAAAAGAAAAATCTGAAATTCTTCCAGATTTTATTTACGCACTTGGCTGGAAGATTTTAAATCTATTCAATCAATTCTGCCATATAGAGGAAAATGATAACTGTAAGTACTCATATAGACTCCTGTTCGCATAATTTTGTTGCTGAAAATTGCATCCATTGTTGTTTCGCCCCTAGTGGTGAAATGTTTTGAATTAGTGGGTATTGGAAAATCTAAAGTATCCATTTCAGTTATGAAATCAGATCCTTGATCGGAATTTAATTCTGTGTTAGCTAATTAGTGTAAAATAATATAATTCAAAAATCAGAAAGATGTTTTGGGATTGTTTCCATAAAATTAGTACAAGTTCTACTGAAATTAAAGTTGATGCAAATAACAAAGTTGTTTGTGAATCAGCTCTCCTTCAAGAGTTTGATAAAAAAATCTTTTAAAATCTGTTATTGAAAAAAAACAAAAAAACATCTCCATTCAATTGTTGGAAAATCTATGCAACAATTTTCCCTACTTTATCAAAATTAGGGGGGGGGGGATTATTTTTTCATCATCCAGCAATACTACAGCTATGAGACTATTCTTATAAGCAGTTTTGTTAAAAAAAAAAATTAAAAAACTAAACAATTCTAACAAAGATACAAAACAGCATTTTTGCACCATAATTTACAAATTTAAAAAAAGATGTGTTCAGCTGTACTTTATTTTATTCTTACTGAAGTTAAAATGTTTAAGAATCGGACAGTTAAATTATTTTGGCTTAAAAACATTTACAATTAAATGCTTCTATGACATGGGACTCTTTACAACAGTCTACAGAAACTGATGCTTGAAAAATAAAACTTTAAAAAATACTCATAAACGTATTTATCGTTTTGTCAGCTTTAAAAAAAGTGCCCTTTTTACAACTGACGAAGAATAAACATTTTTCAAGCATGGACTGGCAATAAGTACATTATTTCATGGGATTCTTTACTAGGCAATCTCAGTTTATGGTAAATTGGCTGTTTGCAGATTGGTACAGATATGTTAATTTTCATTCACAGCGCAGTTGAAGGAGAGTAATCTTAAAATTTTTCTCATTCTGTATATGTTGGTAAAAAATAAATTATAACAGAAGTTTCCCCATTTTTTGTGCATTGTGAATATTTGAATTACGTTAAAAATAATGTGCAATGTCTAAAAGGTATCTATTTTATTAAAAATGCTACATACCGTAAAATCTCGAAAGTAGCCCCCTCCCCCTTTTCTTGCTAAAAGTGAAATCATTTCATTATCCTGAATATAAGCCCTCATCTCATCTGAGCCAATGTACACTTGACGCTTCCAAGCAAATCTAGCTTATAAGGGTTATTAATTAATTATGGTATATACTTGAGTATAAGCCGAACCTTAACTTTACTTTAAAAGATTAGTAAAAAATCAAGAACCTATGTATAAGCCGAATGTAAAAATTCACGCCCTGAAGATCGATTACTCCTATTAGCTCCCTTCTTTCTCTTTGGTGATTGCTTTTAAAATAAATTCCTATGTAATAAGTGCCAAAGTAATAAAAAGCATAAAGAATTCAATGTTTAAAACAATTCTCTGATGCTCGATCATATTATGTAATCAACTTCAGCTGCGTGACGAACAGAAATGCTTATTTTGACTGGAGCGGAGTCTCTCTGTCTCCCGTTTTCACAAAATTTCAGTACACAAACATGCTTGTAAATGTTATACTTGCTTTGCTCGAAGTTGTAGTGGATTGCATGAGGGGGGAAATTTCGTACTGAATTTATATTATTGACCACAGTGCGAGACCTCAATGAAATCATTAGTTCACTGACGAATTAAAAGGAGGCAGTCGCCCCTCTGCCTCCTCACCCTGAAGAAAAAAATTAAATAGAAAATGTAAGCGATCCTATTTTACCTCCATATAAAATGGACAGGAATTTCAACTAGCTGCTCCCACCCACAAAATTCCATTGATCCTTCTCTGTATGGATGCAGCTTTGATGAAAGGCGGCAAGTTAAAAGAAAATGGTTTAGTAACCATTTTGCAGTGAGTAAAGGATGCATGGATGAATATTCCAGTAGAGGTCATTCAAGAAGTGCTATGTCCTGCATGGTTTGGACGGCAGTGAGGATGATCCAATTTCTGATGGCGATGGGCATATTTCAGAGGTCAAAAAAGACAAATTTCACCTGGATGTGCTGATGACAGAGGAGAAATTCAAAGAGTTTAGAAACTGACAGTGATTCAGACTTCGGTGGGTTTTAAGTGCGGATTTTCCAGTTAAAAGGAAGGACAAAGGACCAAGTACCAAGGAAGGACCATTCTTAGGGCAAACAAATTAATAAAAATGGCAATTTGGAAAGTTTTTTTTTTTTTTTCCTGACCTGTGTATAAGCCGATCCCCTGATTTTTTTAATATAAATTTTGACTGAAATTTCTCGGCCTATACTCGAGTATATACGATAATTTTTTTTTTTTTCAGTTATCTCATTTAATTTATAATATATTTTTAATAATTATTTTATTCTTATTATTTATCTTTTGTTCTCTGAATTAATACAAAAATCTTTTGCAATAGTTGTTTTTTGTTTTGTTTTGTTTTTTTAACCTCTGTTTTAAGCCCCTTACCCAAAATGTATCTGTTTTGCTTTTAAAAAAAGAAGGGCTTTCTTTCAGGTTTTTACAGTATTGATAAAAAAAGTATTAATTAAAAATAATGCATGATTACTTTCCATTGCACCCTATTTGTTTGTGTGAATGCTATTTATTTTATACTTCAGGAATATTCATTATGTTATGGTATGCTAATTGTTCTTGCAGAATAATTCAGACAATTTTGGATGCTAAACACTAATTTTCAATCAAGGAGTTGAGATCTAAGCTAATTTCAATTCTCTATAGGAGTTATACATCCAGATTCAACTGTTAATAAATAAATCTAGTACCAAAAAAGATTTATTATTTTGAAAATGTGAAATCAGCAGAATTGATTATAGCCCTGAAAGACAGAAATTGCTTGGAAGTACCTCAGCATTTGTTAGAGATGCCACTTGTGCTAAATTTTGCTCCTTTAAACACATAACTGCTGCAGTGTTTCTTCCAAAAGTTACAGTATTTGCCCGTTGAATTCTTTTATTGTAAAAATTGAAAATTTCATTTATTTTTCTTATGTGTTACTAATTTTTAAAAATCAATATTTACATATCTAGGAAAGAATAGAGTCAAATGATGATGCTCGTTTAGACAATCTAGAAGAAGTTATGAATAATGCTCCTGCAGAAATGGATACTCAAGAAGTTATGAACTGTTCTGATGTGCACTTAGAAAATGAAAAAAGCATACAGTCAAATGATGATGCTCGTTTAGACAATCTAGAGGAAGTTATTAATAACACTCACACAGAAATGGACACTGAAGTAGTTATGGACTGTTCTGATGTGCACTTAGAAAATGAAAAATTAGCTAACTGCAATGATGGTGAATATTTAGAAAATCAAGAAGTATCTGTGAACAATGGCAGTGTGCATTTGGAACATTGTGACACTGATATGAACAGGGTTGATGAAAGAGTGCCCAACGGAAAGGAAGAATCAGAATTAGCACAGAATACTGAAAATAGAACAGTCCCTAATTCATCACAGGATAATGATTCAGTTAAAATGGATCGTGCCATAAGCAAGTATTGGCATCAACGATATCGTTTATTTCATCTATTTGATGAAGGGATCAAGTTGGATGCAGGTGAGCAGATTTGTTTGATTTTTAGTTATTCATTTAATCACTTTTGGTTTGTATTTGTATGTTGCTGTTAAAGCTAAATATTATTAACATGAAAGTGCCAAGTCACATTTACTCTCAGGATGTCACATAAGGCACCATGCTGAAGCTCATGCCTAAATAGGGGGCCACCAAAATTAAAGTTTCTACTGACCTGAAGTTAGAGAAATGGAATTTTATTAGAAAAAGTTAAGGGGTTCTCTGCTTAGTATCTTTTTATCACATGCATTTTTATATTTCTGTGTGCTTTATTATTTTTCAGCATTATTTCAGTCAAATCTTATTCCTACAAATGCTCAAGGAAGAAATAATGAAATAAGTTGGGAAGTAATTTACATTGTCCAAACAAGTATATCTTTCTACGGAATGTAATGATATACGGAAACAGCTTATATTAAAAGTAGCCCCTGTTAAAGCGTGGTCATGCTAGTAAGCTTCAAGTGATTATTCATCAACTTGTAAACAGGGAAAAGTGAGGGGATTTTGTGATAAACCTGGAATTTTACATCTAATGTTTACTTTTATATATATATATATATATATGCCTTTATATCTTTTTCTATAAATTTTACTCTGCTCATCATAACAATTACAGATGCAGGGGTGTTGCAGCTGCATCATTTATGCCATTCTACAGCATTTACATGTTATACAGCTTTATTTGTGACATTCTGCCAAAATTGTCAATTACAGTGAAAAATGTTTAACACGAAACCAAAGGGACAGAAATATTTTTTCGTGTTAAAAGATTTGTAAAAAAAAGAACAAAATTCACCATATTTTCAATGTTCTTATATTTTATATCGATTTCCTGTTAAATATCAAGTAGGTTGCATTCATTGGGATGAAAAGCAATTACAAAAAGTATTATTTTGGGGAGAAAAAATCAGTTATCTTTTCTTGAAATGTATTTTTCAGAGCCATATTGTCCACAAAGTGTTCAGGATAGTCTATAGTTTTATTCATTTCTCCATTCGCATTTCTCCATGTGCATTTATATAGAATGCGTTTAGAATTGCCATTAGAATTCGTTTTCCGGAAATGTGTGGTAATTTCTTGTCACCTAACTCCTTTCACCCCTTCTTCACGGGAAGAAGAACAAACAACAAAAGTGCATTCCCACCAATTGCCGATTCTTTGATACAGATAAAAATTCTATTCATTAGAGGGAGGGGGAGAGACCTGGTGGATAATGCTATTAATACTTCTAGGATGACAAAAGGTAAAAAAATCATTCCCCAGAATTTAAATGAAATTTATTTTCCACAAAAACATTCTAGTGACCTGTCACAAACATGCCACTGAAGATTAAAAACAAACTTTTTTTCATGTTAAATGATTTTTGTTTCGTGTTAAAAGAACAAAAATGCATTAAATTGCATATTTTGCACTTTGGACTGTTGTGTCATTTCGTGGTAACCGATTTTTCATGTTAAGCGTTTTCGTGTTAAAAGTATTTCACTGTACTTTGCTGAGCTGAAATGTCGGCACAATCCCCCCCCCCCCCCTAGAAAATAAGACATCCCTAGAAAATAAGAAATAAGACATCTGAAAAGGATGTAACTGCTCAATAAATTTCTGTAATTCATTTACTGTAACACCAATGTTAAAACAGATTTTTCAGAGAAGAATAAGAAATTGAGACACAAATAGGGAACTTCAACATCCCTCAGCCTTTTGTAAAAAAATTTCTTTAATCGATCTTCGGTTGTATTGGTTTAAGATTATATTTAGCTTTGAAATGCATCAGTATGGTAAGTGATAATTTCCAACACTTTTAAAAATCATAAAATATAAATATGCTTTCTGAAATCTATTTTTATGAAGTTGATTTCTCATAATTTAAGAATAAGTTTCTTTGTCTTTATATAAACATATAGCCAGATATTTTTAAAGCCTCTACAAGCATGTTTGATGCATTAAAAATTAAAAATACTCTTTAAAATTTTAACTACGCATATTTTTACACTCAGTAATTTAATAAAATCTGGCCTATATTTATTGTTTAAATTGAGGTCTGAACAATTACAAAAGCATTATGTTGCACTGCATATCTTAGGGAACGCCCGAAATTGCTGAAAAAAAACCAGCATGTTCTTCTCTTTTAATTTCAATGCTAATAGCTTTGCCTCTTCATTGGTAACTTTCATACCTGTCTTTATTTTTTATTCTTTAAACTTCTAATTTTACTCTTCTAAAGTTAAATTCACTCCTCCAAAATAAATCTGAGCATTTTCACTTCTTGACAAAATTTCTAGCAATATCTCTGCATATAACTAATCCAACTAATGTATCCAACTTACTCGTGCTTACTACTGCTATTCTTTTTTTCCCCCACTCCCTTTAAAGTAAGTATAAAAAAATGTACTCTTCTGTTTTATATGTCTATATATCTATATATATATATCTTATGCTTTCAGAATCTTGGTTTTCTGTAACACCTGAAAGAATTGCTCGACATATAGCTGAAAGATGTGCATGTGGAGTCATAGTAGATGCATTTTGTGGAGCTGGTGGCAATGCTATTCAATTTGCATTTAATTGCTTTCATGGTGAGAACCTTTATAATATTCTTCATAAACTTCAAAGCAGTGGTGGCTCGTGGGTTATTTAAATGGAGGTTCACAAAATAAATTTCAAAAATTAAGTATGCAGATGCGACGCAACTTACATGTTGAAATATATTTTTGTTTCCAACAGTTAAAGGAAAACGATGCATGCAACTGAAAGAATCCAAGTAATCTTGGTAAGCCTTACATTTCGCCACCAAGATAAGTTTCAGCAAAAGTGTTGTACGTGCAAGGGTTCGCTGTACTACTAAGTAACCACTTGTTCACGTAACAGGAACAGGTGTTGCCTTGATTAATTTTATTTCAATTATTTTTCAAAGGTTAATGTTAATGTCATTGCTTTAACCAGGGGTCTGTTTAAGGAAATTTTTGGCTCGTTAACGGACCCTTCACAAAATATTTTATCCTAAAAACAAACCTTTCACAAAATTCTTTCTCTGGTAAACTGCTGTCCTCTTTCACAAATATCTGAATTAAATATTTGCAAGTCAAACAAATCTTCCCAACATAAACTGATACCAGGGTGTCTACCGCTCCGGAAAGTCTGGAAAAAAAAAAACGGGAAATTGGATAATGGGTCCGGAAAATTCACCAAAAGAATTTTTTTTTTTTTTTACCTTTCTCTCTAATTGTCAGACTCGAAAGCAATTGCAACACATGGGGGCATGACGGGAGGGTAAAAGACAAATTAGCTTACTTGGTAACTTATGGCTTAGGACCGTATTTCCAAGAACAGTTAGTTAATTCTATCAGAGAGTGCAACTACTTCTGTTTTGCAATTGATGAAAGCTTAATCCTATATACTTCAGTTAAAATTGATTTAAAGAAGTTGTACAAAATATGTAAATATAAAGACAAGGGAGGGGGCATTGTGCAATTCCCCAAAGTAAAACGCATTGGTCAGGAATTTTTTCCATGGAACCTCCCAAAAGTCAGGAAATTGACTTTCAGAAATTTGGTAGACACCCTGGATATGTAAACAATGCTTCGCCTGTTTACATATAGTATAAGATTTTTTTATTTAAATCTCTTCAAATGAAACTTGAATTTAGTACTAAATTTAAGTTTGTAAAATTGTATATAATTCATGAAAACAAGGCCCTATTTTCACATTCACAAACACAGGACCCTGGCTAGAAATACCTGTTTGAACACTAATTTTAGATTCATAAAATTATGAATAAATTTTTCAGTTTCACAGAAACAGGACCCTGTCTGCAATGTCTGGACAGACCCCCTGCTTTAACTCCAAAAAACTTGTTTTACTCCCATCTTAATTATTTACACTAGTTTATAAAAAATATTGTAGTGAAGAATGATAAAAATAAAGAAAATAATAAGAAAATGAACCTACAAAAACATAAGTAAAACAAACAAAACAAACCAAGGGAGAATCTGGAATAGATAACCACAAAAAAAATTGCCGTGTGCACACTCAAAATGTGCTAACGTATTGATATCTGCAGCGCCTAACTTCTGCCGGGACTCCTCACTTTTGTTCTCAGAAATCTGTTCAGAAGGGAATTTTACCACTCGCACCTGCGAGCGGAGGAAATACTGTGCTATAATAACCTGTGAAACAGTGCATTAGCTATAAGTAGGCTTGCTAGATTTCTGAAATATTCAACCGGGACACCGGAATGCCCCCAGTGTCATGGGTATTCAAGGGTACATTTGCCCAACCTGCGGCTGAACGCGTTTGCGCTCTCAACTGGGAGACGGAAGATGCCTGGTTCAAAACCAGGTCGAGTCCGCCAACCTAACCGTTCGGAGTTTCCCGGGGTTTTCTATGAAACTTCGCTTAAATACGGATTAGGATCCCTTAGAAAGTCCACCACGGAGGAAAATTTCCTCCCCTCGGTCCAGATTCCTGGCCGTAACTCTACATTTACATTTTCCCCTCCAGGGTACACACTTTTGGCAGGTTTTTTGGAGTGTTTTAGAGGATAGTTTATTCTCAATGCTATGAATGGTTACTGATTAAGAACCTGAACCAGGGGTATTAATGAATGACACAAGCATATAAATTTAAACATTTTATTTCTTACATGTTTATAAGTTGTTTAAGTAAAAAGAAACACTTTGAATGAGGAATAAAAATTTGAACCATACTTATTGGCACACCACCATTCTTCGATAGTTCTCACTTTTTATACAGTACAGTGAAACAAAGGACAAAATAATTATCCTTAAAAATCCTTCACAGTTCATTATTTTTAGACTTTTTTGGTCATCTATAATCCAATTTAATTTTTACCGGGACGTGAAGTAAACCGGCTGGGACACCGGGACGTGAAGTAAACCGGCCGGGACACCGGGACGTCTGGCAAGCGTAGCTATAAGCGTATTTAATAATGGGGGGGGGGTAAAACTCGCATTTTAAATTCACGAAAATCTAGAAGTGTACTTAATATTTAATTTATTAATGTATTTAGTTTTTTCTTTGGGGGTTCACATGCTCATGTGCTCAAATGGTAGAGTCGCTACTGCTTCAAGGTAGTATATGCAGTTAGTAAGAGATTAAACATTCTATGATTATTATAACCTTAAACCAGTGTTTGTAGTCATTAGGAAAAAATCTGGAGTGATGCCACTCGACTTTCCAAACACTTACGATTAGATCATTACCAAGCATTTAAATAAATTTTAATCGATAAATAATTCAAACATATATACCAAGTTCAAGCTCAATCGAATGCGCCGTTTAAACGCTAGTGCACTTTCAAGAATTTCTCCCTATATGCCATAATGTAAAAGAAATCTTTTCCATTGCCCTGTAGAAAAACTATTAAGTCCTATGCCCACCAAAATCAATACCGGTCTTTCGACAGTTGTTTATAACATATATACCCAATTTGAGCTCAATGGAATGCCCTGTTTAGGAGCTATCGTGTTCATACATATATCTTGTAAAAATAGCATAAATGAATTCAGAAGACCTCAAAACGTGTAAATACACCAAAATCTTGAAGTCGAATTTTTTCATGATTACAATACTTTCCTTACATGGTACATGTTCGGAAAGTAAAAATGTATGGGGGGTGGTTGTTCACTTTTTCATAGAAGTTTAAATTAAATGCGTATTAGTAATTAAAAGTAATTATTTATATGTACAAAAATATTAAATAAAATTAACTAAATTATTAATTTCTTATTTATTAATATTACTTACTTTTTGGTATAATTGTTTATTGTAAAAACAGAGTAATTTCGATCAACATAAACTTATTACAGTAGACCCCCTATAACATAGTAGATACATTCCATGTTGTATGAGTCACAAATATATGTCCAGCATTCACAGTGTTAATAGGTAATACACCTGTCCCATTCTTTTACTGTGTTGTACAAGTCTTTTTTAACGTGTTATGGGAAAAGATTGCAATTTTCCCGCTGTGTTATACGAATCCATATTATATGAACCCGCATTCTAGGGGGTCTACTATATGTTCCATCTGTCTTCATGAATAAACCAATGTCAAAGTGACCTCTGTTTTTCCTTGAACACTTGCTAATCTTACTTTTCTTGTTTTTCACCATTTTTAGAATGACACTCATTGACCAAGACTGCTGAAAACTAGATAAAGCTTGTATTGTTTCTAGGATTTGTGTGCATTATTGTGTAGAGAACAGTTTTTTCTCCCATAAAACACATTAAAATACAATAGAGTGCTGATTATCCAGATGCCAATTAATTGGATTTTCCAATTAACTGGATCAATGATGGAGCATTTATTCTCCCTCTTCCCCTCTTTAAAAAAAAATAAATAAATAAATAAATCCCATGAAAAATTTTTAGATTTTTCTGAATGTGGTCAAAAAATTGCTTTGTCCCTTGGTGTCCAGTCCGAATAATTGTTATACTGTAGTTAATTGACAACAACTGGAGTCATTTTTCCTTGTGCTTACTTCATTTTTCTGTTAGCCTTTTCAATTCAGCACATTGATTTTGTTTTGTGATACAACTGTGACGATCAGTTGTACCATCTGATCTGAAAAGTTTAGGCATGTTTACATTGCATGTATCTATGTTAGTTTAAAAAATGATTTTCCTGCTTCTAATTTTTTTTCTTCCTTTTGGTCCCCTATTTGTTCACAACTTATATATTAATTGATATTTATTTGCTTCTTTTTAGTTATAGCCATTGACATAGATCCACAGAAAGTTGAGCTTGCCAAACACAATGCTACTGTATATGGGGTAGCTGACTATATTGATTTTATAGTTGGAGATTATCTCGAAATTGCACCATATTTAAAAGCAGATGGTGTCTTTCTTAGTCCTCCTTGGGGTGGTCCTACATATGCATTAAATGCAGAGTATGATATTTCCAGAATTGAACCGGATATATATCCTTTTAGACTTTTTATTGTGCTTGTATGTTGTTTCTGTGGCATAATTCTTTTGTATAACAAAGATGAAAAATAATATCTTTAAAAATGTAAAGATTTTTTAATCTGAAGTATGTACTTAACAAGAATCCTAAAATTAGCTTATCTATAAATTGCTGTTCTTCACTGTAAAAGGTTAAATTTTATGATGCTCTAATGTTTTATATAAATTAAAAGTTGAATTTTTCTTTAAAACTGCTGTTGGTAATTTCATCTACTCCTTTTTTCCTGTACTTATTTGACTTTCCTTATTTTTTTTTTTTTTTTTTTTTTTTTTGTCTGACTAAAATAATTCTCTAGCTTATGCATTTTAAAACATTTTATTATTTGCCCTTTAATTTTAAAGTTGTCTAAAAGTCTCCACCCCACCCCCTTGTTGTTTGCATTAAGTGCAGTATTTTTTCTAAATTAGTGTAAAATGCAAATTAATAATAATAATTTGAAATTTATCTTTATAGTGATAATATTTTTATATAATAGCAAAATGTGTTAAAAGAAACTTGAAGAAAATAGAAATAATGAAGATATTTTCATAACAGTAACAAGTATAACAATTGTAACACTGATCAGGTAGCTTTATCCAAAATGTTATTAGTAGCAAAATAGTAAAGTTTCAATTTGTGGCTAGTGAAAGATTCCACAAATATATTCCACATTTTCCACAAATAAGCATCATCCCACCATAATATAGCATAATATAAAGAGGAAAAATGAAGTGGTGTGTACTTTTGAAATATCAAAAACAGACAATTTTGCTAATTTCAACAGTCATATCTTTATAATGTATCCTTAAAATTGACCAACTAACTTCAACTCACAACAATTTAACTTATCTATTATAGTATTGTACACAAAATATATAGTTAATCCCTTGTGCCCTAGTTTGACTTAAGCAGTAGGTTCTCAAAATTAGTAAATTCTATATGAATTTAGTAGACATATATCGTTATCAAGTGGGCTTAGGTGAACAGATAAATCAACATGTCATGCAGCTCATGTTACTAACCACAATTTTTATGTAATGTGTAAAAAACAAGCAACATTCAGTGAATGTACTAAAATAGAATAATGCCATACGCATGTATGTCATGTTGCACTAGAGGCTAATAATAATATGTAAAAAATGGTTATCCCTTTTTTTAATAATTTTTTCTCAGAACAGTGGTACATCATGTAGAGATCAGAATGTATGTGACTAGAACATATGTATGTGTATATTTTGCAGAATGCCAGCAGAGATTTTTTTATTCCATGATTGTTAGCAATTTTATTATCATTGACTTTTCATACATATGTTCATGTTCATTAAGGATGTGAACCATAACGTACAGAAAAATATATACTTTGTGACATTTTGTACATAACATTATAATATAGTGCATAAGTAAAGGACAAACAATAATAGGAGCACTGCATATGATATAAAATTGTAGAATGGAACAAACAAAAAAAATGGTAATAAAATGTGACAGACTTCAGAAATGTGATCTCCCATTACTTATACACACATGACCACCCTTAACAAAGTGTTACAAAGTGTTATAGAAACTCACTTAGTGCAAAGCACTTGATTCAGCTTTAGGTTGGATAAGCCTATATTTGTTTATCAGTTAAATTATTTTTGATTGGGCAGTGCTATTTAGGCTTGTTTTTCATCCATTCCCTGCAAACATAGATCACGATGATTGGATATATCATTGAATATCATTATTTTTGAATATGTAAAGATTAATTTGGACACAAGTATATTTAAAACTTTAAGTTCAGAATTTTTCAATTTCTATACATTTTGTTTACAGGCTTTATGTAAAATAAATTTTGATTTTTTTGTGATTATTTTTTTAAATTGAAAACTCCTTCAGTTTTGCTTGTCTAGTGTGAATTAAAATTGCCAGTTAGCTAATCATTCTAGAATAGTAGGACAACTTCATTACTAAATGTTAGAAGTTAATTTTTTTTTTTTTTTAATGCCTAACCAAAGAGTTATTGAGTAAATCTTAAGGCTGTTTAACCTGACGAGCGAAAGTCGAATCTGGGACTAGGGGAAAAGCTTGAAATATGGGTGGTTTGGGGGTCCAAGCATACATGTCACGCCATCTTTATTCATGTAATGGACACAATTGTTAGCTGTATTTTTTAGAATTTCTCTGAAAAATTTTAGAAATATAATTATAACTTTAAAATTAAAACGATGAAATGAACTTTTCTTGATGTAAAATATTGTAGTAAGTATTAGAGATCAGCGCGAGTTGATTTTTTCAAATGAAATTCGATTGAAACGCGATAAAACTGCTGAAATTCTTTGAATTTCCGTCTGAAATATCATCTTCATTTATTTACTTATTTTTTAAATTAAATTGCTCCTATAAACTTAATGTTCATAAAGCATCGTAAAGTAGTTTCAGAAGAACCATTATAAATTTTTCAGCAGCTTTTCTACTGTAATTTTATTTTAAATCTTGATCAGAAGTCATGTTCATTAGGTTTCATAAACAATTACGAGTTTCAATTATAAAATTTGTAAAAAGCAAAATGCAGTACATTTTTGGCCCCAAAACATTCTTAAATACATCTATAAATTTATACTTCAAAGTTACTTTTGAAAGAAAATTTTTCAGTCAGCCAATTTTGAATTTGAGTTTAAAAAACAATGTTTTTCCTCCTTTCTTTTTATGAAAACTGACTGGTTATTCAGATTTTAAATTTGCAGTAGTCCACAGTACAGTTCCCGAAGAAATATTCTGAAAAATTTCATTGTTCTAGGAATGTAAGTTTATTTTTTATCTGTAGTGAAAGTTAACCAAAAAGCAGACTTCTCCGAAAAAGTGGCATGTTTAATAATTTTTTTTTCAAAAAATGAAGCAACTTTTCAAATTTGAAATTTGTTTCAGTTCACAGTATGGTTTCTGAAGAAACAGTCTAAAAATTTTCATTGTTCTAGCATCATAAGTTCATTTCTCATCGTAAGTGAAAGTCTATCAAAAACGTTTTCCTCTGAAAAAGTGCCAAGTTTCACTATTTAAAAAAAAAAATTAAATTATTTTTCAAAATTTATCTCAATGTCAGTTCCCAATCTAGTTTCTGAGGAAACATCCTGAAAATTCTCATAATTATATCATCGTAAATTTATTTCTAATCTTGGGTAAAATTCGAGAAAATAGCGTTTTCTCTAAAAAAGTGTCAAGTTTAATAATATTTTTAAAAAATTAAATAACTTTTCAAATTTTATCGCAATGTCAGTTCTTATTCTAGTTTTAGAGGAAACATTCTGAAAATTCTCTAAGTTATGTGATTATAAGTTTACTCCCTATCTTGGTCGAAAATCAACCGAAATCCTCCGTTTTCAGGTAGAACAGCCTTAAGAATTCCAACACTTCATTGTCTGTTGGGGATAAGTACAGTCTTTGTTTATCAAAATATTTAGTATTGTAATTTGTAGTTATGTAAATATTCAGTAAATGTCTTTTATAAAATTTGCTGTTTTTAATTAAAGAATTATTTTTTTGTTATATATATACACGAGTGTCTGTGTTATCCTTAACTGCGTCTTACAAATAAGGTATTTGAAGTGTCTAGAAAGATCAGTGAAAATATTGCTCTCTTTGTTCCTAAAAATACCATCATTAATCAGGTATGTTTATTTCAGTAATCTGCAACTGTTATTGTGTTTCTTTTTACAAGATGTGATAAAATAATGTAATATATTTATATTGATAATATTTTAATTGGACATTATACAGGTATTTCAAATCTAGGTCAAAAATGTAAGTAAGTGTTCATAGAGAGGACTGAGACGATTCAGATCCTCATAACAATGTGGTCTCGGAAGTGTCTTCATGTACCTGTTAATCACTTTCAAAGAACTGTTGAAATGTTCGTCTAATTTCTTAATCCATTTTTATAAACAATGGGCTTTGGTTTGAGAATTTCACTAATAAAATGAAATACTGAAATAGAAAATATGGTTCAAACAGTGTCGAATTCTACATTATACACCATCCTGCTACAGAATTTCGAAAATTTAGAATTTTGTGCCAAAAGCTTCAAATTTTTTCACTGAATTCACCAAAACAACGGGGAGGGAACATGCATGTGAGACTTGATAAAACAGAGAAATCCATTCCCCAAGCCCAATCTTCTGAATGATAATTTTTTCTTCATTCATTTTTACATCTTCAATGCCATAGGATAAAAATTAACTGCTGTGCCGGTCGGCTAGCTTTGGGGCGGAGAGCAGGGGCGTAAGGAAAAGACGTAGATCATTCCATGAAAACAGACCACTTGAGACAACAACACATTTTACTAACGAGAACAACGGTTACAACACACAAGTTACATTTAGAATGAATAATCACTATCTCAGAACATACGGTAACTGCTACGCGCGAATACGCGAGCGAAGAAAGAGATGAACGAACGTTCTCTCGCCGGCAGGGGGAGCGTCGCATGAAAGAAAGATGATATAGGAGGCGCGCTACAAACTCCCCCTCTGGTCCCGCCGACGTCCCGGCAAGGAGACCAGGATAAAAAAAAATAGACAAAATGTGCTTACAAGTGACACTAATAATTTTTTTTCTATAACAGACAGTCCTTAAGAAAGTTCGTTAAGGCTGACGAAAACAGTCATAAACAGTCACTGATTCGGGAAAGTTTTTTTTTTTTTTTTTTTTTTTTTTTTTTTGAGCAAGTTACTAATTTTAACAGTTAGGACGAACAGTCACTGCCTCGTAGGTTTGTGGTTATTGTTTGACCTTGGGCGGTCGTCCTCTTCTTCGCATGGGGTTTGTGTTCCCAGAGGTGTGATGACCTCCGATGGTCTGCTTGTTCGTTTGAGGTGAAAATTCTGTCTGTGGTGCTACCTTGGGAGGCCGACCTCTTTTGCGAAGTGGATTGATCGGGGAGGTGTCCACTCCACGATAAGGGGATAATGCCGACGTGTGGTACGTAGCTATGGGCACTGTTGGCTTGTCTAGATTGGCTATGACATAAGCGGTGGGAGACTTCTGTGTAAGTACCAAATATGGTCCATCCCGTTTGGGTATGAACTTTGCAGTCTTGGCATGGCTTGCTTTACTAAGCGGGTGCTTTGTAACCCATACTATGTCACCAGGTACAAAGTAATATTGCCGCCTATTTTTGTCATAGTAGGATTTACGTTGATCCTGTTTTATTTCCACTCTCTGTCTAATGTCCTGTGTAATTTTGGCAAATCTTTTGAGATACTGGGTAATCTCTGGTACAAAGTTGTCGTTCTGTACCACAGCCGTGAAATCTTGCACTACATCATCGACTGTTCTCAGTTCACGGCCGAACGTGAGAAAAGCAGGGGTATGGCCAGTAGTGTCGCATACCGCCGTATTCATTGCAAATCTGATGACTGGTATTTTCGATTCCCAGTTATCATGTTCGTCTCCAACCAATATGGCAAGTCTTGGTTTTAAATCTCTGTTTTTGCGTTCAACAGGGTTGGCTTGGGGAAAATATACCGGTGTAAGATTTTGATCAATCTTCAAGGTAAAACATATCTGCTGTAACACTGCACTAACAAACTGTGGGCCATTATCACTGAGAATTCGTCGTGGAATTCCATGCCGCATAAAAACTTCTTCTATGAGAGTTGTAGCACATTCTCGAGCTGTAGCTTGTTCAAGAGGAAAAAGCTCTATCCACTTGGTTGCACAATCTTCTATTACAAAAATCCACTGTTTGCCGCTAGCTGTCTTGGGCAAAGGGCCAAACAAATCAATTGAAAGTATCTCAAAACGTTGTGAGTAGACGGGTGTTCTAAGTAGACCTGATGGTTTCTGGTTACTTGCCTTGTAGCGACTGCATTCAGCACACTTTTTCACGTAATCCGATATAAACTTCTTCATTCCATTCCAATAGTATCTTTTGGCGATACGTTGATACGTACCCTCTTCGCCATAATGACCGGCCATGGGGTCATCGTGATGTTTCTTAAGGATTGCTTCCCGTTCTGATGACGGTATGACTAACTGCGCTTCTTCTGAGTCTGCATCCGGGATATAGCGATACAGAACTCCCTGGTTCATAAGAAAACCTCTCTCAGTCCAATTTGCATATGCTTCTGTTTTTTGGACATCTTCAAACGCTTCAATTATCTTCCTTAGTGATTCATCTGCAAGTTGAGCTTCTCGCATATCTTTAACATTTCTTGCTGGCGTATCAGCGATGACGATACTATCAATTTCACAAACAGTCTCTTGTTCTGGACACACTGGTCGAGAAAGCATGTCAGCTATTACGTTAGATTTTCCTGGGATATAACAGACTTCTACGTTAAAAGATTGCACTTCCAGTGCCCATCTGGCGAGGCGACCGGTTGGTGATTTGAGGGTAAGAAGCCATTTCAATGGTTGGTGGTCGGATGCCACAGTAACAAGTGTACCCTCGATGTATCCGCGAAACTTCTTTAACGCCCACACAACGGCCAATGCTTCCCGTTCCGTTGTAGAGTAGTTTTTCTCTGCTTGGGTAAGCAGTCTGCTGGCATACTCAATTGGATGTTCTTCAGATCCTTCGCCTTGAAGTAATACGGCTCCGAGCGCGTAATTACTTGCATCGGTACGTATTATATATGGTTTGGTACCATCCGCTTGCTTCAGAATCGGTGGGGAAATGAGGCATTGTTTTAGAGTTTCGAAAGCTTTCTGCTGCGAAAAACTCCATTGCCATGATGTGTTCTTTTTTGTTAAATTGCTTAAAGGCCTTGAGATTTCTGCAAAATCTTTTATATAACATCTGTACCATGAGCATGTTTGTAGGAAAGATTTAACTTCTTTTACGTTTTTGGGTGGTGGTATATTCTGGATGGCTGATGTCTTCTCAGGATCTACCTCGATTCCGTTCTTCGTAATCCAAAATCCTAGGTATTTTACTCTAGACACAGCAAAATGACATTTTTCTCTATTTGCACGAAGTTTAAATAAGAGTAATCTTTGGAAAACACTTTTTAGATCTGATATATGTTTTTCAAAAGTTTCTGATAAGACGATTATGTCGTCTAAATACGTAAGAGTTAGGATGTCGCCGAGGCCATTCCTGAAACGATCCATAAGGCGTTGAAATGTAGCTGGTGCCGTTTTGAGACCCATTGGCATTCTCAGAAATTTAAAGGTTCCAAAAGGACACACGAAGGCTGTTTTGTCCTGGTCATCCGGATGGACTTGAACTTGGTGGTAACCTGATTGTAAATCTATTGTTGACATAAATGACGTTTGTTTGGCTTCATGGAGAAGCTCATCCATTCTGGGTAATGGGTAAGAGTCAGCCACTGTAATTTCGTTTAACTTTCTATAGTCTATGCAAAGACGCACTTTACCATTTGGTTTCGGTATGAGAACCACTGGTGAAGCATAAGGAGATTCACACTCCTCGATGATTCCATCTTTCAAAAGCCTATCAAGTTCTTGCTTAAGGAGTTCTTTCTTGACTGGATTCATTCTATATGGTGGTACCGCTACTGGTGAGTGGTTGCCGGTATCTATTTTGTGCTGGATGAAAGGGGTTGGTTCTCCCCTGGACTAAAGATACCTGTAAACTTTTCTAACAATTTACATAATTGTAACCTTTCCTCAGTAGATAAGTGACTGCCTTCAGTCTCCTTTAAAACACAAGTGTTCAGTTTAGGAGGTTCGATAACTTTATCAGATGACATAGTGCTACAGTTTTGTAAAGGTGAGTCAAAAGTGTCTTTATGTGGCTTACAAGGTGGTACAAATACATCTTTTTCAAAATTGAATCTTTTCCTAGGATTACAGTTGAAATACCATTTTTTGTTTTGGGTATCTAAGCTAATACCAGCTTTGGATAAAAAATCAGTACCAAGGAGGGTACGATTATCTTTAGCTGTCGGTAACGCGTATATTGTAGTAGGAATTCTTTTCCCCATTAGTTCAATGTCTACATCGGTGTTATAAACTTCAGAGAACTTCGACATTCCGTCCGCGAGTGTTACATTTAAATTTACTTTATGAAAATTTATCCCTTGTTCTCGGAGGAGATTATACAGGGTTTCACCAGCAACAGTGTGGCTAGCCCCAGTGTCAGCACATGCTAGACCCCACATACCATTTACTTTAATCTTCATTAACATTGCCTGGGGTTCTTGTATCGCACACGTTTGAAATTTCAAGCAGCTAACCTGGGCGGAATCAACTTTAGCGTTTGGCGTACACGTAGGACATTTTGCCTTTACGAAACCCGGTTTCCCACAGCCATAGCAGCTAATAGGTCTTTCATAATTTTTACTAACAGTTCTATTTGTTGAGTATTTATGATTAACACCATTCTTACAATTTTTAAATTCATTACTGAACTTGTACTTAGAATTTTCCTTATGTTGTTCTTGTTTTGTGTTTCTACCTTTTAGGTTTCTAATTTCTTCGTAAGAATCTAGTTTATCAACTAAAGAAACTGGATCGTTCCACTCGCTCCAATGGTCTAAAAAATGTTCTTTGTAATCAGGGGGACACTTCTTTTTTATTTGATCTGAAATTATTAGATCTTTCAACTGATCAAACGTAGTGACATTCAGCTCATTGAGCCAACCTTCAAAAAAATTTCTTAAGTCATAGAAGTAATCTCTCCACGTAGAGTCTGGACTTTTCCTGTGTTGGACGAAGGATTGTCTAAATTTTTCCGCACTCATCTTGAATCGGCGTAATAAAATCTTTTTTATTTCCGCATACTCCTGTGGGTTATTCTGAGAATCCGATTCTATTGCAATTAACTTTGAAATTTCAATAGGTAAAAGCCCGATCAGGTATACTACCCATTTTGATTCTGGTATTTTTAAAAAAGTCAATTGTTTCTCAAAAAGTTTTAAAAATGTACTAATGTCATCTACCTTTGGGTCAAATTGAGGAATTAACCCCTTAATTTCAAATTTAGATACATCTGAATTACTAGGTGTAAGAACGGTTTCTGTTTCTGTAGCATGGGTTATATTTTGTAACTTAAGTTTCTCTAATTCAAACATACGGTCATCATTTTCCTTTTGAATTAATCGCGCTTCATTTTCTTTCCTTTCAGTTATCAAATTATCGAGCAATTCTTTAGTGAATTCTTCATCATACCCTGCACTTTTAAGAATTGCATTCTTTAAATCTATTATTTTGTAATCCTCTTGAATTGCGATGTTAAGCTCACTGGCTAAATTAACTAGATCTTGCTTCTTTCCTTTAGCAAGGTACGCCATAATTCAACTTTTATAATATCTAAATATTCTCTAAAAGTATTTATACCAATTTATTCACTTAACCAAAAATAACATTTTCGAAAACACTTCGGCACATGAATAACAATTGCACTTAAAGTATATTTCAATTACTAGATAAATCTACTCAAATGAGAACCTTGTTTCTCTTTAAAGCAATCAGCTTTAAGCTATGAAATGAAGTTTATCTTCTTTTAAACAACAACAGAATAAAATAAAATGAGATCACTGATTCACCTTATACAATGTCTACAGCTCAAGACAAAACAAAACTTTATTAGCAGCAACGGCGTCAAAAGTCAGCACATCTGTCTGCTGAGAACAGAAAGCAGAAATATAAACACTTGACAGATGCGAATTATTATACTCTTATAGTTTTCAGGGTGAAAACGAAATTCTTGAGAACAACTTTTTTTCAGGATGAAAAAACATTTTTCCTTTCTTTTCAAAACTTAGAATTCAGATATGAAAATTATTCAGATTTTCAAGCTTCAGGCACCAAAGGAACTGGCATACGTATATTAAATTTGATCTGGATGATCAAAACAAAGCTAAACAAGTATTTTCTTCGATCCGGATGATCAGAATGAACTGAATTCAGGGTGAATTCTAAACCAAAATTTTTCTTATATTTGCCAGGATGACAAAATTAAGAAAGTTCCTTGAGTGCTTGATCAAAAAGAAGTAAAAATCACTTATCTGCAGATATATCCTTTGTCATTGTTCGGGCTTTCGGGCCCCACGTTGGGCGCCATTTGTGCTGGTCGGCTAGCTTTGGGGCGGAGAGCAGGGGCGTAAGGAAAAGACGTAGATCATTCCATGAAAACAGACCACTTGAGACAACAACACATTTTACTAACGAGAACAACGGTTACAACACACAAGTTATATTTAGAATGAATAATCACTATCTCAGAACATACGGTAACTGCTACGTGCGAATACGCGAGCGAAGAAAGAGATGAACGAACGTTCTCTCTCCGGCAGGGGGAGCGTCGCATGAAAGAAAGATGATATAGGAGGCGCGCTACACTGCTATTTAATATTTATATTTGTAATTTCTTACAAATTTCTATTAAAATCAGGTCCTTAGAAACTGCTTAATGATAAAAAAAGTTTCCAAAATTCTTAAAAACTACTTGGAAAAGCAAAATTTTTCCTGGAAACCCCTTAGTTCAAATATAAGATTCGAGTGGAAATGCAGAAATAAGCTCATTTTAGTTAAATTTTTGCTGTTACTGATATTATTTTATTTTAATGGAAGAAGGCACTGTTTGAGCCAGTCTTATTGCTCTGATTTCACAGGGTTTCTCCCATATTTTTACCTTGCACTGAAAATCCAATACTGAGCACACAAATTTTTTATTTTATTTATCTATTTATTATTATTATTAGTGGAAATTTAATTAGATATGGTCTGGAAAATCTGGATGTTCCTAGTCTCGCCAAGGACAGAAAACACATTCACCATCATGAATTCAAAAACATTATTCACAGGCAAAGATACTGCAGTAAACAATGTTCGTGGTGTGCAAAGGGTCCAAAAAATACAAAAATTTTTAACTTTTTGGACATTTGAGAATTGGGAGTGCTCACTGCTTCTTGCAGGGCCAAAAATCTAAACATTTTTGGTAATTTACTGCTCAAAAAATTTCAATGTTCTCGACTTTTGAGGATACAAAAAGTGCTCTGACATTACTGGTGGTCAGCTATTCTGATTTTGGCGAGTTAAAATCGCCTGCAATTGATAGACACCAAATTTATTGGCTGAGAAAATTGCACAAAAAATTAAGCTTGATCATTCAAACTTCCAGCTTTTCCTAACCTTCTTGTGAATGGCAATTTTTCATAGCGTTTTTTAAATTTAAATCTTCAGTGCTGTAGGATTAAAAGTAGATTGCTATTATGTACTATTATATATATATATATATTATTTATATATATTATACTATTATATATATATATATAATGTTTAACTTTTAATATTTTTAGAAAATCATTATTTGCAAATCTGCTCACTTTCAAGGTCAGTCACTGCAAGTGTTTGCGAAAGATTCATTAGCAATTGTTAATGAAAATTATGACATGCTAGTTCTTTTATCTAAAATAGAAGTGTTATATAGCAGAATTTTTTATAATATTAATCTTATAGATTAAAAGTAATAAGTTCTTTAAATGCATGTAATATTTTTGTTCTAAAAAGAGCAGTTTTCAAAATTTACATATGCATTGTCAAAATTCATTCTTTTTATTCTTAAAATTCGATGTTTTTTGTATAATGCATGCGTAAGAACACTAAATTTTTTTCGATTTGATTTTCTGGGTTTTCTTGTTTGGTTTCTGCCCAAACCTTATCTATGGTGCTGGCATTGCGAGCACATAACAACCTAAAAGTTTATTGTCATATTGATTTTTTATTATAACTCTGTTGGATGACTTTTATTTTAAAAGGAGATTTAATTAGATTATTTTAAAAGGAGGCATTTAACTCTTTTTCTGTTACTTATTCATACTCCAAAAATAAGTTATGTATGCTTTAGTATGTAAATTTATCTTCTAAAAATTTACTCGTACTATTTTTCTTTCAGCTTGTGGAGTTGTCTGGAGATGGTAACAGTGTTGAAATAGAACAAAATTTTTTAAATAAGAAAGTAAAAACTATTACTGCATATTATGGGAATTTTATTCATCACAAAGGCAGTTTGCAGAAAGATTGGAATGAATGATTTGTAAATGATAAATGCCCTTGTAAATGATTTCAAATGCATTTTTGATCTGTGGATTTTATCAATTTTGTAAATAAGCTGCGATTCTTTAATAAAACTATTTGTTTTTATATTGATTTATTTTTCTGTGTACCCACAAATAATCTTTATTGTTTAGTTGTCTGCCCAATCTGCATCATGGTACAATGGTGTGCCTTGAACCAAATAAACACCCAGCATATACCCAAAGAATGCATATGTATGTAAAATGCATACAAGGTGCATCTGAAAAGTTCATTGAATGGTTCCATATTTTAAGAAATCCGATGGTTAGGATGTTGCGTTCGTGCACACGTAGTCAGAGACATGGCATGTAATACTTACTAGTGTCCAGATCATGACCGTTGAACGGAAGTGCGTGCTATGACCAATTTAATGCAGTCAGTGTGAGCAAGCATGTCATTGAGAAAGGGAGCAAAGCATGAATATTAAATGAGGAAAAATGATGATGGAGATACATGAAATGCCAAGGAAAGTTTACGCTGGGGAAACAGTGAATTAAAAAAATGTATTTTTGAGTGGTTTAAACAACCTTAGCAATGAAAAGGAAGCTGTCAAGGATGAGTCACTTGAGCCAGTTCTTGAACATTCCCTCCATATTCTTCAGATCTGTCACCTGAAGACTTCTTGTTCCCCACCGCAAAGAAGTGCTAAAAGGCCTACTCTTTGCCGGCAGCGAGTGGCAATGACGACAGACCCAACGACCCATAACTGATGCTTTGAGCGATTCCAAAAGAAGCATTTGCCAACAGTTACCAGCAGCTATACAACTGATGTCAGAATTGTGTTGTAGCTAATGATGATTACCTTAGAGGTCAGTGAAGGTACTTTCTAACACTTGTTTCCTTTTTTTTATGACACCATTCACCGAACTTTTTGGGCGCACCTTGTATACACATATATGTGCATAAAATATGACCATAAGAAATCATTCAACTCTTCTAACAGTTATGCAGGCATAATAAAAGAACTGAAAATTTAACCACCAGTGAGCTTTTGCAACTTGAAATGCATTAATATTTATCTGGAAATTCAGGATTCCTTGTGTGAAGCTGCTGAGCCTGTAAATATTGTTGCCAAAACATTTGATTAAAAGAAAAATACACAAATGTTCAAGTGCTTCTCATTTACACTGAAAAGCATGATTTGTCAAAATTTTCAGTAGCAAAGGGAGGCTAGTACTAATAAAATAGGCGAATGCACAAAGAACTCAAAGTATTTTTTGAGTGTTCATCCTATTAAATGCTCCAGTAGTAATTTGCCACTTACGGGTATTTCCTCAATTATCATTTTAACTTTAGAGAAGTTTAGTTAATCTATATTTTTATGGTTTTTAAAACTCATATCTAAAGTAATAATTATCTAAAATATCAAAGTAATTGTGATATAATTTTTAAAAAAACTAAAACTTTGGTCACTTCTATGGCCACCTAGATTTGACAAGTGGCTAAGGAAAATAGAATTAAATGGTTGTATCTAGTAATAATAACAATGCATTAATATTATACACTAACCATGACAGATGAAATGCTTTATAGATTCTAGTCACATGAGATTTCCATTTTTTCTTGGTATATGTTAATTCTCAATCTTTCATTCTAAGTTCTGGTTGGGGCATTATGAATATTAAATCTTTATATGTTATCACACAGATTTTTAATCATTTCTTTTTATTGTAAACTTTTTATTTTGGTATTGGCTTTGTTACAAAAATCCTACTTTTTAAACAAGCATTTTTGTTGTAAAATATTGCTGAGTTTTAAGTTAAAGCTGTTTCACTTTCAAACTAAACTAGAGGTGTGATCCTGCCATTTTTGTGAGTGTCTCTTCTTTCATGATGATTGTGCAGCACTACATGAGAAAAAACGTGCTTCAGTACTTATTCCCCTCAGCGCTCTTCTGGAGCATTTAGTAAACCATTGTTCTGAAGTGGGCCACCTGTCACTGTTCATAAATTACTATTATGATTTCATTCAACAATAGTTTATAATACATTCAGTATGCAATCAAATAATATTAACAATTGATTTTAAAAACAAATAGAAGGTGTGTTAAAAAATGGTTGAATGAAGATTTGCTTCTTAAGGAAATCACTAAAAATAGGCTTTAAAATGCTTTAAGAGGCCAACTTCAGTAACAAACTTTCTTGTGCCTGACTAACCAGGAAATGAAGGCTATACCTTTGGTATTTAGTTTTTAAAGGTTTCGGCCAGCTATTGATCAGCTATCTCAATGGATAGTTGGAATTCCTTGTTTTTGAACGTAAAATTTCAAATGGCCCACAACTAGAACATTTACGTATGCTTTTTTTTTTTTTTTTTTTTTCATTACCTTCATCAACCCTGTGCAGAATATCTGGAAAGGCACCTGTTGTAATATTACTTTATAGGATATTTTGCACTTAGAATGATTTCCATGAATAAGAAATCAGTTTGCCATACTGTAATTTTGTTTCAGAAGTAAAACTCATTGTACTCCCACTTGTGGAGCCATAAAATATGCTAATAACAAATGCAGGATACCGATAACTTATTAGCTGTGCAGTTTTATGTCAGCAATTTTCAATGAATTGTTCCTAAAGGTGAGAACCACTTAAACTGTGCAGCTTGAAGTCTTGTAGCTTCCCATGTAACAAAATCCTAATAAGTACACTCACAGCTTTGATAAATCAACTTTACAGTCTTAATTTGTAAACTAGTTTGTGCATTTGACATCACATGCGATTATGAAAAATTCATTTCAATAACCATCTTAATCATGCTTACTTTTACTCAGTGTTGGTGTTTATTAACCATTTTGGAAAACACGTTCACTGGAAATTTGCCACAAAGGATGGCGAATTTCATACAAGTGACAAGAGTCCTTTTGCCTCAGCATGGTTGCTGCATATATGCGTTTTTAAGTAGAATGTTTTGCATTTTCAATAAAAAATGATGCTGCTTTCTAGCAATGGACTTGAACAATTCTTATTTTATTTATCTGTTTTTAAATATTGACTATCAGAAATATACTTCTTTATGTTTTGGTTTTACGGTGAAGTCTGAACATCTTTTTCAGTAATATAAATAAATGCACATGTAAAGGATTGTTGTTATTCTTGACTCCCCTCAGTTTTGCTGTCATCTGTTTTTAATTTTCAGAGGAATGGGGGGACATTTGTTAATGATATCCTCATGGGTTTTGTATTAGAGAGTTAGAATTTCAAGACAAAACAATAACTGAAGAATTGTGATACTAACTAGTGTGGCACTATGCATAGTACTGGAGTAGAAGATTTAGGGTGTACAGATCACAATACATATGAAAATATAATGAAGCCAATATATACATTGGACTATAATAGAAATATGTGTGGGTTGGACATAGATAATGCACTATCCAACCTAAAAGAAAACTATAAAATGATACAGAAAATTACTTTTTAGAGTTTTATACATTACTAAACACTAATGCAGTATTCAAGTTATCATACTGGAAAAAAGTACCCTGGTCTATAATTTCAGCTAAATCTTGAAAAACAAATAGTGCAAAAATATCTTCCTCAAGCATGCTCCTCTCGCTCTGTTGACAAAACATCTGCATTGCATTTTTCTGGAAGACATTTCCCAAGATTATAAAGAAAATGTAATATGCAATCCTTTCATGTGCCCTTCAAGACACTTAGAATAATTAATGTAGAACGCTATGTGATTAAGACTTTCATCTAAATTAGGCTTAATGTTGAAAATCTGCCTTCATCCAACGTAATTCATACAGTGGCACTTTTAATCCCGCTAGTAACTTTGCAAAATGCAGCAGCTGTCTGTAAAGGGTTAATGAACTAATAAAAAACTGAATAACTAATGACTAAAGCTCTAGCTAACTGTTAGATGCTGTTATTTGAAAAATATTCACATTTTTACTGTTGTGTCAGCAATGGGATTGCTATCTGAAGTGCAGTAATATCCATCACTCGTTATGTTTCAGCATGTAAATAATTGCAATACTTAAAAGCCTTGCTATAGTTGACTTGTGTTATTAGTGGGTTTGCTCAACAAAAGCTATTCTTCTGTAGTGGAGTGTTTTCAGAATAGTATTACATCCTCTGTCCTATTAGAGCAAGAGCCAACGATGGCCAGACCTTCATCATAGTATAAAAGCTGAAACTTTCTCTGCGCATACCCCCCAACAGAGGTAGAAACAGTCGGCCACTATAAAGTTTGGATGATCGTGGCTTTGTCGGGTAACAGGTGGCAAAGGTGTATAAAATTGCTGAATATTTCGTCATTTCATAAAGCTTAACTTTTTTATATGTTCTTCGCAGTACTAGAAATCACTTTATCCCTTGCCAGACACTTTTCCATCGTGGCAAACCCCCGCCAGACAATCTCAAAGTCTTGAAAAACGCAATTCTATTACGAGCTCGCTGCAAGAAAGTTCAGAAGTAGCAGTATAAAATATGCTTGGCATTTTATGACAGCTTGACGTACTTCGTCGCGGGAGTTTGCGAACACAACAGTTTTGAGATTGTCTGGCGGGGGTTTGCCACGATGGAAAAGTGTCTGGCAAGGGATAAAGTGATTTTTAGTACTGCGAAGAAGAACATATAAAAAAATTAAGCTTTATGAAATGACGAAATTTTCGGCAATTTTATACACCTTTGCCACCTGTTACCTGCCAAAGCCACGATCCTCCAAACTTTATAGTGGCCGATTGTTCCTACCTCTGTTGGGGGGTATGCGCAGAGAAAGTTTCAGCTTTTATACTATGAGGAAGGTCTGGCAGTCGCTGGCTCTTAGACTATATGTAAAAAAGAAAGATATACTTTTGTAAAGTTTATTACTCTGTTAGAAAACTGAAATTTTCTTTACGGCAGTCAAAAATGTGATGTCATAAATAAAAAATGTGCGAGATTTGATAAAACCTAATAAATTTTTTGTCATATTAAAGCAAATTCCTTATTTGTGCAATTCTAAAAAGCTTCTATAGATAGATATAGCTATACTCTTAAGCCCTTATCTCACCTTTTCCTACATTCAATCAATCATCTACTTCATTCAACTTGTTCAACTATTTCACTCAAGTGGTTTGACTGGAAAAGGGAATGAGCGAATCTGTGATCTCGCCGCAGCCTCTCCATTTTCTTGCGTGTGATTGGTCTGTGGGAGAAGTTGAATTAAATGCTCAATTTTTCTCAGACCGGCTGGGAAAAGTTGCGGATGTTAAACATGCATATCGCATGAGGCTTTTCACCCAACTGTTGTGAAAAACAGGCCAATGAAAGTGTTGCTTGAATTGAAGATTGGGAAGATGTGATATGGGCTTTATTGACTGCTTGAGAACAACCCTTTGTCATGCAAAGATCATTACACATGGCATGGGTAGGTGGTAACTCTTCACTGTGTACCAATCCATGTGGGAATCTCTGATAAAGCTGACATCGAAGCTAAGTAGGTAGCAGAGTTGGACCAACATATTTACTTATCTATCACACTAAGCAGAACCAAGAACCTATTCACTATATCAACATCATCACATCTGAAGCTTTGAAGGACCTAAGTTTTGGCAAAAAGTGGGAGAGCTTTGCTAGAGTGGGGCTAATCTCACATCACCTAGATCCATCACCTGAGGCTGTTCCAAATGATTTCTTGTCATTACTATCTGCAAGTCCAGCTTCACTATCGATAGAGGAGGAATTGGTGGAGTGAGCGTCCTATTGTATTTTCCAGGGAAAGTTGAAGCTAAGATGGCAGCATTGCTGGGATAAAAAATTGAACGGATTTGGCTGTTTATTACCATCTTTCCCGCAAAATCAAGCATTACCAATGTGTAGCACAGTGGTTAAACCCACTGACATTGGGAGATGGCTCAAGTGGAGGAACAGGGTTCTGTCCTCTCGCGGGGCCGTCGGTCTAGCGGTCTGGAGTTTTGGGCGGTTTTCTCCAGATGTAACGTGAATACGCGCTAGATACCCAGAAAAGTCCTCCCCCAAGGCATTTGCCCCCCCCTTGTGTTTGTCCTTTCTTAGACGTGGATTTATAAGCGGTTCCTCGTGAGCAAGCACACAAATCCGAATATGTGTTCTAACAACAACAACAACAACAATCAAGCATCTCCCCCTCCCCTCCCCCGTCACGTGATTTATATGCTTGTTTAAGTTTAGGATTACAATTGCTCTTTCTACCTATTCCTCTTCTATGACTGCATTAGCTTAGCCACCTTTGAGATAGGTGTATTTTCCATTCGATTGTGAAACCATGCAAGAATGAACCATGATCATCATCTGCATTCTGTAGATATGCCAGCTTCTTGCATACCCAACTGATGATATCGTCAATAACTACTGGAGGCTTGCTGTGAAATGGTTGAAAAACCACATACAAGCATTGGATAGATGAAATGAAATTTTTTAAAGAAAGTATCTAGTGAAAGCAGTTGTCGATTTTAGGACCTTTAGTGTGCTACCTTCAGGCATTATCTATCCAACTAAACAGAGGCATCCACTTATTCGGCCTTCACAATCAGAGGTGTTGCTTGGCGAGCCAGCCATTGCATTCCTGCCCGTAGAGTCAGCGAATGATTTGACTTGTGTTTCAGGCTTTTAAGACAACTGCTACCTTTTATGGGCTTTGAAGCATGCTATAGGGTCCTAAATGATTGAGAGTCAAATGGGGTCCCTTCTGCTGCTAACTATTGCTGAAGGCGATAAGAATATGTGTTCGTATCTCTCACTAGTTAATCCTTTTTTGTGTTAAAACCCCAGTTTTTAACATAAAAAAAAAAAAAAAAAAAAAAAAATCTGTCTTGCAGAGAGAAGACCTATTGCAGGGAGGCTAGGCTCGTTGAATCCGTTTAGCGGACTCAATCCTTTAAATAAACGAATTTGTCAGATTTGGTCCTTTGGAACAAATCAGGACTCTGAATGAAAGGATTCATCTCGGTACAAAAACGAACTCGGAATGAAAGAACTCATTTCGGAACGATTCCGGATCGAAACCTGACTGAAATAAAGGGACGAGGACTCATTTCGGAACGAGTCCGGACTCAGATGAGATCACTGAAACGTCACGTCAAAACCGAATTTTGAAGATAAAAAACCAGTTTGTAATGGATTGAATTAGTTAAGCAGATATTTATGATGATCTAATAACTTAAAACTAATATATTTTTTGATGTTCAAATCGGATTTTTCTCATTGAAATACTCGACAGTGAGATCGTTTTGTTTGCGACGCGAGTACAGTTGTCTAGATAGTTTGTTTTGTCCATATGGGTGACATTTTATATTTAAGCATAGTTAAAAATAGTTTTAATTGATATTTTTATACCTCTGGGATTTAGTATTATAGAAATAGATCGGAAAAGAGTATATATTAGGTATTTTTAATTTTTACAATTTATGTGTTTATTTATTATTTTTTTATAGGTATTTTGCGTAGTTTATTCACATATATTACTAATGATAATATTTATATTAAGTATTATTCATTAATATAATTTTCAAACTTTCATAAATTCTAATAACCTTAAAATAAATAAATAATAATAATAATAATTTTTCTCCCAAGAAGAAGAGAACATCAGAAATGTTTGTTTTTGTTTCGCTTTGAGTAGTATTTAAATTTGGCGCATTATTTGTAAAGAGGCATAAATCTTTTGCTGAAAATTCGCATTCGACTTTGGGAGTAATTTTTTATCTATATTATTTCTTTTGTCTGTGTATCAAGTCTATCCGCCAGATGTTATAACGATAACAACTAATACCTTCTTCTTTTCATTTTTAATGGTCTGCATCGGTGTAGCGCCAGGTCAATGTGTTGATAAACATCACGAAGAGACCATGTGAACAGATATCTATTGCGTTTCATGAATAAAGCACGCGCTGATCATCTCTGCCGGATCAAAGAAGCTGAGGATAAAGCATCAAACGGTTCTCTCAGCAGATTCCTGACTGAGACAGCGTCACAGTTTTCAAAATGTCTAAAATTTTGGCTCCACTAGAATTAACTTTAGCTATTATCAAACCCGATGTTTGTAGAAATCCACAAAATTTGCAAGTATGTACAACATTTTTTTCTTCAATTCATTTTCACGAGTGTTTTTCTGTCAGTCTTTCGTTTTTCACTGGTTTAACGCATAAGAATTTGTTTATTTTTTGATTTTATGTATTAATGTTTTTAGTTAAAATTTTTTGATGTGATTATATGTATGTATATTAACTGAAAATTAGTTAGACACAATATGCATGGAGCATAATTCATTCCACTTAGTGGCAAAGTTTATTTTTTAACTTGCATTTTATTTTTATTTATTTTAGACAAATCTTCTCAGTAAACTGATTTTCATGGTAAATTTGATAATTTAATATATGAATCTGATAAGCAGTGATGCTAGTCCTGAGAAAAAAAAGTGGGGGTACGCTCGTTTTTGACTAATTAAACTTAAATACGAGTAATTACTTAAATGTAAGTATTACTAATTATAATTAATCAAATCGTCAATTTTAATTATTTATTAATTGATCGGTAGTTTTTGGAGTAATTAATTACATTTTTATTGTAAAAGCAATGTGACTTTTGATCAACAGTCCCTCAAGAAAAACAATATTTCAATCTACCACTGTCAACAAACCAAATGTCAAAATAACTGGATTATTACTTTTTTTATTTGTACTGTACCCCTTACTAGCTAAGTTCCCCCTCCACCCGAACCATCTGGGGAAGACACTCTTTGACGAAGAGTACCTTTCACAAGACGACAATTCTATTTCTAAGTATATGTTTACATTATTTAGCATTTGCAAAGAAAGTAAGTCCAAGTGGTCCAAAAGGGTCGTTTTTATTGCCCTTCAGAAACAAAAATACCAAATGAAAATTTTATTACAGTGAAAAGAAGTAGAGCATCCCTTTGTAAGCAAAAAAAGTGGGGGGTAACTCAACTCAAACAAACAAGTACATAAACTCAAACAGAAAAGTAAGGGGACGGCATCCCTACTCGTCCCCCCTCGACTACACCACTGCTGATAAGTACATCTGAAATAAAGTAACTGATAGTTTAACTTGAGAAATTATTTCAACTGAAGTATAGAAAATTTATCGCACAAATTTTTTATTTGAGGAATTTATTTGTAACCAGTTTACTGATAAATCAACCTGACATTGAACTAAATTCATCTACAAAACTGACAATAATTCTGTAGAATCACGCAAAAAAAAAAAAAAAAAGCAGGAAGGGCATAATATTATTTTCTACGTTTCCTCTCTTTGAATAACAATTTTTGGATTTTCAATTATTTGTGGAAGAAAACCTCTTTAAAAGCTAAATAAAATAGTTTTAAAGTTAATATTAAAATGTAATTCATAAATAGTCTGTACAACAGTTTGGTTGACTGACGATGTCTAGACTGTGACACTTGAATTTTTTTGATGAAGCACTTGTGAATTCAAACGTTCTCATTTTAAAATATTGATTAAATCATCATGTAATTTTAATTGAATAACTTGTAGGTTTTAAGTTTTGATAACTTATTCTGAATCTTGTTTTTTTTTTTTTAAAGGAAGGAATCAGTTGTGTTCATCATTATTTTTTAAACAATGTTATGCTTTGTACCGTCATAGTTCATATTGCACTGTTCCTTGTTGTCTATTGCTCTTGTTAATTTTCAAAAAGTGACACTTTTAATTTGCTTATGACTCTTGTATGATGAAATTCGTATCTGTAAAATGTGCTGCATACATTTATGAGAGGATATACAAAATTTCAGGCTTACATCATAAAAGATATCAGCGATATCTTTAAACATAGTCAATGGCTGTACATGAATTTGAATGTAAATGTATATTGCTAGAATGAAAAAAATGATTTTCTTTCGTAATTTCTATATGACCCTGAAATGCAATCATCCAACGGGATTTTCTCATCGACGCCATGGAAAAGTAGTTTAAGTTAGCATATGCTTAACTTCATGTCTCTGATGCTTTGTAGTATGTAAATCCCAAATTTTGCACATCACTTTATCAATGTATGGAGCACGTTTTGTTAATTGGTAATTGTTAATTTGTTTTTGTTTTTTTGTATGGAGGGCCATATACAAATTTAAAAAGTGTCATTTAAAAAAAAAATTAACAAAAGGAATTTTTTCTTACAATATTTTGAACAACTTTTCAGTTTACATTGCCGACTTATCTCTGACAGAGAAAGAATTAAAGTGCATTACCATCCTTTTTGGGTCACCTTGTATATTGAGACTGCAATTTATTTGTCCTGATCTTTTTTTTTTACATTTGTATAATTTTCTGTAAATAACAATTTGACTAACTTTAAAATATCATTATAGTTTACTTATGTTACACATTGAGTGTATCTTTTAAATGCATAACTCATGGGAAAAACGTGCTTACCATTTGTTTATGATAACAGCTGATAAATCTGTCATTCACTCACTTTATTTGGTTATCAGATTTTGCATGTTTAATCTTATGCTATTTTTATCTAGACTTATTCTTATGCATGGTTATTAGTAAGCCATGCTTCTTATATTGATAACTTTTCTTGTCTTTTAATATGTATTTCATCTACCGTTTTAGCTTTTGAGGAAGATAATCTTAGAAAACAAATTTTATTTTGTTGATACGAAAGTTGCTCAACTGAGTGCAACAGAAGCTGAAAAGTTTTACATTGAGCATAAAAGTGAGCATTTATTTATTAAATTAACATTTTTTTAATAGTCATATTAACTATAAATTTGGAAAAATTAATACTAAAGTATTATTTAAAAATGCATACTTTTATTTATATTTATACTATATATTTCCAGGTAAATTTTTCTATAATCGCCTTGTGACATTCATGTCAAGGTAATTATTTTTCATACTATTTTATCATTGCGAATGCTTTTAACAATTAATTACTACATTATTGCATTGTGTGTGTGTGTGGGGGGGGGAGGGAGAACAGCTTTTATGTGATATTGTGAACTGGGGATGCACCCATGGGTGCCGGCAGCATACGGCAAGGGGGGGCAATGCCCCCCCTGGATTTTTGTGTGCAGTGTTTTTCCTTGCTTTTTTGCTCTTTCCAACATGGTAACTATACATTGAAGTAGTCTTTGAATACATTGAAGCAGTGTTTTTCCTTGCTTTTTTGCTCTTTCCAACTTGGTAACTATACATTGAAGTACTCCCCCCCCCCCCCCCGTGGGAAATATTCTGCCGGTGCCCATGGATGCACCGGATACTGATTTTGCTGGATATTGGATATCTGAAGCTCCTTGGATGCCAGATATGTGTATCTGGCACATGCTTTTGGTTATTATGGTGTATTTTAAACTAATTTTTATATAATTCCATCTCAGAACAATAAATTACAAATATGTTTCACACATCATTGAAAAATTTCAAACAACTACGTTTCTTTAATGTATGTATATTAATAATGTTGAGTAAAAAGTATAAACATTCTCTTTATTTGTACAATACAGGCAGAAATAAACAAATGTTAATCCAAAGGCGGATCCAGGGGGAGGGCGCAGAGGGCGAGTGCCCTCTCCGAGAAAAATATTTTTTCACTAGATAAATGGGGCTTTCCGCAATATTAAGTCGGCTTTACACTAGATAAAATGAGTATTCACGATTTGCACCCCCTCTGAAAAAGGTTTCTGGATCCGTCCTTGTGTTAATCATATCACATTTATCAAGAAATGGCTCTAATTTGAGAACATTTTCACAAAGAAATGCATACTTAAAAGAAGAATAATATATTTATTAATATACTCATAGTTGTAGAATTTATTTTTGAAACCATTTGTTTAGTACCTTTTTTTCTGTTTTTATTATTTAATATTAATTTACTTTAAGTCCCATTTAGTTTAAGTTAAAATACTTTTAGAGAGATTCATAAAAGAAAATTATTAAAAAAATAATTATAATGAAGTTATAATACTTTCCCTTGTAGTTTTATTCAGCTATGGAATAAAATTTAGGTTATGTATTAAAATTCCCTAATTAAAAATGATAACAAGATGACCACTGCCTTGGAATTATTAGGAAATTTGCAGTTTGTAGAAATATCAGGGAAAAACCAGATAATTAAATTTAAAAAAAATGATAAAAAACTGGAATTTAACAGATGATTTTTTAAACAATAATTTGTGCAAGATGACCTTTTGCTTCCTTGATACATATTTATATATAAAAAGAATTGTCTTTAACATTAGTCTTTTTCAATAGTTTATTTTTATTTAACGGTATTTTGAGATATTTGACAGATTTTTTCAATCTAGCATTGTTTTCTAACATTCACATGTTCCCTCATAATTTTATTCTCTATTATTACATTTTCTTTAGTAGTATTGATTTAGTTATAATTAATACTGGGCTGCCAACTGCTTTACATTTTGCGTAGTTACACCACAAAAAAGTTTTATCGTTCTGCATTTTCTATATCAGTTCTTTAAACAAGTACTTTTGGATTTTAATATCTACAGCAAGCATTAGTATTAAAAAAAGGAAATGTATGAAATTAGTAATTCCAGGTACTTAAAAAGAATTTTTTGTTATGCCTTGAAGAAAATTAAATCAATTAATAATACACAAATTGTGTTCTAATTGTATTCATATTTGATTTTTTGTAAAGTATAATTAGACCTGTGTTTAGGTCAAATTATAATTATAAACTTTTAGTATAAGTGAGCAATTATAGCTTTTAATAATTTTTATTGTCCTTATTGTCATCATTTTAATTAATTGCTCTTGAAATTTTAGTTGTAGTTTTACTTACTCTAGTGGAAAAAATAAGTTTTTAATTTACTATTTACAATCTCGAGTTTAACTGTTAAAACAATTACTTGAATTTCAATCTTAATGATAATCATCATAAGTTCATAATTCCTGTATTTCCTTTGTGTTTCTATATTTGCTTATTAAGTTAAGATTAAGAATTGTTTTGAGTGCATATGCTTAGAAACTTAAATATTATTTTTCCACCTTAATTTGCAGTGGTATTATGTCTGCACATATATTAGCTAGAGAAAATGCCATTAGGCATTGGAGAGAACTGATGGGACCTACTCATGTGTACAAGTAAGTATGTTTATGAATTTACATGAAATATAATATTTTATATTGGATTCATTGGGTGTTGCCGATTTCATTTACATTGAATCATTATAACTTTGACAGTTTTCAGAATAATTAAATTTTCTCTTTAAAAAATAATTTCCAATTCTTTTATTTCAAATGGCCAGATGTCACTATATTCATCCTTTAAATTGTAGCTTTTCTTGTCTGTTTTTCTATAAAACTAAGTCTTAGCCGAAGTTCTAATACCCACTAATAGTTTTCAAGATAATTGCATACAATTTTAACACTATTACAGTGTGACAAAATCAATGATTAAAGTAAATCAGAATATATGTGATCTTGTTAAGTCAAAAAAAAAAAAAAAAAAAGGAAGTCAGGAAAAGGTCACAAAATAGAGGCATTAAATCATAAATTTCATTCCAAAATTTCTAATATTGATTAGTTTTTAATATGAGGCCTTGAGTGGGAGTAATTTTGGGACTCCTAAAATCGTAGGAAAAAAATTCTGCATACTTAACAGTGAAAAACCGTAAGTGGTACTGAGAGACAGCAATGACTAGTTTTTATAATTTTCTATAAAATATATTTTTGCAAATGGGTATATTAAAGGAAAAATATATATTTTCTACAGGGCTCAGTATGAAGCTCCACTATCTCTGAGAGCTCGATTTGGACTTACTGATACAAGAAATGCTACCCATGGATCTGGTAAGTGGGTTTTTTTTAACGACTTTTTTTTAACTTATTTAATATAATATTTAAGCTTTGCCCTCATAGATTTAATAGATTTAAGTATATAAAAGTTTTTTGAAAATTTATTATAAATTATTAATCAGTATTTTAATGGACAGTAACTGCCAATTAAATGAATTTCGATTATCTCTAGTTTAAGTAATTAAAGTCTATTCTAGTAAAGCAGACATAATTTCATTCATTTTCAGTCAACATTTATTCAAGCTGTGGCAATGGCTTAGAACTATGAACATACAGATTATAAGTAAATGAGACATGTCTTCCGATAGCAGCGTTAAAATTTATGTAGCATTTTCTGTGTAAGTGTTTAAATTTAACGCTAGCATATATGTTACTAAATTTGGTTGTGATATTAGTTTTCACTTTGTATAAGGTTATTTTAGAAGCAATATTTTCATTGTGTTTAATTTATTAAATATCTTGAAGATGTTGAAGAAGACTAGATATACTGCATGTGCGAATATATTGCTGCCACCATGCCAAAATCATTAATCTGCATTTTCCCAGTTTTGAGGAAAACACCTTCAAAGTTTTGTTGCATCAGTATAACTCTGAAAATGATAAAGGAGGATAGACAATTTTCACGTAAACTATTTGGAATTGAGACTTTGGTGTGGTATACAATAGTGCTTAGAGACCTTACATTTAAGTAAAAATTGTGAAATTTGCATCTTATAGAAGATGCTGTTTTACTTCCATGAAATGGGTGTCTGTCCAATGTGAATTTTCCAACTAACCGCCCCACCCACAAAATTTCATCAATTCATCAGTGCTTTAAATACAGGACAAAACCTCAAAATATGGGATTGGCCCATATAATATGGGACTGCTGGTCACTTTATGGTAGCAGTATACTAAATTAGATAGACTTAACAAACAGAAGAAGTCCAGCTGCTTTTTTAAGATCGGAAAGGAAAATAAAACTAAATTATGAAAAGGAAATAAAAGTTAAATAATAAGTATAAAGATTTGTTAGAATTGGTGAGAAAAAAATTAATTTTGTGGGACTTTGACACTGCATCTATAAAGGCAATGCCAATTGCTAGGTAATGTTAAATTAAAAATTAGTGTCCTCCTGGACTTCAATTAGTCATTGGTCTAGGTAATTTTTCTGTTTTACAATGCCTAGTGCTTGGTATCATAAAATAAAATATTCGTGCCTTCTTGGACTTCAATTAGCCATGATACTTTCAAAAGAAGTTTATATATGGTATACTCTGTTTATGCTGAAAACTAATCAAAGATGGGAAGATTTTTAAATTTTCACAAGTCATATAGTAAAAATTTTTTTCTTTTATTGTAAGCCAAAAAAATTGTATGAGAGAAAAACATTGTTGGGACTGGAAGTTTTTGATAAAATTGTGCTTTGTATGAAGAATATTTGCCTTTTTTTTTTTTTTTTTTTTTTTTTTTTTTTAATTGACTACATACTTGTTTATTTTCTAACACCATCTTCTACTTAGCTAGATCTTGAAAGCTTTTTCTGCATTAAAAGAAACAAAAGCAAAACTGGCTAATATTTTTACTGTTGATGTTTTTTAAGATCCATTATCTGTGCAAGGCAATTAATTAGCCTTGACCTTAGAGTTCAGGGTTATCAAGAAATCTCAGAGTATTATTGACACATGAAAACAGTTTTTATTGTTAATACTAGCCCAATAAGCTACTCTTGATCAAATATGTCTATTATAAGCAATTGATTTGATCAAAAGTCTATTTCAGGAAAATTTAATTTTTTCAAATGTATTTATGTTTTCAAACTTTTTTTCTTAGATTCTCCAGACACAGCTCGAAGAGAAATTTCATTTTTCTTTCCACATTTCAACATGGATGACTTCTACAAATATCATGAAATAGCTTTTCGCAATAATGAAGTGGTGTTTGACCCTGAACGCTGTGTTCATTTGATCAAAACTGCTAAAGCTCAGAAGATATGAATGTATATATCGGGAACCTGTTTTACGATATTTTGTAGATTGCAAAGAATTTTGGAATCTTGTATTTTGTAAATATTATTTCCCCGAAAAACTTAATTTACTGATTTTTTTTAGTATGTTGTTCAAAAGCTAAGATTGTTGAACTTTATGCAAATGTTTCTGTTATTTCTTCGAAAGTATCATTGCTAAAGTTATACCTTTTTGAAATAGCATATACTGTGCTTAAAAACTTAAATAATTATGGTACAAGGATTTCTTTAAATACTCTTTTCTTTTTAAAATAAGGTTTAAAACAAACCTTTGCTTATTGAAGGGGGAAAAATAGTTCTACATATTATATGATTCTTTCATACTCTTAACATTGGCATAACTGGGTGTGAGCTAAGAAGGTATTAAGCCTTTATTCCCCTCCCTTAGAAAAATTCTGTTGCAGGGATAAAAGATAAAGACCTCTTGGGGGATCATAATGACCCCTCCCCTTATAGAAACTTCCAAATCCCATCCAGTTACCCCAATGTGAACTTATCAAAACCTCTTAATATTTACTGTATAATTTTAGTGCCTGACATATTGTATATATTTTTATTGAACTGTACTTATCTGAACATAAGTGTTTAAGAATAAATGGGTAGTATTTTGAAGTCATTAGAAGTTCCTAAAGCATAGTTCTTTTTTCTCAAATTGAGTTCTTTATGTATATTGTTTAAACATGATGTTTGTCTTTGTTTGCATTGTTATGTTATGTTTTTTTTTTAATATTATTTCTGGTGTTTGCTGTACTTTTCACCCATTTATGTCATATTTAAGTCATTTTTGTTTTTCATTATTTTTGTACTTATCATTTTTTGATTTTACATCTTCTTTTTTTAAGCAATAAACTAGACAAACCCTTATCATGTGTAGTTATCATTATTATTTTGCACTATTCTTAATGGCGTAAACTCGAAACATATTAATATGTGTTAAAAATGAGAATTTAATGCAATATATACATCACGTATCAAAGCTGTTGATTTTGACCCCTGTGTATGCATAAATATTTAATTTGTTACAAAATACGCATATTATTCTTAATGAAACAAGTAGTGATTTTCCCCCCTTTTCAATTTAAGATCTTTTCAAAGCAGCTTTGTCACTCCTTCTTTTAAATAAAAGCTCATTTGAAATGGTAGCATCATTTTGTGCTTCAATATATTGAAGTGCTGCATCTAGGATTTTAGTAGCTTGAGTTCTTGAAATGCTGGAATTCTCACTTCGAGTTGTCACTTCGAGTTCTTCTTCAACTGCAGTAGTATCTTAGTGCAGTAGTTTACTGCCACATTTGCTGCTTGGAGCAAACTAAGCCTTGACTTAAATGTCAGATATGTTTTAATTGTAATCGTAACCGTGAGAGCTTTGTTGTTTTAAACAATCCCAATCTCGACTGCATACCTCTGAATAACTGTATCCGAAATTTCGTCTAGGTTGAACGGAACGGCAGCTAGAGGTCCATGTATTGGGAAAGTTTTTTTTTTATGACTACCCTGTATATAAGCTTTATGAAAAAATATGAAAACAATGTAAGGTTTATAAGGATGGACCCGAAACAAAACATAGGGCTGTCTCGCTTACAACATTTTGCCAGGTTTCCCAGGTTCTTTGTCTCTTCTCTCATAACAATTACGAATCCTCGTCATGCATCCATGCCTGTAGATTTATACAAAATAATCTTTCAAAGTATGTTCAGCCCATTAATGAGATTATATTTTGAGGTTGAAATTTTGATTCTCAGAGATATGAACATGTGGAGTTGGCATTATCTATCCGCCATATTACTTAGACCACATATGAGCAACCTCCGGTCGTCGGGCCAGAATTTGATCTGGCCCGCGGAATATATCAAAACCCCATAAAAACCAATCAAACCCCGATAAAATCCCACATAAATCCCAATTATATGGCTCCTCCTAAGAAGCTTGGCCCGCAAATTTCCAAAAGTTGCACATACCTGACTTGCCACAGGACTGTGTTATTCCATGAGAATAGTTCCGATTTTAATTTATTATTATTTTTTTTTTCACTGGAATGTTCGAAATTAATATTTCGCTTTGAAGAACAAAAGAAAAAGTCTGATTACTCAGGAAAATCACACATCTGTCGCCACATAAAACCAGAAAAGAGCCATCTTTTTAGAATTTTTTTTTGTATAAAATTTTAAATAAAATCAGTATCGTACGATTATATAACTATCGTGAAATATGTAAAAAAACATTACTCTTTTAACGGCGAAAGAAAAAGTCTAATTACGCCGTGAAATGGTGCATCTTTCGCTGATATTTAAAGGGGCTATCTAAATGTTTTGGATGCCGTTTTATACCTAAAGTAATGGACGCCGGACCGTGTCATGTGGTCAAAGAACTTCTCTCACAATAACTTTTTTTCGTTCACTGCAAAGATAGCTGATGCCACCTCCCAGTATACATATCTCTTATGTTTTTTCCACCCGTTGTTTTGCCAGTATAGCGTCGGAAATAAGAAATTACAAAAACTTCCGGGTAGTTTAGCGATACCCGAAAAATGCACTAAAAAGGTATCAAATGGGAAGAAATTGAACTAAGCTTATTTCAATGGATGTATACACATCATTAAAATACTGAATGGGAATTAAAAAAAAAAAAAACCCATTTTTTCCTTTATTAAGCATTGATTTGAACCCCTTTTAAGCATTAATTTTAACCTCCGGGGGAAAATGGAAACGCGGGTACAGTTTCTTTGTTAAAAATAAAGAAAATGTGCTTAGAACTTAAAAATAAACATTGTTTGGATATTTCTTTTCTCTGCTACGACTTATCCAAAATTCGATCATTCTTGAACATCAAGTCAGTCTCAAAATTAAGACAACGTTTTTGAGAAAACGACGCTTTTGCGATATTTCTTGGATTCGAAAATTAACGGCCTTAGCGGATTCTTGGTTTCGTACAGTCACAGTTGTTTGAGGATATCGGAAATGTAAATATTCTTCAAAAAATTGCCTCTTCTTTTTTAAATTAAAAAATCAAATACTAGCGTAAACTTTTAGATCTGAACTTGATCTACAACGAATCATATACGAATTAATTCTGCGAAACTTGCTAATCACTGCGTCTAGAATCGCTGAATTTTCTAATGAATTCACTGCGTTTTTCGTGTACCAACTATTAAGTTAGTGTGAAAAGAAACATAAATAATCATGCTAATGTCTCAAAATTAGGACGTTGAAATTGAGAAACCAAGCGTTCATCATTAAAAAAAAAATAATTTTGTATTAATTCTTGCAGATCAAAAAGGGGAAAAAAAAAAAAAAAAAAAAAAAAAAAAACTTTCAAGTGTCCAACATGCAGAATAAAAGCTCGAAAATATCTCTTTTTAAAAACCCTTTTCTGTTACTGCTATTGTAATTGAATATCTTTATCGTTTAAAACTAAACACAAATTGCCTTCTAAATCCTTAAAAACTTTACTTTTGCAATAAACGTTACGCATTTAAGTTCTTGCTCAACGCCAGGTCGCAACGAATCATTTAAAGACCTGTATTTGGGAAGCAGGATTGGCCACAGAAACGGAATCTTCACTGTTGAATTATTAAATGATGGAAATGAACAGCTCAAGCCTGGGTTCGAATTTAAAAAATGGCGAAAAAAATGACCTATGTTTTTTGGGATAGAAATATACGAGGGTTGGAACTTTAAAAGTAGTGGCAACACCACAAACGAACCAAATGATGCCGATTATACCTAAGCACGTATCCAGACAAACATTTTGGAGGGAGTCCAAACTATGAAAAGGGCAGAATTTTTCACTAAAAGACTATATCATAATCCTTTTTGTAACAAAAATCAAAATTTCGGGGGGGAGGGTTCGGACCCCTTGGACCCCGCCCTTAAATACGTCCTTGATTATACCACACGTTAGTTACTTTACCTTACCTCAGAGCAAATAGTCTCGCCTTTCCAACAATCACTCGCAGACGAGAGCAGAGCTTTGCTGTAGCTGACGATCTAATTCAATGCTGTTACGATGTTTTCGCAACAGGAATATCGGAGTTGGATAACGATTGAATGTGTCGGAGGTTGTACGCCATGACAGTCTCATCATATCTTCAAGAGGCTTGCGGGAAATCTACACTGCCTTACAGAACATTGGCTAGGCGAATAAAAAGCTTTCAATGAAGGATGCTAATCCAACCACGCAACCTGCGACCGAAAAGAAGATGCAGCATTTTCTGTAGAACCTATACTCATTATTTTGCAGGACAATGCTCGGCCGAATGTAGCGTAAGCTGGGGATCCCTGGACACAAGCCCTTGTGGCTTTGACTTGATTCGTGAGATGAAAGAACCAATTTATGTCTCTTGTTTCAGAGCTGTTCCAGAGATTCTTAAAGCAGTAGACCTCGCGACTCGAACTATTAAAAAGCACTAGAGCGCAGGCTCTGCCAAATTTATCCTCCGATTTTCACATCACTGGCAATGGGTTAGCTGTTGACTGTATTATGTATGTGTGCGTGTGTGAAGGATAAATAAAACTTAGTAGTAAGTGTCATTTTTGTGTCAATTGAAAATGTAGTTGTTGTAGTTAGAAGTATTGCAAAAAGTTTACCCGCCAACTATTATGTAATAGAAAAAAGATACATAGTATCATTTTCATAATGGAATTCAGGTGGTTTTTAATCTGTGAACCGAAATTGGAAGCTTTTTGCGTAAAAGAATATAAGATAATGAATATTAGATTCAAGTGTTTTGAACTGTTGTAAACAGGTATTTATTCCTGATATATGTTGTCAAACAAGGAACACACGTTGTATTTTTCTGATAACACCAACAGATAACCACTGTTTAATGTGAGAGACAAATACTTGAAAATGCTGGATTTGTATATAGCTAGGTAATAAAAAAAAAAAAAAAAAAAAAAGAAATAACGTTTCATTGACCGGAATAAATTATCATCAGAGCTTTTTTCTTTTTCTTCTTTTTTTTTCCGTTTCTGACACGGAAATTGTATGGTATTTATCTGACATCACGTAGCTTACGAGTGCTTCTTATCTGCTCTTAATGAAGGCTAAAATGTTACGATATCAGTTACTTAAAAGTATTTTAAGCGGCATACTTTCCCGTTACTTGCATGTATTTTGAAATTGAGGAATATCGTTTTCGGGGCGGTCGCTTCGTTAACGTTGAGCAAGCTGTTAGTTTATCTGTGGAATATTCTGAAACTATGTCGTGGGCATGTGCAAGCAAAAGCTAACGACAATTTCGCGAAAATAAACAGTATTTTTATTAATTAATATTAGCGTATCTTTCTGAAAGTACTTTTTTCCCCAGTCAAATTAAAAACTTCTTTAAAATAGGCCACTGAAGGGATTTTTTTAGTAAAGGATGCAACCGCGAAAAATTTCGGTATCGAAATTTTGACGAAAAAATCGATTTTGATTGTCTCTATATTTACTTTTAAGAGTTTTTGTGAAACATCTCATCGTACGCATGCATGTATGATTATGTAAATGCATGTACAACCCGTTTTGACCGAGCGCAAGTCCATTTTAACCAGTTTTTCCTAACGTCTGTACGCCTTACGAACGTACAGCTGCGGAAAAAAACCCCACCCACTTGCTCTTTATTTGGTCGTCGTATAGCAAAGTTTTATATATCATTCGTTTGTGAATAAGGTATACTTTAATCTATTAATTTAATTTGCATAAGGGGTCGCCTTCATATTTAATTCTGTATCAACTTCGATTTTTTCAACGGTGACTGTTCTAACTCTATGAACGAGCGAAAGCCTTCAAATTACCCTAAATATAAATTTTCAGCAGTTTCCTACGATAAATTCCGGATATATTACGAATTGTTTTTTGCAGTATTTTAAGGGACTTTCTGCAAATTGAAAAACGCTATTTGTAGGTTCCTAACTTTTCGCCTTTCATTAATTTCGTTCGCGATAATTAAAAGAAATAAATATTATTCACACGGAAAATACTGATTCTAGTCTTATTTTTTTTTGTACTGAGATTATCAGGGGTAGAAATTGGAATGTTTAGTCAGTGGTTCGAATGAACCGTGATTCCAAAACTTTCTCGGTCCATATACATGCAAAGAAAAAATGCAAAACGAATACCTACGATTTTGAAAATCTTTCTAATTTTGAAATTGTTATCGAGTAATTGAAGGCTCTCTTAGACAGGTGAAATGTTGCCAGGAGTGAGTCATTGAAAGAGTATTTTTATTGTTAAAGGTTCATACGTAAATGTATGTTTTAAAAAATGTTGGATCTGCTGTAATATCACTGTTTTTCTATAACAAAAATAATTAACATGTTTTTCAAGCCTCTGTAACTCGAAACCTCTTTATCACGATTTTTTTCTCCCCTTTCCCAAGAGATTCGAGATAGATATGCGGGTTCGATCGCACTATCAAAGTCTGATTTAGAGAGAGTTATAAATTGCACTTTATCGGCTTATTTGTCTTATTAGAGGTCAGCTTTTCCCACCGGCTTAAAATAATTCTTTATTCAGTGTAAGCCGGTCTTACTGAAACAACACTGAGTAACGCAGTTACGTAATCGCTTGTGTTTTCGGTGTGCAAACCAGTTAGATTATGAAAAGTCTGATTTAGGGAAAAAGAAACAGCTGAAAAGACGCATTTTTTTCATTGGCAGGGATTAAAAATGATCACATAAATAGAAAAAAAAATGAAACACGCTTTTCTTCATATGGAATAAGCCAAGTTTAAATCAGAAGCCATTTTCACATGCGGATTCTTTTTTAAAGGGATGTAGTATTGATCAGCACCATTGGTCATTAGTTTTAACCCTTTGAGGCGCAACCCTTTCCTAATGCTGAAAAAAGGGCAGCCGTTGCCATCGCTCGACTTAACTACCAGCAAGATAGCGACGATCGAACGTCATCGCGTGCCACAGTCTAGACCCATTTTGCGCAGCTGGCGTGCCGCTCAAAAAAGGGTCTCTAGATCTGTGGCCCGCGATGAACGTTCCGATCGTCCACCATCTTGCTGGTAGTTAAGTCGAGTGATGGCGACGGCTGCCCTTTTTGCAGCATTGGGCAATCTATCCAGCTGTTCTCGCGTTCTTCCATTTTTCAGCAGATGACAGTGCTGTTAAAAATAATCGTGACCATTTTTTGTTTATTTATTTATTTATTTATTTATTTTTTTTTTTACGGGAAATGACGTGCTAAAAGGTAAAGGATTCTGGTGGAGCTATGTCAGCCGCAACTATTTTTATAGAAATCAAATCTATTCTTCGTGACTGGCAACAGTCAAAACGTCAGAGTTTGGTGTTCCCAGAGCGGGAACACTGCTCGTTAAAGGGTTAAAGCGAACTAGCTTAAACAGTACACTTTACTCATACTAAATTCAATTCTGTATCAGATTAAAAGCATTTAACTTTTTAATTGCGTTCATTGGGTTTAGAAATGACTTAATTATTAGTTATAGTTTTTTCAAAGGTTCGAAAAACAGTTCTTAATTTGTTTTTTCATGCATTCTATTTTTCACAATCTACCATTAATTTATTAGACTCTTGGAGAGCGCAATACAGTTCCTATCAAATATAAATTCTCGGAATAAATTCTCCTTGACCGCAATGTCAGTAAGGCTTGGAGAAAAGTTGAGGTGTCCCCTGTCACGTCAGCCATAACGTAAGTTAATTGTTGTAGCATAACGGTAAAAACGGTTAGTACTATTTCAATTATTCAAGGCCAGACTTGACTGAAAAATTCGCCATACGCGGGGCTCTCTATCTTTGTGTTTGCACACGCACACATAATCAAATTTTAAGTTAGTTTTTGTCAAAATCGTTAAAATTAGCCTAGTAACCCTCCTGAAGTTGGACTATTGCGGCTCGTATAAAAGGGGACACGTTTCCGTTCCCCAGAAAATCGTCCAATTTAAAGAGGTGTCCAAGTTGGGAGATTTCACCAATCAATGTTTGAAAAAGAGAAAAGAAAGAAAAAGAGTAGATATTCTTCTTAGTTATGTTAACATGTTATGCGGCAGTTTCGCCCGAACACAGTTCACGTGCAGAGAATGGATACTTTTCTAACTGGCCCGAACACTGCTCGTGTAGCATATTTTTCGAGGCGAATCTTCTGATCTGCTCGGATTTTTCTCCTTTTCTCAGTCTGCAGTACTCAGTCTCTTATATCAATGCCTCATGTAGAAAAAAAAAAATAAACTGTGTAATCTGGAAAAAACATTTTAAACGAATTGGAATCGCAATTTTCCCTTCAAAACCTAATAAACGTGACTTCAGTATGGCATAATTGTCACTTGCGGCTCATAATTTTTTCACTCAGATGATAAACTTTTTTCACTCTCGGGGAAAAAAAAAAAAAAGGGAGCTGAAAATAGAGAAAAATCGCTTGAAAATTAGGGAACGGGTGGATTTTCAGATTTTTAAAGAAGCGGAGATTGTTTTCTATATTTTTATACATAATTATGGAAAATTTCAAGCTAATCGTACAAAAGGTGTAAATGTTTGCACTTAACTTTTTAATCGTTTGGGAGTAATGGTGGTAAAATTTTTATCTTGGATTGGTCCCCCGGAATCGTTTGTTAATCAAGTGAGTCAGAGATCAGCGTAACTATGAACTAGGATGCTTTTTTCTTGGAACTTGTGGGTTATAGCGACCGCCGAGCTTGCTTGGCGACATTAGGATTAAGTCATGACCGCTGCTATGATTTAGGACTGCAAACATATAGGAATGCAAACGTTTCGGCAAGATTTCATCACCACCATCTTGGCGATATGTCTCGGTTTCTTAGCGATTGAACTTCAGATGTCGCTATAACCCAAAAGTACCCTTTTCCGACATCCGTTATTGTAAAGCGATATTTCAGTTAAGTTTGTTGTCCGGGGAAAAACCGACTTTAAGTAAATATGTCATTATTTGTATTCGCTGTCATTAAAAATTTGCATAAGTTCATGAATACTTGCAACAATTTCGACTGCGGATTCTGTTTTTGAACTTTCTTCTTTTAAAATAACACTGTTCGCATTATGTTGCACGTTATTACTTTATTGCTATTTCTGCATTCTTTTGACACATTTGCGAGCAGAAACGCTGCTTGATAGGAATTAACCCAGCAGACACACACAGGCTCTCTGAACGTCTATTAACGTTCAGAAGACGTTTTCTGAACGTTAATAGACGTTCAGAGAACCTGTATGTGTTTGCTGGGAACATATTATAGGATGCGATTACACACACATTTACTGAAATAAAACTATACCTTCATTTTGTACGTTACGTTGATTAGAATCTCAAATTCTTTTTTAGTTCGAATTTTAATTTATTTAATTTTCAGAGTACTGTACATTGAAATATATGAATGCATATGAATGCAATGACTAAACAATATTAGTTGCTATCATTTGAATTTCCCTGCATTATAGATCTTTATGCAGAGAAAGTAGTTTTACAGGCAAGGAAAAATATATGAAACCTCTTCAAAGGATGCAAATGTAGCTCGGTCGCAAAGCGCGGTACGGTTGCCAAATGGTAGGGCGATAAAGTGCCAAGAGGGTTACCAAATAATAAGAGATTTCTCCTGAGAAGTTATCAAATTAGCACTTTTAATAATAATCGTAATAATTATATGCTTAACTGAATTAACTTAAGAGCAATAATAGTTTTGATTAAGTAATTGGTATCATGTGCAAAATATGGCGCCAGAAACATCGCCAAATTGGCTGCCGTACCGTGTTTTGCGCTAGAGCTCAGAACTTGAACGAGTATAAAATTATTCTTTAAGCATTAAATAATGCTCATTTTGGTGCTTTTCAAAGAAATTTACACTATACCTAGGCTAAATATATCTCTCTGAGTTACTGGCAACCCTTGAGCACAAGAATGATGATCTGTTGGAATTATAGGCAATCTATGTATATATTTCCGCCAAAAATAATTTTCACAAAAGGTACTAATTTTTCTACGAACAAACACTTACGAAATTAGACTTTGAATGTCAGTAGACCCGGATTGTGACTAACTGGGGCAAATGGCAGATTTCAAAATGCATTTTTATTCATTTATTTATTTATTTTTAAAATAAATGTTAAGTTTTATAAAAAGGTAGTTTGATCGGCGTTTGCTGATGCAACCTGAATGTGTGAAAAATAAATATCCACATCAGACAAATGCGGCGTTGCTGGGAAAAAAAAAATTTTTGAACGAAAAGCATTTGGTAAAAGACGATTTAAACGAAAAATAATTGGAAAAAGACAATTTGAATGAAATGCAATACTTGAGCTAACGAAGAGAATTGAGCCAAAATTTGTCTGTCCAGTAATTGTTAAAAGTGTAGTTAAGAGAAAGATCTATAACAACAAATTAAACTAAACCAACCCAATTTACCCCAGTATACCCTATATATCCTCTAAACTAGTTCGAATATCGAAATTTGCGTCAGTCGTATGACATCCTTGAATTTTTCTCAATTTTCGATTGCTTCAAGTTGTCTACACTTTCTCTGTTTCTCGAGAGGATGTCTGTAGATAAAATTTACATACTGACCCACTCGCTGACATACTTCGTACAGTCTCAGATTTTATAATTAAAGATTATCCTACTATATAGTTAAGCTGATCCCTAACTCATTCTAAGAATTCCGGGCTACCACTCGACGATAAAACTTTTACCGCCATTACTCCAAGAAAATTAAAAAGTTCAAAAAGATTAAAAATCACAAAAAGCGTAATAACATCTACACCGTCTGTACGATCCGCTTGAAAATTTTCATAATATGTAAAAATACATAGAAAATTTTTTTCGCTACTTTTAAAAATCTGAAAATCCACCCATTTTATTGCCGAGAATAAAAAAAAAGTGAATCATTTGCGTGGTAAAATCAGCTGTTCAAGTGACAATGATGTGATCATAACGGTTTTCAGACTTTGAAGGGAAATTTGCGCAATTCCAATTTCAAAATAGTTTTTCCAGATAAAATTTTATTATTATTATTATTATTATTATTATTTTGCATTAAAATGATCGTCTGCTAGAAGCATTGATATAAGAGATGCTTTGTACACAAAACGAAATCGTTCGAATGCGAAATGTTTCCGCGCGTTTCCAGAAAAGCATGAAATTTTTTTGGGGTCCGATTTTTGTAAAATGTTTTCTAGCGCCCGTTGTAATTTCACCCATAACGGGTTTTGACTTCTAGTGATGAATATTTTATTTATTTTAATGCTAAGCACATATTAAAAAAATAGCACACAAATAAAAGAGCTTATTATTTTCTTTTTAAATAATAGTAGTTAGTATATATACGTATACATATATTTCCCAAAAGTTGAAAATAAGTTGATCTTTGTAAATTTAAAATGTTTAATCTTCAAAAGGTTGTAAAATTTTGTCTATCGAAACCGAAGCCAGCGTGAGGAATTTCCGTTTCTCGTTCCACAGACGAAAACTTTTAATTTCCTATTTTTTCCCTCCAAGTAGAGCACTGCAGTCTATTTGCCCGAAAAACCATAGTATCAACACGCACGGCACAACAAACCTGAATAATAAACGCAGCAATAAAATGCCTGCACAATAGAATATAAAACAGGTTAACGCATAATATTTTCCCTCTTTCAGTTAACAAATCGAATTTGACTTTCGCCTTACCTCTGGATTTCGGAGGTGAGGTCACTTCTCCAGTCACGTAGCTTTGCCTGGAACGTGAATCATCTCAGGTTTGTTTGTAGGTTACCCGTAAACCGTGCTGACGGCGAGATAGTGCAATGTAGGATGAAAGTTAAGGACATAAACACTATTTATTCACTTTCTAGTTCTGTATTAGAGATACGCAATTATGACATGGATAAATGGTATTCTTACATATGCAGTAAGCTCTGAAAAAACACCTATTTTTCATTTACTGGATGCTTCATTTCAAGTGTAGTCCAGTGAAACTTCTTGGAGTGGGCACCTCTATTAAGCGACCGCCTCCTCCATGACCAATTTCTTAAGCCACCGATTTTTCACGCTAAAAGATCCCCCTGAAGAGACCACATGACCCTCTTTAATCCTTGAACACGCAGTGTTCCCGCTATGGGAACACCAAACTCTGACGTTTTGACTGTTGCCAGTCACGAAGAATGGATTTGATTTCTATAAAAATAGCTGCGGGTGACATAGCTCCACGAGAATCCTTTACTTTTTAGCACGTCATTTCCCGTAAAAAAATGGTCACGATTATTTTTAACAGCACTGACATCTGCTGAAAAATGGAAGAATGCGAGAACAGCTGAACAGACTGCCCAATGCTGAAAAAAGGGCAGCCGTTGCCATCGCTCGACTTAACTACGCAGCTGGCTGTGCCCGCCATCTTGCTGGTAGGTAAGTCGAGCGATGGCAACGGCTGCCCTTTTTTCAGCATTGGGAAAGGGTTGTGCCTCAAAGGGTTAAGCGACCGGTCTGGGTTCCCTGTCCGAAATTTTTCTTGCTTTTTTTTTCCCCTGAAGTAAAGTAAACGAAAATCCCAATCCAAACCAGCCTCTGTTCTGTAAATCGGCATTTCGTACAAATTTTGAGGTTAGAGAAGAGACATGCCTAACAAACGTATGATTTTACTGTTGGTATAGAGCATTGATGTGATCCCGTCACACGAGAAAGGAAAGTCGGAGAGGAAGTTGGCTGTTACTGTTGGTCCAAAAAGGAAATTTTAAAGCAAACAGATTTTAATATGGCAAATTCAAAATATATGAAGAATATCAGAATAAGTGCTCTTTTGTCAGATGTAAAAAATAAAGTAGAGAGCGAAGTAGCAGTAGAAAAGAAAGAATGAAACAATGCAAAATTTCTAAATATTTTATTAAAATTTAAATTTAAAAAATATGTTTCTGTTTAATTACTTGTATATTAGTCTGTAATTTCATAAATAACAAAACAAACAATATTTTTGGCATTTTTTTGGGGGGGGGCTCCCAAATGTTTATACTTCTTTGAGCGACCTCTGCTCTTAACGACCGGCTTTTCCTGAAGTGTGAAGGTCCCGCGTTCGGGCCTACCGCACGGTTATCGATCTAACGGGCTGGAGTTTCGGTGGGTTTTCTTCAGATGTAACGTGAATACGCGTTAGAATCCCTTAAAAAGTCCTCCGACCAAGGCACTTCCTCCACGTAGGAAGATCTAACGGACTGGAGTATCGGTGGGTTTTCTCCAGATGCAACGTGAATACGAATTAGAACCCCTTTAAAAGTCCTCCGACCAAGGCATCCCCCCCCCTTCCGTCGGAAGATGCCCCTCGTGCAGGCTTGCCGTTATACGAAACAATCCTACACTGCGGTGATTTACGGTACACCACTGACCACTCTCACTTTCTCGACTGACAAAATATAGAAGTGGACAGTGGACAGTAGTAGATCTCAGAACAGGAACCTGGAAAGTCTTTGCAGCGTCACGAACATGAACTGACTTTTTTTTTTTGTGTGTGTGTGTGTTGGAACTGATCGCAAAATCTCACTGTTATGTCACTGAGATGGCTTATCGACCTGAATTCTTTTTTACAGTCGCAATGCGACTTTTCTCAGTAGGGTGTTGTAGATTAATGCCAATTATCTACACGAGGGATCTAGGCCTATGGGTGGGATGCCCTCCTTGGGGGTCTTTCTAAGAGGTCCTAATCCGTATTTACGCTAAGTTTCGGAGGAAACCACGGAAAACTCCGAACGGTTAGGTCGGAGGACGCGACCTAGTCGTTTTGAACCAAGCACCTTCCGTCTTCCAGTTCAGAGTGCTATGCGCTCGGCCTCTGGCCAAGCCTTTTCTCACTAGGATTTTATAATTCTGGAACTGTTCTGTTTTATTTGTTATTACCTTTCTTTTTTTTATCTTTTTAAATGCCAAATTTTGGCCAAGCAGCATTTTCTACGCTGTTCGTAAATTTAAGAACGAGTAGTGATTTTATGTGTTGAAGTAATTACGTTGCATCAAGGGCGGATCCAGAAGCTTTTTTCGGAGGGGGCGCAGATCGTGAATACTTATTTCATCTAGTGGAAAGCCCACTTAATATTGGTGGAAGCCCCATTTATCTAGTGCAAATACATTTTTCTCGGAGGGGGCGTTCGCCCCCTGGATCCGCCTCGCGTTGCATCATTTAATACAGAATATCCATTTTTTTTCCTTCCTGAAAGAGAGTTTTTGATTGCCCATGTATTTTTTGGACAGCTTATTTTGAATTTTATTTATTTACTGAATTATTTATTTATTTACCTTTTTTGGGGGGAAAATCTGCGATATAGGACATAATATTTACATACTGTGATAAATTTATATTATAGATTCCATATGACAATTATTTTTCTTGATTTTTGCGCCATTTTTCAAACAGTTATTTCTAAAAATCACATGTCTGTTTAATTTTGAGAGGAACTTCAAAGGCTTGTCACCTTCAGCGTAAACAAATGTGCCAAGAGCCTCTCAACCCACTCACAACAAAACCTCGAATAAACTGAAAACAAAAAATAACTTAATAAATAAATAAATAAATAAATAAGAAATTGGGGAACATCCAAGTATCCTTCCAGCGATACTCAGAACCATGGTTATTCGCATACCCCACTGATGCCAAGAGCTTTGTGCTTTACGAGTTGCGCGACTTTTATCCTGTGTTGTTGGGAAATGTTTAGCATCCGAATGGGCTTTTTTCTTATCGCGATTCCCGAGGAAAGAGGTCGAGAACCTCTCAGCTTTTCTTTCACGTGACATTGAAAGTTCGGAAAGGGAAAAAATGCTCTTCTATGCTGTTTTGCAGCAGCGGCCTACGTGCCGCGACCCAGTGAGCCTCAAGCCTCAATTCTCCTTTCTGACATAAACAGTCATTTCACCCATATTTTCCCCCTGGGTCAAATCACGTGGATGTTTTCTTTTTTCCTTCTTGAGGGAGAATCGAGGGAGGCTGTCTATGAAATTTGTGTATTCTGCCCATACGTATAATAACTATGTCTAATAAAATTCTGAGAATGATTTGTTTTTTTTTCCTGTTTTGGGAATGACAAACAACTGTGTTTACAACAAAAGAAATAGCATGTATAACGTAAGGAAACAGTCGCGAATTCAGATTTTTTGGGGGGGGGGGTGGATGCAGGCAGTGGGTTAATGGAGGTTCACAAAATAAATTTTGAAAATTAAATATGCAGATACGACGCAACTTACACGTAGAAATGTTGGCGTTTCCAGCAGTAAAAGGAAAACAATGCATGCAACTGAAAGAACACGAGTAATCTTTGGTCTTATATTTCGTCACCAAAATAAGTTTCACCAAGGGTTGTTGTCTTGATTCATTTTATTTCCATTATTTTTCAAAGGATAATATTGAAAATGGCATTGCTTTAGCTCCGGAATACTTATTTTATTCCCTTGATACTTTATGTTTGCTTGATACATTGCTTGATACTTTACTTTAATGTTTACTATTTATAATTGCTAGTAGTTTTAGATTTTGGTTTTTAATCCCTTTAAAATTTCAAATTCAGGTACAGTGGCCCCCGCTTAATTGGATCAGACGCTTAATAGAATCAAATCACGGAGAACGGAACGGAAACACTCTTTTCAAAGCCTCAATCAAAGCCACCGCTTTTTTGAATCAGCCGTTTTATTGGATCAAAAATCGATAGTGCGAACGTGATCCAACTAAGCGGCGGCCATGCATGGGTGCCCATAAGGGGGGGGGCAAGGTAGGGCACTTGCCCCCCCCCCTAGAGTTTTAGGTTAATGTCTCGATGTATACAAATGGCAGAACCAGAACCACATTTGTTAAAAGTTTGAAATTTGCCCCCCTCTAGAAAATTTTTTTAAAGTTTGCCCGCCCACCCCCCCTAGAAAAATTCCTATGGGCGCCCATGGGCCACTGTTTTAAGTTCTCACAAATTTTAGTCGTAGAGCACAAAGTCATTTTTTGGAGGGTTTTCTTTACCAATTTTTATTGTAAGGTGCTCCAAAAACCATTCTTGCACACATAACAATTTGCCTTAGGCCAGCCCTGGCAATATTTGTTCCTACATGACTATGACCATATATTTCTTCATTATTCCATGGGTATTCGTTGTTTTCTCAATTGTACAAAGTTGTGTAAAGAGCAGGCAGGCAATGATACGATTCTTATTTAATTAGGAAAAGGCATTAACGTAACTGTTTGGAACTGTAGGATATTTACGGGGTATGGGCTATAGCTGAACTGTTTGGAACTGTTCCTAACTTCTTAGGAACTACACTTACATTGAGGGCTTTTGCCAGGGGCGTAGCCAAGGGGGGTTATGGGGGTCATAACCCCCCCCCCCCCATGAGAAATTTTTTGCCATGCAAAATGCATATTCTTCACTACATTATCACACACACGTATACATATATATGAGTTGTAGTAGTCGTAACCCCCCCCCCCCCCCATGAAAAATTTCTGGCTACGCCCCTGGCTGTTGCTATAGCTTCCTAGAAGTTTTCTTAACTGGGCTATTTAAGGTCACATTTTCAAGATTTAAATATATTAACACCACTTAAAATTAGATATTTGTTCGATTTAGCATAATTTCCCACCACGTAGGCACGCCACTGGAAAGCAGAATTTTCGTAATTCGAAAATGTAAAAATAACGTTTATTTCCCCCTTTGTTTAAAAAAAAATAAATATATTTTATTAATTCAATATCATAACTTTGAATGTCATTCAAGTTCGTATGTTTTTTACATTTTTTTTACAACTTTGATCAAACTCTTGTTGATTTTTTTTAAGAATTAAAAACTGCATGACCATTTTTTGTAAATACATAAACTTATGAAACTGAACTTTATTTATTATTATTCTGTCTTTAACGAATCCGCCCGCTTATTAAAGATGAAAAAAAAAGAAGAAATTAAAATTTCCTTGAAAAATAGGTTCTCCACCGAACATCCGAATAATCTCCGTATTGTTAATAATCGTTAGAGAAATAAATGTCAACAATATTTTGGTGCTGGAGCACTCTTGCTAGCCTAGATACACACACAGCGTTGGACCAACATTCACCGTAAAAACAAGCAAATAAAATAGAATCTGAAAAGAAAGTAAGCATGTTTTTTGGAAAAGAAGGCTATGAAGGCGAAAGTTAGGTGTTTACATCGGTTTAACCTCGGGAAGACAGATGTGTATTTCCTATAATACCGACCTTGAGTCGTATTTATCCCATCCTTGGAACAAACACCTGTAAACAGTATCTACACGCATAGCCTCTGATAGCCGAGGACAGCATGAAATTTTTATTGGTTTGTTCTAGCCTTTTTAACAACGTAAGATTACGTTCTTCTATTATAGTCTTATCTGAAAGAAAAATTTTCGACGTCGATTTAAGTTTCAGTATTACTTCATTAAAACATTAAATTGGAGCTTCTTTCACGGCTTTCAAAAACTTGACGTCATAAAATAAAAATTGCGTGAGTTTGATAAACTCTGCTACCAAACTTACTTTACTATGAACTTACAAAAGTATGAACGTACAAAACTTTCTCTGTGATATATTTAAACCATCGATGTCAAAACTGTTTCAAATATGTCATTTTTCTCTGAGATTTTGTGAAAATCGTGTAAATGTTTGCATGGGCGCCGGCAGCCTAGGGCAAGGGGGGCAATGCCCCCCCCTGGACTTTTGTATACAGTGTTTTCCTTTGCTTTTTTGCTCTTTCCAACATGGTAACCATACGTTGAAGTAGTCTTTGCCCCACTGGAAAATATTCTGCCGGCGCCCATGAATGTTTGTACCTGCATCTCACAAAAACGGCGTAAGATAATAGAATGAAATTTAGTAACATGATCAGCAACGATTGTAACAATAAATGTCGGAATTTTAAAAGAAATTTGAATAAATTTTAAAACTTTGCAAAACTTGCATTTCTTTCTTTTCTTTTCTGAGGGGGGATCACTTAAAGGCGACTGACAGTAGTATATTAGTTGGTAATTCAAGAAATTAAGTTATTTTTTAACAATATCTATTTGCTGCTTTTAGATTTTGTGAAAGTCGTGCAAAATTTTCTACATTTTCTCTACTGACAATTTCACTCAGACCTTTGTTACTCTCCAACCTGCAATCTTTTAACGTACACAACGACGGGTTACTTCAGCTAGTACATAACATATTTCTAGAATTACTGCGTAATTTCAAGAAAGAATCTGACTCAGACTGACGAGGGAAAACATTCCCCACATTTTTGTCTTTTTTTTTTTTTACTACATTCAACGGAACAGTTTACAACTTAATGCGTTTACAATGCGGCATGTTAGCACAGCTTTATTTACACAGACCTGACTGTTTTTCTGAATATGTCGTCGTAATAAATCGAACTTCTTTTCCTTAAAAAAGGAAAAGAATAAAAGAACAGTATCACTATTTCTTCCCAAATCATTAAGCTGCGTTCTGCAATTCTCTACTCGTGTGCTATCACGCAAATTTCATTTGTAAACAAAAACTTAAGACCGAAGTACTCTGTTTATACGAGTGTGGTTCAGAAAGTAAGGTAACAAGTCTTCTAACCGAAAAGTTTCTTCTCGGAATGTAATATATACGCGGACTTAGCAAGGCATTTGGTGCAGGCTATTTTGCAGCGTAGATTCCGTGGGCATCAAAGCATTTGCTAAGAGCTGGTGCACGTAAAATTCGTCGAGCCTCCAATGCCCTCCATATTCAAACAATACAACTTGGGGTTGCCGATTTTAGGTGGTAGCTGGCCCCTCATCAGGAATTTGGTTCAAAATTAGGAACCAACAGGCAGAAGGTTAATTCCCTCGAGGTCGCAATGGCACCTCTTTCCATGGATAGCACGATCGCCTATCCATGGGAACACGAGAATAAGAACAACAAGCCCTTCTAAAATTCGAAAGAATGGACTTTATTCTTGGCTGACGGGAAAGACAGGCTGCGGTGCTGACATTTGGTCACACCCCTTTTGGCATTGCAGAGATGTGGCCTTAGGCAGATGTGGCCAGTAAGATGGCCACATCTCCTAAGTCACATGACTCTGCAAGGGCAAAAGGGGTGTGACCAAATGTCAGCACCGCAGCCTGTCTTTCCCGTCAGCCACGACTTCATTATTGTGACGTCATTTTTCAACCAACACGTGACCCTCAACCAATCAACTGCAATAGTAGAGTCTGTTGACACTCAATCCTTCAATATGATTGGTCCAAATTTGTATTTTCCACCGACACGTGACTGAAAGGGCCTCGTATCGATATCGTCCATTTGGCAAACCCCTTGTATAGTCGCTGTGTATTAGTATGCCATTTTCACGAGCCCCTTTCTGCACCTTGCGAACTCCTGGGGGTTCGCAAACCACTGTTCGGGAACCAATGCTCTATAGCAATCAATCGAATCCGGCGTTGAAGAAATCGTGGATAGCATTTGACTGCAGTGACTGTCTGTTTTACACTTGTTGTTCATGGAATTTTATTCGCTCGGGGAATATGTATATCCGTGGTAGCTCTTGTTACCTAAGGTGACCAAATTTTTGAACGGGGACAAACTAGCGTGGTGTCCCCAATTTCGAAAGAAAGATTGAAGACGTTTTAAAAATTCAATGCTTTTCTGAAGTAAGTTTCTATTTATTCAACTGAAGCATTATTAGGATTCTTAAAATGAAGGCCACATGATTTATTTATTTTTTTAATTGGGAAGAAGTAACTATTTAAATAATTAAAATTTTGTCCGCAATTTCTGTTTTATATGTTCTACACAAATTGAAAAAAAAAAAAAAAAGAAACCTGAAATTTTAGGAACGTTTCGTCACTTTATACCTTACTTTTTGAACCATCTACGTATTATTAACCAACTGAAGTACCTGTTCTCTGGATTTATTTCGCAATTAACACAAATACTAAAAATGTTGCATATATACTACTTAATTCTCTTGAGGTGTAATTTCAGATGGGTCTTTTAGTGCTGTCGCAAACACTTTCTCCAAAGCTTAAAATTTGTGAAATACCCAAACACGGCCGAGTGCATTAGACACTCAAAACGGTAGGATGAAAAATGACGGTGAAGCGCTCTGGCCTATCGCGCGGTAGTCGATCTGACGGTCTGGAGTTTTCATCAGTTTTTTCCAGGTGTAACATGAATACGCGTTAGAACTCCTTTAAAATCTTCCTACCAAGGTACCCTCCTCCCTGGGTGAGAATCCTCTGCGTAGCTTTACCATAACACAGAACACAGCACAAAAATTGCTCAGAATCAGGGAACGGATTTTGTTTTTCATATTTTTTATTTTTCTTGGGTTGTTTGTTATACATTTTCCCTTCACGTCTGTTTAGAACTTGAGTTCAACAGCCCTTTGAAAATCGATATTTACGAAGAATGTCGGAAAATCGGAGAAGAATTTTCCGAATTTTAACACTTTCCAACAAGGTTGAAAAGTGTTTATGATTTCGATTTGTCTGTCTGTCCGTGCTCCCGTAAATATGCATCGATTTCGACGAAATTTACATATGTTATTCTTATCTACTGTACCATGTACCCTATTGAAAATGTTATATGTAGCATTTACAGTTTTTCTACAGGAGCGCTCAAAATATTCCCAATATATTACGCTCTATGGGAAGATTTTCTTTAAAGCGCGTATCATCCTACTATATAATTACACTGATCCCTTACTTCAAGATAAAACTTTTTCCGCCATCACTGCAAAAAGATTACATAGCAAAAAAAGCCTAATAACTTCTTAATCGTTTGTACGACCGTTTGAAATTTTTCATAATTATGTATAAAAATATAGAAAATAATTTGCGCTACATTAAATATCTAAAAATCCACCCGTTCCCTCACTTTTAAGCGATTTTTCACTATTTTCAGCGCCATTTCATTATTGAGAGTCAATAAAGTTAATCATTTGTGTGATAACATTAGCTGTTTCATATGAGAATGACTTCACACTGACGTCACACTTAACAAGCTCTTTCCAGATTTATAGGTTTATTTATTTATTTATTTATTATTTTTTTAATAAAATAATTTCCCCGCGGATGTTCACAGTGAAATGAAATCGCTTGAATGGGAAAAGATTCCACAGGTTCCCAGAAGAGCATAAAATTCGATTTTAGTGTATAGAATAAAAATTGAATATGAAGTTAATTATTTCAGGTGGAAAGCGTAGACACGCTTTCGTAAAACGTTTTTTTTTTCTAGAGCCCATTGCAATTGCCTTTACAACGGGCTTTGACTTCTAGTTTTAGAGATATTCTGCTGTTTGAAATGAAACAAAATTGATATATGTTGTTAAGGATTACAAGATGAATCTTTCCATCGAAAATAGTGCCTGTATAGTTAAATAGTTCCTCTACAAGAGCACTCAAAATATTTCCAATACAATACGGGCAATGGCAGTTTAAAGACAGGCATCTATTTAAAGCATATAATACTATAATCTACAATATAATTAGCTAATAATCCGACGACGATCTAGTGGGTTCCTCAAATTGCGCCAAAAGTCACCAATGGTGGCGACTTTTGCGATAAATTGCCAAATATGGTACGAAAAAGAGTTTTTTTTTTAAAATGAACCGATGCTGGCGATATTTTCATTATTTGGCGCTAAATCGAAAAATATCTAATGTCATAATATTAAACTTTGACGATTTGATTGGGAATTTTGAAAATTTGTTACTAGCACTGTAATCAACCGATTTAGTGTATAGTGTTTCGTTAAGGAATGGCTAAGGGCCATCTGCGTTGGAGTGAGAGGGGCGTTGCATAAGTGGAGCTTCTCTGACCGACGGAAATCCGTTAATGTGTAAGAACCCAAAACGGGTTAACGGATTTACACGGAACAAAATTGCGAACTTTGATTTTTTAGCGCTTGGAAAATGAATTTTAGGATGCTAACCCTTAAAAGAATAAGTTTCTGGTTCACCGTGTTCATCCGATACCGTTATGTTATATAAATGAATATTTATACTTTTAACTTACCAACAAGTTTGAATGATTTCAGTTTCTTTGTCCGTTCTGTTGTTCACACGTCCAGTGTTCTAACTGTCATAAATATACACCGATATGTGCGAAATTTTTTTCTATGTACAGTAACATGCACCCTATTGAAAATAGTGTAAGTAGCATTTACAGTTCTTTTACAGGAGAAAAAAAAAGATCAAATACTGTATGGGCAGTCAATCTTGAAAACGTATTTTAGAGATTCGGTTTTTTGAAAGAAAACAATGTTTGCATACATAATATTAAGGCTCACAAAGTCATGCTCTCCATTGAAAATAGTGTCTGCATTATTAATACACTCACTTCCAAAAGTTAAGCACGGAGAGGAAAATGTTAATGTCAATAAATCAGTCTGAATTAAAGAAGCTGAAATTTGCTGCAAAGGTAGAAGGAAGTATGCAGGTATGTTAGATAACAGCCAATCGCGCTTTCATGTCAAGAAATATGCAAAAAGGGCAGTCTTATAAGATGCCAGCTTTATGAAGGGTTACAGAAGTTGATTGTAAGTGCTGATAGAAGGTGTTTAAAACTTTCGTACAATTTGTTTTCAAGACATACATGTTTCTATGACTTCCAGAAGACGAATGGAAGATTCTGAGCGCTGGCGTGCTGTGGGGTGCATTGAGGCAGGACAGTCGATCACAGATGCTGCTCTTTCCTTCGGCGTTCATCATTCTGTAATTTCACGTTTATGGACACAATTCCAAACCACACGGACAGTTGTCCGAAGACCCGTAGCCGGTCGCCCAAGGGTTACAAACCCCGCGGAAGATCGATATATTGCTATTTTAGCCAATCGGAATCGCAGAGCGACCTCCACACGTGTGACATCTATGGCTACAGCGTCCATTGGTAAGGCGGTATCTGCAGCTACTGTACGCCGAAGATTATATATGAGTGGACTGTACGCCCGAGTACCTCGAGTTTGTGTTTTTCTATCCGTCCTATCAAGAGGGGCACGATTAAAGTGGTGCCGGGAACATGCCAATTGGACTGTGTCTGACTGGGGCAATGTCATGTTTACTGATGAGCCAGATGACAAGCGTACATAAGCGTAAAGTTTTCAAAATTATTGGGGGGGGGACCGGGCCCCACAATCACATATATTCACGTCAGTGGAGTAGCCAGGGGGGGGGTTAGGGGGTTATACCCCCCATGAGGAATTTTTTGCCATACAAAATGTATATTCCTCACTTCCTTATCATACACCAGTACCGCATACATATATGTGAGTTGCAGAAGTCGTACCCCACCCCCTTCCCCATGAAAAATTTCTGGCTACGCCACTGATTCACGTACATATAACTTACTCTTAACTGCCAACTAGTACGGAATAGAATTAACCACTTTTTCTACATGACTTTTCGGCTTAAAATATAGCAAAATTTTTGTGCTGCGCGCTCGAGCTGGTTACTATTTTGAAAAAAATAATTAAAAAATATACTGTTTACAAAAAGTGGTTAATTATATTCCGTAGTAGTTGGCAGGTATGACTTACTATGTATAAGTGTAAATTATTGGAGGCGCCCATAAGTGGCTCTATGGGTCCATAGAATTCTACACCTATGTAAGGTAAGTATCCATGTTAGTATCTTTCTGCCATGTTATAAGTTAAAAATAGAAGCAAAGAAAAACATCCAATAGGAAAAAAAAAAAACATTTTCGATGAGATAGTGCATTTTAGACACATCTGAACTTTTCTTCATTACATACTTTACATTGCATAATCTGATTTTAATTAACCAGAGCCTGGCGAGGGCAGCTTATTAGTAACATTGTGTGTTACATGGCGTCACAATGAATACTAAATCATGATTGAAACCAAAAGAAGAAAATTTTTAAAAGTACAAGTAAAGGTTTTTTTTAAACGTTTGTAAATGGCGTAAAATACTTTTTTTTATGTCGGTATAAATTAGTTTTCTGTATTTAATGGTAAATTATTGGGTGGGCTCAGCCCCTATTTACAATTTATTGGGGGGGCTCGAGCCCCGCGGGCCCATATAACTCTACGCCTATGCAAGCGTATAAGGATATGGCGTGAACAAAGAACACGCAATCAGCCCCTAAACATCACCGAACATCACGCATTCCTAGGCGGAAGCATTATGGTGTGGGCAGGGATTTCATTAGGATACCGCACCGACCTGCACATCTTTAAACGGGGTACTGTGACGGCTGTCCGGTATCGAGATGAAGTCCTAAAACCCATTGTGAGATTGCACGCTGCAACAGTTGGCCCTACTTTTGTTTTAATGGACGATAACGCACGTCCCCATAGAGCTGACATCGTCGATGACTATACCTGGAGATTGAAGGAATTGCGCGTATGGCGCGTGGCCAGCATATTCGCCCGACCATAATCCCATCGAAAATCTTTGGGATGCTCTCGGCCGTTCTGTATCTTCACGTTTCCCACCTCCAGCCACTCTTTTCGAGCTGGAAACTGCTCTACAAGAAGAATGGCGATTGCTTAATTCTGCGATGGTTGACCACCTAATTGAAAGCATGGTCACAAGGTGTAAACTTTGTCCACAGATGACGGGGGGGGGGAATCACATACCTTATTAATGTCCTTTTTTTTTCTTCATTTTATGCAGTTTATTTTCACTTTATACACAATTCTGTTTAAGTCTCCAGTATGTCATTATCTGATAACTTACAAAAATTTAATATTGTTTTCATTTCTGTATATAATTATTCATTTTCTTTTATGAATAAATATATATGCTACTTTCCTGCCGAATTTTGTGTCAATCAAAGCAGTATTTGTTGATTTTTTTTTGCATTTTACATCTTCGTGCTTAACTTTTGGAAGTGAGTATAGTTCTTCTACAGAAACACTCAAAAGAATTCCAATACATCACAATCTGTGGCATTTGAGAGACACTAATACATTTCTAGCACGAGACAATGAGTACAAAATTTTTAGATTTTTCAGTTAAACGATTGATTTTTAAAAATCTCACTTACAAGGTCTTATAAAATTGCATATATAGTGATAATACAACATTATCTTATCTCCTAAATCGGTCCAGATTTAAGGAAAATACATTGCCAATTTGGCGCAAAAATATTAATATGTTGGAAAGTGTTTTATAATCAATGCGTTTGGCATGATTTATCTTTCTTGCTAGATTCTCTTTTTCCTTCACTGGAACAAAATTTCTAGTCTATATAAGTCGCATATATTTTTGTACGATACTAACAGATTTTTTTTTTTTTTTTTTTTTTTTTTTACTTTATTAAAGATTAACATTTGGTCTAGTTTAAGTTTTAAATTCTCCTGGCATTTTCCTTATATATGAGTTTAGTAAAAAAACTCGTTTTAAATGGACAATCTAAAACATCTTTCCGCTAAATCCAAGTGTCCGCTTAATAAGATATGCTTTGAAACCGAGTATATAAAATTACAAACCATTGAATAGAATAAGGGCCTTATTGTCGCATGGGCAAATCGGGACTTTGCCCAGGGCCCCCCAATTTCAAATGTTGTTCTGAAATATTCTTTTTTATATCAAAGTTTTATTAAAAAAAAATAAAACAAATTTCATAGATTAGTGGCCCCCAAATACATCAATGCCCAGGGCCCCTGTTGGTCATAATCGGGCCCTGAATAGAATCTGTTAGAATCCAGAGAATAACTTATAAAGTTCAATTTGGCAAAAATTCATAATTTTGATAAAATTTCCACCTTTTAATGTTCAGCTTTACCTGTGTGAGGGCATAGATTAAAGCAAGTATTGTTATAGGAGAAAAATACACCTTTTTTTCAGCAGAAGAGGAAATATTTTTTACGGACAATTCTATTGATTGTCTGTAGTCTGCTGCAGAAAATCTCCGTTGCCTTTGGAAACGAAATGAAGTCATTGGCCTAATTGATACGGATTCAAAACGAAACAAAATAAAGCTGTTGTCTGTACTAGGTACTGGTGTAAACCACTTAAGATAGAGTTATAGTTAACCTACAAATTTGCAGCATTGCCAGAAGAAAAATGCATTGGGATATTTAAATTAAACTCACAGCTATATCGACGTTACAGTGCATTGTAAAAACTAGTACAAAACAAAACAAAAAAAAACCCCACCTTTTCCAATAAGCTCAAGTTTCAACGCCCCCGGAAGAACTAGATGAAAACTGAAGTGAACTAATTAGCGATAAACTCACCAGTTAACCCTTTGAGGCGCAACCCTTTCCCAATGCTGAAAAAAGGGCAGGCGTTGCCATCACTCGACTTAACTACCAGCAAGATGGCGGACGATCGAAACGTTCATCGCGTGACACAGATCTAGAGACCCCTTTTTTGACGACAGCTGGCAAAAGCGATGGCAACGGCTGCCCTTTTTCAGCATTGGGCAATCTGTCCAGCTGTTCTTCGCATTCTTCCATTTTTCAGCAGATGTCAGTGCTGTTAAAAATAATCGTGACAATTTTTTTACGGTAAACGACGTGCTAAAAAGTAAAGGATTCTCGTGGAGCTATGCCACCCGCAACTATTTTTATAGAAATCCAATCTATTCTTCGTGACTGGCGTCAAAACGTCGGAGTTTGGTGTTCCCAGAGCGGGATCACTGCGCGTTAAAGGGTTAAGGAATTTGATTACACTTAACTATTAAAACTACATTAATTGGCAACCCAATATAAATAAATAATTAATGCCGTACTTACATGTTGTTCCAAACAGCCATTTTAATTCTAAATTATGGTTGCCACATAAATACAAAAATTCATCATGGTAACTGCATATGCTTAGTTATCACCACCTTGGCGAGAGTGAGGTTGTTAAAGCAGGAATCCACCCAAGAAAGACAAACACGGCATACTCATGCATTATGATGCGCATTCCAAACAGTAATTAAAATTGTGAAGTACAGTTGGAATATTGACTGTCAAAGAAAATGTTAAAAAAGTTTTAGTGGACGATTTTAAGATAAGTTTCTATTCCAAAAGTGCGTTATATGGGACAAGGGAGAAAAATACGGCAATTATGAATACTTATGAATAATGATACACTTTCCAACTTAATGGAATAAGGAAGGAAAATCGGGACGACGCATGGATTATGATACACTTTTAATGGATAGCACTCTAGTGCGTATTTAAAATATGAAAGTGTTTCAGATTTTTATTTAAAGCATACATTAGAGACACATTCATCTATTTAAAACAAAATAAAGTTGATATTGTTAAGAGTTACGAAATAATGATCTCCACCGTGAATAGTGTATTATAGCGTTTATAGCTAGCTCTTTTACAAAGGCAAAAGAATTCCGAAGCATTACGGTCTATGGCAGTTCAGTGAGAGTTATCCATTTCAGTTACATTAATACGGTTTGACAACCGATTCGATTAAAACGTGAACATCCGGTTTCGTGGCGGAAAGGGGCACGTTCATTAGTTGTCGGGTGTGCGCCAGGGGCGGCCCGACACGGTAAGCATCGCATCGGGGCGCCATGTCAAACTCGAAAACTCAGAAAAACTTGGTCTGCATAAAAGTGTGAATTTTAATGATATTTTCATGATCCTGTTTTTTACGATCACTCGGATATACCGAGAAAAATACCGCGGTCCCATCACGCTCGTTATAAACGAATTCGACTGCATTTGTATCACACGTGATGCACCAGGACAGGTGTTTATAATAAGTGAAATGCTATACGTGATAATCATACCCGCTTAATCTTCATTTAAAGATATAAATAACATTTAAAGCTCTTTTATCTTGTCTCACAAAATTACATTATGAGTGATATACAGCTGTTTTGAGGTTATCCTCACCCCCACCCCCTTGATGACGATACATTATCAAATTTGCCCCCCCCCCCATAAAAATAAAATAAATAAACCTGCTCTATTGGAATACGTTTTATAATCGATGCGTTTGGCATCGATTATAAAACGTATCAGATGATTTACCTTTCAGATTAGCATCTTTTTTTCAAACTTTCTTGTAAGAAGTAATTAAATCAAGTAATGAAATCATATTTTCAACGATAGTTCACGAAAAATGAACTGATTTTCCGGCGACAGCGCTTGACTGAAAAGAATCAGTGTCGCCAATTTTTCACTAAATTTGAGCGACTTTTCATTGATCGAAGATCTGATACAGTACTTTACATATCAAAGAAATTGTAGCGAGTCTTGAGAGATAATTCAACGACTTTTGCGGAATAACATCTGGCAACAATGAAATGGATATTTGAGAAAATTTCATTTCGTTCTCGTGGATAAGCACATTGTCTTAACAAACATAAAGTAATCAGACAAACACCACACTACTTCTTAGTAAGTGATTACGTAAATAGACAAGACGTTTCGCTGTCCCTTACTGCCATGCATGATTCTGAGTTGTTTTTGTGTAAAACAACATTGTGTGGTGTTTATTCGTGCCCCACGGGCAATGAATGAATCACCCTTTGCATATAATTATACTGTAATGCAACTGAAAAGCAAAAGGCTGTGATGACTTTTTACTGAGAGGCAGAAGTGATTGCAAGTGAGTCACAGTAAGGTAGATTAAACAAAGATAATTAACTTCCGAAGAGGAGATTTCAAGAAACAGCGCAGGTGTATAAAATCATCTCTGCGATGTATTTCAAAATAAATAAATTGGCAGACAATTCTTATGATGACCGAAATGTAAAATGTCTAAATTCCAAGAAAGGCATTCAAATCAGAATATATTTCCTCTTTCTAAATTACAGCAATTTCCTCCACGTCTAGTCATTATACTCTTCTATACTTTTTTCCTTGAGTGGATATGCATCGTTTCACAAATGAAGGGGGGGGGTATGAAACGTCTGGGTTTAAAAAAAAATAATAATAATAATAATAATTCGAACTTCGCATTCAGAAACCGCAAAGACTCTCTTTCCCAAGACAAACAACAGTAATAGTTAAAAAGAAATGGTATATATCCGCCAATCCCGGAATCTCTTCTGATGTTTAAAATAAAATAAAAATAAAAAATTAAAACTAGACAGAGGGCAGTGAACGAAATCACGTGGTATGACTTCTTGAGGCGGGTATAAAAAGGGTGGCCGGTCCAACCATTTCTCTCTTCTTGGATCTCACTACCAGCCTGCGATCTTGTCTTCCTTCGTATTTCGTCTGACTTAAAATGGGCAGTAGGGGTTTTAAACCCGGACTCCCCTCGTTGCGGTATCCTCGAGATGATCTGGCGCCCCTCGCCAGTAACGACAAGCCAGTCGATGATTTTTCTGCCTCCTGTGAGGTGTTTTTGCTTTTCGGAACCGTGCTTCGCAAACCGAAATTTCGGATTTCTTTCTTTTGCAAAGAACGGCACGGCTTTTTCTAAATAAAAAAATGATTTTAGGAGCTTGGACTGGAAGCTCCCGTTCTGTCACAGCCGGCTTCCGAAACTGTTGCTGTACGTGTGAAATTAAAAGTATTTATTATTTTCATTCGTTCAGGCACATGAAACAGAACATTCGACAAACATAATTCTACAATATAATATTTTGAAATCATTCGTCGAAGTAACTGAAATTCAGCTTGGATTTGAGGATGAAGCCTGGCTTAAAGGATTTTTTATGTTTTCTTAAAGGAGTTCATTTCCTGTTAAAATAAGAGTTCACTTTCCCACTGCCCGTTGTCTGCTTGATTGGATTGACTGCTGAAGTCCGCAGTGAGACAAGAAGAAAACGTGACGGACTCAAAAATAAATAAACAAAATGTCGGGATGATAGCTTGGAAAAATCCGAGAGTGGTTTCCGATTATCATCACGGCATTTTTGTTGCAAATCCAAAAGACAGAATCGCACTCACCACCACACTGGTCAAGGTGCCGGGCTGGCAAACCGTTAGTGCTTGCGAGTTCGACCCTTGACCTCTGGCACTACTGAAGACACTCCCGCGCACGTGCTGTCCGCACGTCCGCAAGGGTGTGTCGTGCCAAATCCACTGACGTGCACGCCAAATCCGCGTGCGTGTATGTCGAATCTATGCACGCACGTGCAGTGGCGTAGCGTGGGTTTCTGCCGCCAGGGGCAGATGCCAAATATGCCCCCCCCCCCCACACACAAATAAGGTATTATTATAAACTTTCATAGAGCAAAGATATAGCTGCAAGAAGATTGCTTTTCTCCAAAATTTAAAATTCTTTCTAATTAAAAATTGGAATTTACTTCCGAAAAACGTTTTGAATTCTAATAAATTATTCTATAAACACAGTAGTATTATTTCTTTATCAAAATTTATTAATAGTGAATTATTATAAATATTATTCAGAACAGAGAGAGAGAGTGAATTAAAAAATGTCATTTAATCGCTTTAAATGACATTTTTTAAAGTCAACGATGACGATTTTGCCGCCCGGGGCTCGCCCCCTCCCCCCACCTACGCTGCGCCACTGCTCACGTGCACAGCAAGCTCTCTCGCCAGTCGTTAGCAATGTATGAAGGGTAAAGGATTTTCAGGAGCACCCAACCTTCCCGCATTCCTAGCGGAAATGGGCGCCGGCAGCATAGAGCAGGGGGGCATTTGCCCCCCTGGATTTTTGTATGCAGTGTTTTCCCTTGCTTTTTTGTTCTTTTCAACATGGTAACCATACGTTGAAGAAGTCTCCCCCCCCCGGGGAAATATTCTGGCGAGGCCCATGCTAGCGGATGAGGGTCTATTGTCTATTGTGGAGAGAATCTTTTGAAAGGGAGCTGATAGACCCACGTTTTCACGACTTCGGTTTGTCTGTCTGTCCGTCTCAAGTCTAATATCATAAAATATGCCATAGATTACTAGAACATTTACGTATGTTATTTGTATGTACGATTACAGGTATCCTATTGAAATGCTTGTATGTAGCATTTTATTGTAGTTCTTTTACAGGAGAATCCAAAAGAATTCAGTATGGTATTACGCGCCCGTGGGCAGCCATTATTAACAGCGTATTGTATAGGCGTTAATCTGTTTAAAACAAAACAAAATTGATATATATTGTTAAAGATTACAGAATACAGATCTCCGTCCAAAATAGTGAATGCAGCATTTATAATTTTTCTGTAAGAGCACTAAAAAAAAGTACATTACGGTATGTGCCAGTTTAGAGGCATTCATCGATTTTAAGCACAATATAGGAACTATATAAACGTTTATTCTTACATTATAGAAGGTTTATATTACGGGCAGTCACATAATATTGGAGGTTTATAGTATAGAGGGTTACATACAGGCAGGGGCGTAGCCAGAAATTTTTCATGGGGGGGGTTACGACTACTGCAACTCACATATATGCATACATGTGTGTGATAAAGGAGTGAAGAATATACATTTTGTAAGGCAAAAAATTCCTCATGGGGGGGTTATGACCCCCCTAACCTCCCCCCCCTTGGCTACGCCCCTGCATACAGGGTGTCCCATGGTCCAAAATGTAAGGCGGAAATAGTGCTCATAATAAGGAATAAGAATCACATGACAATGTGAGGTCGGAAACGTCGTTTTCATGCGGCTATTAATGACTACTTTGGAACAACTGCTGAAATTGTATTGAACTTTCCGACTATTGTTCATCAAAAACTAATGTATCTTTCACATATATCACGTGACTAAAATTTATTAACGATGCATTCAATTAAGCGCAAATTGGGTATGTGTATTATAGGTCACCATCACACAACTTGTGTGGATTTCGCTGTGTGTAGAGCTGACAGTTTGTTTACAAGGTTCTAAAAAATAATTCTCATTACGGTCTATGGACGCGTATCATTTAAAGTGAGTTAGCGTCTAAATGGTGCTTTCCAATAAGTTCAAATCGGTTCAAATAAGGTCAAATAGGTTTAAATTTCATTTATATATATCATAGGTCACCATCATACAGCCTGCATAGATTTTGATGTGAATAAGACTAATAGTTTTCTTACAGGACAACAAAGGAAAAATCTTTCATATTATGGCCTATGGACGGAAATTCTTGAAAATGCGCTAGCGGCGCGAATTGTGTATGCATATTATATATTACACTTATATGACCTGCATATATTTTAGTGTTTGTAGAGCTGATAGTTTGTTCGCGGAGTCGCAAAAAAATAATTCTTATGCATTGCTGCCTATGTACGCAAATCATTTAAAGTGTACTAGTGTCTAAATGGTGCATTCGAATAAGTTCAAAGTGAGTATGTATATTTAACGTCATCGTCGCACACCCACTTTTTCTAAAAGGCTAAGGGAAAAGAAAAATCCTGTACGTTGAGCCGCACTAGCGTCTGTATGGTGAATTCAATTGAGCTCAAATTACGTACGCACATTATAGGTCACTGTCTTGAATACTGTATAGCGTGTTTCAGAGGGCGGCCCGACACGGTAAGCAACGCATCGGGGAGCCTTCTTTTTGAGGACGTCATTTCGATGATTTTTTACGGTTACAGGGGGCGCCACGTGCCCTAGGGCTGCCCCTGGGTGTGCCAGTCAAATGTGCGTTTGTCAAATTACTTCGAAACGATTCATTCTTAGATGTTCCAGCAATTTTATTTGTTAAGAATACTATGTTTACAAATACAACCACAAAATTCAGGTGGAGATCATCAAATCAATTGAACTAAGAATTCAATGAGCAAGAGGAAAGACGTGCATTCACTGCGCTCGCTTTCTCCCCTCCTTGACCGGTTCATTTGGATTCACCTTTTCTGGCAGCTTGCCAATTTTCCACGTTAAACGCGGGTAGGCAGTAGTGATACAACGTTTCTGAGGTTATTACCCAAAATATCCAAGCCTGTGGACGATACATCGCCATTAGTGATCATCACATATAGATACCTCCTCAAATTTGGTGCGAAAAAGATAGTTGTGTTGGGAAAAGATTTATAATCAATGTGTTTGGCATGGTTTATCATTCTTTCATTTTTAAAATCTGATTTAAGGCACCTTGAGTATTTGTTAACTGTAGCAAGATCTAATCTCTGGCTTTCAATCAATTTGTATCAATGTGTGTGTGAAGGATGACACAAAACCGAATTTCCTTTCTTTAAGATTGGGAGTTACGCCAGTTTGCGTAATGTGAAAAATTTTTGCAGTGCTTGTATAATTTTGGCCCATTTCTCCGAGAATACTGTCGAAATAGTTAACTGCACTGCTCAATGAATCCTTAAAGCAGAAAAATCTCGCTTATCCGATTTTAAGTAACGACAAAGTATCGGATAAAAAGGAACTGTTAATAAAATTTGGACTTACTAAGTGTCGGATTATGTTTCAGTTTTGAACGTTATGAAACTAATAATCACGTTTTTCTACAAAACAGAAGGAAAACGAGCTCAGAATTATCTGTTTTACACAAAACTTAAAAATTTCAGATCTGTGATGAGTTCAAGAAATTTCCCATTGTATTAGTTTGTTTTCCTGAATTTGGATAAAACGGTATGTTCGATAAGCAAAAGTCGAATAAGGAAGACTTTACTGTACAGTCGAGCCCGCTTAAGAGAATACCGGTTAAAAGAATATCCCGCTTAATTTAATGACTTTTCGATGTGCCAAACAGTAATAAGTTGTCAGTTTGGTCACAGATAATGAAGTTTTCCGTTTATAAGACTACTTTTTCAAACTGGCTATTCCATTAAGCGGGTTCGACTGTATCAAAGAGTAGTAAATTATCAATTTGGTCACGGATAATGAAATATCCCGTTTATTAGAATACTTTTTTGTGGCAAATTGGCTATTCCATCAAGCGGGGTCTACTGTATCAATGAGTAGTAAATTGTCAATTTGGTCCCGGATAATGAAATATTCCATTTATAAGATTAGTTTTTCGTGGCAAATTGGTTATTTCATTAAGCGGGTTCGACTGTATCAAACAGTAGTAAATTCTCAATTTGGTCACGGATAATGAAATATCCCGTTTATTCGAATACTTTTTCATGACAAATTGGCTATTCCATTATGCCAACTGTATATTAATTGATACTTTCATTCATTGGACTGGACTGTTTATTAATTGCTATCTGCAAAGTAACGCATGTTTCTATTTTTGCTATTTTGTAAAACGATCGACATATGCGAATTACTGCCTGAGAGCCTTTTATTTTTAGTTGGATAACAATGCTTGGTGAGGAAACACAACTGTTAGTCAATAATCTAGCATTTTAAGGTTTCATGTTATTGAGAAACGTAAGTACAAGCATTCCCTCCAGCGAAAAAATGCTTTCACGATCGAAGCATGTGACCGGTGTATGTCAACAACACTTCTCTCTTGTTTTCCCAGCTGAAACTCAGCTGATCTCTTCTGGCCAAAATAGCTCTCTCCATTTTCTTTTGCTTCATTCCTGGCAGTGTGGTGTGGGGAGGCACTGTTGCCATCTTCTTTCCGGAATTTCAAAGCGCGCGTGCGAAATTTATTTAAACATAATGAATGGCTTTCCACCCCCTCCACTCACCAAAATTAGGAGCCTTACCATGGCCGAGTGGATAAAGCACTGAACATAATGCACTGTTAATAAAGTAGTTAAGATTTCACCGTAAAATGGTGCTGAATTAGCTGTAACCTTTCTATGGAGAAACGTTGAACCATGATTTGGTGGTTAACCTTTTGAGGCGCAACCCTTTCCCAACGCTGAAAAAGGGCAGCCGTTGCCATCGCTCGACTTAACTACCAGCAAGATGGCAGACGATCGAAACGTTCGTCGCGTGCCACAGATCTAGAGACCCTTTTTTGACGTCAGCTGGCAGTGCGGCACAGCCAGCTGTCGTCAAAAAAGGGTCTCTAGATCTGTGGCACGCGACGAACGTTTCGATCGTCCGCCATCTTGCTGGTAGTTAAGTCGAGCGATGGCAACGGCTGCCCTTTTTTTAGCATTGGGCAATCTATCCAGCTGTTCTCGCATTCTTCCATTTTTCAGCAGATGTTTGTGATTCCAGTTTGGCTTTCCGTGTGCTAAATGTTGGGAATGTACACCGATTGTTACAAAACGTACTTCGATTATTGCCATGGACTACAAGCGTGCCTTATGAACTACTGCGTGCGAGATTTTTTTTATTATTTACAGGGATATCTAAAAGTCTTTTAATGGATCACACGGCTACTGGCAATGATTATTTAAAGACTGCCTTCTTAATCGTTCCTCTATTCGGAACGAAACAAATTTATTATAATATATTGCTAAGACCGCGCCAAAAACGCGAATCTGTATTTTCCTAGTTTCGAGAAAGACGCCTTCAAGGAGTTTCGTTAATTCAGTACACACATAAATAGCAGATACGCGAAGCACAAAGGTTTATTTTCACGTAAACTATACGGAATTAAGATTTGAAGCTTTGTTATAGTATACAGCTTTGATGAGAGACCTCAAAGTTATGCATTTAGATAAAAATCGCCAAATTTGCATAGTCGTATTTTTTGGCGTGATGGTAGCGATATAATAATATAGCCCCATGATAGAGAATTTTATAAAAGAATTCTGTTTCCGCCGAAAACGGTGTACATAAAATGTCGAATAACTTTTTTAGAGGGGTCAGACAAACGAACTGGCGTGTATTGAGTTTGTTTGTAAGGGCAGCGATTGAAACAAATGTTTTAGCTTTTTAATCAAAATATATATATTGGCTTTAGCTAGTTTATTCCATAGATAGAACGATGCAATTCATTTTTTAGTTCACATCGTTACTTTTTGGGATAGGTGATTGAATCGTGCTTCTGGCCAAGCGTTTTGTGCTCCAGAGGAAAGACAGTAAGCAACGATGCTATGGAAGAGGAATCACTGTCGTTGCGCCTTCACAACCATGGGAACGAATACATTAAATTTGGGAAATTTACATGCCATTGATATAGAGGGGTAAATTCTCAGCATTGCCCCTTATACCTGGTTGACAAAGATTAACACACAGCCTACTCTGGATCTGCTACTGTGCAGGAGGGATCCCCTAGCCAGCCCCCTAGACCCTCTTGGAGGGTATAGGGGGCTTCAGCCCTGCAAAATATATTTCTGTAACATTTTATTTCAGTGTACTCTTTGTTTATGTGAAATGAGGTTTTTCTAAAAATAAACCCCTCCCCCAAAAGTTTATATTGCTTTTGGACTCCGTTTCATTTTGCTTTACAGTACATTTTGATTAGACCTAGCAAGCTTTTAGTAAAAAGGGAGGGGAATGAAAGTAGATATTTGAGCAAACATCTATCTGGATAGTGCAAATTAGTAGCCATAAAGTTTAGAAAACGCAGAAGGGCATTTCCGAACACTCGAGAAAATGCCATTAAAATGTTGATTAAAGACCTATAGTGCTGCCATCTACTAATAATATTAAAACTATGATTAAAGAATTTAATCATAGAACATTCATTAAACGGTAGCAAAATGTTGATTAAAAAAAATTATTATAAAATAATAAATGCTTGATGCTGCCATTTATTGATGATATTTAAAGTAACAAAAAAAAAAAATTGCGTACGTAGATCATCGAATGTGGATAAGAATGGTAACGTATTACTCTTAAAACCCGAAAGTGCATGATGCTGCCATCTATGATTTTTATTGAAAAGTAACAAATATTGGATCTTAAAAGTTAAGGAATAGTATTTGGTGCACATTTTCTTTACTGAATAAATAAAACATGCAAGAAATTGCTTTCTGTGGCAATTGCCACTTTCTGATAGGTCAAGGAAAAAAATATCCACAGAAGATTTTCAATGCAATGAGCAATGAGTTTAAAAAAGATTTTAATTATCAAGCGCCTTTTGTACGGTCGTACATAGTCCAAGTTTGAAAGGATAACAGAACCAAGAATAGAACCAGCTAACGTTACGCATGGTTGGTTTAATTTTGGGTATTCAACTACTTACCATAGTCGACTGGATAAATGTTATGTACTTTCTCCATGGCTCCTTTCCGTCACTTCTACTTCCACTACTGTAGTTACTTATCTTGAATCTGGCAACAGATTTGGACTCCAACTAGTTGTAGTTTCTTTTTGGACGTTCCCTCTCCCATCGAATGCAACCGGTATAGATGTTTGTCTTTGTAAATAAAATTGTTATTGTTAATTTAAAAAATATGCCTATCAGATCCTTCAAATCTTAATCAAATACATAATAATAAGACACTGAATATGCTAGATGACTGAAGAGCCAGGTTTCAGGCCTGCTGCACGTCTGACGATCTAACGGTCTGGATTTTTGGGTGGTTTTCTTTACACGTTACGTTAGAACCCCTGAAAATGTCCTCCGCCCAAGGCACTTTCCCCTTGACAGATACGCCTTGTGTAGGTTTCTCTGAAACAATGCATGCATACATGCAAAGAATTATCTTGGGAACAGAAGGGAATTGCCACCGTTTGTCTTTACAACAATGGGAGTTAATAGTTTAAAACTGGGTCAAAAATGAATAAGGATGACCCGCTACTTATAAAAATTCTGCGTAAGTTTTTAATTTTAAAGCAATTTTAATGAACTATTAAAAAAAGTTCGAATAAAAGTTAAAATACAGAAATATTACTTCCAAGATTTAAAGTTGAAAAGTGATTTATGGTAACGTATTTCGGTTACCACAAGATGCAGGTACATTGAATGTTAATGTTCTTTTAAATATTTGAACTTAATTTTTGCTTTTGTGTAATGAGCTTTTCTTTAAGCAAATATCGATTGCACATTCGTGATCAAATATCTAAAATCAGCCCCTCTTACAGTTGGCTGTAAGAGGGGCGATTTAAATCGGAACAATTACTTGTAATTCTGTTTACCATTTAATATACCTCCCTCAGAAATACTTGGATTTTCATCTTGGTTATAATAATTGTCTTTTCAACAATGGGAGTTAATAGTTTAAAACTGGGTCAAAAATGAATAAGGATGACCCGCTACTTATAAAAATTCTGCGTAAGTTTTTAATTTTAAAGCAAAGAAAGTTCAATACACAAAACACACACATATTTAATCCCAGAATTCATGAGCGTCTTTTGTTTTTTTTACAAATGCTTAAAACAGATGGCGTCACCAGAATGATAAAGTGATTACAGTATCTTAAGTCAAACTGATAATCTCAAGATTTATCTGTATTACTTTTAGAGTGATTGATTTTTTTTTGGCGAAGCAATTAAGGAAGAAATGGGGGAAACAATTAAGGAATTAATTGTTAAAGATGTGAGATTTCCTACATCTTTGACGGGAGATGGCTCAGATGCTATGGTAAGCAAAATTATACGCTATAATTATTTCCGTACCTATAATAAAACCTACCTTAAAGGAACTCTTTAGTGAGCGAAAACATATAGCGGAAATGGGCGCCCATAAAGGGGCAAGGGGCAAGGTAGGGCACTTGCCCCGTCCTTGGAGATTTAGTATTAGTATTATGATGTAAACAAACTTGCATCCCAAAGAGAAATCGGAACTTAAATTGTTACAAGTGTGAAATTTGCCCCCCTCTAGAAATTTTTTTTGAAGTTTGCCCCCCACTAGAAAGTTTTTTAAAGTTTGCCCCCCCCCCTCACCCCCTAAAATCTTTCTATGCGCGCCCATGATCGCAGAAATATTTCCTGGTGAAATCCTTTACTGATCGGAAACATCTTTTTTGCAGAAACATTTCCCGTCCCTAAATCTTGGCCAATCCCTTTTAGAGTGAGCGGAAACACGTCTTTGACAAAAATATTTTCTGGTCAGTTAAAACCTTTGTCAAACCTTTTATTAAACGGAAGTCTTAAATGGAAATATTTACTTATCCGTATTTAACGGAAACTTTCTTTCAGCGGAAAAAAAAAAAAATCTTTCAATCCCTTACAGTTCCATTTAAGACTGGTTTTTACTGAAAAGCGACTGTATTCATAAATGTTAGCAATTTAAGTTCTAGCAATTTAATATTTATTCGATATCATTCAAAATGTAATTATTTGAAAAATGAGAATAATTCATTTCTATCCTAAAGTCATCCATTGAAGATATTTGGGTCCTTTAGTTTTCAATTACAATCAGTTTATAAACATAAGAGATTTGATTTGGTTGGCTAAGGCAAAGCTAAACGATGGCTATCTGCCAAAGGAGGGGAGATTGCCCTGGACAGAGGAATTTTTAATGGATTTCTAACGCGTATTCACGTTACATCTGGAGAAAACCGTCCAAACCCTGGACCTTGACGCATCCGCCATCTACCATACTCAGTGTGTTATTCACTAGTCTCCAGAAAGGCAGAACAGCAGTAACGTTTTATACTCAATGTTTTATAGAAAATTATTCGCAGCTGGCTGTGCCGGGCACAGCTAGCTACCTGTCGTCGAAAAAGGGTCTCTAGATCTGTGGCACGCGTCGAACGTTTCGATCGTCCGCCATCTTGCTATTAGTTAAGTTGAGCGATGGCAACGGCTCCCCTTTTTTCAGCATTGGACAATCTATCCAGCTGTTCTCGCATTCTTCCATTTTTCAGCAGATGCCAGTGCTGTTAAAAATAATCGTGACCATTTTTTGACGGGAAATGACGTGCTAAAAAGTAAAGGATTCTCGTGGAGCTATGTCACCCACAACTATTTTTATAGAAATCAAATCTATTCTTCGTGACTGGCAACAGCCATAACGTCAGAGTTTGGTGTTCCCAGAGCGGGAACACTGCGCGTTAAAGGGTTAACTGTGTGATGTATGAATATGTTTATTATCTTGAAATTATAAGCACGTTTCTTGCGGTTTGTGTTCCTGATATTTATTTCCACAAAGGGTATAATTGCCTATAGTTTGTGATAGCCTGAATCCATCCCAGTATAAATAATTAAAATCAAATATATATTAAATATGAACAACTTCGCTTCCGCCGTTCCAAAGTTGTATTAAGAAATTACCCTGAAAAACTCCGTTTGGAATATAAATTCATATCACACAGTCGTTCATTCCATCATTCTCACAAGATATAATAAGATATCTGATAAGGAATTTGACCTTCGATAGAAATTTTCATGTTACTGTGTCAGAAACACAGATAAAAAGTACATGGCTTTAAGGAAGAATGGTTCTTTATTACTGACTTGACTTCCCAGTTGATATTTGAAGACGAATGAAGATAAATTGAGTATTTAAAAACAAGAAAGAGGAATCATGCCAAAAATATTAACTATAAAACACTTTCCAACATAGCTGCCTTTTTTACCCTCCGCTAAAGAGGGTAATAGTTTTGGGCAGACAAAAAAAGTCGTGGATGATAATTGATAGTAAATAAAATCTTACAGATCTCACGGAAATTTGAAACACACCAAGATCCGACACATGATTGGAATAATGGATACTTGAAAAATTTCAAAGTAACTTTCAAAGAGTCTATTGTGTTCAGTTTTTCCATGCCGTCTGTACGTACGTACGTATGTTCGTACGTACGTACGTACGTACGTACGTATGTATGTAACTCGCATATCTCAAAAACTATTGGTCGTAGAATGTTGAGATTTGATATTTAGGATTGTTCTATGATCTAGTTGTGCACCTCCCCTTTTGGTCGCAATCGAGTGTATAGTTTATGTACAGGACCGCCCAAAAGATTCGAAATACATTACGCTCTATGGGCCGAAATTCATTAAACTCGCCTAACGCAAAAACTATTAGGCGTAGAATGTCGAAACTTCATATTTTGGATAGTTGTAACATCTAGTTGTGCACCTCCCCTATTGGTTCCATTCGACTGGATAGTTTATCTACAGGACCGCCCAAAACATTCGAAATACATTACGCTCAATGGGCCGAAATTCATTAAACTCGCATATCTCAAAAACTATTAGGCGTAGAATGTTGAAACTTTATATTTAGGATTGTTGTAACATCTATTTGTGCACCTCCCGTTTCGGTTCCATTCGACTGGATAGTTTATCAACAGAATGGCCTAACAGATTCGAAATACATTAAGCTCTATGGGCCGACATTCATCAAAGCGTTTTTTAGAGGTTTTGGGCTATTTCAAACGACGCAGGAGTGATATATGCTGTAAAGAGTTAGAAAATGAATTTCTCCATTAAAAAAGTGTCTTTATCATTTACAGTTCTGCTACAGGAACACTCAAAAGATTTCCAATACATTACGGTCAATGGCAATTTTAGGGGCATTCATCCATTTCAAGCACAATACCGTCCTACCACATAAGTTAGGTAATGGTCCGACCACGGTCACGTGCCTCCCTCAAGAACTATGCCAAAAGTCGCCAAGCTTGGCGACTTTTGGTGTACGTGTGTGCATATTTAACTCTCAAATCTGAAAAACTGGAAGAACGGTTGGTTTCTCCCCGTTTGATTTACATGCAAATACATCCTGTACATGGCTGCCAATACAAATTAAAAGGTTCTGTCAAAAAACCTCTTTAGCGGAGGGGAAACTAATTTCAGCTGAAGGCTGAATGAATATTTTATTTATTTTTTTTTTTTCCCTCGCCGAATTCAGCAATGTATCGATAAGTAGCGGTGCTGAATCGTCGTCAAACTTGAAAGGAGACTGGGCATGACCTTATAAAAGCTGTATCACTATTAATGCAATTTCGAAACACCATTTAAAAGAGCTTCAATTGCTATTTCCATCCTTTGAATGGAAGAATAAGCTGTGATAAACGTTGAACCGTAGAATTGAACAATTCTGTTCTTCGCATGGATATGCACAAGGTGCCAAGGTTAAAACTATATCCAGTGACTCTAGTCCAGATAGATCAAGATTAAAGTGTTACTGTAATTTACATCGAAAAGTAGTGTTTACAGATTAGTTATAGGTTCACATAAAAAATTTAGATGAACTCTTTAATATATCTATCTATCTATCTATCTATCTATCTATATATATATATATTGACAATGACACATTTCGAAATGACAAATTTTAAGGAAAAAAAAAAAAAAAAACCCAAACTCAACATTTTTAATGCAATAAGAGGAACAGTTTTGATACTTGTACATTTTTGACTAAACTTCAATATGAATTACTGAAACTGCCAATGAATATCAAACGGGATGGTATGTTATTTTACTGCCATTTTTAAATATTAAATTATTTGTGTACCAATTTTTTATTTACTGTTAAATATTCAAGCAAGAAGGCAGAATATGATTTCTATGTTACTATATTATTAAATCAAGGCATTTGAATATCTCACTGCTTTAAAGTAAAATTTATTTCTCCGATTTTTTTTTTCAGCATGTAAATCCTGACTACTCTTGTGCTTACGTCATTCTCTTCACTTCCGAGGGGGAAAAGGGCTATGGACTTACATTTACCATTGGAAAAGGAACCGAAGTTGGTGAGTGCCCTATGAAACTCACTAAACGAGTATTTGTTCTTTATTCTAATGAAAATTGGTTACAGTTGAATAGTTTTTTTTTATGCTACTAAAAGATAGATAAAAGGAAGATTGTAACTTTATATTGTTAATTTTAGAGATGTTTATTAAAAATACCTTTCTTTAAATATTTTATTTAATAGGTATGTTTATTATTGGTATTTTACTAAATCTTACCTTAGATTGATTTTGGATTAAGGTTCTGCCATGGCTATTCAGCAAAATAATTTTGTATCAAACATTCTAAACATTACAAAAAATGTGCCGAATTTTGGCTTTGATTTCAATTTTTATGCCAGTGCTGCTACTATGGGATTCATAAAGTATTTATTGTAAAGGTAATCTTGACAATAATAATTATTATCTACTTATGAAAGAAGGTGTCTCTCTTTGTATGTGTGTGTGTGTGTGGTTCTGTTGGCGGCATTACGGACAAACGGCTGCACACACATAGATATACAAAATTTCTTGACCATTGTTTGCCACAAACTAATGTATTTTTCTCAGAAAACATGTGAGTAAAATTTGTAGTTTAAAAATTCTACTTTATTTCTTGGATGAGATTTTTGGAGACAAGTGTGATGGAGATCACATATCTAATTTAATAATGATTTACTTTGGCTTTCTTTAATGTAATCTATCCAAATTTAAGAATTCTGAATCACTTCTGTTTTCATTTTTCTGCCATTTCGGCTTTTAAATCTGTATTTTCGCTTTTCCCGCATCTATTCTTCTTATTTGTTTGTCTCTCGAAATGAGACCCGGTGGCGGCGTTATGAGCTAAAAATAGATTACATTGCGTCCGTTTGCTACTGCAGCGTACTTTTGATTCCTATCCTTTGGCTTGGTGTTGGCGTTTTTATTATTTGTTGCCCTTCCGACGTCTTTAAAATTATTTGCTCGCGATTACGTCATTGTAATTTTATTGGATTAACTGTTAGGGTTGCACTGGAATTGGCGTTATTTATCTCAGCCAGGTGTTTGTTCTCGCCAATGTGTAATTCTGTGCTGGCGTAATTTTTAAGTCATTCCATCTTAATTGCACTGTCCATATAGGACGTGATTTTATCTTTCGCTGAGCCACCACCGCCCGTTATAATAATGTTTCAATAGTATATTTTAAATAAATAGTTTTAAGCATTCAATGTCTTTTTTCTTTACTGCAACTAAGTGCATTCTAACCTGGAGTTTCATGTCCCAACGCAACTTAATAATTTAAAACAACCTAATTAACTTCTTTAAAACAAGCCCATTGTATACAAAACTTGCTTAAGAAATTTGACAAACACTTCAACACTTTTCCCAAAGTGATTATTAACAGCTACATGAAGACAACGTTTTTGACTCTACATTGCCATCTAATTCTGATTCCTTATTATGTGCCCTCTCTCTTGAAATAATTTAGATACACCCTGTATATATATATTAATGACCAGGTCATTTTATCTCTCACCTCCTTTATTGATGAAAATTGCCCGAAAAATGTGTCCCAAAAAAGCGACATAATTTTACATCTATTTAAATACTATTAGTTCACAACAGCTTTAATCTATTGTTACACTATTTCGTAAGCTGTAGAATATGCATCACATGTATTTTTTATAAATAGGTTACAATCATGAAAAATTCAACATAGGGTTACCAGGCGAAATACAAGAAAGATGAGAGATAATCAATCAAAAACTTTTATTCCCGATATTTAAATAAAATATTATTAAAATGGATCGGTTAACATTTTCAACTTTTGTGTGGATTTTCGCAGTTAATAGAGGCTATAGTAATTCTGATTTTTAAAAACTATCTTTCGATAATTGGAATTGAAGTTGGAACCAGGCGGAACCAGCTTGGCGGCGAAGCGGCCTTAAAGCTTTTGGTGCTCTCCCTGTGGGACATTCCAGAACACTTGGAGGTATTTTTCGATAATTAAACTCATGTTTTCGATAATTAACCCATTAAGCGACAAAGCTCCCGTTACGGGAACATCTATTATATATATATTCTTAAAATATTTTAACGCAATTTACGAAATACACATTTTATATGAACATTTACACTATATAACACACCCTATAGTGTAAATGTTTACATAAAATGTGTATTTCCTAAATTGCGTTAAAATATTTTAAGAAAAAAAAATTTAATAGATGTTCCCGTAACGGGAGCTTTGGCGCTTAATGGGTTAAATAAACTCATGTGAATAAGAGCAACTTCAGTTAGATCTTAATTCTTTCAGTTGTCGCCGCCGTAGAAGCTTTGTCGCCGTTGGTCATAGGAAGAACTACTGAATACATTTTCGGTAACTTCGCGCAGTTTTGGAGAGAACTGACCAGCGAGCCACAACTGCGATGGGTGAGTAAAAGTTTCAATTAATTCAGTGATGGATGTTAGTTGCTAAGCTGTTCTCTTTGTAGAAAAGGTAGCCTTCACAGGCCTTGAACAGCTTTAAAATCAGATCAATGACCACTTGAGTAACTGTGGCATGGCTATGGCTAACCAAGGTAAGTATTCTTTACAAGTCTGCGTGTTTGTCAAACACTCGGAAAAAGTCAATAATGCGTGTTCATCAAATGCTCTATACACTTATGTGAACCCTTGATGTCTCCTGCAACTTTTAGAGAAAAAAATTATAAGCTCAAAAATCGTCTTCCAGAGAGTGGACCGAAGCTTTATACGTTTAGGATCACTTTCCAACATTCCGTTCATTTAAGAATTTTATCGAGTGTTTTGAAACTCCAACAGGTCACTTTTGAATATCCTTTTGAATATCCCGCAGCCTCCGTTCCTCAATGTCGTCTCTCTCTCGTCTTCGTTCACGGGCTTCTTTGGTGTACGGGTGTCTGCGATCTTCACGTCGACAGTATTCTCGTGAATGACCTTCACTTACAACATTTCACTTTTCTTGGCTCTGACTGTACTTGGCGTTTCACCATATCTCCAACTTTCTTCATTATTCTGTTCTTTAAACTCGTGTCCGTATCAGCTTGCTCTTGTACCGTCGTCACTCTAGCAGCATGACGATCTTTCCTTACGGCCCGTTGAGCTGGCTCTAGCTTCATGGCAAATACGATGGCGGACTCGAGATCTTTATTATCCGCCAAGATCAATGCTTTCTGAATTTCAGAGTCCCTGACGCCTTCAATAAAATGTTGAACTGCAACTTCTTCTCGAACATTAACAGGATAACTGCCGTAGGCTAGATGACACAGTCTATGTCTGAAGCCAGCACTTGAAGGATCTTAGCCAGATGTCTGCACCCTTGACTTTAGTTGTATTCTACTATACCCTTTCTGGCACTTCTCTCTGAATGTCATCTTCAAAAATCTCCCATCTTCGTCGCTCCGATAGTTTGCAATACGTTAATTGCATCTCCGCTAAGGGAAGTGACCAGTTGGTTCGTTTTCTCGGACTCATCCCAACCATTCGCTTTGGCGATGATTAAAAACTGGGTTTTGTACGCTTCCCAGGAAGTCGTACCGTCATAAGGCGTTAGTTACACTGCTGGGCGGTGTGACGACAACCTGATATTTTCTAGAAGTCCAGCTTTTCTTCAATTTTATTCTCAAAATTTTCACGCAATCCTTTCACTTTTCTTGCTTGACTTTCTTCTAGGAGCAACATTCTCTTCCCCATATTTTCTTGATTTGTCTGTATTTTCTCCTCTAGCCTGGATTTCAACTCGTCATGTCCGGCTTTTAACCCTTCAAATCCGGTTTTCATCTCGTCCAATCCAGGTTCCATTTTCTTCTTCAAATCGGCTTGTCCGGCTTCAAATTTCCTTCTCTAAATCATACCGATTTAGAGAAGGATGTCCGGTTTTCAACTCATCTTGTAAGGCTTTTATCTCCGTGAGCTTTTGTTGGAATAGTCCGTCCATTTTTCTGGTCCATACTATCTATTCACTGGAAAATTAAAGACTTTCTTTAGCATCCCGATACTGACACCAAATGTCACAGAAAACTCTGCAAGTTTCCTGGGTTCGTCGTTCTGAAGTATAGTAGGTGTAGAAGGTTGTAGTAAAGAGTCCATTTGTCAGGCTGGAACAAAAAATTTTTTGCTTCTTTCTAGAAGCAATAGAGCTTGGTCGAACAATCTAACGGTAAAATCTTGAGGTAGTCAAAATCGGGTTTTCCGTCGAAATTTGGCCCCCGAAATTTTTCGTTATAACGAAGAAGGATAAAGGGATTATAATTTACTAAACATCCCGTCAAGTAACAGTATAATTTAAATGGCATAACCATAACTGTTCGCTCAGTCATAGGTTTTCTACTGCATATTGAAAAAGTGTAGCAATATGAAAGATTACGCAGCACTACCAGATGTAACAAATCATTTTCAACATCATATCTGGACTCTTTAGACAGAGTGGTAGAGGGTTATAAAATGACTGCGACTCCCTATCCAGTGTCTGAAAGCAAATTTTTACTGTAACTTCACTTGATTAGCTTGATTTCTAATTTATCAGATATGCTTCCAATACAGCCAACCAATCTACCAACTAACTACCTTAAATCTTACATTCAAAAGCGAGTTTTCTTAAAAGCAGAATATGCAAGTAAATCTCAAATTGATTATCCATGGATAAGTTTCATCAGTGGTTTTGAATATATTTCACTGTACCCTTTAGCAATAAAACCCTTGAAAATGATTTAAAATTTCCACCAACTGCAATTTATGTATGGATTTCCTTTTTAAATGAAAACCATTCACGCACGATATTCGGATCAAGTTAAAGAATGATTTTCTTTAGCGAAATTTTATTGAATCTCTACTTACCACTAACATACAAACAACTAAGATCGTCGTCGATCAAAACGCTGCAAACATGCCGGCAATCCAAGGACCGTGTACAGGAGAGACAATGAAGACAAAAAATGAGCATGTAATTCACATTTATTATCCCAACTATATAAATTAAGTCACTACAAGTCAATAATGAGCTTCCCATGAAGCTAATAAGAATCCAAAAAACACTGATTGTTCTAATGAGTAGACCTTTCCAACAAACAGCTTGCCATGATCGGTAACTCTCACCAGAATACTTTCTCTCCAACACATCAATGATTGTTCTGGTACTGGCTCTTGTGGTCTTTTCCCTGGAAATATTGAAAATATGTTAAACTTCATACTTACGGTGTAATAAAAGAAAAACACTGTAGTGCACAAGTCTTATTTTTGAATTTAATAATTTTTAGTGTTTTCAATCTTTGGAGTAAAGATTTAAGAAGTGTTTCCACATACACGTAAATACTTTCAGGGCAACCTTTGCAGGATTCAGCTCTCGACTTTGCAGAGCTATATGCGTGCAAGCGACACTATCAAAGCTAGCTTAACCTATGCGTACTGTTACCATTATGGTGAATGCACAATAATGTTGACTGCTTCATATTTAACCGTCGACCACTGTCACGATTTCATCATAAGTCCTCACGGACCTTGTTAACGTAAAGAGCAGGCCGATAACACCAACTTTAGCCCTTTTCGTCAGACGAAAGTCAAAAGTGACCTAGAGACCCGCATTCACACGTCCGTATTTTTAAGATGCCTTTTCATTCACTCCACCCGCGAAAGTTTTCCTAATCTAAAACATTTGTGGCCAGCTGTTCCACGAGCCCTACCTTCTTAGCCTAGCCCACCCTACCCTCTTAGCCTCGCCTACCCTACCTTCTTAGCCTAGCCTTCCCTCCCAGCTCTTTCAGGACAGACCTTGCAACTCCTAGCTCCGAGCCACCGTCGTCGATCAATTTCGGGAAACTGCCGTCGCAATGCAGGGACATATGTTCACGGGTCACCCATTTGGCACGCAGCGGCCCATTGCGAACGTCCCAGCACGCTAAGGTCAATCACCGAGTCAAGGACCGTTGACAGTGAACATCGGAGCCAGCTCGGAAAGAACACTACCAGGACCGGAGAGACTGTCAACACCGAGGGAGCGGGTGACCCTGGAGTTGGGCCGCTGCGCATTCACACCCTCAGATCAGACAAGTCAACCAGTAACCCTCATGATCTCCGAGCTGTTGTCGAGTTTCGGCCAATCTGAAAGAGCTACCCTATCTTAGCCTAGCCTAACCTAACTTAAGCTAGCCTAGCCTAGCCTAGCCTACCCTACCCTCTTAGCCTAGCCCACCCTACCCTCTTAGCCTCGCTACCCATCCTTCTTAGCCTAGCCCACCCTACCCCTTTAGCCTCTCCTACCCATCCCTTTTAGCCTAGCCTAGCCTAACCTACCTTCTTAGCCTAGCCCACCCTACCCTCTTAGCCTCGCCTACCCATCCTTCTTAGCCTAGCCCACCCTACCCTCTTAGCCTCGCCTACCCATCCCTCTTAGCCTAGCCTAGCCTACCCTACCTTCTTAGCCTAGCCCCCCCCTACTCTCTTAGCCTAGCCTAGCCCCCTCCCCCTACCCTCTTAGCTTTCCCCACCCTACCCTACCTTCTTAGCCTAGCCTAGACTCTTAGCTTAGCCTACCCTACTCTCTTAGCCTAGCCTAACCTACCCTATACTCTTAGCCTAGCCTACCGTATCTTCTCAGCCTAGCTAACCTTACCCTACCCTAAGCTGTGTACAGAAATCCCGAGCGGCAGATAACTGCCGGAACAAACACCGACCTAAAATCTGAATACAAAATTAAACACGCACAAGAGAAAATGAAAAAATTAGCAGTCTGGAGCTTGTACTTTTTTTAGTACAACATGTGACTGACAGGTACAACGAAGTTACATAGATCTTGCCTGAAAACTAAGAATCCGTGAGGGAGAACACCTGAAAATAAATCCACAAAACGAAAAATACTTATCTTTTGCCCATTCTTGACAAGCAACTTGATGACTTGTGATAATTTTTATTGAAACTTTGTACTTCCCCTAAAAAAGGATTCGGGTGCAAGAAAAATTTCGTCATCATCATCTGCAAAACACAAACAAGAAAGATAAATCATACTAAGCTCATTGAGTATAAAATTTTCCAACACAACATTTTTGAGCCAAATTACGCGATGCTTTGTATTAAATCTGGCGAGATTTCAGTTTAGTGGTTAACTAAGGCGACCATATTTCTAAACAGTATTTTGGGGGCAAATCAAGCATTGTCCTCGAATCCAAGGAAAACTTGGGGATACTAGAAAATATTTTTGGGGACTTATTCGAGGACACAACATATTACCATGTGCAATACCAATATATCCATACTTTAAATCTTGAGTGACTTTGATACTTAAAAATGAACTCTAATTGCTTTTTATATCAATTGCGTATTCTTATTTCTAATAAATTAATGGAAGTATTTCATTCATTTATAAATATTTATTATTTGAATCAGAAATATGAAAGGAATATCATGTTGAAACATTGCAATTTATTCAAAATTTAACTCTTGGCATAGTATTTGTATTTTTCAGAAGACATTGCTTTTTACATTGGCTGATTTTGTGATAATTTTTAATGAAACTTTGTACTTCCTCTCAAAAAGTATTCGGGTGCAAGAAAAATTTCGTACGTCAATTTAAAAGTAAATATTGTAATTTTGTTGCATGTTAATCGATTAATTACAGTGCAAATTACAAATTTTCTGAGTTCCCATTGAAATCGCAATGCTTTAATGGTATCAAAATAGGGTTTTTTTTTTTTTTTAATTTTCCGTAAAAGAATGAAAAAATCGCCAAACTGGGTTCATTTTTTCAAAACATTTTGGGTCTTATTTGGAGAGTTATCACTAAAAGACGCCAAGATTGGCGATATGTGGCGCAATTCGAGGGATATCTGTCGTTGGACCATTAGCTAACTATATAGTAGGATGGTATTGCTCGAAATGGGCAAATGTTTCAAAACTGCCATTGACAGTAATGCTTTTCAATTCTTTTAAGTGATCCTGTAGAACTATAAATCGTAGACTCGCTATTTTCGCTGGGCAGCTTTATCTTGCAATCCTTAGTATATAGGGGAATTCGGGGTACAATGAAACAAAATTTACTATCCCCTGTTCACAAACTTGCTTCTACAAAAATAAAATTAATGGAACCTTAACTTGCTCTTTTCCCCTCCATCTAAATGAATTTTTATGAGTTTGTGAATAGAATGTTCATATTTAAAAAATTGCAAAAGGTAAAAATGTCTGATAGTGTTTCTTTGTACTTCATATACCGGGGTACAATGAAACACTTAATAACACTTCACAAACACTCAAATAATAAGCTAAGTTTGTATTTGTATGTTTAAGGACATGACAACATGACGGATGGCATTGATGTTGCCACTTCCTTTTTGTGAAAGTGTTTTTATGTTTTCTGTAGAGATCTCTTATTTTAAGTGAATGCATTTACCCCTAGTACAATGAAACATGTTTGATTGTACCCCGCTTACAAGTGTTTCATTGTACCCCAAATTGAGGCTACAAAAATAAATGAATTTTTACTAATTCATAAATTAATTTTTTAAATTCTGGCTTTGGGAGTATGAAGACTATAGCAGAGGGATTACAATATTTGTAAAATAGTTATACATGTGAGAACAAGGAGGTAAAACAAAATTACTTTTAGTAATGAAACGCACTTTCAACCGTGAAAATCCAAAAATTTTCTTCAGTTCTTGTAAAAATGTGGTTGTCTCCAAATTACATCTAAAACACACATTTGTATAATAACATGCTTGTTAGTTACAATCGTTCCATGACAAATCGTACTGATTTTAGTACATTTCACTGTACCCCAACTTCACCTGTATCACATTTTGTTTCATTTGAAATATCCGAATATCTCTAAACCACATTATAAAGAATGACTGCCCATAGAAGGTAATTTATCAGAATTCTTATGGGTACTGTAAATTTATAAATAACACATGCACCATTTTCAATAGGGTACGTGGTGAACATAGGAATTACAAACATAAATTCCGTAGTAATTGTAGCATATTTACGGCTGTTCGAGCACGGATGAACAGACCGAAATTAAACACTTAAACCTTGCTGGAAAATTAAAGATACCGCATGAATCTTTGTCAAAGTGTGAGTTAAGTTAACATGTTTTCTTTCATTAGAGGTGACAGTGGATTCTCTGGTTTTTCCAACAATGGGAGGATTAGAACGATTTTCCCATTAATCTTTAGCTTGGTCTGACTGCTTGTTAGATCAGCTATAACAGGTTGATTAACATGACACTTGTTTGAACAAAAACAATTTTATTACCTTAAACGTAAACAATAACTATTACAAAACATTCTCTGGTTTTTCCAACAATGGAAGGATTAGAACGATTTTACCATTAATCTTTAGTTTGGTCTGACTGCTTGTTGTTAGATCAGCTATAACCTATTGATTAACATGACACTTGTTTGAACAGAAACAATTTTATTAACTTAAACGTAAACAATAACTATTACAAAACAAAAAGGTTACATAACATAACGTAAGAAAGAGCAGCAGCTGCCATGCCGGTGTTTCATCTTATATACTGCAGTTCGTCGTTAAAGTGCATTTTCATATTGTCAGCTAGCCGAAAACAACAGAAACCATTGAGTTCCGACTACAGGCTGGGCTTGTTTCCAGAGTGTTGATAAACCAAATAACCGTAAATCGGTTTAGCGTTCGTAAACTGAATAACCATGATCGGCTTCTTCAGGATTCGTAAACTGAGGCGGACGCCTCAGGACTCCCCCCCCCCTCCAGGAAACTCACTCATTTGCCGGACCTCAGTACCATGCCTTGGGTCTCGTCTTGAGGAAGGGTCTTCGATGTCACCTCAGGATTTAGAAAATACGCTGGCTTCAGTCTGTCGACTGAAATTACCTTTTGCACCCCACAGATTACTGCCATTGAATTTTCAACAATGTTTCGCAAACGCGCTGGAAACTCGAAGATACAGCTTAGAATGAATGATGAACACAGAAGGGGGGATTGCTGCCGCCGCCGAGTGTTTGAACGATAGAAGCCAGTATTTAGAAATTTGTGTTAGACAATTATCTTGCGCTAGATTGTCTAAATAGTTAACCGACATGAAAATGCTAAAAATATACATTAGAAATAACCTTGCCATTTTTAACTTCAGGAAATTGTTTTATGGTTAGAAGCCACAGTATCTACGCCATAGCTTTTCAGACTTACCGATTCGCAGTTTTTTCATTTTATGAAATATAGTTAAAGAAGTTTACAAAAAATTTACACCATTGAACCGATCGAATTGTAAATTTGCATAAACATGTTGAAAATATATATAGGGGAAAAATGCGCCACTTTTAAAAGCTGAGCATTCTCCCACCTCATGTACAAACAACTGCGAGTTCTTGATTTCAAGAACTCAGGTTACATAAAGTGATACTAACACCATTTTGATGTCACCAATTTAAAAATGCATTAGAGACGCAATTAGGTTGAATGGTTTCGATATACAAATTAAAGACACTGGCGAAATAATTCCATGAATTCTCAGACTCCAGATCAAGTGGAAATATTCCATAATGTTAAACAACGATGTAAAAATTAATATATGTAAATTGTTAGCACCAGGGTGCTATTTCGCTCAGTACGAAAATTTCGTCAACGCTTTTTTGACTACGCGATCTTGTCGAGAAGTTTTGTAGAAATGAACTGTCGCGGTGAAGATATTTTCAAATGTGTTTGCCAGATAACATGAAGAGTAGGCGTTAATCAAATGTTGAAAGTCACACAAGGTTGTCAGTTTTCGATAATTGATCGCTGTAGTTGGTGCCAAAACGCGACAATTTATTGTAAATAAATTTCGAGTGTAGTTAGAAAATGCCTGGAAATATTGTAAAATAGTTGTAGTCGGCGATTTTAATTTGATTTCAATTCCGAAGAAGTGTTTTATAGAACAAAGACAAATACGGTACACTCATAGATTATGATACACTTTCCAAATGATATTTATCAAAGGCGAAGGTGAAGTATAGTTTGACTATATGCCTGGCGAAAATTGTTAAACAGTTTTGGTAGGCGATTTTAATTTATAGTATGCCCACTAAAGTCCCTTGTCACTCTCTTAATTTCCGAACGGCTGCTGCTATTTTTATAAACGTGTTATGTTTATAATGTTTAATTATCTTTATATAATATATAATTATCGCCACCTTGACGAGAGTCGGGGCGTTAAAGAGGGAATCATTTTAAGATAGATTTCGATTCCAAACATGTGTTCTATGAAGCAAGGAAGAAAAATGCGGCACACTTATGAATAATGATACACTTTCCAACTTAATTGAATAAGGAAGAAAAATAGGGATGATGCATAAATTATGATGCGCATTTAATACATAGCACTTTAGTGCGTATTTAAAATCCGAAAATGTTTCAAATTTTCTTCATTTTTTAAAAAATCTTTTCTTTATTCAAAAGCCACAATTCTCTTTTAAAAAATGTAGAGAGGAGAGGAGATATTATGGAATACCATTTACATTTTTAGAAGTACAGATATTCGAATAACGTCTCTAAAATCATCATGAGTACAGATGGATGTTAGAATGAAATAGTCAGGTAATATGGAACAGGTGGTTTAAACCGCTGAAGAACTAATACTACATTACAAAACACTTATTTTTATCTATTAAACCATATTTTTAGATTATGTTCAAGCCATTTCTGCTTCGAGTCTTAACAGAAGTTGCAGGCAATCTTTCTCTTCTCCGATACCATGAATGCGAGCCCACAGCATTGGCGCAGCAAAAAGTGGATCGGTGGGAGTCGTCCATCCCGGATAACGAGCTAAAATCAAAGAGGTGGCAGCACAACGCCGATGTTTGGAAAGAATGGGGCGGTAAACTGTTTTACCCCGAGCAAATATATTAGAGAGCGTATCCAGGGTTCGTACGGGTCCTTAATTCGCTAAAATTCCGAACTTTTGAAAAATTGTCCTAAAATGTCCTACTATTTCAAATACTGGAGAAAACTTTTTCCATTTTACGAAAAACAGGGCCACTTTTAAAGTATCAAACCATTATATAAAAATATTTCAAAAGTTCGGAATTTTAGCAAATTCCGAATACGCACGAAACAGTGGTATCATCGCCTTTTGAAACTCGTTGGAAAAGTGAGAAAAATATAAACCGTGTGACTTATGCAGGGGAATGAAGAGCGGATAGACTTGTGCTATATCGCTACATTTTGCGTGTGGTAAGTAAAACTACAAGCGGATTTTATCGCAAACATTCGCATAAAAAGATCTCCAAGGCTTAATGAATGTGCACACATTGAAGTATTCTTCATTTATGAAAGTATGTTAAAGTATGGAAAAAACACTCCTTTAAAATGATATTTCAGAACCTTTCACCCATCGTAAATTGCATTCATATCCACAATGTACCATTTGAGTAGCAATGTACCATTTTTATTATAAATTTAACTATGAAAACTGAAATTAACTCACTGACCGCAAATGCTCCACTGAAGTGTAATGAGATGTTGGATGCGCAAGAATTATGCTCGCGAGATCTAGCCACAAGTCAGCTGATTTAAGAATAGCTTCAAGTTTGGGTTGCCTAGCGCTCTATTCCTTATATCTTGTTTATGGCATGACCACCCTGGGCGCCAATAACGCTCGCTACGCCGCTGGCTCAAAGAGAACAGCTGAAGCAATGAATCTAAATTTCCCCTAGTTGATCCCGAGAACTTTCCGTTACACAAGATACATTAAGTCTTTGTTTTCCGGTTATTTAGTTGATGGCATGAAATCCATTACAATATTACCTAGCATTCCATAATACCCGACACATCATCTAGGAAAATGAACCTTTAAACTAATGGGCAAAACACTCAGATAAAAAACAACCACAATACAACACACTACAATTCTTTTGGTTTATACATGAGTAACATCAATGCTGAAGTGAATACTAGTACTTTGAAATGTGATAGTCAGTACCGAACGGGCAAGAGAGGACAGGCTGAATAAAATTTTAAAGTTTCTAATAATTTTTCTCAAGTCCTTCAGTACTAACTTCTAAAACATTTCAGCAGAATATATACGCAATGGAAGCAGTCTAAAAACTTGCTCAATATATACAGTGTAAAAAATTGTAAAATGACTAGAAATATTCAATAAGATAAAAAGAGTTTTGTTTAAATCATCTTGATAATTTAAAAGTCATTCATCCGGCTACAAGCCGAGAAAAGCAACAGAGTACATAAAAACAAAACTTACAATAACATCCTTTGTTATAATTCAAAGTATTCTTTTTAAAAACGGCTAAGTGCTCGGTTAAGCCAAAGATTATATTACTATGCTCTTTAGATCGTCAAACTAATATTCTGAAATGAGATCTAAGCGAGCTATCCAGGCATCAAAGCTAGAGTACTTAAATCTTAGCCGCGACCCGCGAAGTACGTTAGTACAAGGACACCCGTACCGGGAGAACGACCGACGACAAGTGAGAGGCGCTCTGCGTCATTGGCATAACGCAAAAGTGAGTTAATTTGCATAACGCAAAAGGAAAGTGCGTTAGCAATTGATCACATTTTGAATACCAATGAGGTAAGAAAATTTTAAGAGATGTTTTAAAGCATTACAGACTAATTTGCCGATAATGTACACTCATGTCCATAAATTAAGGATAATTCAGAATCACACAGAAATTGATCTCTAAAATAAAAATTTCACCTGTGGAATGATCACACACATCTTGAAGAAGAATATGCAAATTACAGGAAACCACCAGATGGCGTGGATGGTACGTCACAATGACGAGAGTGTAAGAGAGGGGTATATAAGGAATGGTGGCAAAGAAGTAAAATTGTTCACAAGCGCTGTGAAAGCCTTTCAGTGCAAAAACCGCATAGTTATGGCACAAAGGAGGCATTTGGATGATGTTTTACGTGGCAGAATTATCGGATGACTGGAATGTGGACGTACCCAGCTGGAAGTATCCGAGGAACTTGGAATCGCCCAGAGTGTCATCTCCAGGCTTTGCCAACGATTCCAAGATGATGGTAATGTGAGTAGACGTTACAGCACAGGTTGCCCCCGAGTTACAACGCCGAATGAGGACCGCTATTTGGCAGTTACTGCCAAAAGAAACAGACGGAGTACAGCAACAGACCTGTCTCGTCAGCTCTCTTCAGCTACCGGTACGACAGTTTCAAGGCAGACCGTGTACAGACGCTTAGGGCACATTGGTCTATATGCTCGTAGGCCTGTCAGATGTGTTCCACTTACCGCAACTCACTGTCGCCTGCGATTAACCTGGAGTAGAGAGCATGCATTGTGGACACCGCAGCAGTGGTCTTGTGTGATGTTTTCCGACGAGTCCAGGTTTAGTTTGGAGTCTGATTCTCGCCGGACATTCATCTGGAGAGCGCCAGGTACCCGTTACCACCAAAAGAACACCATTGAAAGACACCGTTACGGTGGTGCAGGATGGCTCGTTTGGGGAGGAATTATTCTTGGTTCCAGAACTGACCTGCATGTTCAGAGTGTAACGATGACAGGCCACATTTATCGGGATGTCATTATGGAACAACATGTACGTTTGTTTCGGGGCGCCATGGGTGCTGAATTTGTGTTTATGGATGACAACGCCCGTCCTCACCGTGCAAACATTGTAGACGAATGCCTTCAATCGGAGGATATCACCCGTATGCATTGGCCAGTATACTCACCGGACTTGAATCCAATAGAGCATGTGTGGGATATGCTTGGCCGACGAATTGCAGCCCGTCAACCCCCTCCCACCTGTCTACCGGAACTTCGGAGTGCATTGCTTGATGAGTGGTGTAATATTCCCCAAGATCAGATTGATCATTTGATACTCAGCATGCCTAGGCGTTGTCAGGCCTGTACTGCATCGTCCGGGAGACATACTCCGTATTAACCATCCTACTAACCATGTTATACTGTTTTTTGTAAATAGGTTCTTTTTTTAAATTTGGTCAAGGGAGTAAAACTTGCAAATTTTATTAATTATGTCAAACATATAGCATCTTTTTTGCTCTTTACTTTTTGTTTAATAAATAGACTTTACAAATAAGTCAAATTTGTTTTGCTTCTTTCTCTTTCTTTGCCTGAACTTCATTATCCTTAATTTATGGACATGAGTGTATTACGGCAAATAAAAGACTTTTAAAGGTAACTTTTAGAATCAAAAAATAAATGTGAACTGAAACTTCTTTTCTGTTTGCATTTAAGATTAAAGAAAGACTAAGAGGAAAGTATGGTAACAAGACCCGTTTTCATGAAAAGCTTTAATGCCCGATAGGGTTAACAAAATGTTTGAAAAACTTACCTGCGAAAACTTCTGAAAACCACAAAACAAACTGCTCTGTAGCAAGTGGTACTTCAACAATAAGCGGTCACTCCTTTCATTCAACATCTTTCTTCTGTAGTTTATGGCGAGTCTTTCTTCTGTATTTTATGGTATAACCACGCGCCAACAGTGGGACTAATATCAACAATGAATGGATAAAAATAGGGGCCTAAAATATATATTAGGCGTATCAGAAAGTAATGTCCCTTTTTTACATATAATTCAAAGAAATTTTCATTAAGTAGAGTAGGCGAACCAGCAATTGATTTGATTGATTTTATCTTATTAAAGACTTTATTTATGAAATTGATTTTATTTCAGAACTTACCAAATGGTGCTATCTAGTACTAATTTAAATGTCGATTGATGACTTTACTTCTAGAGGGCTCTTACAGGCATCAGAAATAGACTTAAAACTCAGCTAAAAGTTCCGATTCTCAGTTTTCTTGATCCTGAAATTAAAATTAATAATGGAACCAATCTGTTTATTTCTTTTTGTAAATCAATGAACTAAATTGTATCAGGTCATAGTACATAAAATAAGTAGAGTTTTATTTATAATAAAAATATATTTAAGATGGGGTGTCAATTGCTGGAAAAAACAAAATTGTTTTCACCAGTAACTGACACTTATCTTATTGATGTCCCGGTCATAATAATTGCATTAACCTTTCAGGAAAAGCAGCAAATAGCTATTCAGAACATTTTTATCTACTTTATATAATTTTTGAATATACAGGGCGTCTCAAAAAATGGTAACACGTTTTAATTCTATATCTATTAGAGTTAAGCGGGCATTGTAATCTGAAAAATATTCAACCAGGTTAGGCGTACTAAAAACAGACACTTCACGAGATAATTTATAATAAGCTTTTATTTCAAAACTCTTATCAAATGATGCTATCTAGTGCCAATTTAGACATTTATCTTCAATTATTTTGCTGTTTTTTTTTTTTTAATCTCCAGGGGGCTCTAGGTATCAAGAATCGAGATTTAAAACTCTGTGACAAATGTATTCCGATTCTCAAGTAGCCGGCTTAATGTTGAAATTAAAGCAAGTTCGTGATCAACCTGTTTCTATTTAAAGCATACATCTTTTTATAAACTAATTCATATTCAATAGTGGCAGATAATCAGCTAAGTACCGTCTTTGACAGAGTAGTATGTATTGCACAATTTCAAAACGCTTGAATTTCCGTCAGCATTATAGGAGTGCAAAGAAAGGAAGTAGAGTATCATATTGGCAAAATTATAAGCGTAGTTATAATTTCCTGTGTATTTTTAAAGGATTACAGGTTAGAGTGACTAAGTGCTGAGCGAAATTGTCAATAAAGAAAATTTCAAAATTAACGTTTTATTTTAGTGGAAAGAGTTTTAATGTTAAGAGGACATTCCTCGCTTGTAACTAAATTTTGATTAGTTATAGATTTTTTAAGATTACGCATCCAGTGCAAATATATATATATATATATATATATATATATATATATATTTGCACTATTTTTGCACTAATATATTAACTCCAGACGCTTCAAAAAGCTTTCAAAAATTGTTTTTTTTTAATGGAAATTTTGAAAAAAAAAATTACATTTATCATTTTAGATTCCTTACTGTTTATGTTACTAAATTTCATTCTATTCTTTAAAGCAGTTTCTAAGGTATGCAAGAATAACATTTACACGATTTTCTCAAAATCTATGAAATATTTAAAACATTTTGGTCCTCTATAGTTTAAATTAACTTGCCACCTAACATAATTTCGAATTTCATTTTATTTCATTCCATCACCATTTTTCAGGAATGGAAAACATTTTTGTGTGTATTGTGTTATGGCAAAGCTACGCAAAGGCTATCTGCCGATTTCACAATTTTCACAAAATCGGAAGAGATTTAGTACTTTGAAGCCTACAATTTAAGTGACCACCTGTGATAATGCTAAATTTTATTTAATGCTCAGTGATTTATATATGATTGCCAAACAAATATTTTTATATTATGAATAAATTTCCGCAAAATCTCAAAATCTGATCCAAATTTTCAAAAAGAAAAAAAGTCGATGGCAATAGTTTAAGCTGCATTTTCACCTATTATGTCAACAGATTTCATTCAATTTAGTCGTTCTTACGTGATGTGCGAGCAAAAATTTACGCAATTTAGGCAGATTTTCGAAAAATCAAATAAAATCTTAAAAAATTGGTTGCTTATAGCTTAAGTTGAGTGACCAAAATCATGCCCCCTAATGTCATTTTATTCGTTTTAAGCTTGATGTGCGAACAAATGATTTAGAAGCTTGAAATGACAACAAATGATTAAGCTTGATGTGTGAGCAAATATTTACGCGTTTGAAACCATTTTCTCAAAATCGAAAAATCTAATAAAAAAAAAAAAAAATATGACGCTTGTAGTTTAAGTTGAGTGATCATGTATCATGTCAAATTTCATTTCATTTGCTTCAATCATTTTTAGATCATTAGATCAAAAATAGGTGATTATAAAAGCATGCTCGTTTAAGTGTCAATTACTGGAACATTAAGTACTGTCAATCACTGGAGCCAAAATTATTTTTTACTTCCTTGTCCGGAGTATAAGGAAGTAATGTGATCCCGAAAAATTTCGGGGTACAGATTTCGACGAAAAAACCGATTTTGACTACCTCTAAATTTACTTTTAAGAATTTTTTCGATGCATTTCATCGTACGCTAGCATGCACGTTCAAATAAATGCGTATGCAAACTATTTTGACTGACCTTGGGTCAGTCTATTTTGACCAGTTTTTCCATGCCGTCTCTACGTACGTAAATCGCATATCTCAAAAACTATTAGACATAGAATGTTGAAACTTTATATTTAGGATTGTTGTAACATGTAGTTGTGCACCTCCCCTATCGGTCCCATTGGACTGGATAGTTTATCTACAGGGTTTCCCAAAAGATTTTAAACACTCTACGCTCTACTGGCAGAAATTCATTAGAGGTTATTTTTGAAGTTTTAGGCTATTTCAAACGACTCTGAAGCGATATATGCTGTTAAGGGTTAAAGTCAAACATTGACGCAACAGCTCTTCTGAGGGGCCAAGGCGTGCGCTGCCCAACCGCGCCTTCACGACCATAGGCTCTGGGGTGCGGATACATATGCTCGGTCAGGTGGTCAGCCTGACGCGAAGCCTCCAGTGTTTGACCTCAAGCAAGCCTGGTCCTCATTTTATCGACACACTCAAGGGATGAAAGGCTATATCAACCGTGCCAAGCCCAGGAATCGAACCCCGGACTTGTGGGACGGCAGCGCGGTATGCTAACTATTACACCACCGAGTTTCACTGTTTTAGGGTTGTTAAGGGTTACAAAATGAATTTCTCCATCGAAAAAAGCGTCTTATATTTATAGTTCTGCGACCGGAACAGTCAAAAGATTTCCAACACATTACGGTCAATGGCTATTTTACGAACATTCATCCATTTCAAGCCCAATACCTTCCTACCCTATAGTAAGGTAATGGTCCGACCACGGTAACAGGCCTTCCTCAAACGTCGCCAAGCTTGGCGACTTTTGGTGCACGTGTGTATGCATTTAACTCTCAAATCTAAAAAACTATTAGTCGTAGAATGTTGAAATTTCCCATATGAGATTGTTGTAACATTTGGGTACATCTCGATTTTTGGTTCAAATCTACTGGCAAGTTTATTTACAGGACCACCCAAAAGAACTTCAATACATTAATGTCTATGGACATCTTCAATAGATTACATCTGTAGTCGGTCATTGTTTGGTCCATGCCCAAAATCTCGCCATTTTTCATCGACCTTTGCAAGTTTTGCCGAAATATCGCCAAATTTGGCGATAGTAAGTCATTTGGACCCTGCCAAAAATATCGCCATTTGTCATCGTACTTTGGCGAATTTTGGCGAAATATCGCCAAATTTGGGGATAGTCATTATTTGGTCCATGCTGAAAATCTTGCGATTTGTCGTCGATGCAGACGAGTTTCGCTGAAATATCGCCAAATTAAAATAATTTCGTATTTCGCCTAACTTTAAAATTTAACCGTAGAATGTTGAAATTTTGTATTTAGGACTATTGTAACATCTAACTGCACATTTCGTTTTTATTGCAGTAGACTAGGTAATTTATTTAAAGGGTCAGCCAAATCACTTTAAATACATTAAGGTGTACGGATACATTCCATTCATTGAAAGTCTGGTCAATGACTATTTTGGCTATCCCCCGAAATCGCGCAAACTCACTCAGCTTGTCTGCTTTTGATGAAATATCCCCAAATTAAGTGTCAGAAGCGAATCTTTCAAATTGAACCCGGATTGGGATATCGAAATATTTGTGTAGAAATCGCTGAACTTTAGTATTACTGCAGAATTTTATCTCTTTAAAACAAAATAAGTTTAGATGAAGTGCACCGAAAATATTTTTTATTTAATAGACGTGCTAAGTGATGTGTTGTCCACATGAGATCTTTTTTCTTTGTGTCAGTTACTGGTGTCACCGCCATGACAAGATAAAATATAAAAAATAGAAATTTTCAAGTTTAATAAATTTACAAATTTTCAAAGTCCATTTAAGTTTTGAAAACAAAATTATTTTCCATGATAGTTTTATCTGTGAGCAGTTACTAGTTAAACTAGCAATTACTAGTTAAACTAGTTTATATTGCTCTTAAAGTGTCAATTACGGGTGCACCTACCCTATAGAATTACAAACAAGGTGTGCCCAAGCATAGAACTATTTGTTAAATTTTAAAGCGAGAATTTTATAGATGTATACTACTTCATGAAAATGACCACATGCTCTCATTTTTCATGTCTATCATCAGAGAATTATATTTTAAAATGTTCCGAAATAGATGTTTACGTATTCGTGAGTTTTATCTTAATGGCAAGAATTTTATGGATAACTTATTTGAGATCCAGAATATGTGAAAAGAAAGTTTTGTTCCCTTATCTCGCATAAGTTACAAGAATTTTTGGAAAATGGTTTCCGATCTAGTATCTATGCTGAAAAAGCTGATACGTCCCAAATTTAGTGTTAGTTCCAGCAGTTTTGGCTAGACAAAATGTTGACAAACTAAAAAGTGACATTACTTTTTTGGTAAGCCTAATAACAGGGTGTCCCAGAAAGGTTTTAACGGACTTTAATTCGTTACCTATGCGAGATAAGTGGGCAATGTAAATTGAAAAATGTTAAAAATTATGTCGGAAAAAGGACTCCTTTAAGAAAAAATCATCTCGTTGGTTCTCAAGAAGTGACGCTTTTTAATTTTTTATATGACCCAAGTATAAAAAAATTCCTAATTAGTAAAATGTCCCCATACACCAAAAGATTGATTTACGAAATTTCTGCCTTTCATCATAAAACGTGTCAGAGATAACCTTAAAAGGATGATAATCGGGGGTTATACATGAACTTTAATATAATTGCTAAAGTGGAAAAAAATATTCTTTCGCAATATTTCTGTAAGATACCTAAAATGCAACCATCCCATGTTCCCTTCGTTCTATTTTTCCTTTCGAGAGCCATTGGAAAAGTGGTTTAAGTCAGCATATACACACATTCAGACCTCTGACAATTTTAAGGATATAATCCTCAAACTTTACACAACACCTCATTAGCGTATGGGGCATATTTTGCTAATGGGGGAATTTTTTTGTACGGGTCATATACAAATTTAAAAAGTAACGTTTTGTAAATTACATAAAAAAAAAATTTTTCTTAATCTCATTTTCGTACTTATTTTGAACATTTTTTCGAATTATATTGACCACTTATCTCTAATAGATGAAGAATTTGAGTCCATTACCACCTTATTTGCACACCCTGTATAATATGATTTACTTGCGCAAGGAAAAAAAAAATGTTGCACATTTGCTAGTGTGCGTTATTTTAATGGAATGAAATGATTATGAAAATGTAAAATTACCCAGCTTGATGCGTCAGTGACAAGGCGAAATTTACAGCAGATAAAAATTCTCTATTTTTAAATTAAATTTCATATTAGCAGGGCCGGACTGGACCGCTGAAATGGCCCGGGCGATTCCACCAGACCGGCCCCCAACATTAGTAGCTCAGCTATATGATATGGTAGAGCGGGAGATGCGAAATTCAGTTGAACTCTTTTATACTAATGGTAACGTTCTTATAACTTTAAGATATTCTGTACATCCAGTCACATGCCTAAATTGCAGAAGCTCACTTACAACTTAACTCGCTTATAGCGTCCTAAATGGTCTGTTCCCTTCAATGAGGTTAAAAGGAGTTCAATTGTATGTAGTATTAACCGAGAAAAATTATTTAACACTCAATATATTTTACTGAAGCTTTTTTAGAAATAATCTAAAGAAAGTATTTAAAAAAATTAATTCATTGATTCAGAGACATTTCTCTACTTAAAAAAGGAAAATACACTGTAATTTTTAAATTTAGTAGGGGGAGGCTTCAGAGACTTGAGCGTCCTCCGTGGATGCGCCTATGCCTAACATACCTCGATAAGTGTGAGAATGGAACAAAATAATACCGAGTTTCTAAAACAACAGTTTTTGCTTTGTTATTTAGTTAACCCTTTAACGCGCAGTGTTTCCGCTCTGGGAATACCGAACTCTGACGTTTTGACGTTGCCAGTCACGAAGAATAAATTTTATTTCCATAAAAATAGTTGCGAGTGACATAGCTCCACGAGAATCCTTTACTCTTTAGTACGTCATTTCCCGTGAAAAAAATTGTCACGATAATGTTTAACAGCACTGAAATCTGCTGAAAAATGGAAGAATGCGAGAACAGCCGGATAGATTGCCCAATGCTGAAAAGGGCAACCGTTGCCATCGCTCGACTTAACTACCAGCAAGATGGCGGATGATCGAAACGTTCGTTGCGTGCCACAGATCTAGAGACCTTTTTTGTCGACAGCTGGCTGTGCCGCACAGCGGTCGACAAAAAAGGGTCTCTAGATCTGTGGCACGTGACGAACGTTTCGATCGTCCGCCATCTTGCTGGTACTTAAGTCGAGCGATGGCAACGGCTGCCCCTTTTTCAGCATTGGGAAAGGGTTGCGCCTCAAAGGGTTAACCACCAATGAGTGAAGCGAACAATACATCCATAAAACTTAAAATTCATTATATAAATTTTAATTCGTATAATAAAATAATGATATAAGAGTATACATATAAAATACGTATAAAAAATATACGTATAAAAAAATATATAGCCAGTGAGCCAAAGGTGATCATAGTTAAATTTGGGATATTAGGTGATCATAATACAGTCGAACCTCGTTAGTACATCACTCTAGAAGCGAAGCCCCTTAAAAATGTTTTACTAAGAGGGCCTTCTGAAGCGGCGTGTATATTGAATGCATAACGAAATTCTGAATGTTCTCATAAGTGTGCCTATAATTAACTTACATTACAATTTAAATAAATTAGTAGAATAAGAATTTGAATTAATAAAATGGTTGACAAATTAAGGAAATTATAAGATGGCACGTTAGTACTTATAATCTAACTGTGTACAAAATGGCATATTTATCTGCCAACGTACGGAAGTGGAAACGAAGAAGAGTACTAGATGACTTCATAAAATTTGTTGATAAGGCAGCTATCTTCGTAAGGGAAAGTGCCGAGTCCTGCTCAACGAAAATTAAGTGTTTATGGTAGATAACCATACCAAAGAAATGAGATCGAGTTTGTATTTTGTACTCTTAAAAGTGCCGTCTTAAGCGGGATGGTTGAAAAAATAGCGACGCAATAAGCGGGGTGTCCGGCTTTTTCAACTGTCTATTGAAGGCAGGTGCGAATCGTCGCGTCAGCCTCGAATTGTAAAGTGCTTGTCTCAGGAGACCTGCTCGGGCCGGGTGCGGGTACAGGATTAATAAATCTTTTGTCAACGGGCCGGGCCGGACTTGTGTCCTGTGATAACCTTTTTTTTTTCCTTTTTCGCCTTCCTGCAACCCACGCAAAAAAGCGTTTTGAGCTTTTACGCCGTTTACTTTGAAAGACCTTTGCGCTTGAAAGTATTCAAGTTTTGCTGCCCTTAGAAAAGAATTTCATAACATAATAGTCCGTTTTTCTATTGTATACTATTGACCAGTAGTAGTAGCGGAAGCTGGGAGACTGAAGGTGCCTGGTTCGAAACCCGGTCGCGTTCGCAGACATAACCGTTTGGAGTTTTCCGTAGTTTTCTCCGAAACTTACGTAATACTACATTTCTCCGAAACTTACGTAATAGTACAAACTTACGTAAATGCGGGCTAGAACCCCTTAGAAAGACCCCCCCCCGGGGGAGAGCAGCCCACCCACAGGCCTAGATCCCTCGTGAAGATAATTGGCCTTAATTCCACAGCAGCAACAACAACCAATAGTGGCTCAAGACTTTGCCCGACGAGTGGGCCCCCAAATAATAAACCCTAACAGAAATGTTGAATTTTAAATTTGAATGCATGTACTTCTATTTGTACTATACATGACTTTTATCGTTTACATTATCGCTGATTTTAATATTAGTATTAATTTAATGTAGTAGTTAATATTAATAATTTTGCTTAATATAAAGTGTCTGAAAAATATTTATCGATTTATGCGGTCGTTTGTATATATTCTTTAATTTCTGGAATTTTCGAATTTTAATTTCGCAGTTATGGGATCGTTCTGGAAGGGTTGCACGTTTGTTTCGAATGTGTTATGGGCTTGGGACGGACCTTCTAGGACAAGAATCGTCGAGCTCGGGCCGGGCCGGGACTCAATTTTCAGGCCCGTGCAGATCTCTAGTCTCAATGCGTATTTTTGAAATGTTCTATGAAGCTCATTGCAATTTTAATCACTATAAAGACACTTTAGATACGAGAAGCATTATCCTGCATACAAAATAGAAAGCCTCGCCTCTCCTTTGCACATGTTGCACTGCAACCCTGTGGGTCGATGCCCTGTTTAGGTCCTCTGGCCTCTTCAGACCACAAAAAAAAAAAAATCTCACATGTCAAAGAGCTATTTCATATTATTTAGAAAAACCTATTACATTTAAAAATAACAAGTATAAAGTGTATTTTCAAATAAAAGCTTCATTCCCAATCACAGTTTCAGTAGTAAAAAAGCTGTTATCATCCATAAAGGAAGATTGAAAAGAAACTTTTGAAGGTGAAGGAAACCCTACAAGTTCTTTTCAGCTATTTGAATTTCGCAAATAAGCAAAAAATATTAACAAATTCGAATTTGGAAACTTCACTAGTATTCAAATACTATTTTGTGTAACGGCAAACAAAGATACAAATAACAGAAAACAAAAATAAAATGTGCGCGTCAGTGTGTAGGATTTGCACATTCACATGCATTAACAGCAATGGAAGGAAAAATGTTCAAATATTTGTACCAAATATTTGGACCGAAGAGGCTAGAGCATCGGCCTATGCGGCCCAGTCCGGCCCTGCATATTAGGTATGCGAGATCAAGTTTTATATTTAAAAACCGTGGAGATCATGTATTCTTTTCTAAAGTAAATATTGACTGGAAACCTAAAATACGGTATAAAAAATTGCTCATTTTGCTGAGTAGATTTGCAATTAGAGTAAAATTGAAACATGGAAATTCTTTACTAATTTCTTCAATGAAGGACGTATGAATAGAAAAACTTTCAATAACTATTCTTTGCTATTAATACATTACTTTTCCTCTAAATCTTAGCTGACGCCAAGTTGCTGGTTGTTAAGTCAGCCGATGGCAACCTGCACATTTTCAGCATTGGAGAATATTTGCCCAAAATTTACTTTAAAAAGTAATTTACACAAAATTAAAGAAATAACTATTCTTAAAATTACAGTTATATTAGCATAAATCTGTTCTCCCAAGATTATTCATATGCAGTTACATTTTCATTGCGAAAACATAATTACTTTCTTTTAAAGATGCAACATTTTACCCAAATTTTTGCCGATTTTTGTCGAAAAGATTGACACAAAAATGTACGTTTATTTATTTTTTTCTTATTTCACTTTTAGAGCTATTTAAATTATAGAAATACAGCTAAACCACACCGTAAGGAGTCGTGAGAATTTGTTGTTGAATATTATAACTCACCATGTAAAATATCAATGTTAAAATATTTAAAAAATTCCATTTCGTCTTGGGATCATGACCTGGGGTTTTGCTAGACAGCAGAAAATTCCGTGAGCAAAAAAACTCAAAACTGAAAAGGTGAGCCGCTGCATGCAAAATTGTGGGTTTTGCTATGTAAATTTGCCTTTAGAGTAAAATGGAAGTACAAAATGTCTTTACAAGTTCCTCAATGGACGCAATAATTTAAAAAAAAAATCAACTAGCTTCTTTGCTAATAATGTATGAATTTTTCTCTAAACCTACTTTAAACTAATAAACTAATAAACCTAATTTAAACTCTAAACAGGATAAATATTCAGAGACTTATCCAGTTCCATACCGATATAAAAATGAATAGCTGCAAATCAGAAATAGTAATACATATCAACTCTTGTGATCCATTACAGACACTAATGGATTCGATTTGGTTTGAGGGATTACGGACCATTATCTACTGGAGGGATTTTAGGCAAGGGGGGGGGGAATGGGGCCCTCTGTGTGGAGGGCTCTTTCTAAAGGATCCTAATCATATTTACACAAAGTTTTGGAGAAAAGCACCGAACACTCTGAACACCGAACACTATGTGAAATATAGGCTAGGTCGGAGGACGCGACCTGGGTTTGAACGTGTCACCTCCGGTCTCCCAGTTGGGAGCGCTATGCGCTCAGCCACTGTTGGAACGATGACTAATGGAACTCGTACGCTGTACAGGGATAAGAAAAATTGCTGAAAATTCCTTTAACGCAGGCAGTGGTTCTCTCCTGCTGGCAAATTCTTTAAAGCATGGATTGTTACTCTTTATTACTTAAACTATACCTTCTTGAAAACTGAAACAAGATTAGTAAATTTGATATTGTCCAATATAATCACATTCCTTATTTAATGCGATATATTTAAACTGCAATTCACTCCAATTAGTTCATTTACACCATCTAGAGAGTCCTTGTTCTAAAGTAAAGATTCTTCAAGTTTGTTTTATTTAAGTTTGTTTTACTGTTTGATTATTTATTATCATATGCATGCATAAATATTTAAATGCCTTCTTCCCCCTTTCCTTTCAGCTTTAAAAACATAAAAAAAACTTATCGTTTGGTTACAAAATTCTAATTAATCATTTTCAATAAAAAACTGAAGAGGAATGCCTATGATTTAATGGGTGTATCTATGCCAAATTTATATTTCGTATATATTTCAACTAATATGAATAAAGTATTAATTGAAATAAAATTTTTGGATGATGTGTATTATGCAATACATATCACTAATATAATACAATTGCTTGATTTCCAAAATAATTTAAAAATTAATTAATATTCTACATTTTATTTAAACCTGTTCCATCAAAGTGAAATTCACATATGCACTTTTAGGATACTTGTGTCAAATTTACATACTTCATAAAATGTATAAATTTTAAGCATATGGAGAATTTTACACTGCTGGCCACCCAAATTGCAACACCAAGAAAAACAAGAGATATCACAACAAAATTTATTGTGTAGATAACATGTTGACCAAGTAACAAATGATTAAATTTACAGCATTCTATGAAGCGTGGTTCCTGCCAAAATCAGTACCCAGAGTAGCCGCCGTTGTTGGAGATCACAGCTGCCACACGCCTCGGCATTGATTCAAAGAGACTTTGAATGTGTTCTTGGGGTACAGCAGACCAAGCAGCTTCCACACGTTGCCAAAGTTGATCTGGTGTGACAGCTGGGGATGAACTCTGGGTCAGTCGTTGAGCAACCATGGACCACATGTTTTCTATCGGCGAAAGATCCGGAGAGCGCGCCGGCCAGGGAAGCAATTCAATCTGGTGATTGACGAAGAACCCTTGGACAATGCGTGCCACGTGTGGCCGTGCATTATCCTGCTGAAATATGGCTGTTGGCAAGCCCTGAAGGTAAGAAAGGACAACTGGCTCCATCACCTCGGAGATGTAGCGCTGGCTGGTTAAAGTACCGGCAATGCGTACTAGAGGAGTGCGAGAGAGATATCCGATACCGCCCCATACCATAATACCCGGTGCAGGACCAGTGTGACGGTGCATAATGCAGCTGTTCAGCATCCTCTCTCCACGGTGTCTCCAGACTCGAATCCGACCGTCGTGGTGTTGCATACAGAAGCGTGACTCGTCAGTAAAGAGAATTTCATTCCATTCTGTCGTCCACATCCTTCTTTCATCGCACCATTGGCGGCGGAGACGTCTGTGGTTCCGCGTCAGAGGTAGACAAAGCAACGGACGTCTTGCGGACAGACCATTCTGCTGTAAACGACGTCGAATGGTACGCGCAGACACTGGATGATGCGTTACAGACTGAATCTGCTGTGATATGGTTCGTGATGTGACTGAGCGGTCCGTCACTGCCATGCGTACAATCTGCCTGTCATCACGTGACGTGGTGCACTGAGGTCGATGCGGTCGATCACGTCTGTCCGTCGTACCCTCCTGCACCCAACGATCACATATCCGCATCACAGTTGTTTGGTTTCGTCCAATACGACGACCGATTTCCCTGAAAGATAACCCACAATCTCGGTATGCCACTATCCTTCCTCTGTCAAACTCGGATACTTGATCAAAAGATGATCGTTGTTTCCTACGAGGCATAATTTATCGTTTTTTTGAAAAAAAAGCAAGAAAAACACAATTGCTGTACTTGAAACCGTCGAAATCTCCAAGCTTTAAATAGCGCTTTGAGGTGGCGCCACAGGCGCGCTTGATGTGCGTCTGCGCTGAAATTCTAATCATTTGCATATCTCACCTCAGCTAATGCATGTTGTAAATTTCATATTATTTGCATGCTTCCTTCAGGGTGTTGCATTTACGATGGCCAGCAGTGTAGTTTTAGCGCTTCGATGTTAAAACTGCAGTCTTATTAAATACTAGCTGAAGTACCCGTCCTTGACGGGTTAGTACTGAATGCAAATTTCCAAAAAGCAAGAACTTTCGTCAGCATTGTAGGAGTACACAGAATGGATGTAGTATGTTGCCAAAGTAAAGAAAGCGAAGTTATAATTTTTATGTATTGTTAAAATATTACAGGTTAGAGAGTCACTAAGTAATATCATTTCATTCGCTTTAGTCGTAATTATGTGATGCGCGAACGAATATTTACGCATATTGAAATAATTTTCGCAAAATCTCAAAATCTAATCAACATTTTTGAAAAGTTGAAGCCTAGAATTTAAGTTGAGTGACAACCTATCATGTCACCCAATTTCGTTTCATTCCCTGCAGTCTTTATTTCGTGATGCTGGAACAAAATTTCAGCATTTTAAAACGATTTTCACAAAATTTCAAAATGTAATCAAAATATTTTAAAAATTCAACGCCTATAAATTAAGATTAGCAACTACCTATCATATCACCAAATTTCGTATCATTCGTATTAGTCGTTATGTGATGCTTGAAGAAATATAAACGTATTTTGAGAGAATTTTCACAAAATCTCGAAATCTAATAAAAATGTTTAAAAAATTGGACACCTATAGTTTATGTTCAGCAACCATCTATCATGTGACCCAATTTCATATCATTCGCTTTAGTCGTTATTACGTAATGCGTGAACAAAGATTCACTCAGTTTTAAACGATTTTCGCAAAATCTCGAAATTTCATAGATTTTTTTAATTAGATGCTTATAGTTTAAGGTGAGTGACCACCTACCATTTCACCAAATACCATTTTTTCAACGTTGCAGTTATTACGTGATGTGCGAACACAAATTTACGCAGTTTGAAACGATTTTCGCAAAATTTCAAAATCTAATCAAGATTTTTTAAAACTTGGACACTTATGTTTTAAATTGAATGAACCCCTATAATGATACCAAATTTCGTTTCATTCGCTTCAGTCCTTTTTAGGTGAAGTGCGAACACAAATTTACGCAGTTTAAACGATTTTCGCAAAATCTAATCAAGAGTTTTTAAAAATTCGACGCCAGTGTTTCAAGTTGAGTGACCACCTATCATGATACCAAATTTCATTTCAATCGCTTCAGTCGTTTTTACTTGATGATCGAACACAAATTTACGCAGTTTGAAACGATTTTCGCAAAATCTCAAAATCCAATCAAGATTTTTAAAAAATTCGACGCCTATGTTTTAAGTTGAGTGACCACCTATCATGACATCAAATTTCATATCATTCGCTTCAGTCGTTTTTACGTGACGCTTGAACCAAAAAAAAAAAAAGCGACACGGACAGAATGACAGAACGACAGACAGACAAACTTTTTTTTGAGGGTCGCACCGGATTCCCAGGTGCTTGAAACTGATAGAAATCGCAAAATTTTTGAATTCCAAGAAATGTACAGACAAAAGTCTAATTTTATTTATATAGATATTAAAGCTAATATTATGAACAATTTTAACTTTAAATCATGTATTAAAACTTCTGGTGACTAAACATTTTACTTCTGGACCACAGTTGAAGTTCGGCTTCGGTGAACCCTTGAACTGTGGTCGAGGTCCCCGGTCCCCAATGGGAGTGGAGGGATTTGGAGGGGGAGAATGTGTCATGAACCTACAACCCCCTCCGAGATTTCGTTCTATAACTTTAGATTCGCATACCTCACGTTCAATATGCATTTTGAACAATTTATAGACCTATGTAAAATGTTGAATGGCTCCCTCCGAGAATTGAGCCTGGAGCCGCACTTGCCACCGCTGCAGTGCACAATCTAGAAGAAATGATTATTTGAAGAAAATTCTGCTTCAATGCTGACATCAAGTCCTTAATACAACTAAAATTTTCCACTATTATTTAATCTGCAAAATATGAGGAAATTCGGTCGAGGATATTAAAAATATTTCTTGTTTAAGAATTTTCTCTGGTTTCTTACCACTTTTTAAAGATGCTTACTCAATCACGAATAACAAAGTATTTATTTTTTTCAAAGGACAAGGAATAATTATACATTGAAAATATTTTACTCACATTTAAATTCCATGGAGGCATTTGCAGTCTTCTGTGCACAGCTGCTTTAAAAAGTTGACAGATACTCTCTTTTATACCTCGGGGGGGGGGAGGTTACAGAAACGCAGCTCGCTAGGTGACAGGACATCCGATACCAGCATCCAAGTAGTATAATAATCAAGCCATCTAAAAAATGAGAAAAAAAAAACATGTAAAATTCATCTACGATGTATTTTTAAATGTAAAGTTACCTACAGAGGGGATAATATTTATTTGTTAACACTTAAACTTTTCAGTGATTTGGATCTCCGCTAAGTAAAATTAAAAACATTCTTCTGCAAGCATTACAAGACGATATTTCAGTGTCATGGAAGCTAGGAAGATTTACAAAATTTGCAATAATTTGAGGTATTATCAAAAGACATACACGCCCCAAATTTTTTGGGGGTGGGTGGGGTGGGGAGGTGTTAGTCTGACAAGTCATTTACAATCTGATCTTTCTTCAACCACTCAACCAACCTGGAAATGTGAAGTTTCGAGATTTTGTTAATACATTTACAAATTACTGTATTTGTAACATCAGATATGTTCAGATTCATATGAAAGTTTATTGTTCAGCGTACATGAATTTATAAAAGATGTACGCTTTATAATCAATATTAATGTGCTATTGAGGAAATTTAAATTAAAATAGTTATTTTAAGATTGACGATTACGCTACTTTTAACTACATAAGAATATAACTTCTTATACTTGCTGTAAAAATTAAGGTATCCCATTTGTTAAACATTAAGCAGATCAAATGAATTTTTAAAGCTTAAATAAAATCGATGTCTCAAATTTATTACTAAAATTATTACCATAAATCGGCGAATGTGGCGAAAAAAAGTCTGCCGTTAATAGGTTAAATAAAGTGCAAATATTGGAAATAACATATTCGAAGTTAATGAGTGGGAAATCATAAGTAAAAATTTCTAAAACTTGCGTATTGATATACTATAACCACAGTAGTTTGCCCTCCCTCATTACATTGTCCAATATTACGGACTTGGTGTTTAAAATAAGAGACGAACCTATTACCTTCTATTCTGCTACAGAATCCTTTTACTTCCTTATGAAACAAGATTCTTCAAACGTGCAATCAAACGAACCTCATCTACTCAATTAGTAAAGTTCGAATTTACGACGACTGAGCACTCCGTGTTGACAAGATGAAGAATAGTGACGTTACGGAGAAAGAGTCATTCCGGATGAGTGTGATAATCTATTCTGCTCATTTTTGTCAACGAGAAGAAATTGATTTTTTTAACGTAAAGATTTGCATATAAAATCAGTGTTAGTAAAATTACACGACCGCGCATATAACGACTTCTTTAAGTTGATGAATTGAATTCCGGTATCAATTTAGAATCATCAACTACAATCATTGCGATTTTCCCTTTCAACATTTCATTTGAATTTAGAACAACTCATATTTTTTCTTTTCAAAAATGCATTGAAAATGTGGAACATTAACACATTCCATTGACACCCCCAAGCCGTTTGTGTGAAAATTAAATATTATCAGTTGTAAGACAGATATAGGAGAATTGACTAATGGTTATATATTTTTGCGATCCATACTGAAAGTGTCAGAACGAAGTGGTTTCACAGCGAACCATTGCAAGCTAAAGGGCCAGTGCATTGTACAGGAATCTTGTACTCTCTGTATTCAGAGAACACTTTAAATTCGTGATCGTATGCTGCCTGTCAGATAAATAATGACAGGTGAATGTGATGAAACACTTTGCATTGAGCGGAATTTTTGAAAGAACCTAGCAACAACCTTCTGCGTGGCAAGCAAACAGTTTTCGTAATGCATTTCAGTGGAAGTAACCCTAAAGTTTAACCCTTTATCAGGCAGTGGTAAAATACTTATCACCTACGGTCTATTAAATACAGAAATCAATTGTCATTAGTGAATTTTCTGATTTTTGTTCAGTTATATTGGATGTATATTTTTTCCATACGTCTAGATTCTAAATAATATTTGGCTTATGAACTTTTCTTTCATTCGCAATTTTAAGGAAAGCTCGAATAATTACTCGAAAATTGAGCATAAGAATCATCGCTTTTAATTATATATTTTTGCGTTTAATTCCGTGTACAAGCAGCAGGTAGTTTTCCGACTTTGATTTTGTGCATAACTAATGTATTCTCCTGCAAAATTTCTATGTTTGTTTAGTACTTGTTTCTCCAATTTTCACGTAGGATATTACAGTAGAGGGAAAATATATGAATTAATTCTAAAAAATGGGCCAGAAAAATTCCAAGTAATTTCGACTCTCTGCACATACCCTCGCCTTATAAAGGGTTAAACACCAAAAAGTTGTTAAATACAAACTGTTGAATTATTGGAGGAGATTGAATTTGTAAAGGAATCCTTCCACATGTATCAGGTTGTAACGAAAGTTTTCCGCCAATACTGCTTGAGTCAGCTCATGAGGCACTTGCGATTGAGCTTGCGCCTCAAGTTTATGTAATGCATAGCACGACTAATAGGCATGTACTGACGTCTAACACCTTAGCTAGTTCTCGAGTGGTTGAATACTGATCTTCTTCAACAAGTTCGCGCAGGTGGCCCTCATTAACATCAGTCGGCCGGCCACAACGCTCTGCTTCTTGAATCCTTGTTTTTAACTTTCAGTGCCAAACCTTCACAGTGTCATATGATAAAACAGTAGTACTTGAAGCTGTACACATAATTTGTTTACATTCTATAGTTGACTTTTTGTAACAGAACTGGAAGTAAATGATGGTTTGAATCTGGTAGCGTGATAGTTCCATTTCAGACACCTTGTACTTAAAGATAACGATTTTTTAAAAAAGATTTTACAACACAGTGTTCTAAAGCGAGTCTCTTTCTTTCAAATGCCAAAAATTGTTTGATAAAATATGAGCAAGCACGACAACGCGAACTTAGATTGTTCGTGTTGACCGCCACAGACGATATTTATGGTGGCGGGAAACTTTCGTTGCAACCTAATACTTTACGTTGGGAATATTGGGTGCATTCGTAAACGACAAACTCGTTGCACTAGTTTTCATAAGAAAACTGAATTGCGTGTATTTAGTGCTACCAGTTTCTCTTGCCTTTACGAACAACTTCAGTTTACTCAGTTTACTCGCGTAGGAGATGTGTTTGTTTACAATATTCGTGTGCTGTTAATTTTATCGAGAAGTTTTTAGTACATACGCAATATAAAATCAACAGGATTTAAAAAGAAAGAATGGCGATCATTGGAGTGCACTGATCAAAATTTAGAAATTTCAACTTAAACCAGCATTTTTTTTTTCAAAATATTTAGCAAGAGACGTTCAAATTTCGCTAATAACTGTTTAAATCAACTTCAATCTCAACACTAAAATATGCATGTTTGAATTTACCAAAATGAAAAATTCAAGAAAATGATTCCTTGGAAAAATTCTGTATTTTCGTTGCAGTTTCTAACGCATGCCTGAATTTCCTCCACAAAAAAATAATATTTGTAGCTTCAGCAAGCGTAAAATACTTTTCATAACATCATATACTTTTCCATAACAAAAACGATATTTTAAAACAACATCAACGTGCAGCAAGAATATCTTCTCAACAACTGAACGAACCTGCTCCGAGCTCAGTTTACTCCGTTTGAAACTAAACGCACTCAGTTCTGCAAACGAACTCTCTAGTTTTTAAACTGAATGCACTAAATTTCTTTTACGAACACCTTAGATAGAAACTCGCTGCACGAGGGTAACTTGTTTTGCGTTTACGAATGCAGCCATTAAGTTTTGAAGTAAATAAATATTATTAAAATAATGTTTTTACACATTTTTTTCTGCGTTTAATGCAATGTAAATTACGGTGACGGAATCTGAGCAAAAGGCAGCGCACTCAGTCGTCATTGAGATTGTAGAACTTCACATGAAAGTACTGTTGATGTTGTATATGTAAATCGGATTTGTGTGCTTGGCTCGAAATCCTCTTATAAATTCTCGTCGGAAGGACAACACAAGGAGGGTGCCCTCCGTGGGGATCTTTCTAAGTGGTCCTAACCCGTATTTATGCTAAGTTTCGGAGAAATCCTGGATAAATCCGAACGGTTAGATAGACGGACGTGCGATGGAACCCGAATCCGGGACCTTCACACTTCACCAGTCTACCATTTCCAGTGACATAACCACTGTGCCATGGTGAGGCTACTTGGGAGTGCTCTGAAAAAAAAAAAAAAAAAAAAAAAAAAGGAAGCCATTTTGTGAACTTGATTCAGAACTTTTCCACTTCTTGCTTCGATTCATATGTATAAATAGGTGCACTCATAAGTGAAGATAAAGGAAAAATTTTACCAGCCATACATAAGGGTTATTTGGTTTCACCTAAGAGCTCCCAGCAAACACACACAGGTTCTCTGAACGTCTATATGAGAAGTTGTTTCTACATATCATACGACTCATTTTTACGAAGAAAAAATACTTTAAATATCAAACTGACATAAGAAATTTGATTTACATTCGAACACATTTTTTTGGCAGGGTTTATCAGAGACATCGACGGGAATTCCCAGGAAATCGTAAATTTTGAATAACCCATTTGTGCCCAGATATTTTTGCGACTTTCCTCGATTTTTGCTAATACCAGGAATAATAGATAAATTTCTGATGTCAACTTCTTGAACAAGGGGTGCTTTCTTTTAAAATCAGTATGCATAAAAATTGAAATGTCTACATTCTACTTGTTGTTGTTGTTGTTGGAACATGTATTCGGATTTGTGTGCTTGTTCACGAGGAACCGCTTATAAATCCACGTCAAAGAAAGGACAAACACAAGGGGGGGTCAAATGCCTTGGGGGAGGACTTTTCTGGGTATCTAGCGCGTATTCACGTTACATCTGGAGAAAACCGCCCAAAACTCCAGACCGCTAGACCGACGGCCCCGCGAGAGGACAGAACCCTGTTCCTCCACTTGAGCCATCTCCCAATGTCAGTGGCTTTAACCACTGTGCTACACATTGGTACACTCTACTTAGTAATGTTAAAATACTTTGAGGAGTTGAGGTTCCATAGTCGTGAATAAAGGCTAGGAAAAATAAATAACGTTTTCGACTAATAGCGAAAATGCCGTCCCAAAAAAGGGACACTAGGCATAAATGGGTTAAGATGAGATTCCTCAAATGCCATGACTGGAGAAATTCCTTTCACAGCAATCTTTGAGTTCGTGTATGTTCTTGACCTTCTCGCAATATTGGGTGCGTGTTCGTAAACTCATCAACTTGCGCCACTACTTTTCGTGGAAAAACTAGCAAAACCTAGAACAGGTGTGATGATGTTGTTCTTATTGTTATTGTGAACACGTATATCGGATTTGTGTGCTTGGCTCGAAGCCCGCTGATAATAAAGGTGTGATTAGTGGTCTTATTTTCTTTCGAGTTTAAGAATCGATTCAGTTTCTCAGCCTGAGTAATGCTTTTGTTTACCAGAACGTCCTGGGAGTAATTGTAAACAAACAATCGAAAACTGAATCAACTAGCTCCTGTTTCAGTTGATTTAGTTTTTCAACTAACAACACTCAGTTGACTTTAAGAACGTTAATCAACTGGTTTAAGCTTGAAAACAGAGTATAAGAGCCTTAACCCATTTATGCCTAGTGTCCCTTTTTTGGGACGGCATTTTCGCTATTAGTCGAAAACGTTATTTATTTTTCCTAGCCTTTATTCACGACTATGGAACCTCAACTCCTCAAAGTATTTTAACATTACTAAGTAGAATGTAGACATTTCAATTTTTATGCATACTGATTTTAAAAGAAAGCACCCCTTGTTCAAGAAGTTGACATCAGAAATTTATCTATTATTCCTGGTATTAGCAAAAATCGAGGAAAGTCGCAAAAATATCTGGGCACAAATGGGTTAAACTGAAACTAGAGCCTCGAGAGAATTCCGCGAAATTCTGCAGTTGGTTTACTGGGGATCCCCCCCACCCCTCCCCCCCCGCCTCATCATGGCACAGTGGTTATGCCACTGGAAATGGCAGACGGGCGAAGTGTGAAAGTCCAAGGCTCGGGTCCCATCGCGCGTCCGTCGACCTAACATTTTGGAGTTTTCCGTGGTTTTCTCCGAAACAGCGTAAATTCGGGTTAGCACCCCTTAGAAAGACAATCACGGAGGGCACCCCCCCCCCTTGTGTTGTCCTTCTGACGAGGATTTATAAGCGGGCTTCGGGCAAAGCACACAAATCCGATATACATGTTCACAACAACAACAACAACGAGCCACCCCCCCCTCCCCCTCGATACATAAAATCGTTTGTTAGAACCCCACATAAATAAAAAATAGAAAAAAAAACATACATTTCGGGTTGTACAAAAGGTCCACATTTCATCAGTTGCAAGAATGCCGACCACACACAGGCAGGAATACAGAGAAATGAGAGTAGAAAATAGAAGACGAGGAGGATGAGTAGAAAAGAGGATGCTCTGAATTCACGTTTGAATGTGAGCATGGGGTTTGAGATCAGATAATAGATTTATCATCCGAAGTTAAATGGCTATAATGTTAATCTCCTTTCCAATGATCAGGTTTCTTTGTTGCAGTAACAAATAAAACAAACTTTGGATCAATAGCAATTATTTCATTTGATTTTGTACAATTACAACTGACAGTTCTACTTAAATAAGAGAGTTTGTGTCACAGATACATTAACTACATTTTTTGGAGCATTGACTACTTTGCTTGGCACGCCGGTTGCACAGAGCGCAGTTTATTTCTAAGCATCTCGACGTGAAAAGTTCAATCAGACTTGTAAAAATTTGAAGCGATTTATCAGTTTAACGTAGTGTTTGTATTAACCCATAGAGACAGCACATTACTACTCCGGAGAGATGTAAAGCTCCCTTGCAATTCAAACCTCTTTTTTAAGCTATCTAAATATTTACAAAAAAAACAGCAATTATCAGAACTATGAAACCGAATATCTATGTTGACATCAGTAATCAGATGGGGTGCGGCGGGGGAGGGGGTAAAAAAGTTTTTTAACAAGATGATTGAATTCCACTGGTTTTTATTTATAAGCAACGATTACTCAGCAAATTAATAAATGAATGGTTTCTTTAAAAATATTATTATGTAATTATTATATACAAATTTATACGTTGAGGTTTTTTTTTCCATAAAATTATTATCTAGATAGATATATAGCAATATATATACGGTGGAACTCACTTATACAACCAAAAATATTCACACACACACACACACGGTTGAGTATGTGTGAGTTATAAGAACTTTTCCCAAATTTGATCAAATATTTTAAGTAAAAAACGTCTTAAACAGAAAAGCACTAAGCATAAATGATAAAAAATATAAACATATTTATTTTATAAAGGATATCTGAAGTATTATATTATAGTTTCACCGTTTCTTAAAATGAAATTTAAAAGTTCGAACAGGAGTGTCATGTAATAGCCATCCCTGACTTAGCGTCCATATGAGCTAATGATACAAATGGGTTAAAAATATTAAAATAAAAATACTTTTTAAGTGTAGTTTGTCAAATTCACTGGTATAAGAAATTAAGAGAATTTGCAGACTTGGTCGATTATCTCTAGATCTACTGGACCGATTTTAATGAAATTTGATATGTACTGTACATACATTGATACAATACAAAACAACTAAACATTCAATAATTGTAATACACACGTAAGATCGTGCGTAACACACGTCGGAGTCGAAAGGTATGAAACAGCGATTGCAGAATAAAAAAAATTGGGTTAATAGGGGGTATGATCCCCTTTTACAGATATACAGGCCTGGCAGTGTGATTTCACACTTGAAATAAGACAGTTTATCATTTCCAGTAGCAATTGGTCCCACTTGTTCAGCAAAGCTGTTTTCATTCCCCAGATGGTTCTCGGAGGGGGATTGAGAGTTGCAATTGCCCCCCCTCCCTAGAGCATCCCAGACATGCTCTATAGTGTTAAGGTCTGGAGATCTGGCTGGCCAATCCATCCGGCGCATATCCTCACTCTCTAGAAATTCGTCGACCAGAAGAGCTCTATGTGGCCTCGCGTTATCGTCCATTAAAATGAAATCAGGGCCAACTGCACCCCTGAAAAGGCGAACATAGGGCTTCAAGACCTCTTCCCTATGCCTTACACCAGTCCAAGTACCTCTTTCAAAGAGATGGAGAGGTGTGCGGCCATCCAACATGATACTTGCCCAGACCATTAAAACTCCTCTGCCATAATAGTCGATTTCGCGGACACTAGAGGTTAGGTAGCGGATACCTGGTTCTCTCTATATGAACGTACGGCGAGAATCGGTGTTTGGGCAGAAACGGGACTCATCAGTTAAAACAAACAGTGGCCCATTGATCCATACTCCAATCTGTATGCTCTATGCACCATGCTAAGCGAATTCTCCTCTTCGTAGAATTGAGCGGAACACAAACAGCAGGTCTTCTTGCAAACAACCCTCTCTCGTGAAGTCTTTTGCAAACAGTCTTCCTTGATACATCCTGTGGCTGCCTACAAGTCACGAGAGAGCTGAGAAGCTGTAGCACTCCTGTTATGCCTCGCTATAATGGACAAATGGCGATCTTCTCTAGCCGTCATGGTCACTGGACGACCTTGCCCAGGATTTCTCTCGATGGATCTGATATCTTGGAACTGTTTCCATAAGTTGCACACGACGCTAGGCGTTAAATTGAACTCTATACAAGTGTGGCCTTGAGAATCGCCTGCTTCTAGCCTCATTTTTACAATTTTAACTCTCTGAGCGTTTTGGAAATGGGCAAAAATGTAAAGTTGTGTTCACAGTAAAATTTTCACGCAGCTTTAAAAATATATAATAAAAAAAAATAAATTTTTGTTAGGAAGATTTGTTATTATTAAAAAATAAGCTCCCAAATTGCTTACAAATTTTAATATCAAAACATATTTTATGATACATGAGTGCTATAAATAATATAAATTATAGATGCATTGTAGTGAAAACTGGAATGAAGTTCACGGGATTTTACGTCACAACCGCTTGTAGGGCTAAATTAACCGATTGCTGCAAATAACAGCAAGAAATTTGCCGAGATGTGTTAGCGAACTTAATGCGTCTTAACTTATGCGCACTTATAAAGTCGGTTTCTCTACTGGCTTCGCCTACACAGACGTGTACGCTCGTGCGTGTATTTGACGTACAAGATTAGCATTTTTGTCTCGAAACAGTGGTTTTACTTCCAGTTCAATTCTTTTCGTGAAATTTGATAAAATATACAAATTCTCTTAATTTATTCCACCAATGTGTATGAATTTTAAAATTCAATTTAGGAAATCTTAAAAAAAAAATTGCATTGCGAAAGCCAACAGCGGACAAAAATGGTTTAAAATACTTGTGAGAGTAAAAGGGACCCCAAAGTTATTGCCCGTGGGCCCCATCTAAATATGGTCAGACTTTGGACTTACCGTACCACCTTTCCTCTGTTTACTTATTATTTTTATGTCTTCTACTCTTCTCTCTTTTCTTTCTTGTTTCGAATTTTCTTTCTTTATCCTCTTCTTTGTGTGTTTTGTATATCCCTCATGCTGTCCTAATTTTAAATGTTGCGTGTTTGTGTGTATTGTAGAGAGCTGATAGCGTATTGCTGATGGTAATATTTCCGATATCGCCAAGCTGGGTTCAATTTGAAAGATTTCCTTCTGACACATAATTTGCCGATATTTCACCAAAAACCGACAAGTTTGAGAAAGTTTGCGAGGTTTTGGGGATAGCCAAAGTAGCAATTGACGAGAGACTTTCAATGAACAGAATGTATCCATACACCTTAATGTATTTAAAGTCACTTGACTGACCCTGCAAATAAATTACCCAGTCGATTGCAATCAAAAAAGAGATGCACAGTTTGATGATACATTACTACTAAATACAAAATTTCAAAATTCTACAGGTAAAAAGTTTTAAGAGTTATGCAAAATACGAAATAATTTATGGCGCAAAATTTGGCAAAATTTCGGCAAAACTCGACAAGGTTGACGACAAATGGCGAGATTTTAGTCATGGAACAACAATGACTGACTATCACCAAATTTGGTGATATTTCGTCCAACTCGTCAAGGTTGACGACAAATGACGAGATATTGGGCATGGACCAAACAATGTTTGACTACAGATGTAATACATTAAAGATGACCATAGACATTAGTGTAGTGAAATTCTTTTGGGTGGTCCTGTAAATAAACTCTCCAGTAGATTGAACCAATAATCGAGCAACTAGATGTTACAACAATCTTATACATGCCATTTCAATATTCTAAGACTAATAGTTTTTAGATTTGAGAGGTACACCAAAAGTCGCCAAGCTTAGCGACATTTGGCTTAATTCTTGAGGGCGGCACGTGACAGTGGTCGGACCATTACCTAATTATATGGTAGGACGGTATTGTGCTTGAAATGGATGAATGTCCCAAAAATTGCCATCTACTGTAATGTATCGGAAATCTTTTGAGTGTTCCTGTAGCAGCACTATAAATGATAAAGACACTTTTTTTGATGGAGAAATTCATTTTGTAACCCTTATAAACATACATCATTTTTGAGTCGTTTGAAATAGCCCAATACCTCTAAAATAAGCTTTAATGAATTTCGTCCCATAGAACGTAATGTATTTAGAATCTTTTGGGCGGCCTGTAGATAAACTATCCAGTCGAATGGAACCGAAAGGGGCGGTGCACAACTATATGTTAAAACAATACTAAATAACATATTTTAACATAAATAACATAACATAATTTTAATAATACACAAGTTTATAAAAGATTGTTCGCGAAACTTTTTATTAATTTAGGTACATAGAGGAGAGGAGTGTATTATGGAATAGTGGGGAAATATGGAATACCGAGTTTTTGGCTCTGTTAGTTGTTATTGCCACAAGTTAATACCATGAACAACTCAAGAAAGATTCCCGGCTTACAATACAGTAAGAGTTGACCGCTCTCTGTTGCCGTACCACTCGCTACAGAACAAAGAATGTTTTGTGATTTTCAAGAGTTTTTGTAGATAAGTTTTCAAACATTTTAACTTACTAGTAAACACGTGACATGAACATTGATGTTACGCATAATGTACACTAAGAGAATGGTAGTTTGTTCTACTGTGGTTATTTTTTAGATGACAGTGTTTTGCCAATTAGTTTTAAAGGTTCGTTTTCCGAGATGGCGTGTCAGGTATTATGGAATACTGGGTAATATTGTAATGGATTTCATGTCATCCACTAAAGACCCGGAAAACAAAGACACTGAATGCATCTTTTGTCACGAAAAATTCTCTAATGATCAACGACGATAAGTTTGGATTCAAAGATCCAGCTGTTCTCTGTGGACTCACCATGACTGTACCGGAGCAAAGAAAGAAAATTATATCTAAAACTTTTCTAAATCGACTCGAAGCAGAAATGACTCCAATATAATGATTTGAACTACAAAACATAAAAATTTGTTTTATAGTAACAAATAACTATATATGAAGCAATATGAATTGCTTTTCATCGGTTTAAACCATCTATTCCATATTACCCGACTATTCCATATTATACTCCATTCGTAACTTTTTTTAAAAATATTTTTTTCTATAACAACAAAATAAATTGTGTATTTCTTTGCAATTGACATTTCATTACGATTCATTATAGCATGTACTCATGCTGTTTTGGGGGATTTTATTTAAAAATCTATGAAGTTACAGTTAGAAATGTAAATGGTATTCCATAATCACCTCCTCTCCTCTACGTATTATTTCGGCGGTCCGCCAACACGAGCGATTTTTCCCAAAGATAAATGCCGGACACATAAAACTATTGATGGTTCGGAATATGATTGGCAACAGTTTGGCAGCACATTTGACGAAAAAATAGTTTGGCAAAGTTTCAACATTCTACGTCTAATAGTTTTTGAAATATACGAGTTTAATGAATTTCGGCCCGTGGAACGTAATGTATTTCGAATATTTTGGGCAGCCCTGTAGATAAACTATACCGTCAAATGGGACCGAAAGGGAGGTGTACAACTAGATGTTACAATAATCCTAAATATAAAGTTTCAACATTCTACGACCAATAGTTTTTGAGATATGCGAGTTACATACATACGTACGAACGTACAGATGGCATGCAAAAAGTTGTCAAAATAGACTCTCCGTCGGTCAAAATCAGTTGCAGACGCGTTTATATGAACGTACATGCTATCTTACGATGAGATGCATCGAAAAAATTCTTAAAAGTAAATTTAGAAGTAGTTAAAATCGTTTTTTTTCGTGGAAATTTAGCCCCCGAAATTTTTAAGGATCCTTATACTCCGTACAAGCAAGGAAGTAATAATGAGATGGTAGAGTACAGGTCAGACTGAATGTAGTTTGACATTGCACTGGCCATCCAGTCTAAATTCATCACCTCCAACTGAGTAACTGGAATGGCTATTTCTAACGAAGCAAAGTATTCATTACAATTCTCGTATTTGCAGCTCCCAATCTCCGCTGTAATGAGCAAATTTGGTCGGTCCCAAGAGCGTTCAGAATAGAGAGAGTCCACGGTATTATTAATTTTCGTAATCATATTTTTGAGATTATTTTACATTAATTTCTTACAATTTCAGATCGGACCAGAGAAAGGAGTCATTCATTTAGCTACAGCAGCTATAGTGAACGCCTTGTGGGATTTGTGGGCCAGAAAAGAAGGCAAACCTTTATGGAAACTGCTGGTAGATATGGTATGCGTTGTATTTTCAGTTATAATATTGTGCCTCTTGTATTTAATTTTCTGAGGAACTAAAATATAACGTAAATTACGATTTTCGAAATCAAATTACTAATAAAAATATGCAACTTCTTTTAAGAAAAGATATGAAACGTTGTGTATGACACCCATTTCATCTCCTTAAATCAGTTAGAACATCTAGTTTGACAATGAATGTGAAGTAAATTTAATAATAAGATTCATAAATTCGACTTTACATAGTATATTTATAACTTTATGTGAAATGTTGATAGTCTAGCTGCAATGTTGTAACAAATGCATCTAATTACTTTTATTTTATAACGAGTGCAAAACTATTTATAAAAAATGCAAAAGTTGCAAAGTACTTTTACAGTGCGTGTTTAGCGCTTATATGTTGAAATGAAAATCATGCAAGTGTTGCCGAATTTTTGGATACATACAAAAAGAAATATATGATCCAATTAAAATAGAAATAGTATTTTATAGAAAACATTTCCCAGTTCACCGTTATTAATTTATTACTGTTATTGTAATTGTAGTATTTTTATCAATATGCACAGTATTTATCTTCTGACGTTATTGCCATTGTAGGATGCTGAACAGCTGATTTCGACTATAGATTTCCGATATATGTAAGTTCTAAAACTTCCAATTATTTTCAAGCTTATCGTATGTATTCTATAACAAGTTTTAAACTGATAAAAATGCTAAATGGAATACGATATTAACATTAAAACATTCATTGTTGCCAATAAATAAATAAATAAAATAAAAGCATAAGCAGCATTAACCTCGTTGCTTTATGTTTTCGGTTTTTGCATATATATCTTGTATTTGTAAACTTAACTAAAACTACTTCTTTACGCTATTAGGCGTCCTAAATTTTGTCATTATGTGTGATTTGTTCATAATGCTTCGATAATGTCTGCTTAAAGATAAACGATAAGAGAATAATTTAATTTCAAACAAGTAATGATTCAGCTCATTATAATTTTTAATCAAGTATGCTGTTTAATGATCGCAAAACTTGCAGTTTTCAGCAAATTTGTTAATGAGGGACCTTTGCCCAAGTTTATTATTGAAGCTTGCTTAAGATCAGAAAGTAATATGCAATCCATTTTTATTCTAAAAAGGATTAAGTTCATTTAGAAGTATAAATACACTAAACGGCATTATCGTATAAATAAAACAATGTAGTTAAATATTATAAAAAAAGCATCATGCATTAAAAATATCACAGAAAACAGCTACAATCCGTTTTTGTTTACGAGAATCTGCGTATTTACGCATTCACTAGATCTGCTTTGATTTAATCAAAATAGAGTTTAAAAGAGATTCAATTAAGCTCTTAGTACCATTATGAATATTTTTACGGCAAATAACTTATTTAATTTAATAAAATTTAAGAAAATTCACACTTCAAATCTGATTTATTTTCTCTATAATATTTTCTATAACTCTTCAAATAATCTTTTTCTTTTTTAAAAACACTTTTTAGAACCGATGCTCTAACAAAGGAAGAAGCTTTGAGTAAGTGAATGCTAATTACTTATTCCAAAAATTTTATCAATTAGTGCAAACATAAAAAATAATTAAAGACTTGGTAAAGCAGCACACATAAAAATAGGTATTTATAGTCAAAACGGTCGTTTCCGGTGGTAGAAAAGGTCCATCCTTCTTCAGTTTCAAAAAAGTTCCACCTTCTACAAATGTTAGAGTTCTAAACTTTCTAGTTGTGTGGATGGTGATTTTGTTTTTGTTTTTGTAACTAAAGAAGGGTGGACCTTTTGCACCACCTGAAATGATCGTTTTGCCGATAAGTGCCTTTTTTCACGCGTGCTGTTTTTGGCTGTTTTATCCAGATAAATTTCTGAAATTTATTCGATTTTATTTCAGAAATTTATCACATGTAACGTGAATACGCGTCAAATCTCCTTAAGAAGTCCTCTACCCAAGGTACCCCTTCTTAGGCAGATAGCCCTCGAGTAGCTTTGCCTTAATACACAATACAATACAATACAATACTTAGCTACGACCCTTGTTACAATAGTACTGACGACTGTGTTTCAGTACTTTCTAGAGGACTATGATCTGAATTTACATTTTTTTTTTGCACATGTTATTTATTCACAGGATATTTTGTATATTCAAAAAATAATTTTGAAAAAGAAACTATCTCTTTTATTTTAGTTTTAAATTTAAGTGTTGAAAATTCAAAGACTATGCAAATTAGCTTCATTTTTGAAACTCATATTTTAATGTTACAAGACCTAACATGAATTAAATTAATATAATTAGTACAGAGTAAAAATTGGAACAGACTTATCAGCACACAGATAAGTGCAGATAAAAATACTTTCGTTACTTATTGAAACTAATCTGCATAAAATTTTATTCAAAAACCATAAAATTGTGCTTTTGGAATTTTCTTTTAGTCTTCGGAATGACTTTTATGCATTTCTTAGAGAAAAAAGTATTTAGACTAGTTTTACAATACTTTTGAAATAAATTTATAAAAAAGTTTCAAAGCTTTCTTTATCAATCCTGTTTTGTAACATATTTGCTTAAAGAATTTGATGTTAAGATTAATTAAAATACTTACCATACTACAAAGCATTTTACTAAATACATAGTTGCATAACAACTGTTTCATCGGCAGCAGGAAAAAAAGTTCTGGCGATAAGTATGCATAAAACACATAAAAAAATTCTTTCAAAACCAACTGAAAAATGATTTTAGATCGTACTTTCCATTCGTCTTAGCTTTTTTTAACTCTCCAGCACTTAAGAATATTCACATCAATTTTCATTAAAATATCTAATCTTTTTGTTTTTTATTTTGCAGAAATTCTTAAAGATCATGAGAAGGGAAAAAAAGAAAGAGGTAAGTAATATATTACTTAAGATTAATTAAGATTTTTCCAATGATGCGGGAAACAGAAAAAAAAGCATAAAGTCTAATTAAAAAAAAAAGTGTCATCTTCGAATGCATTTAACACGTGTTTTTAAATCTGATGCAAGATTTATTTGGGTTTGTTCGTGATGATGACAGAATATTTCATTATCAGAACGAATAATAAATTTCTTTCTTAGAAATTGGCAACAAAATGAAAAAAGTAATCAATTCGTTATGCAATATTTTATCACGTGAGGCGTATTTTGTTTTATTCTTCTTATGAAAGAAGGGAATGTGTGTGTGTTTGTGTGGATGGGGGGGGGGGTTCTGGCCTTTTCTCAAAGACGTGGGTAAAACCGGAAAAATTAAACTTCATTATTCCAAAGAGCCCTGGTTTTCTGTGAGCATTTCAAAATTGTCGTACTATTGAATAAACTACAAAATAAGTTTATTATCAGAGTGCGTAAAGTCACTGTTTGTGTACCACTGATGGTTCATATTTATTATATTGAAAGAGAAAATAAAAAACAAAGTAAGGTAAATCTTGCCATTGATTATAAAAACCGATTATAATATGTATACATGCAGAGGTAAAGGTTTAGAAACTATTAGGAGAGGTACATTCGATAAACAATGAAACATTAAATTTATTTAAACCACTCAATTTTTCACTGCAAGAGACAGAAAGAATAATAAGAGGAGTAAAACAATAAGAAATTTGAGAAATTTTAATAATTTCAGTTTAATTATTTTATTGCTATTTTGTTTACTGCCTATTAGCGATTGCCACTTACTATCAAGTATATGGGTTATGCTTTTTTCCATCTTTTGTATCATTCCACCAAATAGTTATCGCTGAAACTGGGTCATAATCATCAATGGACACTTCATTAAATTTTACCATCATTAGGCCAACTAATGACTCTTCTTGAAGTGATAAATGAAAAGATGTTTTAATTCTGTTCATTGCAGAAGATCTTCATTCGCATGGAACTGTGTTGACAGGAACTAGCTGGATCATAAGTTTTAAAATCTGAGTGTGTACCTTCCTGTTTCTTTTCCTTCTGCAACTAATCAGTCATCAAGAATTAAAAAGAAACTCTTTCTCCAGTGATTTTAATTAAGTTTGCAGGTGTAAACTTTTGACCTTGAATATTCTGCTGAAGCAGTATCCGTATCAAAACTTGGATGGAGGAAGAGGGCTGCAAACTCGGACATGTCACAAAGTACTTCGCGTATGTTGAGCGTCACTCGCCATTGTGGCCAGTGGACCTAAAATTTTACCAGCCAGTAAAGATTGTTTAATCGCCATTTGCCGAGTGGCGACCGACATTCGCGATGGCTATTTAAGATATATATTTTTAATTTTTTCTTGCTCACTGGAAAACACCTAATCAGTCAAAATAACTCTAAATGTTGGCTTTTCCTAAAAATTTCTTCTTTATAAAATTTCACGATAAAAAATGTTCAAAACCTTAAAATTAATACATATTCGTGTGTGTATTGTCCATACATTTATTTTTATGTAATTTTTTTGTATAAAAAATAGGCATTTTTATGACCATTTTCTTGAAAAATAATACATCTTTTAAGGTGTTAAGAGAAAATTATTATTATTTCTTTTCAGATATCTCTTTCAATCACGGCTCTCAGAGCGCGATCTACGTATATACAGGGTCTCCCTAAAAGGTGGTGATGGGCTTTAATTATTTATTTATTAAAGATAAGCGGGCACTGCATTTTACAAAAATGTTCAAAGTAAGGCCGGAGAAAAGACTACAAAAAAAAATGCCTCATTAATTTTCAAAAAATGACACTTTAAAACTTTTATATGACCCCATACAGAAAAATCCCCAATCAGTAAAATGTGCCCTATACACTAATGAGGTGAATTGAAAAATTTACGAATTATATCCTAAAATATGTCAGAGATATGAAAAGAAACATATGCCGATTTACATCACTTTTCATTGGCTCTAGAAGTGAAAAAATTCACATCGAATGATCACGTTTCAGGGGTCGTACGGAAATTACGAAAGGAAATATTTTTTTTCCACTCTAGCAACAAAAGTTTACATTCAAAATCATAACTATAGCCCCTTATGTATGAAAGCTCAAAGTGCAAAATTATGACCAAAATCGACATTTCTGAGCATTCCCGACTCTTGCACTATGCTACACAGATTATTCATAAAAGTCAAGCTTCAAGCACTATTCCCTCAGTTAAATCGACTTCCATTTGACCTGTGAATTTCAATTGATTGAAAATTTTAAGTCTTTCTAATGTTGATGGCGTGTACTTTGAACTTCAGAAATGAGATAAAGTTCATAGTATTACTGAATTCAGTAACAAACAATAATAATAACAATGCTAATAACAAAATGATAAAAGTAGTAAATAAAATCATTTCTCTTTGGCCGTATCCGAGATTTATGTTTTTAACAACAACAATATTAATTAAAATAGTTTCTCGATGTCAAAAATATCGATTACTGTCAGGCAAAAGTATTCGAAGTGGTCGAATATTTAAATAAATAAAAAAAGAATAATCTACTTATGTATCAAAGAGAAACAGAGGCTAGGTAATGAACAAAATGAATTTTTTTGTGAAAATATCTTTTTTTAAAACATATATTTTTCTTCCCTTATCTTAAAGAACAATTGTGAGCCATGTAAGCAAAAACATTCAAGATTCCGAACACGAATTTACGTAAAAAAGAAAAGAAACAAGAATGATTATTTTTTGATGCAAATCTAAATTATTCATATAATTTTTTTTCATTAATTTCTTTTAACTGAGAAGTAGTTTTTTGTTTGTTTGTTTGCGCATGTTTTTCATGAAATTTCTTATGCGTTTTCCAGAAACTGCACTTGTTTTTCTCAATATATGAACTGTTCCTTCCAATGTTATTGGATTATTGTAACGAAGTTATTTTAATATTTAATACATAGACAAAAATACCATTTTTTTTCTTTTCTTTCCAGTTTTATAAGGAAAAAAAAATTCAAAATGTCAAGGGTACACCGTGTTTGTTTTATTTATTTATTTTAATCTTTGATTCCATGTAGGATTGTATCGTTATTCGAATAATCGGCTTATACAGGACAGTGAAAACATTATCTATTTATTCGAAAAACGTGTTCAGAGATAAACGTATATAAGTCTTTGTTTAAGTGTATCTTTAGGAGATGCATCACAAAAATACTGTTTATAAGCGTGATAACAAATTTTTTGAACTCAGCTTAGCTTCTGTGCCTCACATTTGAATATTTTTCATTAACTTTATATTTACAGATATAGGAAATAGACTTGACTTAAATTGTGCGTTCGAGTTATTTAAAAAGAATGTAGGGCAAACCTATGAGTGAGTAAACACAACCTTCAGTGAATAAACATTGTATTTTAAAAAATGTTTTGAGTAACTCCACTCTAAACACTCGATCTTTACCAAGCGTTTAAAAATTTAATTGAACTCAATTGAATGTAGTGTTTAGACGCTAGAGCTTCAAATAACTTAAGTTTATAGGCCGCGATGTATAAGAATTTTTTTGTAGTCCTGTAAAGAACTGTAAGGCCTACGTACTCCAAGTCTATACAGCATCTAAGACAGTGATCTATATATAAAATGCGTACCTAATATGATTTCAATCGAATGCACCCTATGGAGTATACCCTATGGTATGCACCCTACGGTAGCGCGCTTTCAAGAATTTATAAGGGATTTTATTACAACCCTGTACAAAAAATATGTGCCTTACACACACCTAAATCCATACAGTTTGTATGACAGTGACCTATAAGATACATACCCAGTTTTGACGCATTCGAATGCACTATTTAGACAATAGCACACTTTAAATTATTTTTCGTCCGTAGACCGTAATGTACAAGAATTCTTTCTTGACACTCTGTGAACAAACTGTCAGATCCACACGCCAAAATCTATGCAGGTCAGGTGACTGTGACCTGTAGTATAAATGCACATTTTGCTTTTAATCGAATGCGCCGGTTACATTCAAACACATTTTAAATAATTTGCGTTTTTAGGCCGTAATGTATAAGAATTATTTTTTGTAGCCCTGTACAAAAACTGTGTGTCCTATACACACCAAAATTATTACCGGTCATTTTATACATATATACATACTAAATTTATGATCAATCAAATGCACCGTTTAGAAGCTATCATGTTCACTGACACACACACACACACACACACACATCACCGTAAAAACAAAATAAATGAATTCAGAAGACCTAAACGTGTAAATACATCAAACTATCATAATATTTTTTAATATATAAGTCGAATATATTTTTTAAGGTATAAGTCGAATATATTTTTTAAGGTATAAGTCGAATATTTGCATAATTAGAATGCTTTCTTGACATGGTACTTGCTGTGAAAGTGGATTGTCAACAGCAATCTCCTTATATGCAATATGAAGGTATTTCCTGCTTAATTATGTATCTCTGGTAGATTGCGTTCCCCTTGAAAAATAATTATTCGTTGATTTGTATTCTGTTCATTTACTGGGTATATTATGCAATTCCAGTAAATGAACATACACTGCCAATGTCTGTTCATTTACTGGCCTTGCGTACTATATTTTACTTGAGCCCTGAAATAAACTAAATCCAATAACTTATACGCAACACCATTTTTTAAAATATAAGTTACACAGAATAAAAAATTGCGTTTACACAGATGAGTACAAAAAGCTACATTAAAAAAATATGATTTTTTTATCACTTCGGCAACTCTGAGAATTAAAGCACCTCGTTTTAATAGCAGAAAATATTATCAGTATGTGTTATGACCAAATAACCGTAGACGGGCATAAAGGGGCAGAAGCCCCCCCTCCCTTCTCCCTCAAAGGTGAGGGGGAAAAAGTGAAATTTTCTTAAAAATAAAGAATTGTGGCTGAATTAAATGAATATTTTTTTAAAAAATTACTTTAAAAAAATGTTCAACAACAAAAACAAAATTAGGTTTTAAATAAATCATGCTTAAACAATACATGTTCACAGTTGAACTCAATTATGATGCAATTAAAGGAACTACATTATGTACATCGCCATAACCTTGTGACGCTATAAACAAACTTTTATTCTATGGACGAGTGATTTAACGGTACTGAATATTCTGGCGTTGTAAGAGAGTTTGTTGTTATAAACGAAGCCACTGTAACCCAGTTTAACTGTATTTGTATCCCAACCACCTAAATTAATGCAATTAAAGGAACTACATTATATACATCGCCATGACTTTGTAACGTTATAAACAAACTTTTGTTCTATGGATGAGTGATTGAACGGTACAGAATATTTTGGCGTTGTATGTGAGTTTTGTTGTTATAAACGAAGCCACTGTAACCGAGTTTAACTGTATTTGTATCCCAATCACCTAAATTAAAATCTTGATTAAAGGAAAGTATCTGAGAATTATTCATGTTTATACCATTACTATTTAAAACAACACTGTGTCTGTTTCTATTTAAAAAAAAATCTATGTAATTTCAATTTTGTGAATATCGTAACACTATTTATGTTAAAAAATATTCTCTACTACTAAAGTAAAATATAAACTGTGTACACACATGTATATTTTTATTTTGCGTACTTATTTATTTATTTTTTGCTTTCTTCCCTTGTGTTGCTATTTTATTTAGGGTAATCGGCTTATGCAACACATTAAAAATGTTATCTTTTTATTCAAAAGGCGTTTGTTAAAAGAAAAGTCGAAAACATGTTCTTTTGCTCCGTACGGGCTTGCATTTGAAAAAGAATAGGTTTCACAAAAGAATTATTTATCACATGAAACAGCAATAGACTCTTTTTCTGGGGAAAAAATAGAAATGTTTCAATTTCATCAGAAAAATAAGAATGTAAATATGCTTTTCTTTGGGACGAAAACTTATAAATATTTATAAAATACTTTTTAATGCATGTAATTTGGCTGAGATATGTTATATGCCTCCCCCAGCGTTGATTATCACAAAACTGTTTTTTTTAATGTTTTAACGTAGTTTACCTGCATTATTTATTTACCGCCTGATTATGCAATAGTAAGTCACAAGGGTCTGATTAAAATCTCCATTCATTTATCCAAAAAAAGATTGAGGTAATTTCAACTATGTACTTCAATTATCAGCGAAAGGCATAATTAATTAACGAATGAACTTAAACTAATGAAAATATATACAGGGTGTCCCACGAAGGAGAACATGTTTCATAAACGAATGAAACAAAAACAGTTGAGTTGTTAAATTATTATTCTCTGTCTATTCACATCGTTCGTGTGGCCCATTATGCAATGTGCTACAGAAGCGAGAACATTCAATGACCCATGTCGGCAGTGATAAACACACCATAATGATGAGAGCTAGCCGGTCAACTATGCCTCAAGCAGATGTAACATGAGCAAATAAGATCGCGTTAGAAAGTGTCTCACAGTCAATACGAATGTCGTAATTAACCTTCCTTGTTGTAATTCACAAGCGGCTTCAACTGTACTTTTAAAATTGATTTTCAGAGAAACAGCTACTGACCGAAGGCTATCCTGCGTACTGTACAAGTGTTGGATGGATCGGATACAGCGATGAAAAAATTAAAAAGGTATTATTATTATTATTCTTATTGTATTGTAAAATTTCACTTGCCTATATCTCTGCGTATAACACGCACTTTCAACTTAAAAAAAACTTCATTTTTTTTCGCGTGCGTGTTATACACCGAACATAAAATGCAGGATATAAAATATAAAATATATTGGTTGACATATCCTAAATTTACTAATGCGTATTATACGACGGGATATACGGTGCATGATGGGTAATTTTGATTGAACCACACCTATTGCACTCTGAAATGAGTGTAACATTAAGTTAATCTAAGCCCCAGGAGGCTTTACAAGCGTCATCGTCATCGCGCTGCGTCGGAATCAGGAAAAGCTTTGACATGGGAAGCTCGATAATTTCAGCGAACCTATATTTCTCCAATTAATTCACACACAAAGTACATATCGCTTGCCCCGAAAATAAAAATAAAACGATCATCCTATGTATTTTACTACGTCAATCATTTCGCACTTCCTGCACAATCTACAGGTTTATCAGCCAAACAATGAGCTTTTCTCAGAGATTTTCACCAATGAAACGAAACAGAATTTGTAAACTATCAGTTTTAGTTAAATGGATACCTGGAGCATCTCGACGAGTCAAAAGAAGCAGTTTTTGCAAAAGATTTAACGCAATGTATTTTATTTAAAAATAGAGATAGAAATGAAGTTTTTTGTACAAAATATATACACACATTATAGTCCATATATAAAATAAAAAAAAACAGTTAATATGATTCATAAATTAGTTTTTAAGAACGAAAATTTTTGAACAGTATGTCAGCTTGGCACACTTCTCTAAAATACTATTGAGTTTATCCCCTTAAAATATGGTATAGTATCAGAAAACATATTATCTGACAATAATAAGAAGCGATTTTCATTTTGGCTAAAAAGAAATGAAGTTAAAGATATTTTATTAAAAATCTTTAAAAATGCTAAAAATTAAACAAACAACAAAGTCATTTTCAAAAATTTTTCACTCAAATCTCTATGTTAGGTATTTTTAAAGAAACGAGTTAGTTAACTCATTTGTGCCCAGATATTTTTGTGACTTTCTTCGATTTTTGTTAATGCGAGCAATAATAGATAAATTTATGATGTCAACTTCTTGAACAAAAGATGATTTCTTTTGAAATCTTTATGCATAAAAATTAAAATGCTAACATCCTACTTGGTCAAGTTAAAACATTTTGTGGAGCTGAGGTTCAATACTCGTGCAGAAGGACTAGGAAAAATAAATAGCGTTTTCGACTGATAGCGAAAACGCCGTCCCAAAAAAAGGACACTAGGCATAAATGGGTTAAACAATTTTGGAACGTTTCAACTGTTTACCTGAAACAGATTTTTAGAAAAGTGTACCAAAGCATCCAAAATACACATTTTGAGAAACGCGGGAAAAAACAAACAAAAAACAAAAACTAAAACTAAAACTTTATTGCAGCCAAACCACGTTTGTTTACATTTTTAAAAGCCATATTTTAAGGGTTTATATATTTTAAACCGACACAAATTACATATATGTGGAATCGTCTTAGTCTGCTCTATGTTTTAGGCATATAATAATTGAAAATTCGACACATTTTATGTTCCATGTGTCCTTAAGTGTTTTCCGTAAAAAAATGCGTTCGTTTTTGACTAACGATGGTCGGAAAGTTCACTGTAACTTCGATACTTAATACAAAGTGATTATTAACAGGTACATGAAGAGGACATTTCCGAACTCACATTGCTATGTTATTCTGAACCATCTTAGTCCCCCTCTACCTGCCTTTACATTTTCGACATAAGCGCATTCTTCGTCTCTTTGAGAGTGCACTGCAAAGCTGAACCGGGGCCATCGTAATTCTAGCGGGCCTGCTTATTCACTCCGAGAGTGGCCTACCGACGTTTCTTAATTGGTTAGATTTGGCCTTTAGATGACGTATCTAAGTGCTGGAACCAATAATTGAGCATCCGTAGGCCTCTTTGGATGACTCATCGGAATGCACAAGTAGGCCCGGTAGAATCATGATGGCTCCGGCTGAACATGTGGTAGGGATTTCGACATATCTCTTCTTCAGTTTCATATAAATATTTATTTTTTTTCTGTTGATTTCAGTAGAAAAATTGAATAATCTGCGTTCATTTACAAGAATGATTCGCACAAATGAAGGCTGAATAACAAACCATATCCAATATACTTTTGATTCAAGAGATGAAATCTTTTATTATTTAAGAGTTTTCCAAGACTACAAACAGTCGGCATTTGTTAAGCTATGGTTGAGGATGATCTATCATTTCTGGCAACCCTTTGGCAAACGAATGAAGTGTGCGTCAAGGCCATATTACACGGACAACATTTCGAGCAACTTGGTTGTCGCAACTAGTTGCGGAAACTCGTTCCGGCAAGTCGATGAGCATGAAATGCAGGGTTATCATAATAAACAAACTCGGCTGTGTTCACACATGCCAGAGATACGCCAAAGTGGTGACTACTAGAGCATGTAATTACAGGTAGCATATCGCCACAGCTGCCTTTTTAAATATTTGTGATCTCGTGGGTTGTATAAATGTAGAATTTTACTAATGCTTTCAATCATATATATTTCCACTCATTATTAGGATCGGTATCGCTGAGTTTTCCGCCATCTTGTGAAGTAGAAATAAGAAGCACTACGATTGGGTGGCATTCCGGCAACCTGCAATATTTTCGCCTCTGAAGGAAAAAGTTGTTGACCGTTCCCTAGGTAACCGAGGGACATTTCCAGGAAAGAGGTTTCCGCAACTGGTTGTGGCAACCAAATTGCTCGAAATTTTGCTCGTGTACTAAGGCTTTTAGCTCGTATGAATGGGAATCTTATACTCACTTATTAGCGGAATATTACTTGAAATGAATTTTTAGTGTAGCTTTTCTTTTGGGGAAGCGATGTATTTTATTCTCAAGTATATTTAAATTCGGAAAGTAACTTTGCTGTGGTATGGGTAGCCTTAAAACCTGTCTGATTGACCGCCAAGGCTAGAAGAATTTCACAAAAATGGTCGTTTTCACGGGCAGTTTAAAAATACAGTTTTTTTTTTAAATAATCTGCTATATAATGAATATGTGCAATTGCGTGAATCACTAAGTTAACTCTAGAAGATTAGTTCTTGTGAATTGTTTGAGAATTTTATTTAATAAATCTTATTCTGACGTCTATTCAGCACAAAGTCAGAGAGAAATGCTTCGCTATAAGTCTTTATTCTAGCGCAAATATCAACCAAAATACACCGAATTTTTTGGAATTAATAGGGAGAACAACAACAATATATATATATATATATATATTTGCAACCTCGTTTTGATTGTAATACACAGATTGATTTTAATACAACGCAAGGACATGTAGAATTCTTTCTCTACAAAATATGATCATCAGTGTCTCGCAGATATTTAATAATAATTCCTCTCGGGGTGATAATGATATGGAATGTACATACCAATTAGAGTTAATGCAGAATGAATGCTGAAATTGACAAGTATTTATCTGTTTTCTTGGCGTTGTAGCTTGATGCTACTCTATGTGTTCTCATGGTTTGAACTAACAAGAAATACCTCGGGAATTGATAAGCTCAATACTGCTTTATAGCAGTGACTAGGGACGCAACGAGAAAAAAAAATTGGGGTGTGTGTGCAAAAAAAGGTAAATTTATTGCAAAAATGTTTGATTTATTGATATCCAATTAGCAAAACTCCCAAATTTCGACGGATGGCCCACCCTCTGGCTACGTCCCTGTCAATAGCATTCAGTCTATGGTCACGAATAATTATCTCTTCTAAAGCAGATTAAAACAAATGTAAATAAAATCAATGCAATAGAAATACCTAATTATCAAATTTTTGCGAAGAAATATAGGTTCTTAAAATGTGAAATATATATCTCATAAAATGTCGAAATTGACTTCACAAAATAGTATAAAAACAATTAGAGACAGGTCATTAATGAATGTAAATTGTGTGCTAGCATGCTATCTCGATGTGAGAACTAGGATCACATGGTCATAAAGTTTAAATACTGCTGACTTTTAGCTTAGCAGTATCGTGAATAACTAAAAAAAATGTATACAATAAAAGTTGTCAGGTATTTTAAAAGCTATTTCTTCTTACATATGTATATTTTTTCTACACTTTCAAAACCTACTCACATTATACTAAAAATAAATACATTCTTTCTTTAAAACTTTTAACGAAATTTATTTAATTACGTTATTTACTAAGCATGATTTTTTTTTTTTAAGAGGAAAAAAAATTGCGAAAACATCTCTTTAGCTTTGAGTAGGCAATTGATTTTTCAAAGCAAATTAAGTTGTGTTTTTCTTTTATTTTTCATTAAATCATTTTTCATTGTTTTATCGCCTATAAAAAATGGCTTTTTTTCCCTCTTTGAAGTAGCGCTTGTGCTGGAAATAAATTTTTACTGCCTTTAAAAAAAAATTCCATTTTCTCACGAACTGCTATTCTATTTCAGCTTTGTCGAGAAAAGCTTGCAGAAGGATTTACTGCGTAAGTAAAATCAGTCGTCATTTATTTCAGATTACTGTTTTATACTGTTTGCACCGAAAACAATCCTACAGTTTTTTTAAGAAATTGAATCTTAGACTGTTTGAGGTATCCATTATTAGATAAAAAAAAGTACTAAAAGTACATGCAACTCTAAGGTCTTTAATGATATATTTTTAACCTTTTACAAAGCAATGTTCTCGATTGGGAACATCTATTTCAAAATTTATTTAAAAGTGAAATTTTATCAATATTGACTTGAAAAAATTAGCAGATAAAGTTAAAAGATGACTTGATTTTTTGAAATAGACGTTGCATTTCTATCATGAGTGGGAAACTGGACAAAAAATCATGACAACAACCACTTTCAAAAATTTTTACAGAGCTCATCTTGATACACCCCTACCCTCTTGAAACTTAATTCATATCTTTACTTAAATTTAAAAATAAATATTTTATTAATTCTTATAATATTTCACTTATTATTCCGTTTTTGAAGCCAATGTTAGGGAACACAGGGAAAATTTTATACTATATATTTTTTTCCCCATTGAAATGACTAGTATCCTTTAACTAACGCATTAGATGACAAAATATGCAAAAAAAAAAAAAAAAAAAAAAAAAAAAAAAAAAAAAAAGTTTAAACTATGTCTGGATCTCAATTCAGCCTGTGAAAAGTAAATAAATTTATTCTGAAGGTCTTTTTTAAAAAATTGTTTGTTCCAACGAAAAAAAAAAAAAAAAAAAAAAAAAGAAACGTTCAAAAGATCATCACTGAAGCGAAGAATATCAGGTTAAGGAGCAGGTGTTGTGACAGCTCGAACTTTTCAGAAGTCCAATGCGAAGTTTCCAGTGTGATTTCACATTGGAAGGTGCAGCCCCCCCCCTCCCTTCCTTCTGTAGATCAATCGAAATTGAGAGTGATGTAATAAAAATAATAATCGAAAGCAATGGAAGATTTACATACAGGATGTCTCAGGAATATAGCCACAGACTTCAAGTCTTGATTATAGGACTGATTCAAATCGCAGAATCAAGTCCTGATTATAGTGTGTGCTCATGGGCATTTCAAGACCGTGCCCTGGGCATTTATGATGCTCAGTATACAGGATGTCTCAGGAATATAGCCACAGACTTCAAGTCTTGATTATAGGACTGATTCAAATCGCAGAATCAAGTCCTGATTATAGTGTGTGCTCATGGGCATTTCGAGACCGTGCCCTGGGCATTTATGATGCTCAGTATACAGGATGTCTCAGGAATATAGCCACAGACTTCAAGTCTTGATTATAGGACTGATTCAAATCGCAGAATCAAGTCCTGATTATAGTGTGTGCTTATGGGCATTTCGAGACCGTGCCCTGGGCATTTATGATGCTCAGTATACTTGATGTCTCAGGAATATAGCCATAGGCTTCAAGTCCTGATTATAGGACTGATTAAAATCATAGAATCAAGTCCTGATTATAGTGTGTACTCATGGGCACTTGGGGCCTGTGCTCTGGGAATTTATGAGGTTACATCAAAAGGAAGCATTTTTCCATTCTAAAAATCGAACCCTTGGAATTGGAAGTCCCCTACCAATTATTTCAAATATTAATTATACAATCCAAACCCGGACTGGTTGATTTGGGGGCCCTAGTCTAGAGATTTAAAGAAAGCTCCTTACTGGGGAACTTAGAAGGAACAGAATATTAGAATATGTAATCTTTGAAAATTAGTCTTACGTGCCTAAAAAACCCATTGAACTATTTTAAGCCACACTGAACTATTTTAAAACATTGAGCTATTTTACAGCTGTTGGGCTCCCTGACACATTGGGGGGTCCCCTGCGGTCCTTCGCTAAGCCACTGTGTAAGGGCGTAAGATTACTGAGAAATAAATAAATAAATTACTGTGATGCCTATCAAATTACTCTAATTATAAAGTAGTATATCCATTTTTGGAGGGTTTTATCGGGGACACCTTGAACCAGGGAACCCCGGCAATTGCCGACTACCCGACCTGGCCAGCCCGGGTATGCTAGAATACTCCTCAGAATCTTCCTCAGAAGAACAATTTCAATTTTATGTTCACCCACACGTCATTTAACTAACCTCTCCTAAACTCTTAACTAAAGCCTACCATACCAGTAGTCATATTTTCAAAACTCTAACCATGAACTTAAGGAAGTAAAAAAAAAAAAGAAAAAAAAAAAGCTCATGTGCTGTATGGCGCATTTCAACCCGTCCGTGATATAAATTAGCTCATGTTTTGCGAAAGGTTGGCCATACCTGTAATGGATCATCTCCATTATTCCAAATATATGCTTGTATTAAATTCAGATCACCAGATGGCAGCACCACATTTGAGACGCCGCTCAAGTTTGATTTATATAATTACTAAAAGTTCTCTAATTCACGCTCTGCCGTATCGTAAATCTTGTATCCTTTCTTCCTTGTTAGCAAATGAGACGTACTTTTAAAAGAGAAAACCCATTACTCTGTATCGTTAGCAACATTTTTAATGACGCTATCTCGTCCTAAGCAGAAGCGTTTAAAAATGATCTAGGATTCTTTTCGGAAAATTAAGAAAACACTGGATCAGCGTTTTAGGGGAAAAGAGATACTGATTTATGGTCTCTTTTAGATTATAGATGAGGAAAACATTGTTTCAGAAACATGAAGGTTTATCACATAATTAATTGCAGTGTTATTAAATAGTCCAGTTTAGAGATATTTTTTAACAGTTTGAAATATTAATAAATTCACTCAAAATAACTGGTGTTTAAAACATATAATGATAATAATAATAATAATAATAATGAAACTGTAAAATAACACCATTAAGTTTACTTCAACGGCCAGACAACTGTTTTGAGCAAAAAACTTGCTTGCCCTTCTTCAGTGACAAACACCTGAAGATAGGACGCGGTGAACTGTCGTTGTTGCTGTTGTGTTGGAACACGTATTCGGATTTGTCTGCTTGTTCACGAGGTGCCGCTTATAAATACACGTCAGAGGAAGGACAAATATAAGGGGGAGGGGGGGGCAAATGCCTTGGGGGAGGACTTTTCTGGGTATCTAGCGCGTATTCACGTTACATCTGGAGAAAACCGCCCAAAACTCCAGACCGCTAGACCGACGGCCCCGCGAGAGGACAGAACCCTGTTCCTCCACTTGTGCCATGGCGGTGAACTGAAAAGAAAGTAAACAGAAACCAGCAACGAACAAGTCGTTGCCAAAACAGAGGAACTAAAAAGGAAGAAACCAGGGAAAGGGGAGGGGGGGGGAAGAAAGGTAGATAAAAAGGTGAAATATCGAAAAATAGAAAGAATACAGGAAAAATAAACAAAAAATTAAAATAAAAAGCGGAAAAATGGCACAAAAAGGAACCTGCAAAAGAACAAAAAACACTCCAAAGGAATAGTCATCACAGCGGTAACAACAAAAATTAAATAAAAATAAAAATAAAATAAAAATAAAAATAAAAAAACACACGTATACGTACATATAAACACAGAACAACAAGATTTTTTAAAAACACATACATATAAATAAAAAAGACAACACAATATCATTATTATATACATATTTTTTTTGTTCGTCGCTGGTTTCTGTTTACTTTCTTTTCAGTTTCCCCGTTCCTATCATCAGGTGGTTGTCACTGAAGAAGGGCAAACAAGTTTTTGCTCGAAACAGCTGTCTGGCCGTTGAAGTAAACTTTATGGTGTCATTTCTCAAAGTTTTTTATTATTTTAAGTTTGAACTATTGTATCTATACTTAGCTATTACACCGTATTTCTTAAATTCTTGATAAAGTAAGTATTCGGGGAAAAACTAAGTGAATGTAAAACGTCTCTTATTCCTTCCTCAGTGTGTAAAGTTGGAAATTTAGCTTACTCAGTAATTCACTCACTGCCCCTATACTTTGGACGTGTAAATGCGCAATTGCTCTATTTTTTCTATGAAATTGAATTCTTTACAAAAAATTAATCTATTATAGTGTAGTGCCTACTTATTCACAAGAGCAGGTTGTGTGTCAATATTTAAATGATAAATTTTAAAAAGCATGCGAGATCAATATTCCACTTCAAATCTATTTCTCGTAAGGCTCGTAATCTTGACATTAATATTTGTATTGTAAAAGTTTCCAATGCCTTCTAAAATACTTTTAGCATTTAAAAGTTTTCATTTCTTGCAAAAGCGAAATATCTATATATTTTTAAAAAGTTTTCTTAGTTTTGAAACTTTCACTCATTTATAGTATGTCTTTGCAAGAGCACATTTTTATTTTATACCTTTCAGGGCTCCACAATAGAAAGCTTGTACTTTTAAAAAATTGTATTTTTATTGGATAAATGAAATACATGATTACACAGGGTGTGCCAAAAAGGTGGTAATACACTTTAACTCCTTACTTTTAAGAGATAAGTGGGCGATGCAAATTTAAAAAATGTGCAAAATAAGGAAGAGGAAAAGGCTATTTTAAGAAAAGAAATCCTCTTGTTTATTTTCAGAAAATTCGACTCTTAAAATCTGTATACGACTCCCGTACAAAAAATTTACCAATAAAATGTGCCCCATGCACTAATTAGATGATTGAACAAACTTTCAGCTTTTCATCCTGAAACGTTTCAGAGATAAGGGCTATACACGAATTTGAGTGTAAACATTTATTGCTAGACAGCTAAAAAAGTATTTTCTTTCGTAACATCAGTACGACACCTAAAGCACGATCATCCGACGTAAGTTTTTACTTTCGAGAGCCATTGAACAGTGATTCAAGTCAGCATATATTTATCTTCATATCTCTGACACTTTTTAGGATATAAATTTCAAATTTTGTACGTCACCTCATTAGCGCACGAGGCACATTCTTCTAACTGAGAGTTATTTTGTACAGGGGTCGTATACAAATTAAAAAAAATGCAACATTTTTAAATTAACGACATATATTTTTTCTTAAACTAGCCTTTTTTCCCTACCTTATTTTGAATATTTTTTCAATTTAAAGCCCCCACTTATCTCTAGTAGGTAAAGAATTAAAACGTGTTACCACCTTTTTGGGACACATCGTAAAATATTTATTATTTTTGGTTGGCGCGGTCCTTGAAATATTTTTTTTCGATTTTGTCGGTCCGTTGATGTAAAAAAGTTGGGAAACACTGGTATGGAAAATACAGTCGTCAGATTCAGTGGTTAACACTATAGGGACAGTTTTTTGAACAATTTTAACTCATAAATTGATTATTTAGCGAGCAACATTTTTAATGGGACATGCATGCAACGGGACACGCATTTATTATTATGGCGGTTTTCGATTTGACAATATTTTCAGTTAACAGGAATTTTTAATGACTGTCATTTTATCTTTCCCCCCTTTATTGAAAATTTTTCGAAAAATTTGTCCCAAAAAATGCGACATAAAAGTATGCGACATAATTAAAAATATATTTAAATACTATTAGTTCACAACAACTTTAATCTATTGTTACAATATTTCGTAAGCTGTAGAATATGCATCGCATCTATTTTTCTATTGTTGAGTATTGAATTGTTTATTTTTTTATTGTGCAATGTCTAATCCCCTTGAATTCTGTATCCCTCAATAAACAAATGAAATAGTCAATTAATATCGTTTTAATATAGCAATAATGAAACTAAAAAATTACGGGGGTTCAGGGGGGGGGGAGTCTCCTCCTGACGAGGATAAAACAGCCGAGTTATTTTTTATATTGACAAATAGGGTGAATTATTAGGAACTAAATGTTTGGAGTAGTAATTAATCATGCAATAAAACATTATTTGTTAAACATTGGAAGCATATAAATTGGTATAAAAATTCTGTTAATACAGGATCTTAAAAATGAAAATCGTGTTGAACTTTGATGCAAACAATTAAATAAAAGGTAGCCTTAATTTACGATATGCACGTTTGTTACACTATTTGTATAACTCAAGTACGTTTTAATGTAAATAAAAAAAATCTATTCTCGTGCATTTTAGAATCGTTTAAAAAATGTGTTTTTTTTAATCGCCACAATGTATACCTGAGAGAACAATTCATTTGTCGCAAGAGAAAAAAGAGCAACAGGAGACAATTTATAATTCATTTTCTAAACAACAAATAAGAGTTTTAGTGTTAAAATAAGTAAATATGCATTTGGTTTTGTAAATTTAATATATATGTATATATTTGACATGTTCTTTTGGTGATGACATAAACATAATTAATTGTCTCACACTAAATTTCCCTTTGTTTAAACTATAAAATATTAGTTAAATGTTTCATTGCTAGGGTACAGAAAAACCTGTTATTCATTTTTAAGATGAAAAATGTTAGGACTAAATTATAGCATGCGTGCTTGAGAAAACTTTCAATGCGGGTTATTTTATTTAAAATGTAAAAATTAAATGTTATAGGGAGTTTATAGGAAAATATCTGCGATTAGAAAATTATTAAAAAAAAAACAAAACTTTACTGTTTGGAATGAGATAAAGTTATTTTATTGTTATTCACGCGTTTGTGAAGAATCCGCTCAATCTGTTCCAGATAAATGCGAAATCAAAATTGTTTTTTTGACATTTTCAATTATAGTTGAAATGTAACAACAACAACAAAAAACCTCAACAGAAAACTGGTGTTTGGAAGATGCAATAATTTAAACTTTGTAAAGAAACGCGTATTTAAAGGTACTTATCTTTACAAAAAGCACGTTTTGTTTGATTAAAAATAAAAGGCTCACACTTCGTGAGTTGCAAAAAAGTTCTAGCATCCACAAGAGTAGAGTTCTACCATGGTCGAGTAAATATCCCTTTAACGCGCAGTGTTCCCGCTCTGGGAACACCAAACTCTGACGTTTTGGCTGTTGCCAGTCACGAAGAATAGATTTGATTTCTATAAAAATAGTTTCTGGTGACATAGCTCCACGAGAATCCTTTACTTTTTAGCACGTCCTTTCCCGTAAAAAATTTTTCACGATTATTTTTAACAGCATTGACTGTGCTGTGCTGTGCGGCACAGCCAGCTGTGTCAAAAAAGGGTCTCTAGATCTGTGGCACGCGATGAACGTTTCGATCATCCGCCATCTTGCCAGTAGTGAAGTCGAGCGATGGCAACAGCTGCCCTTTTTTCAGCATTGGGAAAGTGTTGTGCCTCAAAGGGATAAGGAACTAAACATTAAACATAGTAGACGGCTGAAGTGTGAAGGTCCCGCATTTGGGCGTGCCGTGTGAGTGTCGATCTAAGGGTCTGGAGTTTGTTCAGTTTTCTCCAAATGTAACGTGAAAAAGTCTCCAGGACCAAGGCACCCCTCCGCAGGCAAATGTCCCTTGTTCAGGCTTGCATAACACACACACATACACACACACACAAAAGAGCAGAAGTTGTTGTGTGCATTAAGGCAAACCTGCATGAAGGGTATCTGCCTAGGATATGGGGTGTCTTGGTTGGTGGACTTTCTAAGGGGGTTTTAACGCGTATTCATGTTACATCTGAAGAAAACCGACTAAAACACCAGACTGTTAGATCGGCAGCCGCTCGATGGGACCCGAACCCGGGAACTTTACACTTCAGCTGTCTACCATTTTGAGTGTCTTAGCCATTCGGCCATTGTGGGGCTTGTAAGCAGAAAAGCGAGAACTGAAAAAAGTCGATAAATGAAAAAGCAAGTAGCCAATGGGAAAGTTAACAACTCTCTGTCGATGAGTATCTTTTATGCGTGCTTCTTTGAAAAGTTTTAATGACTTCATTTATTTTATAGTTGGAAAGTGTTTATGATGTAGGTTTGTCAGTCCGTTCGTTCTCTACCTCTCATAAATAAGTATCGATTTCTAAAAAAATTTAATAGTAATAAAAAAAAAACATTAAAAAAATAAAAAAATATTCAGGTTATTGCTCTGGACAGTACCATGTACCCTGCTGCAAAGAGTGAGTAGGTTTTACATTAAAGCCCAATTGTTTTTAAATGCATTAAGTCTATGGAAAAACATTATTTAAAGACATTTCAGAGATTTTCGCCTGATTCAAGGAAAACAAAATCTTAATATATAATTATGCTGATCACTGACACCGGCTCTGTTACAATTTCGGTTCGTACCATTCCAAATTTACTTTTAACGCCATTAATAGAAATAAATCTATAATAATAAAAATGAATGTTTGTAAATCTGTCTGTCTGTATGTGTGCGGTCTCCAGAGAAACCTACTGCACGAAGAACTCTGAAAATTTGAATATATAAGCCCATGAGTCCGATAATGTGCACCTGAGAATCAGAATTTTAAAATTTTAATTACTTTTTTAATTATTAATTAAAAACCGTTTTCAGGATGCCATGCTCGGCGAGTTTCGCCAGCATGATACTGTGAAACAAAATCGCATGCATTGGAAAACATGAAATGGCACGGAAATTTAGTCAGTTTTGCGCCAATCTATATCAATAAAAATGAATGTCTGAAAATCTGCATGCGTGCAATGTCCAGAAAAAACTACTGGACGCAGAACTCTGAAAATTCGAACATATGAGCCCATTCCTTCGGTAATGTACACCTGAGGCTCAGAATTTTGAAATTTTAATTACTTTTTAAATTATTAATTAAAAACCGATTTTAGATCGTCATGTTTGGCGAACTTTGGCCTAATGAAAAGATTTATGCTTGAAGTGAGTGGTAACCGCAAAAGTAAAAAACCGTTTTTTACGTTGCCATGCTTGGCGAGTTTCGCCCGAATGCTACTATAAAACAAATCGTTTGCATTTGAGAAGCATGAAATGGCACGAAAATTTCATCAGGTTTACGCCAAATCTATCTATCTCTATAATAATAAAAATGAATGTTCGTAAATCTGTCTGTGTGCGGTCTCAGACAAATCTACTGCACACAGAACTCTGAAAATTTGAATATATAAGCCCATGAATGCCGATAATGTGCACTTGAGAATCAGAATTTTTAAATTTTAATTAATTTTTTTAATTATTAATTAAAAAACGTTCTAAAACGGAAATTTTCTTACCCTGTGTTACGAATTTTGGGAGCAACCCGCTGTTCTGGGGTTTAAAATAGTTTAAAATTCGTATTCTATGCGTTAAATAGTTAAATTTTGCTTTTTGTTGCATTGATATGTAATGTTCTGGAAATCTCTGGTTCTATATGTCGTAGGTCTTCGAAAACCTAATTTTGGGGACTTATTTTTAGCGCCAAATTTGGCGATATTTCTTTATTTGGCGCGTTTTTCCTAATGGGGCCTTTTCATGAAATTTTTTTATGGTATTTAATACGTTTAATGACCTATCATTTCCTAATTTTCAGAAATTTAAATCGAAAATTGTGGATTTTACATGATAATTTGTTTAATTGGATGAAATATTTAATAACTCCAGCAATTTTAAAGCAAATTATATGTTTATTTTTCTTCATCTATATCTATTCCTTTTACAATACCTGGCCAATTTTTAAAAAAAATTACTTAAAAACTATGGTTTAAAAAATTATTTTGTGAAAAATTGTTCTGCCATTCCAATACTATGCGAAACTCTCCTTCCGTTTTTTCAAATGGGAGAAATGTGTGACGTCACAGCAGTGAGTTGTTTTTAGTGGTGCGTTTGTAAGTACGTACCTGAAACTCTGGAAACATTATCTGCACATTCTGTTATATAATTGCGGCTTAGAGTACTCATCTGGAGTTGCAGTTTACATGTCAGATCTTGTAAATCGCATAATTTAAGGGGTTCACGGGCAACGCCGTGCGGTTCTGCTAGTAAATAAATAAAATAAAATAAAACAAAATAAAATATAAATAAATAAATAAATAAAGTAAAATAAAATAAAATAATGACCGAGAAAACGTAATAAACTTTAGCGTTGCTGTGATTGGCTTCGAATTTTTCATAATTATGTAAAAAATATAGAAAACAATCTGCGCTACTTCAAAATTCTGAAAAACACTCTTTCCCTGATATTTAGGAAACTTTTTGCCATTTTTAACTTCAAGAAATTGCTTTATTTGGGTAGAAAAATTAAAAGCTGTGGTATTCCCGTCATTGTTTAACTTTCAAATACACTAAGTCTCAATTTTCTAGATTTGTGGAAAAATTTTACTTAAAGAAACATTATAAAATTTACGCTGTTGGACAGATTGATTTGCAAATTTGTACTAAAAAAAATTAGAAAAAATTGCACTATGTAAGAATCAGAAAATCCAAACGTTCTCCGATTTTTAGAACATTTATCTTTAGAAAATTGTTCTAACGTAATAAAACAGGCTCGTTTGAAAAGCTACTCGAAACTATATAGACTCTTGTTAGCACGAACCCTTGAATTTGGAATTAATTTAACAAATTAAGAGGCGAAAATGTACACATTTCAGTTACAGAATATGAAGTTATTTATTTTAAGTGAACTAAGATTGAATGTATTGAGGGAAGACCTTTTTCTTTGCCAAATGATTTTTCTACCGTCTGTTGTAATTGCCTGCATAACGGGTCTTATGTTTTAGTTAATATACAGGGTGTCCAGCCTTAATGTGACCCAATAGCTAATTCCCGAACCGTTCGGTTTAGATATGCACTTCCAATTTGAAAAATGTTTTAAAAAAGGTAAAGAATGTTTTTACGTGCATTTCGAACTAAAAAACCCATTTAGAAAAAAATTACAAAAATTAAATTTTTAGACGGTCCCCAGGTCCTATCACTTATATTTAGAAAAAAGATGCAGTACACAAAAACAAAGTAAACATAAAGAGTTTCATTTTATTACTATAAAAACTGACCGAGTTATGGAACTTTGAAAATCATACATTTCATCCATTTTCTCGGCCATTTTCAAGAAACTAGTAAGGGACCATGGATGAAAATGGATGAAATGAACGATTTTCAAAGTTCCATAACTCGGTCAGTTTTTATCGTAATAAAATGAAACTCTTTATGTTTACTTTGTTTTTGTGTGCTGCATCTTTTTCTAAATATAAGTGATAGGACCTGGGGACCGTCTAAAAATTTAATTTTTGTAATTTTTTTCTAAATGGGTTTTTTAGTTCGAAATGCACGTAAAAACATTCTTTACCTTTTTTAAAACATTTTTCAAATTGGAAGTGCATATCTAAACCGAACGGTTCGGGAATTAGCTATTGGGTCACATTAAGGCTGGACACCCTGTATAGTAGTGAATAAACGTGTACGAGAAAATGATAGTTTTATTTACTGGGGAAAAGAAAAGAACAGACAAAGATTTAAACACTAAAGGCAGCGACTAAAATAAATACTAGAGAGTCTAGTTGATTTTAATCTTTCGCTCCTCTCATTGCAGAGACGCAGTGTCAGACATTTTCCTTCAAGTGTTCTTCGTTGCTTCTTTGTATCTTTGAATATCTCGTTGTAGGCATATGTTACAATATTAATCCCAGCGAATCTTACAATATTAATCCAAGTCAGTGATAAATTCGTCATGCACAAATTAAGTTAGTTACACAGCACAGATTATCCAGACGCCGATTAACCGGATAGTCCAATTAACAGGATTGATCAAAGACGGCATGTGTTTTTTTATTTTCCCGCCTTCAACGAACTTTTTACTCTCAAAAATTGGTCTTCAGATTTTGTAAAAGAGGTCGAGGAAAGGTTCCTAAAAGAAACAATAAAAAAGGGGTTGCCAAATGAAGTTAAGAAACTTTAGTATAATTATTGCGCAGTTGTTTACTGCGCAATAACATTAAGAAAAACACACACACACACACAAAAGAAAAGAATGAAAGAACGATATCAAATGTATGTATTAGGCCAAGCAAAGCGATATGTTTGCTTTACTTTTACAAATATTAGTTATTACTTAAAAAAGAGATGCATGATAAAAATTTTTAATATTCCTTCAAAACAGTCTGCTGTTTTGAAGGAATTTTATATTTCAGTTTTTTTTTATTTAACGGAATTTTATATTTCAGTTCATTTTATTTTTCAGTAATTTTATATTTATTCCCGTTTTATATTTCAACTGAAACTTCAGATTTTGTAAAAGAGGTCGAGGAAAGGTTCCCAAAAGAAACAATTAAAAAGGGGTTGCTAAATGAAGTTAAGAAACTTTAGTATAATTATTGCGCAGTTGTTGACTAAAACATTAAGAAAAACACACACACACACAAAAAAAAAAAAAAAAAGAAAAGAACGAAGAAAGATATCAAATGTATGTATTAGGACAAGCGGTATGTTTGCTTTACTTTTACAAATCTTAGTTATTACTTAAAAAAGAGATGCATGATAAAAATTTTTAATATTCCTTCAAAACAGTCTGCTGATCCAAGTTAAAAATGTTCAAATTCTACAGAGTGGAGACTATAATTCCTTCGTAGAGTTTCTGGTAGAAGCTAGATTCCTGTTAAATGACAAGAATTCAATCAAAAAGTTTCTCAATTTCTTAATTCAAAGAATGTTTTCAACTGAAATTTCAATTATATTATACCAAAACAGTAAAAAAAATAAATAAAAAAATGGAGAAAGAGAGAAGCTTTTTAAAATTTATCTCTAAATTTAAAGAATGTCATTCTTAAAGTTCAGTGCTTTCCCTGATTGAAAAACTGATTCTTTTTAATAAGTACTTCTAAAAATAATTTATCTCAAATATTTTCAAAAGAGAAACTCTAAATTGCTTTTAGTGCAAATTGTTCCTCTCACGAAATCACGCAAAATTCCACCCCCTTTCCCCACCTCCCTCGAAAGTAATGATTTTTTAGTTCCCCCCCCCCCGTTTTTTATATGGAGAAGAAAAAAAGATAAATACTGAAGAGTTAGAAATATCTCATATAAAGTGCACTACTTTGCATCCATCGGGGGATATATTTTTTGCTGTTTTTAATCCTTTATCAAAATGAAAAAGGAAATAGAGAAAATAATGTGTTATTTTATGATTTTTAATTCCTGTGTAAATGAGGTATTTTAATAACGAAAAATTTCGGTATTCAGAAATATCCGCTTTGACTAGTTTCTAGTTCGACTTCAGTACCCATGTATGTTCGTTTCTGGCATTTAGGTTAACCCTTTGAGGCGCAACCCTTTCCCAATGCTGAAAAAATCTGATGTGTCCAACACATGACTTCCTTGCACGTCCATTAGATCAAAAATATTTTCGACGCACTTCCTCTAAATTTATTTGTTAGAAAGAGATAAAATATCAATAATAGTAAGGTTTAGCAATTTCTAGCCAAATATTTCGATATCGCCAAGCTGAGTTCAATTTGAAAGATTTCCTTCTGACACTTTATTTGGCGATATTTCACCAAAAGCCAACAAACTTGAGATAGTCAGTGAGATTTTGGGGATAGCCCAAGTAGTCAGTGAGCACAGACCTTCAATAAATTGAATGCATCTATACACCTCAATGTATTCAAAGTCATTTGGCTCACCATGTAAATAAATTCTCAGTCGAATGCTGTCAAAAAAGATATTGAAAACAGTTAGATATTACAATAGTTCTAAATACAAAGTTAAAAAATCTACGGGTTAAAGTTTTAGAGTTATACAAAATAGGAAATAATTTTTGGCGCCAAATTTGGCGATATTTCGGCGAAACTCGTCAATGTCGACGACATTTGGCGAGATTTTAAGCATAAACCAAACAATGACAGATTATCGCCAAATTTGGCGATATTTCGCCAAAACTCGCCAAAAACGATGACAAATGGCGATACTTTGGGCATGGACGAAATGACTGAATATCGCCAAATTTGGCGATATTTCGCCAAAACTCGCCAAGGTCGAGGACAGACGGCGAGATTTTGGGCATGTACCAAACAATGACTGTCTACAGTTGTATTATAATGAAGATGTCCATAGACATTAAGGTACTGAAATTCTTTTCGGTGGTCCTGTAAATAAACTCTCCAGTAGATTGGAACCAAAAATCGAGATGCACAACTAGATGTTACAACATTCTTATATATGAAATTTCATAATAGTTTTTGAGATTTGAGAGTTAAATATGCACACACGTACACCAAAAGTCGCCAAGCTTGGCGACTTTTGGCATAGTTCTTGAGGGAGGCACGTGACCGTGGTCGGACCATTACCTAACTTATGTGGTAGGACGGTATTGTGCTTGAAATGGATGAATGCCCCTAAAATTGCTATTGACCGTAATGTATTGGAAATCTTTTGAGTGTTCCTGTAGCAGAACTATAAATGATAAAGACACTTTTTTTTTAATAGAGAAATTCATTTTCTAACTCTTTACAGCATATATCACTTCTGAGTCGTTTGAAATAGCCCAATACCTCTAAAAAACGCTTTGATGAATTTCGGCCCATAGAGCGTAATGTATTTCGAATCTTTTGGGCGGTCCTGTAGATAAACTATTCAGTCGAATGGAACCGAAAGGGGAGGTGCACAACTAGATGTTACAACAATCCTAAATATAAAGTTTCAACATTCAACGCCTAACAGTTTTTGAGATATGCGAGTTTAATGAATTTCGGCCCATTGAGTGTAATGCATTTCGAATGTTTTAGGCAGTCCTGTAGATAAACTATCCAGTCGAATGGAACCAAAAGGGGAGGTGCACAACTAGATGTTACAACTATCCAAAATATGAAGTTTCGACATTCTACGCCTAATAGCTTTTGAGTTAGGCGAGTTTAATGAATTTGGGCCCATAGAGCGTAATGTATTTCGAATCTTTTGGGCGGTCCTGTACATAAACTATTCATTCGATTGCCACCAAAAGGGGAGGTGCACAACTAGATCATAGAACAATCCTAAATATCAAATCTCAACATTCTACGACCAATAGTTTTTGAGATATGCGAGTTACATACATACGTACGTACGTACGTACAGACGGCATGGAAAAACTGGCCACAGTAGACTCGCCACTGGTCAAAATGAGTTGCAGACGCGTTAATAGGATCGTGCATGCTAGCCTACGATGAGATGCATCGAAAAAATTTTTAAAATTCAATTTAGAGGTAGTCAAAATCGGTTTTTATGTCGAAATTTGGCACCCAAAATTTTTCGGGATCACATTACTTCCTTATACTACGTACAAGGAAGTAAAAAGGGCAGCCGTTGCTATGTCTTTTAATATGTCTCAACTACCAGCAAGATGGCGGACGATCGAAACGTTCATCGCGTGCCACAGATCTAGAGACCCTTTTTTGACGACAGCTGGCTGTGCCGGCACAGCCAGCTGCGTCAAAAAAGGGGTCTCTAGATCTGTGGCACGCGATGAACGTTTCGATCGTCCGCCATCTTGCTACCATTTTTCAGCAGATGTCAGTGCTGTTAAAAAGAATCGTGACAATTTTTTTACGGGAAATTAAGTGTTAAAAAGTAAATGTTTCTCATAGAGCTACGTCACCCGCAACTATTTTTATAGAAATCAAATCTATTCTTCGAGACTGGCAACAGTCAAAACGTCAGAGTTTGGTGTTCCCAGAGCGGGAACACTGCGCGTTAAAGATTAGCCGTAGGATGTTGAAATGTATATAGGACTCCTATAGTATCTAGTTGTGCACCTCCCCTTTGATACAAATAGACTTAGTAGTTTTTTACAGGGTTACATAAAAGGTTTTCAACATAGTCTACGACGTCTATTGGCAGTTATTGTTAAAAAAACTAAACGTAACTATAAAATGTTATTAATTTCAGATTTTTTGTTGTTGTTTACGGCGAAACGGCAACTTTTCGAACAGTATAAAAGAGAATGTTTTTAAACAACTGCCTAAAGGATTGCCAGACAGCGGCGGGGTAGTCTTATCTAAAAAAAATCGCCAAGGTTGGCCAATTTTGGCAATTTATCACCAAGTTTGCCATCCTCAAAATTGAATTATGCTTGGCAATATCTTCTATAGGCGAGAAATTATTATTCAATGGGAACATTAATGAATGTCTTAGGTGAAGCATAGTTTGAATATGCCTGACGAAAATTGTAAAGTGAATTGTATTGTGACTGAAAAGGTAAAGTAAATGCAAAGATATGTTAAAGTTGAAAGCAAAAAAAAAAAAAAAAAAAAAAAAAAAAAAAAAAAAAAAAAAAGTGTGCTCATGCTATGGAATAAATAGTTGATTTAAAAGTAAGAAATCTACCCTCATTCTTTAATTCAATATTTCACATCACCATAATGCTGGTTCTGACACAACGCATGTTTATGTAGTTGTTAGACATTAGAGATGAGTTCGGGCTCATTTTTTGAAGTCCGAGCGCGAGCAATATTATTTAAGTCGGAGCCCGAGCCCGAAATTTCAGCTAAAGATTAAAAAAAATCAATTACGTCATTGATAGAATACAATAAATTTTGCTGTTTGTGCAAATTAACGACAAATATAGTTGCAAACTCTCAATGCACTTTCTAATTCTATATACCCATGTTTATCAAATAATGTGCGATCTGATGACTAACTAAGCAATATAAGCCGCCTTTCTGAAATACCCAAAGAGCTTCACGCACCTTCTAAGCGCCCGTGCCGCTAATTTTTTTTTTATTTATTTTTATTTTTTATAAGTACTTTTATTTTCCGCATGAATCACTTTTTAAAATCTTTTTCAAAGAGTATGTTCAATAAATGAGAAATTTTTCACGAGCCCGAGACCGAACGCAATTGGGAATTTTCGGGCCCGGGCTCGGGCTCGGGCTTTCGGGCTCGGGCTGAGCCCGTCTCATCTCTATTAGACATCCCTTTTTGATCTCAACAAGAACTTGATTATAGTATAAAATATTTTTAAAAAATATGATTTTAAAAATGCATGCACTTTTAAAGGTCTAGATTTTTATAAACTTTTACTTGTAATCTGAATAGCAACAGTTTTATAATTAATCAATAATCATATTTCAATTTCAGATTGCAGGCATTTTATTGATCTGAGGATATTTCATTGACAGCGGTTTTTCTTTGCCTGTAAAACTACTTTCTCTGCATAAAGAATTATGATGCAGCGAAACGTAAACAAAGCAAACGATAAATAGACAAATAGGGCCGACACGCATGGATAATAATGTACATTCCAACGATCTGAAACAAGAAAGACAAATAAGGCCAACGTATGGATTATGATACACTTTTAATATATAGCATTTTAGTGCGTATTTAAAACATGTATTTTTTAAAATATACATAGAATTGCGTCTCTCCATAACTGGCGTGTATAAAGAGCCTTTATTTTTTTTTAAACAGCGTTTTATTATTACTCCGTTAGAAAACTAAAACGTCAAACTAACCAAGTAAAGTAAGCGAATTAACTAGAATTTCTTTTATGGGAATCGGAAGCGTGACCTCATAAATAATAAATTGTTCGAAATAAACTCTCTCGAAAACTTTATGAATGAAAATTATCAATTTGTGTGATTCTAAATAGCTCTTCGAGGTAATACAGTACGACATTTTTCTAGAGATTAACATAAATGAACTATTTTCTTCTGCTGAACTATGGGGATTTAAAAATAAGAAACAGTTCATCAGAAGATTTTTTTAACGATAGTATGGATTAAAGCCTATTATACTGTATCAATAATGCTTTCGTGTATATTTAATTAAAAGTGTTTGCTGTATTTATCCATTTAAAACGGACGCTTAACAACTAACTAAACGATAAGTAATCCCACGTTAATATCCCGCGTTAATATATATCCCGCGGTAGTTTCCTCAAAAGGAACTACCTGAACGTTTTTTTGCCCAATGTTCAAAGCGCATTTTAACACAGCCCTCTATTTCAAACAAAAGAATACATATATTATTAAGGCTTACAATATAATACTCTACATACTGCGCAAGTAGCATTTATAATTATACTACAGGAGTACCCAGAAGAATTACAATACATTACCGTCTATGGCCGTTTAGAGACATTCGTCCATTTCAAGCACAATACAATAAGTATATGAACTTTTATAATAGCTTACTCTTCATTTAAAGGTTGGAGAAAACATTAAATTCTTTTACAAGATCTCTAAAAATTAAATTTATTGTGACACAGCTTTTTTTTGAGGCTATGCCTAAAATCTCGCCCAGTTAGATGAGGTAGGATACATCGCTAAATTTGGCGTAAAAGCTGAGTTGGAAAGTGTTTTATTATCGATACGTTTGGCGTGATTTATCCTTCTCGTTTTTATTGTTCAACGTATACTTAATTCACCAATTAATAGCGGACCAGAAATTATTTGTTAATGAAGATTTGGAATTTAGTTCTTCCTACCATTCTTTTTTTTTTTTTCAAACAACAGAAGAGCTTGCACATGTGTTCCAAAATGGTGTTAACGGGCTTTTCAATTCTTTATCTGTTAGAGAAATTTTCCCATCAGTATTATGCGCCCATACACTAATTAGGTGATGTACTGAATTTCAGCCTTTCATCATAAAATGCCTCAGAGATATCTTTAAAGAAAGATGATCAGAGGCTGCATTCATGTGATTTAGAATGTAAACTTTTATTGGCGCAGTGGAGAAAAAGATTTTCTTTCGCAATTTATATACGACCCCTGAAATACGATGATTTGGTATGATTTTTTCTCTTCGAGAGTTATTGAAAATTGGTTTAAATCAGCATATAGTTATCTTTCTATCGCCGACACTTTTTAGAATATTCTCAAATTCTCAAATTTCCTACACCATCTCATTAGGGTATGGGGCACATTTTACTAGCTTGGTATTTTTTGTACGTTGGTCGTATAAAAATTTAAAAAGCGTAACTTTTTGTAAATTAGCGAGAGGTCTTTTTACTTCCTTGTACGTAGTATAAGGAAGTAATGTGATCCCGAAAAATTTTGGGGGCCAAATTTCGACAAAAAAACCGATTTTGACTACCTCTAAATTGAATTTTAAAAATTTTTTCGATGCATCTCATCGTACGCTAGCAAGCACGATCATATTAACGCGTCTGCAACTCATTTTGACCAGCGGCGAGTTTATTGTGGTCAGTTTTTCCATGCCGTCTGTACGTACGTACGTACGTATGTATGTAACTCGCATATCTCAAAAACTATGGGTCGTAGAATGTTGAGATTTGATATTTAGGATTGTTCTATGATCTAGTTGTGCACCTCCCCTTTTGGTCGCAATCGAATGAATAGTTTATGTACAGGACCGCCCAAAAGATTCGAAATACATTACGCTCTATGGGCCGAAAATCATTAAACTCGCATATCTCAAAAACTATTAGGCGTAGAATGTCGAAACTTCATATTTTGGATAGTTGTAACATCTAGTTGTGCACCTCCCCTTTTGGTTCCATTCGATTTGAAAGTTTATCTACAGGACCGCCCAAAACATTCGAAATACATTACGCTCAATGGGCCGAAATTCATTAAACTCGAATATCTCAAAAACTATTAGGCGTAGAATGTTGAAACTTTATATTTAGGATTGTTGTAACATCTAGTTGTGCACCTCCCCTTTCGGTTCCATTCGACTGGATAGTTTATCTACAGAACCGCCTAAAAGATTCGAAATACATTACGCTCTATGGGCCGAAATTCATCAAAGCGTTTTTTAGAGGTATTGGGCTATTTCAAACGACTCAGAAGTGATATATGCTGTAAAGAGTTAGAAAATGAATTTCTCCATTAAAAAAAGTGTCTTTATCATTTACAGTTCTGCTACAGGAACACTCAAAAGATTTCCAATACATTACGGTCAATGGCAATTTTAGGAGATTCATCCATTTCAAGCACAATACCGTCCTACCACATAAGTTAGGTAATGGTCCGACCACGGTCACGTGCTTCCCTCAGGTACTATGCCAAAAGTCGCCAAGCTTGGCGACTTTTTTGTGTACGTGTGTGCATATTTAACTCTCAAATCTCAAAAACTATTATGAAATTTCATATATAAGATTGTTGTAACATCTAGTTGTGCATCTCGATTTTTGGTTAAAATCTACTGGAGAGTTTATTTACAGGACCACTGAAAAGAATTTCAGTACTTTAATGTCTATGGACATCTTCAATATAATACAATTGTAGACAGTCATTGTTTGGTACATGCCCAAAATCTCGCCGTCTGTCCTCGACCTTGGCGAGTTTTGCCGAAATGTCGCCAAATTTGGCGATAGTCAGTCATTTGGTCCATGCCCAAAGTATCGCCATTTGTCATCGTTCTTGGCGAGTTTTGGCGAAATATCGCCAAATTTGGCGATAATCTGTCATTGTTGGTCCATGCTTAATATCTCGCCAAATGTCGTCGACATTGACGAGTTTCGCCGAAATATCGCCAAATTTGGCGCCAAAAATTATTTCGTATTTTGTATAACTCTAAAACTTTAACCCGTAGAATTTTGAACTTTTGTATTTAGAACTATATTATAATATCTAACGGTTTTCAATATATTTTTTGACAGCAATCGACTGGGAATTTATTTACAGGGTGAGCCAAATGACTTTAAATACATTAAGGTGTATGGATGCATTCAATTCATTGAAAGTCTGTGGTCAATGACTACTTTGGCTATCCCCAAAATCTCGCAAACTATCTCAAGTTTGTCGGCTTTTGGTGAAATATCGCCAAATAAAGTGTCAGAAAGAAATCTTTCAAATTGAACTCAGCTTGGCGATATCGAAATGTTTGGCTAGAAATCGCTATATCTTACTATTATTGATATTTTATATCTTTCAAACAAATAAGTTTAGAGGAAGTGCGTAAAAAACATTTTTGATTTAATAGACGTGCAAGAAAGTCATGTGTTGGACACATCAGATTTTTTCTGTTTTATTTTTAACATTTTTACTTCCTTGTACGTAGTATAAGGAAGTAATGTGATCCCGAAAAATTTTGGGGGCCAAATTTCGACAAAAAGCCGATTTTGACTACCTCTAAATTTAATTTTAAAATTTTTTTCGATGCATCTCATCGTAGGCTAGCCTGCACGATCATATTAACGTGTCTGCAACTCATTTTGACCAGCGTCCAGTCTATTGTGGCCAGTTTTTCCATGCCGTCTGTACGTACGTACGTATGTATGTAACTCGCATATCTCAAAAACTATTGGTCGTAGAATGTTGAGATTTGATATTTAGGACTGTTCTATGATCTAGTTGTGCACCTCCCCTTTTGGTGGCAATCGAATGGATAGTTTATGTACAGGACCGCCCAAAAGATTCGAAATACATTACGCTCTATGGGCCGAAAATCATTAAACTCGCCTAACTCAAAAGCTATTAGGCGTAGAATGTCGAAACTTCATAATTTGGATAGTTGTAACATCTAGTTGTGCACCTCCCCTTTTGGTTCCCTTCGTCTGTATAGTTTATCTACAGGACTGCCCAAAACATTCGAAATACATTACGCTCAATGGGCCGAAATTCATTAAACTCGCATATCTCAAAAACTATTAGGCGTAGAATGTTGAAACTTTATATTTAGGATTGCTGTAACATCTAGTTGTGCACCTCCCCTTTCGGTTCCATTCGACTGGATAGTTTATCTACAGAACCGCCCAAAAGATTCGAAATACATTACGCTCTATGGGCCGAAATTCATCAAAGCGTTTTTTAGAGGTATTGGGCTATTTCAAACGACTCAGAAGTGATATATGCTGTAAAGAGTTAGAAAATGAATTTCTCCATTAAAAAAACTGTCTTTATCATTTATAGTTCTGCTACAGGAACACTCAAAAGATTTCCAATACATTACGGTCAATGGCAATTTTAGGGGCATTCATCCATTTCAAGCACAATACCGTCCTACCACATAAGTTAGGTAATGGTCCGACCACGGTCACGTGCCTCCCTCAAGAACTATGCCAAAAGTCGCCAAGCTTGGCGACTTTTGGTGTACGTGTGTGCATATTTAACTATCAAATCTCAAAATCTATTATGAAAATTCATATATAAGATTGTTGTAACATCTAGTTGTGCATCTCGATTTTTGGTTCCAATCTACTGGAGAGTTTATTTACAGGACCACCGAAAAGAATTTCAGTACTTTAATGTCTATGAACATCTTCAATATAATACAACTGTAGACAGTCATTGTTTGGTACATGCCCAAAATCTCGCCGTCTGTCCTCGACCTTGGCGAGTTTTGGCGAAATATCGCCAAATTTGGCGATAGTCAGTCATTTGGTCCATGCCCAAAGTATCGCCATTTGTCATCGTTCTTGGCGAGTTTTGGCGAAATATCGCCAAATTTGGCGATAATCTGTCATTGTTTGGTCCATGCTTAAAATCTCGCCAAATGTTGTCGACATTGACGAGTTTCGCCGAAATATCGCCAAATTTGGCGCCAAAAATTATTTCGTATTTTGTATAACTCTAAAACTTTAACCAGTAGAATTTTGAACTTTTGTATTTAGAACTATTGTAATATCTAACTGTTTTCAGTATCTTTTTTGACAGCAATCGACTGAGAATTTATTTACAGGGTGAGCCAAATGACTTGAGGTGTATGGATGCATTCAATTCATTGAAAGTCTGTGGTCAATGACTACTTTAGCTATCCCCAAAATCTCGCAGACTATCTCAAGTTTGTCGGCTTTTGGTGAAATATCGCCAAATACAGTGTCAGAAGGAAATCTTTCAAATTGAACTCAGCTTGGCGATATCGAAATATTTGGCTAGAAATCGCTAAACCTTACTATTATTGATATTTTATCTCTTTCAAACAAATAAGTTTAGAGGAAGTTCGTTGAAAATATTTTTGATCTAATAGACGTGCAAGGAAGTCATGTGTTGGACACATCAGATTTTTTTCAATTGCATTACCTAACTTATCTCTGATAGATAAAGAATTAAATCCCTTGTCCCTTTTTTAGGACACCTTATATAATTTAAGTTCAATTGCATGGAAATTGCAAAAAATTAGGAATTTCACTAAAAACAACTTCAATTTTTGCAATTTTCTTCAGAAATAAAAATGACCGGATTTTCAAAGTTAAAAAAGAAACAAAACAACGGAGAAATAGCGTAAATTTATCTGAAAAATGTTCCCAAATTTAACAACCAGATCAGAAAAATTTCACTACCCAAATATAATAAAATGTTTGTAATTTTAGCGACAAAAATACTTGAATGTGGCAACACCAATTCAAAAGATTAAATTAACGAATAACGTAAACTATGGTCCATTGCAGGAAATTAATTTAAACCCGCTGCAGTGAAGATTCAGCCATAACAAATCGAGGCTCCCCATCCCTTTTAACTACCAGCTTGCATGAAAATTGACATTTTTCGAACCCCACGCTTAGAGGCGTTCGGAAAATATTGGGGCAATTTCGCACTTAAAAAATATTGCGCTATCATCGGTGCTACAACGTGAATTATGTCACGGTTTCGAAAACTTTGCCCAGGTTAGTTTTGGGCGGTAACGAATCCGCTAAAACCAATTTTGACACTGCATTCGGAAAAATTTATCACATGCGAAAAGTTCTTAAGAAATGGAAGCAATTGAAACGAGGAAATTTATGAATGCTTCAACTTTAATTAACTTGATGTTGTGATAGGAGGAGGTGGGAAACAGAGTGCTGCTTACTTTCCGCAGTATAATTTTTCACTGTTTATTAATTCACGCACATTTGCATGCGTTACGCAAATAAGTTAAATAACCCACACATGCTTTTTTTATAAAATGGAACTAGCGATACATTTTAACTGAAAACGTAATTGATAGTTAAGATTTTTGACGGTTTGCTGCCAGTTTATGCTTCATTAAGATTCTGGATATCTGAAAATAAAGCGTTCGTTACTATAATACATTGTGAAAAGTTAAAAAATTTCCTAACTGCGAATCTAAATGAAAAGAGCTCTTCTTGCCAAATATCGTGTTTATAAAGAGCTGAGTTTAGATGTTCTTAGTAGAGAAGTGAAAGAAATAAATTCATTAAAAATAAATTAAGTAGCTTTTCGAAAAGAAAAGCATAAAATGATATATAAATGAAGGATTAATATTTATAGCCCAGGCAAATAAGACCAAAATAAAACCGTGCTGCTCGAAAAATAGTGGAGATGATTTTAATCGACCGTTGGCATCCCAAGTAAGTGCTGGGTGGGTTTTGCGAAGTAAATTTAGGTGGGCTTCACTTTTAGGAGCCAAAAAACCGCGAAATTTTGGCACTTTTTTCAGTTTTTCGCATATACCTTGAAAACGGTGCATCGTATCAAAAAGTGATTTATTATAAAATTAAAGAGCATAAAATTCCGCGTCTAATGAGTCCTTAAAAGTTAAATTCGGTTCAGCGGTTTAGCCACAATCGATTGTCAAAAATGGGCAATTTTTTCCAACTTGGAGGAAAAACCGGTTTAACGCCTGTAATTCAAAAACGACTAGCCCAAATGAATTAACGCAAAGAGCTACCACATAGCTTGCTACCACATAGCATGCGTGCTATTTGTATGTTCTTTCGAGTTATTTGCATTTACATCATTATATATGTGCATAAGTTACTAATGAAGTCTTTCGTCGTTTTGGCAGAAATGTCCCATCGACATTGAAGTCTTCTTCATCATCTTCGTCAGGGAAGGGATTCTCCTCCTCTTCTTCCTCTCGAAAATCGCAATCGTTCGGCGCGTCTTCTATGACCGCTTCTGCGGTGAGGGAATTTCGACAAGTATGCGGAATCAGACAGTTTCGGGTGGTCGTCCATCCCCACTGCTCTGGATTTAGAAATTTTTTCCACCAAGCCCGCACTTGCAAGTAGAAAATCAGGGAGTGCTGCTGAGCAGCCGTTTCTGTGGAAGGCAAAGAAGCTAAATTGAATGCACTTTTTGAGAGGGAATTTTGAAATAATTGTAGCCTTAGCAAATTTAGCGATGTTTCGCTGCCGCCCGTATATACATACACAATAAACTTAACTCCTGCTTCACCAACCTGCCCAGGTGTTGCATCGGGATCTGAAAAAATGGCTATTGCATTTTGAAGGCTGAAGTTATTTTGTAATTTCTTTACAAATTTAATTTTGCCCTGTCGAAAGAAATCAGATGTACTGTCGCACCCACTGAAGGCATGCAGAAACAATAAATGTTTTTTTTTTGGGGGGGGCATCTGAAAGTTTACACTGCCTGAGATCATAAATCACGCTATCCTGATTCCCTTTACCAGGTTTTAAGAGATGGATGTTGCAAAAAGGAGACGTTGCAGATGAGAGAGCTACAAAGGCTGTCAGCAGGACCAGGCGAGTAGCCAAAAAATTTTTTCGGGGGGGGAGGATATGCGCCTGGAAGCAGGACCAATAAATCTATGTCCTCTCCGACAATTTGAACATATTTTTTTCAAGTGTACATGTTTCTAATGCAGTTGTTATAATCAAGAGATCTGCGTCCTCGAGGGCTTGCTTGACCCTAAAACCTTCACTAGTCAGTTTATTCGTAATTGTGGATGTCAGACGTTTCTGATTTCTTTCGTTGGATAAGAAACGTTCTTTCGGCATTGTTGCACTCATAGTTTCATCAAACAAAACAGATGCTGATGACATAGCACGGTCTCTTCGGATACGTACAGCTGATTTTATGACTTTCTCCGTACCATCTTCAGGGTGTCCATCAAACACTATGGTGCAATTGGACCCATAGTGTTTTTTAACATAGTTGATATATTTTTCAATGATAGTGGAAAAATTTTCATTGGTATTCCACATAAATCGATGTAACAAGAACCCACCATCAACAACGAAGATAGCATTGCTTGTATTAGCATCGATTGGACTGAACAGCTTATAGAGATCGGATTTTCTGGTCTTCCGCATTCCACTGTCATCGAAAAAAGAGAATCGATAGGGGGCTAATTCATATCCGAAGTATGACTCTAGCTCCTTTGGTGATTTCATGTGAACAGGGATTCTGCAGAAAATTGTATCAGGGCTGACTGGGACCGCTCCGCCGTTAATCTTCACTTTGCAGTTCACTGCTCGTAGTGGCGAAGGAAAAGGAACAAGCCAGATGGATATTGGTAGGGGTCCCAGGGAATGAATGCCATATAATAATGTAATAACAACATACCAATTGTATATAATAATATTATAGAATGGTAGATTTAAATTCGAGTAAATAGTATAGACATAGACCAATGTAATGTGGTTAATTTTTTCTTCTTCTTTTGCGTAATATCATTATATATATATATACATATAATATGATATTATGCAAAACATATGTATGTATAAGTTCGAATAACTTGACCTATGTGGTAGCTCTTTGCGTTTATTCATTTGTGCTGGCCGTTTTTGAATTACAGGCGTTAAACCGGCTTTTCTGCCAAGTTGGCAAAAATTGCCCATTTTTGACAATCGATTGTGGCTAAACCGCTGAACCGAATTTAACTTTTAAGGACTCATTAGACGCGGAATTTTATGCTCTTTAATTTTGTAATAAATCACTTTTTGGTACGATGCACCGTTTTCAAGGTATATGCGAAAAACTGAAAAAAGTGCCAAAATTTCGCGGTTTTTTGGCTCCTAAAAGTGAAGCCCACCTAAATTTACTTCGCAAAACCCACCCAGCACTTACTTGGGATGCCAACGGTGGATTAAAATCATCTCCAGCTCTGCACTATTTTTCGGGCAGCAAAAGTCTTATTTGCCTGGGCTGTTAAGTTTAAAACAAAAGATTTCATCAACGAAGATGAAGCTCTTGTTGCCTCTGACAGAGTGAAGCTCTTGTTGCCTCTGACATGAAGATGTTGCCACATATGCGAAGGAAATAAAATTAGAATCATTAAAAATTCGGATGTTTTTAAAGCACTAGTAAATTATGATTCGATTCGTTCCTAATTTATGTATCTTTATTTTTAAATGTAAGAACTCTAGAATGTTTCATTGGATTGCTGAATTTGATGACTTCCGTCAACAGTAATAGATCCTATTATTATGGTAACTGTAATGTTGAAAATAGAATATCAAATTAATCATTTATTTTAGGCGGACAAAGATGAAATCTATTGAGTGTAGTTTTCATTGATATAAATCGGAATTATTTTGCTGTCAGAAGATTGCTTCTTATCTGAGCATTTCGTAAAAACTTCTTTAACAGGGAAAATATCCTCTGATATTGGATTATTCGAGCCTTTTTGTCTTTTTTTTAATATCATGACACTTATCCTTGTATTTGGATAAGTGATATAAATAAAAAAATCTGGAGTGACTCCACTCGACTTTCCGAACACTTACGATTAAGATCATTACCAAGCACTTAAATAAATTTTAATCGATGAATAATTCAAACGTATATACCAAATTGAAACTCAATCGAATGCACCGTTTAAACGCTTGCGCACTTTCAAGAATTTCTCCCCATATGCCATTATGCCATAACATAAAAGAAAGTTTTGTCGTAGCCCTTTAGGAGAACTATAAGTCCTATACAGACCAAAATCAATACCGGTCTTAGGATAGTGGTTTATAACATGTATACCGAATTTGAGCTCAATCGAATGTATCGTTTAAACGCTAGCGCACTTTCAAGAAATTCCCTCCATAGGCCATAATGTAAAAGAAATCTTTGTCGTAGCCCTGTAGAAAAAAAACTATAAGTCCTATACACACCAAAATCAATACCGGTCTTGCAACGTTGGTTTATAACATGTATACCCAATTTGAGCTCAATCGAATCTACCGTTTAAACGCTAGCGCACTTTCAAGAAATTCCCCCCATAGGCCATAATGTAAAAGAAATCTTTGTCGTAGCCCTCTAGAAAAACTATAAGTCCTATACCCACCAAAATCAATACCGGCCTTGCAACGGTGGTTTATAACATGTATACTCAATTTGAGCTCAATCGAATCTACCGTTTAAACGCTAGCGCACTTTCAAGAAATTCCCCCCATAGATCATAATGTAAAAGAAATCTTTGTCGTAGCCCTGTAGAAAAACTATAAGTCCTATACACACCAAAATCAATACCGGTCTTGCAACGTTGGTTTATAACATGTATACCCAATTTGAGCTCAATCGAACCTACCGTTTAAACGCTAGCGCACTTTCAAGAAATTCCCCCCATAGGCCATAATGTAAAAGAAATCTTTGTCGTAGCCCTGTAGAAAAACTATAAGTCCTATACACACCAAAATCAATACCGGTCTTGCGACGGTGGTTTATGACATATATATCCAATTTGAGCTCAATCGAATGCTCCGTTCAGGAGCTATCGTGTTCACTCACAAACACACACACACACACACACACACACACACACACACACACACACACACACACACACACACACACACACACACACACACACACACACACACACACACACACACACATCTCGTAAAAATAGCATAAATGGATTCAGAAGCCCTCAAAACGTGTAAAAACACCAAAATCTCGAAGGCGAATTTTTTCATGATTACAATACTTTCCTTACATGGTACATGTTCGGAAAGTAATAAACAGACATACAATGAGGTGTGATTCAAAGACCTCGGGCAAAGTCCGGAATTTCTGAACGTAGCTACATGACTTGCTTATTCTATTAGATGAATCAAAAATTATTGTCACAGATTGACCCCCCCCCCCCCCCCCAAAAAAAAAAAAAAAAAAAATAATGAAACCCTCAACAATGCAAAACAATAGGACAATGCTCAGTCTGCAAGGAAAATGTTTTCAGCGATTCTTTCTCAACGACATGACCGATCACTATCATTTCACATAGTAATCTACGCCATCTACTATCACGGTGCCAAATTGATCAAGATCGCATAAGCTTTCGCCGAGAAGCAAGCGAACAAATGTCTCAAAATCCAATCTTTCAGAGATTATTCTTCAACGACACGACAAATCGTGCTTCGAAGATAATCAAACACTTTGTTAAGTTAATAAAGGTGGGATTCAACGATTGACACAGAAGAACAGCTGAATAGACTGCCCAAATGGTGGCAACACCGAAAAAGTGTAGCCGTTGCCATAAATCGATTTAACTATCAGCAACATGGCGGCCGATCGAATCACCAATCGCTTGTCACACAGCCAACTGTGTAAAATAAGTTCTTTTGTTCTGTGGTGCAGTATTGGTGATTCGATCAGCCGTCATATTGCTGGTAGCTAAATCGAGTGATGGCAACGGCTGTATTTTTTTCAGCGTTGGGCAGGTTACTCAATTGTTCTTCTATATCAGTGGATGAAACAGACTAGGAATTCAAGGGGGCAAGAAATATTTCCGTTCAATATATAGGTTTGCATGAATTCGACAAGAAAGTCTCTTTTCACCAATACGATAAAAAATTGCTGTTTCAATAAAGACCGCTTTGTATGTTTATCTCGTCTTAGAACTATTAGACATCTTTGAGGATTTTATGAAGCCAGTTTATTGTTTAAAAGACTCTCTTTTATACAAATTCATATCGAAATATTCTTCACTATGGTGATGGCTATGACCTTTTTATTTGCATGCAAAAAGGAAAAAAAAATATTCTCCGAGTTTCCTTTATTTTATATTTCTGTAACTGCACCATAGATCAAAAAGCGAACTAACCGTACACAAATTACCAAATTATTTCAAGTGCGACGCAGTGTTTTTCATTATAGCCTCTTAAATTATTGAATTTCTTAAGAATTTTTAAGCTCGTGATGACATCACTTGCTGTATCTGATTTGAAACTAAATGCTTTTACTAAGAAGCAATGGGGCTGAATCTTCTTTATACTGTTTAGCTGAAGCACAGTGGTGTAATGATTAGTACATCGTGCTGCAGGTCCACCGGTCTGGGGTTCGATTACCAAAGTTGAGTTAACTTTTCATTTCTTAATTGAGTCGGTAAAATGAAGATAAAGCTTTCTTGGGGACTAAACACTGGGGGCTCTACGTCAGATTGACCACCTGGCTGAAGCATATGTTTATGATGCCCAGAGCAAATGGTTGCGAAGGCGCAGATGGGTAGCGCAGGCCTTGGCCCTATGTGGACTGTTGCGCCATTGTTTTGTTTAGTGTTTACCTGATGAAAAAAGTTTGAATTTATAGTGTCGGATAATGTCACCAATTTTTATAGAAATCCATTTATGAAGTAAACATATGTTTACTTTAGTAATTATTCTTTGTTACAAAGTCGTAATCTTTCCATTATCGTCTTTAGGCAGGAGCTCGAACAAATATAAAGTAATTAACTTAAATTAAAACTTTTTAAGACTTTTTTTGATGAAATTTGAACTCAATTTTTAAGATGGGGATGTGATTTAAGACTATAATAACATAATATATACACAATATTGGGAAAATATTTACAAAATTTGAGCCGAATATACATTATAGTTAAGTAAAAGAGTGTACAAGGGCTTACTTAGATTTCATTTAAAGCTTCAGATATATCCTGTGCTGATTTTTAGAGATGCATTTAGAAAGCAATTCTGTGCTTTAATTTCCAGGAAACGTTCCAAATAAAGACATCCAGTTTTTACACGCTACTTTATTTCACAGTTGAATACGAAACATATCACAATAATTTACTAATTTGCATAGTTATATTTTGCATAAAATCCGATTCCTTAAATTATCGTGTGTTTACATTATTTAGCCTTTTTAGCAAAACTAAAATATAGTGGTAATGATAGCTAAGAGCATTTCATTATTTGTGTTATTTTATGTACAAAATCAATATTAATAAACACTGAACAACTGAAATTTCTTTTAGATTCAAAGCCAAAGTTGGACAAAATATTGAAGACGACAAAAGAAGGCTGGGTTTAATAAGGAAAGAAATTGGCGATGAACATCTTCTTGTAAGTAGTGTATCTTTATTTTCAAAATTGAAATAATCAAAATCAAAAAATAATCAAATTCAAAATCAAAAATATCAACTTTTTTATTCCCCACAGATGGTAGATGCAAATCAGAAGTGGGACGTTGGAGAGGCCATTGAATGGATGAAGAATCTTGTGGAATACAAGCCCTTGTGGATCGAAGAGCCTACTAGTCCCGATGACGTGTTGGGACATGCTGCAATTTCTAAGGTAATAGAAGGGGGTGGGAAATTTTATAAAACCTCTTTTTACTCCCTTGTGCGCAACAAAAAAGTACTGTAATCCGAATTTTGGTAGTAATATTTGACCTTTCCTAAATTTAATTTAACAACATACGTATGTACTTATGCCTGCACGAACTATTTTGATCGACCATGAGAACTGGGTAGTTTACTTATAGGATCACCCAAAAGACTTTCAACATATTAAGGTCAATGGACATTTTCAACAGTGTGTTACTAGTGTGTAGGCAACCGTTGCTTGGGCCATATCAAAATCTAGGCCCAGTCGTCAGTGGCGAAATGTCACCGAATTCGACACTAAAAATAAGTTTAAAAATTGAAACCATCATGGTGATAATATTTGGAAAGAAATCTTCAAGCCTTAAAATTACTGAAGCATTGTATTTCAATTTGAAATTAAATATGTCTGAATGAAGTGCATCAAAAATTTATATAATTTAATAGGAGTATAAGGAAGTTAATTGGTGGTGTCGTGCTCATATCAGACATTTTTCGGTTGTTTCCACAAATAATCTATGATAGACTAAAGACGCAATGTTTTATTTCTTGAATAATTAGTAGGTTGAAAATGATAAAGAAAATCCCAAATGTAAAAAAACACCTGATAATCCGAAATTTGAAATTGCCACCGCTCACAAAACATCTGTTTCACAACCTCTTCATTGTTTTCTTCGGGAATGCTTGTCTGTTTCATTCGCACTGAAATGTTGTAAAACGCTATCTAGTGGTGACTTTTTAAACTTTTTTTTTTCCCAAGCAAATCTCCCTCTCACGGTCTCATTAAGGTTGTTGAAAATGTGGTAGAATTCTGATCAGTAGCTTTTCTGTAGACCGACCGCCCTGAATAGGGATATTTTAATTATGAAATTTAGTTATGTTTATTTATGTATGTGTTATATTTTTTTTTAGTTTTGACCTTTTCACCAGTTTTTTTTTTTTTTTTGAGTGGTTGTATTAGAAAAATGCATTTTTTCTTTAGTTTAAGAATTCTTCCTTCTAGAGCCTTAAGAAATCAATGATAAAATAGAGTAAAAACATTTCTATTTAAATTTGTTAGTAAATATATATCAAATCAATTTTTTAAACATCCTTCAAATCCTAAATCACGTAACTCATTAGAAGATTACAAATCCTAAAAAAAAAACCCCACGTTTTATGTATTTTGCGTGCTTTGACTTAAAACTTTTGCTTCTTTCAAATTTTTATGACATCAGGACTTAAAAAAAATTCAGTAAATAAGATGAAGGGAAATAATTCGGTGCCAGATTGCTAAATTTCAAAGTTTCACATAGGAATTTTTTTGAAAAAGCATCTCGCATGTGTAAAACAAAGAAAATCAACTTTGGAAAACCCATTAAAAAGAAACTGTAAAAGGATTGCAGAAAATAAACATGACAATAAGGAATGAGGAATGATGTTTAAAAAAATAACATATTTTTTTGTGCTGGAATTTATTTTTTTGATATACTTCTTTTAATTTTAAAGGAACGCCTATACGCTGTTTTACAGTCACTTTATTTAACAAAGAACAGACAGACAACAGTAAAATTCATCTTAAATTAATTTAAGCACGTCTGCAGCCAAAAAGTTATTTTTGTTCTTTATTTTTCTTTTACAAATCCGACAGTTCATTTATATACAAGAATACAAACACACTCGTTTTTCAAATATCACTTTATTTTTACACAGTTTATTTTTAACTTTCAACCGTGCCGAAATAAATTTATTTCCAGAGCAAGAATTTTAAATGAAATAAAACACTTCAAAGAGCACGTGCAAGGCTTTTACATTTTTCTCTCGCAAGAATCAACCTCCAGTATCACTCTTACCTTTTGTTTTGTTAGTTTTAAACAGGCAAATAAACAAATGATATTCGGCAAAACAGATGAATCTCTTATCAAGGCAAAAGTAAACAAATAAATTCGCCAGAGGAGAATTTGCGCGGTATTAATCAAGCGAGAACGTTTAATATAAACTTATGGCTTGTTTGATGATTAAAAGGAAAATGTGAGACGTAAAAATGCATAAAATAAATGTTTCGTGATGTGATGGGAAGAACTTGCTTTACTTTTATTTCTATTTTATCGATGGATTAAAAGAATTATTTCTAAGCCTTGAAATTTAAAGTTATTATGTTAAGAAAATAATATAGATTTCTTTTTAGATTTGAAAAAAAAATGGAGACTTTCATCGGTATTAGTTTTTAATTTAATAATTTTTATTTAAGTTTCTCATTCAAGAAAATCTACTTTCTAGTTAAAACGCGAACAGAATAATAATTTATTTTGTAGATTCTTTTTTTTTTTTTTTTTTTTTGCACAGCATCTTAATTTAAAATGCACTTTTTTAAAAAGACAGCTGATAAACTATTTATATTTCGTTGTAAGTTTATATACAGATGTGCAGTTGGATTTCAGACAAGTATTTTAATTTTAGAAACTTCAAAATCCTGTTCGCTGGTTCTGTGATTAGCAAAGATGCTGGTACAGGCATAAAGAGAACATGTTTTTGACCTTGATCATCGTAAAATCAGGGAAACTTATTGTGTATTCTGATAATGCAAACCTACACGAGGGGTATATGCCTAGGGGGAGGGAGAGGTACCTCGAGGGGAGGCCTTTTAAATTGTTCTAACGCCACGCGGAAGAAAGGAAAAATGCAAATGAATAAGTTGCATGTTTTTAATTCTCATTCATTGCATGCCATTCAATTGTTCGTTATCTCCATAGTGTTCTGCTTATTTAAACAGTTTGAGCATTACATTATTATTTATCTGAAAAGTTCAGTCACCATAGTTACGTGGTAGCAGACTGTTGATAGAAAAATGCTAAATGTGTGCTAAAATGATTCCCACTATAGTCACAAAGGCAACCATCGGAGAAAAATATTAAATACTGGTGCTGCCATCTGTCGCTGATGTACGAACACACTTCTCAACAACGGCAACTTAAATTCGAGGTCTGGGTCCGACCACCTGAACTGTGGGCCAGGAGGTGGGCGTCTCAATCTCCATACACTATGGCACTTGCTATAAACAGCTTTAAGAGTGAAGGCAAAATTTACATTTTAGTGGCACACCTTATAACCTTTATCTCCTTTACTGTGACTGTCTGCGTCATTAATAGGGATGGGCGCGAGACGAAAAATAGACGTCTCCCAAAACAGCCTAAAAGCTTTGTCACGTCTCGCAGAATACCCATATCGTAATGTTAAAAATGCTTGCCTCATCTCTCAAAAAAGGCCTCTAAATTTCTGTTTCGTCTCGCATCTATCCCTAGTTATTAGGGTGAAATGTGTATGTTCGTTCCCTCGCAAACGTCATGAACGCAGTGGTGTTGATTCATTGATTCCTCACTAAAATCACTGTGTGATTGCGTAATGATGCCTCGTTACAGTACGCTAACACAGTAACAGTTAGTTCTTTGTGGTATCCTTATAAGATTATCGGTGTCGTGGGAGTTCCGACGCTCCTGAAAATCGTCGGATTTCCCGGTGGGGGAAGCAGCGATGGCCGGACCCTCCGTTGTTTTTTGAGTCTCGCAAAGGGCCAGCGGTAGCATATTTTCGAGGAGGGGGGAGGGCTACAGCGATGGCCGTCAGAAATCCCACGCATCGGAACTCCCACCGTCGGAAGTCCCATACAACCAGATTATCAACAACTTATCGCATTGAGATCAGTATGTGATACATTAAAACAGATATTTAGAATACCTTCGTATGTTAGGGTAGAAATTCATACATTCAAAGGTTATTTTACATAAGAATGTATCAATTCAACTGATTGAATGCCGGAAACGAATTTGTTTTCACTAGATTAACAACAGACTTAATGTACAAGAGTCGCTAGAAGTGATAATATCTATATTACCTAATTACCAATTGTTTTAAATGTAAAAAAAAATATAATGTTTTGTTTTCATTTTAAAATAATGTACTGAAATCATTTTGAAAATCTATTATAATGGGATGCATGAATAGTCGTTAAAATATTTTATCTCAAAACAAAAGAGCAATGCAATTTTTGAATTATTAATTGAAATATGAATTTCTGTCTGGGCAGAAATAAACTTCGTGTAAACTTTTTGATTTGTTTTGATGCGATGCAGGCAGCAAACATAAAACAAGAAAATACCAAATTTTCTTCTGAAAGTCGATTTTTGAACTGATCAACGATAAGTATCGTGGTTTAATCTATAAAAAATTTGAAAAGCTATGATTTTTCTAGAACTAAGTAGCATTCAGGGTAAAAATCATTCCATCATTCCCAACGCAATTAGACGGTTTCATTTGTAACTCAACCTAACTTCCACAATACCAGACTCTTTTGTAAGAACATATTTGTCATGTGATGACAATTTTAGCGTAACAATGTCCTGAAATTTGTATTTGCACCACGGTTTTCTTTAGAGGTGATTTTTGCATTTAAATTTATATTTATTTAATATTATTTTGTAACATTTAAATTTTTTAAACGTGTAATTCCACTTCCCCATTTGGCCACTTATCCTGTTATCAAATTTGATTCCATTCTGATAAATTGTTTGAACTACCGATTGATCTGAGAAGAGTGAGCCAGGTTAATTACAAATGACCCGTAAATAATTAAGACTGAAATTTAATAATGTAATTGTAATACTCCTACCTTTAATTCAAATGGAAACTGAACGTACATTAAAATCTAATTATTTCACATAAACCTTAAGTATTCTGGAACCGAAAGCATTGTTTCTACTTTAGACTTAGCTGCTTCTGCTTGTATATGGAATTATTACGAAATAAGTAGCAGAAAATGCACTAACTAAAACTTATATTTGTATAACATTTGATTTAGTAGTTATAATACCTATTTATGTATTGTAAAAACGTCGGGAAATATTGATTCAAACAACCATGATATACATTCAATAAAAAGCCATCGCAACAACAACAACAAATTGCGTAGCATGGTTTGAACTAACCCTTTAAAGCGGGGTGTTCCCGCTCTGGAAACACCCAACTCTGACGTTTTGACTGTCGCCAGTCACGAAGAATAGATTTGATTTCTATAAAAATAGTTGCGGATGACATAGCTCCAGGAGAATCCTTTACTTTTTAGAAAGTCATTTCCCGTAACAAAAATGGTCACGATTATTTTTAACAGCACTGACATCTGCTGAAAAATGGAAGAATGCGAGAACAGCTGGATAGATTGCCCAATGCTGAAAAAAGTGCAGCCATTGCCATCGCTCGACTTAACTACCAACAAGATGGCGGACTATCGAAACGTTCAACGCGTGCCACAGATCTAGAGACCCTTTTTGACGCAGCTGGCTGTGCTGCGTCAAAATAGGGTCTCTAGATCTGTGGCACGCGTTGAACGTTTCGATAGTCTGCCATCTTGTTGGTAGTTAAGTCGACCGATGGCAATGGCTGCCCTTTTTTCAGCACTGGGAAAGTGTTGCGCCTCAAAGGGTTAACAGGTTTGGACGATGAAACTTTTATACACTAAAGAAAACATTTAAGTGAGATGAAACGCGTAATTTTCTACGCGCATTTCGGGGTTTTACGCTCAACTTTCATCGAATCCTTACCGCAAATAATGAATGGCACTTGAAGACACATATAATACTCATGAGCTTCAGAATCATAGCCTTAACTTTTATACACTAAAGAAAACATGTAAGTGAGATGAAACGCGTAATTTTCTACGCGCATTTCGTGGTTTTACGCTCAACTTTCATCGAACCCTTTCCGCAAATAATAAACGGCACTCGAAGACACATATAATACTCAGGAGCTGCAGAATCATGGCCTTAAATGGCAGATAACTTTTCCCCGAAAGGCTCAATGATGCAAGCCTTCCCCGGAGTTAGCAAATTTTTATTGTTTCTTCCGTCGGAACTTTCAGGCGTGTGACTTTAAATAGTCACTTTCTGCTAAATAAAACCCTTTAAGCTGCAATAAGTCACTCGCCTCATTTGACAGGCGATGAAATTAGCGACAGCGAAGGTATAGAAGACAGCGGCACAAACGAAAAGTCTTGACTTATTAAGAAATTTGCACTTCGGGTTCGAATTCCTTGGCGATGCCACCGCACACGTCACGGCTGTGACAGCCCGAATATTTTCGGCGTTATTATTTAGAAACGCGCGGAGATTATTGGATTGCAAAAGGGGATGACGAGGTGCGTATTTGCGAATGCGACACCTGAGGTGATAAAGAAATTAATAACGCTGGGATCAGTTAACTTGCGGCAGGGACTTCAAAACTGTCAGAGGAGAAATTAAGAGCTTGTTGTTAATCTGCGATGTTTTAATTAGTTCCTTTCTCAGCGTATACTTAGCAACGGTTTAATTGAGAGGTGGCTAGGGATATATAAGCATTTTTTTGCTATAGATTTGATTACGGTAAGTAATTAGGTGTCTGTCCGAAATTGAAGAATTCGTTTCGAAAGCACGCATGAAATACAATTATGTCATGGACAGAAATGCAGCTTGACGCGTTGTGACGCTACTGTCCAAAAGGTAACATAATATTTAATTTGAAATTAAAGAATTCACACACTATCGTATGGTAAAGTGGCTTTAAAAAAAATAGCGCCAGGAGAATGAATATTGCTTGAAGAATTCATTTCGAAAGCACGAATGAAATACATTTATGTTACGGACAGCAATGCAGCTTGACGCGTTGTGACGTTTCTATGTCCAAACGATAACATAATTAATTTGGAATTAAAGAATTCATACATAATCGCATGGCTCCGCGGCTTTTTAAAAAAATAGTTCCAGGAAAATCAGTATTGCTTAAAAAGTGGTTTCAATAGCAGATTTATGTGACAGGGTGAAATAAAAAAATATTGAAAAAGCTTAGTGGTTTTGAATACGCGTACATCTGGAAGTATTTACTCCTTTCAAAGAACAATACCGGGTAAAACTATGCATTTTTAAGGAAAAAATTAGAATCTCTGTGGTCACGTCTTTCAACAAGGGGGTGAGCAAGTTCCTGCGAAATACACTGCCTTCCAAAAGTTAACGTACAACCTGTTTTTTGTGAATAATATGGAAACGAATGAACATAGAAGCAAACAATTTGGACTAACTGAGCACTAAATAGTTCTTTATTGAGTACGACATAGAAATTTACACAAATTCAACACAAACATGGTATAAAAGCAAAAGAACAGTTTTGGTAGAAAAGTCCACTTTTGGAGAAAACAGTTTATCAAAGCTTTTTGTGGAAACGTGGTGGAAACGTTACAAAAATGAGTTCTAAAAAGGAATATGTCCACCCCTAACTGCAGTACACTGACGGCATCGATTGTCCATGCTGAAAAAAAAGCTGTCGGACACCTCAATAGGGAGCGAAGACCACGCACGGATTAGTCCTTTTTCCAATTCATGCAACGATCTTGGAGGAGGACTTGAAGCAGCCACTTGTCTGCCAAGGTAGTCCCAAACATGTTCTATCGGATTGAGGTCTGGAGATTGAGCTGGCCATTCTATTCGCTCCAAACCTTGACTCTCAAGATAATCCTCAACAAGCACAGCTCGGTGAGGTCGGGCATTATCATCCATCAGAATGAAATCATTGCCAATAGCAGCAGCATATGGCCGAACATAGGCAGCAAGGATCTCGTCCCGATTTCTCACACCAGTCATAGTTCCTCCCGGGAACACATGCAGGTCAGTGTGACCATCGAGTGGGATCCCTGCCCAAACCATTATTCCACCACCTCGATAACTGTGTCTTTCCACAGTGTTGGATTGATGGTATCGGGTGCTTCGTTCCCCCCAGATAAACAGACGTCCTGAATCGCTCTCCAGTGTGAATCTGGACTCGTCTATAAAGAGTACAGAAGCCCATTGCTGTCTGGTCCAAGGAACGTGTTCTCTTGGCCAAGATAAACGGGCCCTTCTCTGTCGTCCGTTGAGGGGGACCCATACAAGTGGTCACCTTGCATAGAGACCTACATTGTGAAGAAGCCTTCGCACCGTACTAGCGGATATTCTTCTCTCTGATGCTGCAGAGTCGTCTGCAACAAGTTGCGGCACACTTCTTCTTTTCCGGGCTGAAAGAGCTATAAAACGATATTCTGCGCGTGTGGTCGGCCAAGAACATGTCTTCTGGGCACAGAAGCTTCCGTTTGATATTGATTCCAGAGATGGTGGACCACACTGCGAGACACTTTAAGACGCCTAGGAGCATAAGCCTGTGACAACTCCATTTCCATACATACGACCGCCCGCCACCTTAACGAATCGGGCAAACAGTTTCTCTAAAACATTGCGGGACCCTGCTACCTATTCGCTACCTATTCGCTAGAAGGAAAAATGTAAAATTTGCTCTGTTTACGTGTAGAAAAAGTAAATTGATTTCCTATCGACCCCCGTAAACACCATCGCGGATCTCTACTTCTTGTACATAAACAGAGAAAAATTTTCCATTCTCATTCTAGCACAGACTACGGCAGGTCCCACATGTATAAACCGGTCTGCTGCCTTATTTTTATATGGGTGCTCTTATGTATTGCTGATGGTAGTCGAACAAATATTTTTTTCCCTAAAATTTAAAATTATTGTTAATTTTACTTCTTTGTACAAGAAGTAAAGGAAGCATTATAATTGCAAAAAAACTTCAGTATTTAGATTTTGACAGAAAAACTAATAGCCAGACTGACAACCAACCCTAAATTCACTTTGGCAAGTTCCTCGTGACGTCTGTAAGTACGTATGCAAGTGCGATCCATTTTGGCCAGCTGTGAATTCATTTAGATTAGTTTCGGCGGGATTCAATAATATGCACAATTTAATAGACCAAAGATAAGTCACGCGGTGTTCACATCAGATTTTTGGACACACTTTGTACTACAATGCTATAACGTAGCAATACAATTTCTCGGTGTTTTTTCATAGCACATTTCTGTACAGAGTTTAATATTTTTTGCTTATCCACGGCTGCTGTATGATAGAATTTAATGTTTCGTGTACTGCAAAATTTTTGTTGTTATTGTTGTTGTTGCTACTAATGCCCTCTCGCAACCGTGAAGCCAGGTCTGCCAGATCCTCCATATAGGACGGCGGAGGGCGAAATGATGAGGCTTCCATTTTAACCCTTTGAGGCGCAACCCTTTCCCAATGCTGGAAAAAGGGCAGCCGTTGCCATCGCTCGACTTAACTACCAGCAAGATGGCGGAAGATCGAAACGTTCATCACATGCCACAGATCCAGAGGCACAGCCAGCTCAGAGTCTCCTAATTTTGAAGCAATACCAAATAAGAGACCTAGCAGCAGGATTGGCACCCCAAGAGATATCGTTTTAACACGGAGGACATTGAAGCCACGGCTGATTTTACTTTCACCAGCTCCCTTCAGCGTTCATGGTTCCACACCAGAGATATTTTCATCTTCCCAAGCACTGGCCAGGCCGGTGCAGCTCCGTTTTTAGTTTTATTACGGGAACGGAGCTTATCGACTAGGCCAATGTGGGACGAAAAAAATATACTAGTCCCCTGTTTCTTTTCCCACTAATTTATTCAATGTCACAAAACGTGTCAGTGTTTGAATTTCGTCACAGCCTTTTTTAATATGACAGTAAAAAATGAATCAGAAGTTAAAAATGCATTAAAAAAAAATCTGAACAAAATAGGCCACAGTTAATCATTGACTTTTGTCGAAAGATTGATGCATGAAGTCGAAGGAAAAAAGCCTAAATTATCGTTAGGTTGAGACTTAAAAATAACAACTATTAAGTTTTTTTTTTTAAAAATATATATATAAGAATAATTCATCAAGAAAATGCAACTACTTTCAATCACCAGAGATTACGCTTTGACTGTATTAAAAAAAAATCAAGCCTTCGATATGTACTTAAGTATTTTGCGTTTTCAATCAAACGGCGTTCCTATAAAAAGAGCCCCCACTTAAAATGAAAGATAAAAGACCATTTCCTTTAAAATGTAAGATCGAAGGATAGTCATCATTTTCTGTAACCTTCTGTTCGCTTAAGTTCCATCAAGTACTTTAAATTCTCGTATTAGGAGAAAAATTGGAAGAAGAGTTTTGCACTGCTCTGTCTAAAGTCATAATTTGCAGCTGACGCTCTTAAACAGTCGATGAAGACATGTTCTGAAGGAAAATTCACCCGAGGTACGCATTAAGCTTGGAAAATGATAAACTGAACGGAATTTATATTTTGCTGACAGAATAAATGCTGGTTGAATATCCTGCATGCTGGATGTGAGAGTAAAGTTATTAGTATTTCAAAATTAATAATAATAATAAAAAGTAAAATCTGAAACACTTTCATGTTTTAAATACGCACTAAATTGCTATATATTAAAAGCGTACATAATCCATGCGTCGTCCTTATTTTTCTTCCTTATTCCATTAAGTTGGAAAGTGTATCATTTGTCTTCCTTGTTCCATAAAACACCTCTTTGAAATCGAAATATATCTTAAAATCGCCTATTAAAACTGTTTTACAATCTTCGCCCAGCATATTCCAACTGTACTTCAGCATTTTAAATGCTCTTTGAAATGGGCATCATAATCCGTGAATGTGCCGTGTTTGTCTTTTTTGTTCCACAAACACTCCTTCAGAATTCAAACCTATATTAAAATCGCCTACGAAAAGTGTTTAACAATCTTCATCAGGAATATTCTAACTATACTTCACCTTTATAAATACCATTCGGGAAATGTATCATAATCTCTGAGTGTATCGTATTTGTCTCCTCTGTTCCATAAAACACTTCTTCGGTATTGAAACCTACATTAAATCTTTCGTAGGCGATTTAAAACTATTTTACAATCTTCGCCAGGCATATTCTAACTATGCTTATCCTTTGTAGTAAACTGTTGCGTTTGCCAGTTTCTAGCCAAATTTGGAAGATATCGCCACGCTTGGGATAGACTTATTTTTTGGCGCCAAACTAGGAGATCAATTATCAAAAATTGAAAACCTTGTGTGACTTTGAACATTTTATCCATCCCCCCGCCTCCTTCGCGTTTTCTGGCAAACACATTTGAAAAGTACCTCGCCGTGACAATTCGCGTAGACAAGTTATGTCGACGCTAAAAAACCTGCTAGCGTTGTAGTGCTAATAATAAATTGATGGAGCCAAAGTAACTTTCAAGTAGAGAGAAGATGAATAAAAATTGAAAGACAGGTGTTAAAATCTTTTGCGTTTAACTTAAATTTGGTGAAGAATGTCTATTAATAACTCCACATTACGGAAAAATTAGAAATCAGTTGTCTAATTTCTAATTAAATGGGTTCTTTTTTATAAGTTTCTGCACGAATTACTAGAGCCAAAGTACAAGCACCCGCTATCGTTACAAAGATAAATGAAGCCGAAATTCCTTTAAGATGATTAAAATATTCAAACAATATCGTTTGTATTATAACAAAATAGCTTAAGAAGGGCTATTCAAAACCACGCATTACGGAGGAGTTAGACATAAGCAATCAAGTTGCTTTTTAGCAACTAATGTATGCTTCTTAGTAGTAGAGGAGATGAATGTATTATGAGATAATCTGGAAATATGGAATACCTAGTTTACAGCTCTGTTAAGACTGTTGTCACGTTAGGAATTCCATGACCTACTCAGAAAAGATTCCCATGTTACAATACAGTGGGAGTTGAACGTGAATTGTTGTTGTATCACTCGCTACAGAGCAAAGTGTATTTTGTGATTTTCAAGAGTTTTTGCGATACGTTTTCAAACATTTTATACCACACGTGACTTGAATATTGATGCTACGCATAATGTACTCTAAAAGATAGTATTTTCTCACATGGTGGTTGTTTTTTAGCAGAAAGTGTTATGCCTATCAGTTTAAAAGTTCATTTTCCTAGATGGCGTGTCGTGTATTATGGAATACTAGGCAATACAGTAATTGATTTCTTGCCATCAACTAAAAAACCGGAAAACAAAGACGCTGAATGAATGTCTCTTGTGAAATGGAAAATTCAAGATCAGCAGAAATGACTTGAACATAATCTTAAAAATGTGGTTTTATAGAGAAAAATGACTATTTTATGATACATAATTAGTTTTTTAACTGTTAAAACATCCATTCCATATTACCTGAATATTTCAAATTAAGCTCCATTTGTAACTTTTTCTTAAAATAATTTTTTCTATAACAACAAAATAAATGATGTTATTCTTTACAAGTGGCATTTCATTACAATGAGTTATAGTACGTACGCATGATTTCGGAGATTTTATTAAAAAACCTGTAAAGTTACATTTAGAAATGTAAATAGTATTAAATAATACCTCTCTCTCCTCTAACTATCGTTAGCAAATAAAAATCTATAATCCTTTTCAGTACAACTGTATGAAATGGAGATAAAGGAACGAATTTCTGAAACCAAAATAGGTATATAATCACTTACCAACTGCTAAAAGGGATAACAGAAGATGTAAGCATTCTATTAAAACTGAGAAAACACGAGTTGAAAATTCAAATAACAGTATTAAGATCCTTTTCATTCGAGCTGAAATGTGGCTGCGAAAATCCATCAATAAAACGCTATCAGAAATGAACTTGGGAATTAACGATGAATCAATTTACGTAAACGACACTTAAGTGCGGTGTTCTACGTACTATTTATGCGCACTTTTCTTTTTAAAGAGATTAAATTAAGCACTTAAGATGGGTGGGGGGAGAAAATAGAATAACAAATGCCTTCCAGCGTCGGCTTCACCCGGAATTCATTCCCAGCTGCAAGTTTAAGGCAGGTAAAATTCATGCTACGTATTATTATTCCTCTTTGAACATTCACACTACTTACTTACTCCTCCACTTTCTTCCATTAAAACAAATCTCCCTTTTCTCGCTGTTTGCGGCTTATCCAACTGGAAGTTTTTGAAATTTTCTTTTGACAAAGCAGGAGAGAAGGTGGGAAACTTTTCCCTTTTACCCCAAAGGGGTGGTGGTGGTGTGTGTGGTGGGGTGTAGGAAGATGTTGTTAAATGTCTCGTGATGTAGCACAAAAGAAGTCATAATCTTTTATGTATGAGATTTACAGGTTATGTTTACTCTCGTGCAATTATTGAACCAGGATAACTTGTAGAGCTCGTTGATGCCGGTGAGATAGCTTACGTGCCGTTACTACGCCGTTATATAACACGGGGGGCGTATTCGGGTTTCTGTTTAAAATGAGTAATTTGGTGGGGATATTTGAGAGCGAGGGTTACTGAGCTCTTACCTTTCAACTTTCTTGTACCGAGGGAAGGGAGATAGTATTTGAATTCGAGAAAAAATCAGCACAGTGGTGCCTTACCTCACGTAAGGGGTGTGTTCCAAATCCTTTCGCGTAAGTGCATATTGGCGTTGAAAAATTGGGTACATAGAGGGGTGCCTGTGGGGAAGCTTTCCCCAGATTGCAGATCATCACATATTTATTTTTAATTATCAATTACTTAATTGTTAATTATTTCTAAATTTAATTTGTGTTCAAAATTTATCCTTGCACTTTCGATTCGGATTGTCTCTTCGCTTCGCCTGTAAAGTTTTTTATTTCTGCACCTGCCGTATTTAAATGCAATCTTCTGTTTTCATTTATTTTTCCTTTTTATTTCACTTTTGCATTTACAAAGCCTAGCGTTTCAGTTTCCATGGTTTGTTTATGATCATACAAGGCACCAAATCTATAAATAGCATTGGCTTTCATTTTGGGTTACAATTTAGCTGATAGATTTTTTTGGTTTATCCTCTTGGCGCGTAAGGGATTCAAAAATAATTATATAGAAATGTACTTAACGCCTACTGGTGTCACGTTACTTTCGCACTTTGTTTGGCGTGTTTTGTTTCTGTACTACTCTTTTGGCTTGCGTTTCTCGTGATCATTCACGCCTTAGCAGTTGTCTAGTGAATCCGCGTTTTTTTGGGGTCTGCCTAGCCACCGTAGGACTTAATATTTTTGAAGTTTATATATGTGTGTTAATGTATTAAATAAAATTAAAATGCCACTATACGATGTCTGCTCCTTGAATTTTCAATCATGGATTAAAGTGACCTTTATCACGGCTTAGTTTTTGAAGCGTTGAACCTGGGGAAAGCTTCCCCACAGTGCCCCCAAAAGGTGGTAACGGGTTTTAATTCTTTATCTATTAGAGATAAGTGGGTGATGTAAATTGAAAAAAATATGTTCAAAAATGGGCCGGAAAAAAGATTACGCTAAGAAAAAAACTCCTCTCGCTAATTTTCAAAAAGTTACCCTTTTTAAATTTGTACACGACCCCGGTACAAAAAAAAATCTCATTTAGTATAATGTGTCCACACACACTACTGAGGTGATATGCAGACTTTGACAATTATATCCTTAAAAGTGTCAGAAGGTAAGGAAGGTATCTTTAAAAGTGCCAGTGGGTAAGGAAGGTATCTTTAAAAGTGCCAGTGGGTCTCGAAGGTAAAAAATTACGTCGAATGACAGCATTTCAGAGATCGTACAGAAATCACGACAGAAAATCTTTTTTTTTTTTCCACTCTAGCAATAAATTCTTACATTGAAAATCATATATAGCCCCCGATCATCTTTCTTTAACGATGTCTCTAGAGATGTTGTATGATGAAAGGCTCAAATATGGTACATCACCTGATTAGTGTATAGCATATATTGCTAATGGGAATTTTTTTTTTTTTTTGTGCGGGGGGGGGGGTCGTAACAAATTTCAAAAGTGTAACTTTTTGTAACTGAACGAGAGCAATATATTCACAAAGGAGTCTTATTCCCGACCTTATTTTGAGCATTTCAAAGAGTCTCTACAGGGTGACCCTGTAGCGATTCTTTGAAAAACAGATAATTAGAAAGATCCTATAGTTAGTCCTCGAATTCAGCGCGAGCCAGGTTTCTAATGGGAAATGATCCGTCAAAAAATGCCGAGTTACATTCTGGCTAGTATGGTATACATTACTACTAAAATAAGTTTCCAAAACCAAGACCAGCTTGGTGTACAGAATACTCATACAGAATCACACAAAAGACTTTTAAAAACAGTTAAGTCCATGCGCATTAATTGTTTTGGTCATGCCCAAAATCTCACCAACTGTCGGCAATGTTTGGCGAAATATCGCCAAATAAGTTCCCAAAACTGAGCCCAGCTTGGTGAATATCCTGACTTGGGCATGGATGTTAACTTGTCCGTCCCTTCATAGGGGGTAACTCTGGCCGCCCGCTGAGTGCCCCCATAATAAAATGGCCAGAAATTTGGGTCTTAGTAGGCTAATGCTTGATGAGGAAGTGCCCGGACTTTGAAAAAAAAAAAAAACTTTAAAACTCTGAGCCTAGCTTGGTGAATATCTCCTATATTTGGAAAAAATCGCCTAACTTTAATATTATTGAAATATCATAACTCGCTTTTAAATGAATTAAATGAAGTGCTACATAAAAAAATGTGCTTAATCTAACAGATGTACAAGGAAGGCTAGTTTCACAGATTTTTTTGTTTGTTTGTCGCTACCTACCCCTTTTTGTGCATTTTTGTGTTTAGAAGGGTGGCTGGTATTTTCTCTTTCCACAGGAGACTAGTTGAAGTCGTTTAGGTCTTCATATGAAGGGGCTGGAGATCCTGGATACTACGGGATAAAGTGTCCATCAAACTGTTAAAATATTGATCATATTTTTGGCTGAAATTATAGCATGTTTCTCTATTGTAAATCAGGTTAAATTTCAGCTGTGCATCTTTAACATTTTAGTCGCCCTTTTTTTAGTTTTTTAGAGGAAGGAGTTAAAATATTTATTTCATACACAAAAAACGTAAAGTTCACTGTTTTTAACTACTTGGCCATGTTTTTTATTTTACATATGTTACCTCATTTTTGTTTTTGAGAAAGATGTGTATAATTTTTGTGTCCAGGTTTTCTTTGTATATATATGTCATAAAAATGTATATTCATTAAAAGTAGAAATAAAGCTATTTTTAATGACTTTAAAGATATAAAATTAAGCAAAGAAACATTAGACCTTTAGCTTTTTACATGAGATAAGATAGAAAAAGTTTATGTTAGACATAATAATATATGCATCAAAAGTTATATACAGTAATGAAGCTTTCTATGAAAATTATGTTACTTTAAAAAATTGAAAACGTAGTTTTTAAAGATTTTATTTTGCAAAATGTATTTGCTTTTAGTACTAAGTTGTAAGTTTGTCAGAATTTTTATGATTCTTAAAATGAAAATAGAAAAACAGGCAATGCTTTCACGATCACCTACCTACCATTAATAAAGCTCCACTTTTAAATGCTTTAGATGGGATTTTTATGAAAATGCATGCAAACAAACTTTTAGACTATATTGAAAAAAATTTACGCATTATTGAAACATAGTTCTCAATAAAAAATATTACATTTCTTGATTTTTTTAAAAATTAAATTTTTACCGGAAAAAACACATGTGCATCAAAAACTTGAAGAAGCTGTTTAATATGATAATTAAATTTTATGCAGGTCAACCTTACATTACTTTAATATTTTTTTACAAAACTATTAAAATAAAGCTAAAAAAACTTCATACCTTTCTTTTACGCCTATAAAGAAATTTAAAATAACCGATTCCTAATGCGTTCTGTGTGTATGTGAGTGAACTCACGCAAAAAAAAAAAAAAAAAAAAAAACTATAAATTTCGCTCCAAGTTATTTTCACTGTTTAATGGCGCAATTTGATTTTATGCCTATAAAAGTTTCTCTAATGAGATTAAATTAAAGACACTGAAAATGGAATATTAAGTGCGCTAACGTAAAAGATCCATTGAAACTTCATTTCGGAAGCCCTAATGCAGTGGCTCATGTTCGAACCTTATCCCCCCCGACCCCACCCCTCTAAGAACATTCATATTCAATTTTCCTCCATGAGATAGGATTCCATTTTCCACCCATTTCTCGATTTATCCGTCCGGAAGTTTAAATTTTCTTTAACAAAAGGGCATCTGAACTTTTTATTCCAGAGAAAAGTGATGTTAAATGTTTCGTAGGATGACAATAGATATTTCTTCATTGTTATATATATATATATATATATATATATATATATATATATATATATATATATATTATATATATATATATATATATATATATATATATATATATATATATATATATATAAAGGAGATGAAATAATTAGCTCACAGAATATAAAATATATAAAAGTACAGGTTGTCCGAAATTAAAGGACCCTTTTTTAAAGTTGTCTACCGATGAAACTATTTAGAAAGTTAAGAAACTTTGTGTAGCACATAATGAAGGTATGAGAATTTGAGCGAAAAAATAATGAATTCAAGCATTTGCCACCAGGGGTCGTTACAGGGCTTCCGCGATCCCCAGACCTCAATCCATGCGACTTTTGGTCTAAGGGAGTTTGAAACAGTTGGTAAGTTGTGATAATTCAAGAACTTTGCCTCATTTAAAGACAACAGTTCAAAACATGTTCATAAGATTTCCCCCAAAACACTGCTGTCAGTTGTAGAACATTCTTTCTTTCGATTTTAGATGGCAGCTGAAAAGGATGGCCGTCATGTTGAACAGGTTCTGCTGTAATAATATTATGAACTATCATAAATATATGCTAAATGCGTAATTCATTAAAAAACTCCCCCTGGTGGGGAACATTTGAACTAAATTTTTTTTATTCGCTTAAACAAATTTCCATACCTTCATTATGTCCTACACAAAATTACACAACTTTCTCAACAATAGTTTTGGCTGTAGACAACTTTAAAATAGGATCGTTTGATTTCGGACAACCTGTACCTGTACATGTATCTGTGTAGTTTAGATTGCGGCATTTAAAGCAATACTGAGGTATTAAAAGTAGATAACGTTTGGAATTTCCAAGACCGTTAAATGTATGAATTAGATTTTTTAGAATATGCCCTTTTAACTTTTCGAAAGAAAAGTTGAATTACTACGATTATTAAAAAGAAATTTGGTGAATATTCAAAAATGAAACTTTATTTGTGGGATACCATTAGAAGTCCCTCAACAATAGAATGAATTTTTTTAGGGGGCCTTTTACAACTTTGACACTGTAACTAAATTTTTTTTTTCAAAATACGCTTTCTGCACTTTCTTTAAAAAATATTTTAAAAATCTGATGTGGACGCCACATCACTTCTTTGTACGTCTATTAAATTGCATAATTTTTGATGCACTTCGTTCAAACGTAATTAATATGAAATTGAGATGCGATGTTTCAATAGGCTTAGCGATTTCTCGCTAAATGTAAGAGATATCGCCAATCTAGGTTCAATTTTGGAAACTTATTTTCAGTGATATTAAAGTCACCAAGCTTGGCAACAGTAGGTGAGAAGGAAATGAAAATGGGTGATGTTTAATGTTACAAGTATGAAACACAAAGCCTTAATTTTTTTAATAAAAATAATGGCAAATCAGAAAACTCTTTCACTATCTTTCAGATTATCACTATCACTTATCTGTATCAGAATACATATTAATTAGCTGATAAAGTTAGAAAACCTAAAATGCCATAGGCCTGTGTTTTTATGCTTCAGTGTAGATGGGTAAGAGTCAGTTCCTAATGAAAATGCCTTTCCATGCCCATGCAGAAGTTCTCGTCTGCCAGGTTCGTTTAACCAAACGTTCGGATTTGTGATATTATACTGACATCAGCTGGACTCTAATAGAGCACTGCCCAGAGTCTGATATGATGTTACAAATCCGCTTATAACAGATTAGAGCCTTAGGTCTATATCTAATGAAGACAACCTTATTTAACAACATCCAAAAGTCAATGCCTGTTTATGAAGATGCACATTGTGTTGTTCAAATAATAAAAATAAACGATAATTTAACTTGTCCTATAATAATCTTTTAGAAAACCATAAAATATTCTTTACCTTGCTTCTAGCAATTTATCTTAGTTCACGCACATATTTCGTGTGTTTTAACGAATGCAAAAGCCAAATCCAGTTTTTTGTTTTTTAATCCTTGAAGCTGAAAAATATTCGAGATACGTGTATTTGTTTGTTTATGTAATGTAAACAGAATTATCTGTTAGACGATAAATTAAGTCTAAGGAAATTAATGTTTGATTGCCTTTCAGAACCAAAAACTAATCGCTGTTTAATTAATTTTTTAAAAACTTAATTCACCTCTTTTTTACTTACTAATACTGTTTATTAGCAGTCGTGACTTTGAATTGTTTGCATTATTCGATAAATATGTAGACTCAAAATATTTGCACACATTAAATGGTATTAAATTATTTCAGCCAGTGTAAACATGTTTCTCTAGAATTCGGATTTAGCTGTTCGTGAATGAAAAGGTTTAAGGAAAGCAAACATGTTTTTAAAGTCAACACATTGGCGTAGGAAATAAATTCTAGCATTTTAGTTTGGAAATCATTTCAAATTATGAAATTTCTTGTCTATAGATTGCTCAGTGAAGCTGTCCTCAAATGCTGATGAACGTTTATCATAGGGTAATAGTTTCTATGTAAATGGGGATCACTGCTAGTACGGACAGTTTGAGCATACACACAGTTTGATTTTTGCATGAAATTTAGCTCTAATATTTCTTTAATGTGTTATTTCTTCACTGGATTGATCAGACTTGACTTGATTTTCATGACAAATTAAATTTTTTTATTGATTTCATGCATTATTTCTATCAGTAATTGAGTATCTGCCTTATAATGTTACAGTTTTGGAAACGACTGGTAACGTAAGTCACTGAGAGATATTTCACGATTTATATTTTATTGCTTTTAATAAAGCTCTATGAACAAATTTTCAGCTCAACTTCATTGATAAGATATTGTTTTACTACCATGTTCTTGAAAGCAGGTTGATCCACATTGCGTAAAAGGGTAGATATATCGGAAGGTTATTGATTGGTTGAGTTCAAATTTTTGAAGCATGGTTGAAAAATTACCACTGTGACGATTAAACAACCGGACTGGTTTAAAAAATTAACTTTATTTATTAAATTATACAAATATCTAGTCCGATGAAAAGCACTGATGTGCTTATCGAAATGCCAAATACTTCAAATCTGATAAGGCTTTTAGGAGGAACATATTAAGACTTTTTATAGAACGTGGATAGTGGACACCCATGCACTTGTTTTGTTTTATTTGTTTAGAAGTTATCTGTGCGTATCCAGACCTAATATTGCAACCGTGCATATGATATTTAATTTTATTCACATACAGAAACTGTTATTTTTACATGCAGGCTCTTCAACCTTATGGCATCGGCGTGGCAACCGGAGAGCAGTGTCAAAACAGAGTGATGTTCAAGCAGATGCTCCAGGCAAGGGCTCTTCAGTTTTGCCAGATCGATTCCTGTCGAATGGGTGGCGTCAATGAAATACTCGCAGTTTACTTGATGGCTGCGAAGTTTGGTGGTAAGGAAACTATCATTTTTTGTTGAGGACTTTTCGAAATACACTGCTAATACTAGCAGTCAACATTTTACCATATAAGTACTGAATCAGCTGCAACGTTTTAATGGAGAAACGTTGAACCGTGATTTGGTGCTTAAACTGATCAATGGAACCAAATCATGGTGAAACGCTTCTCCACCAAAAGGATGCAGCTAATTTAGTTACATTGTATCGTGAAACGCTGAACTACTTCTGTTAACAGTGTAACTAATACAATTCTGGAATCTATGGAGTTATTGAAAAAAGAAAAAAAAATTGTTACAGAAATTCTAAAAAGCCTTGACGACCAGTCTCTTGCTGGAATACTCTTAGGTTTGACGACGAAGTCAAGCAAAATCGAGTTAATTTTGTTTTAATAGTTCTGAAGTACGAGGAACGTGTTCGAAAGATAGTTTCGTAATATTTTTTTTTACACTGAAATTTGCAAAAAACAAATACACATTGGAATCATGGCTTATGCACCTTGAACTCGGTGCCCTGCTATTCAAGGAATTGTCTCACAACTTGCTTCAGCTCAGAATTTTTTTTGAAAGTGATGCTCCAGAGAGAGGTTTTTAGTGCCGAAAAGGAGGGAAAATCCGACGGGGCAAGATCAGATCTTTAGGTCAGGTGATCCAGTTTCTCCCATCCGAAGTGTCTAATTTGATCTTAGTCAGGCTTGCTGTTAGTGGTTTTGCGTTGTCGTCCATTCGTACAGATAACAATACGCACTCCACTTGACGAACACACGTCTGTCTGATACCATGATTTGTACCCAAATAACTTCAGGCATGTCGGTCTACTGCTGCTACTGTCTCTTCTGTGACGTTCTGCGCACACGCCATTTTTCCTTTGCTGATGCTTTTTCTGCCGTTGAAGCAGCAATGGGTGTGGATTCTTATGGTGTACCATCTTGAGCTCTGCTGAGGCTGTGACGCAGCGATTGCTCAAGCTCTAATCGCAGTCGAAACAAGAGGAAAGCAACAAGGGGAACAGAATGGATGTCACCGTCGCTACTTTGCAACGGTTGGAGGTATCGGATTAAACCAGATAATGAACTAAAGTGCTTATTTTTACCACTGCTCCTAAAACCTAAATTCATGACAATTATTTTGGTTGTTCCTGCAAGAGAGCTAGCTATTAATGTTACGTGTAATATTCAACAAACTTAAAAATTAAATATAAAATTTGTTTGGCAGAGAGTTGTAGAGAGTTTTAAGAGTTATATAGAAAAAGAGGAACCACTCCATAGTGGTTCTTAAGGTTTTTTGGGAAGTCACATTACTCCATATATTGAAGGATTTTTGGTCTTCCCTCTAAAAATAAGTAATGTTATAGACAACATTTTCAATAGGGTACATGATTTAGTCAGTAGCAATACAGCACTGTTACAAAATTGTAATGTTGTTTCCCAGCATTAATGTGTGCTGCGGGAAAGTGAGTTGTACAGGAATTGTTGCAAGTAAAATGAGTATGTGACCCCTTGAACTTGGTGACGAATTTGACGACTTAGCTCAGAAAATGAGTTTTCTAAACTAGTGGAATTTTAGCTTTATCTCAATTAGGAAAGGAGATTCTGGAAAAGTCTTGGAAAATGATGCCATATCCTATTTGACCTTACGTCCCCTTTTAAATCTGTAAATAAAGGATTCACTCTCACTGTCAAATGAGTGTGTGACAGATTGCGGATATTGAGAGCAAGGCGCCACGATTAATGTTGCCGTTTGCGTTATTGTGATATTTTAATGATCCGCTGTGATATGTGTTAAAAATATTGCATTTATTTCGAAATATAGAGCTTCGTATCGTCGAATAAAGTGTTATTTTCGATTTTGTAAGCTTCTTGGACTATTTTATAATTCACCCACTACCAGATTTCGCAACAATAAATAAATTTTGTAGCAATCTCTTCTTATTTACGTCTTATTTACGAAAGTTATTGCACGGACAAAATGACAAACTGAAATCATGAAAAATTTGCAACTTCGTCGGGAAGTGATATTTATTAACAGAATAATCTACTAATATTATTCAGAATTATTTATCAAATAGTAATCCAATTCTTAGATATGCATAAAAATGCTTGTCTCAAATTAATCAATCAGTTAATCAATAAATATGTTCTCATGTACAACAAGAAATATAAAGAATGCCAAACGCAAGGATTATAAAGTACATTTCAACTTCCCGACACGTTTGTCGTACTTGTATACGACTTCTCCCCCATACCACTTTCAAAATAAATAAATAAATAAAATCAAGAGGGATTGGGGGGGGACTTTTTCCTCCTACATTTTGGAAGAATAGCGAATGCATTACAAAGCACAGAGAAATTACTTCTTTAAAGAAAGTTTAAAATCTGAAATCTACAATTACTGAAACACCGAATAAAATTCATAATAACTTTGTTTAAAAAATAATTTAACAGATTAAAAAAGGACAAGGAAACTAACCTAAAAAATGACATAAAATTTCACCAAAGTGCATATACATATGTATATTTAATATGAAAAAATAGGAATCCTTTTCATCGTGAAGTATTTAAGTCAGGCCATGTCACCCCAAGTCAACTGAAGAGGTGGCCGATGTTTCTCTTCACTGATTGCTAAATCAATATTTCTACGAGACAGGAAGTGAGATCATTAGACTGTTCTTATCCGTCAGTCTAAGAAAAGGTACTGACGGGAGAAAATACCCAACTCCTGACGTAGTGGGGAGAGTGAGAAAACAAAGAAAAAACTGAGTGCTTTTATACCCGGTGATATTTGGCGTGAGAAAATAAATGTACCCAGCATAAAAGTTCATTCAAAAGAGTATGGTATCTTGTAGTGTTGACGTCTTATCTTTTAAAGCGTGTTTTTTAGAACAAGAAACTTAAAAATTTCGTTTCATAGAATTTCATTGAAGGATTAAAAGCTGTTCCATGTACTGGTTAAAGCTTTCCAACAGAGCAAAGTATATAAAAACTTTGAATAAAAAGCACACGTAAAATACGAGCGAGGTACGATCGTTTCGACTGAAAATTCGTTCGGTCTTCCTCGGTCAAAGCCCTTTGTCTCACAAAACAGTGGGAACTGAAAAAGATAAAAAACAAGCAAGTTGCAACTTGGAAGAAAGAAAATGCGAGAAACCACGGAGATGAAAGGGGATGGAATAAAAAGAAAAGAATAAAATAAGGACAAACAAACATACATAAATAAGAAATAATAGTAATAATAATAAAAAGTCAAGAAGAGCACATGAACACAAACACACACACGCACACACAAAAAAGAAAAACTAATAGGAAACAGAACAAACAAAAGTACAAAAAACAAAACTAACATAAAAACACAAATAAAAGTATTTTTTTATATATATATATATAAATACACATACAGGTCAGCGCATTTTTTTGTGTGTTCAGTTTTTACAGTGTTTACACTTTCGCTTGCATGATCTCTAAGTTCTGATGAATGCACTTGGGTTCCTAGGAAATGGAAATGTTTTATTAACAATTAATATAGGTTACTCCTTATTAAAAATGTTTTTTTAGGATATATAAATATTCATAATTAAAGTTCCCCTATTCAGATCGATGTATAGCAGGAAAAATACTGGTCAGAATGCTACCAGATTTGAAGGAAACCTTTATGAGATCGTGGAAGAGAGGTCTGCATGGAATATTATTAAATCAAAAAATCATCAATAAATGACGTATTACATGACTTGCTGATATGCAAATTCTCCCACTGCGTATTGAAACGTCTGCTACGCAACCTCTTAATTTATTTCTTCGTTTGAGAGAATTTGTCCATCTTATTCGCACTAAAGCGCCGTGAAAGGCCTCCTGGTAATGAATTTTTGAAATAATTTTTTTTCAAGTAAATTTCTCTTCCATGGTCTCATTGAAGTTTCCTGAAAATTTGGTAGCATTCTGACCAGTAATTTTTACTGAGAACATATCTTAATATGGGAATTTTAATTATAAACGCCCTATATTTTCGTCTTTGAAAGGGCAGAACTCCCAGTTTGAAAAAACGCCTTAGTGAGGTTGTTCTGTTTTAACCCTTTGGCCGTGAAACAACCTGTTGTGCCGTGAAACAACCTTATTTCAGCGCTTTCACTGCTTGTCGCAAAAAAAAATATGCTTAAATGGTCCCAACACTGAAAAAGTGCAGCCGTTGCCATCGATCCATTTAACTACCAACGGCTGCACTTTTTCAAAGTTGGGCAGTCTATCCAATTGGTCTTTTATATGGACGTGAAAACGCTTGCATTTCAAAGGGTTCAACAAAGTACAGTTAAACTTGGTTATAACGTAATTAAAGGCGATTATTTATGACGCCGTAACCGAGAGACTTTATAAGAGAGTTTCTGATTTATGAACAAGTGAATGAATGGTGCAGAACATTTTTAACACTATAAGGTAGCTGTCCAATTTGTTTATAATCTAATCATATGAACAGAAGTTCGATCACAGACGGACAAACAGACTAATTAAAATCACAAATACATTTCGACTGAGTAGGAAAAAGTTCAGACCCGCCAGAAACAGGAACGCAAGTATATTGAGCAATTTTTAATCCCAATATGAAATTACAAGAACACAGTTTTTTCTCCTCGTCCAAATACACACTTACGTAGACAATAATTTAATAGCAAGAAAATGCCACACTTTTTGAATCAACTTTTATGTTGAGAACATTTATTTTCTCACTCCAAATATCACTGGGTGTGTATAAAACACGCTATTTTTCTGTTCTTCTACGTCAGAAGTTTGGATTTTTTTTATCGGTAGAACTGTTTCTTATCTGTACTGACGGATAAGGGCACGCTAATGATCTCACTTCCTGTCCCGTAAAAATATTGATTTAGCAATCAGTGAAGAGAAACATTGCCCACCTCTTAAGTTGGCTTCCAGTTTCCAGGTGACAAGGCAGACTTAAATACAACTATCATCCTTCAAAATATACTTTTTTTCGTACAAGGACATATTTTTTTTTCTTAGAGTTATGATTTTGAATGTTTGCGTCATTTTTCTTGTAATTTCTTATGGTTTAATCCCCCTACGAAATTGAAAACTGTTAATAATTTCAGTTTGACATTCCGTCTGTCCGTAGTCTTCACTGCCATAAATATGTATCGATCTCTGCATCTTATTGGTATATGTACTTTATCGTGTATCCTTTTGCAAATAGTGTACGCAGCTTTTATATTTCTTTCAAGGAATACAAAAAAGAATTCCAATACATTATACTCTACGGGCAGTCATTGTTTAAAGCGTACTTTAGAGACATTCATCTATTTCAAAGAAAGCAAAATTGATTTATGTTGCCGAGGATCAGAAAATAAAGCCCTCCATTGAAACTAGTGTTGGTAGCATTTAAAGTTATTTTATGGGAGTACTTAAAAGAACTCCAACGCATTACGGTCTATGGCAGTGTACAGACATTTATCCATTTCAAGCGCTTTGTAATAAGTATATAAACGTTTATAACAGCATACCTTTAATTTAAAGGGTGATGATATTTAAAACTGTTTTACAGCGTCTAGCAATACTTTACTAGTCATACAGTTTTTTGAAGCTATCCAAAATCATGCAAAGTTTTGGTGAGGATACATCGGCATACATAAGTAAATCGCCAAATTTGACACACACACAAAAAAGGACAGTTTTATTGGAAAGTATATCATAGTTGATGTATTTAGCATGATTTATATCTCTTGTTTTATAGATATTTCTTTAGTTACACATTTCAAAAGTGAATATTTGCTAATTTTACAGTTTGAAAATTTCCTCTTAACATCACACAGACGCACATGCAGACACACATACATGCATAAACACACACACACACACACACATGCATAAACACACACACACACACACACATAAACACATACGCATAGACACACACACACACACACACACACACACACACACACACACACACACACACACACACACACACACATACACATACACACACACACACATTTATATTCACTTCAACCTAAACAAAGCCTAACTATAAATTTTTTGCGTTTCTTTAAAATTTTACTTTTTAATCAAACAATTTTGTTCCATACTGTAATGTGGTATAAATTATTGTAATTTATACCACATTGGTATAAATTATTGTATATTGTAAATGATGGCTGGTCAAACATTTTAAGAACTATTAAGGATAAGAATTGAACTTTATTTTTGCTACACATGCTAACTAGAAAACACTAATATATATTAAAATAATAAAAAACTTTGTAAAATAACTCCATAAAGTTTTCAATGGCCAGACAGCTGTTTCGAGCCAAAACTTGTTTGCCCTTCTTCAGTGACAAACACATCTTCAGGTGTTTGTCACTGAAGGAGGGCAAACAAGTTTTTGCTCGCAACAGCTGTCTGGCCATTAAAGTACATTTTATGGTGTTGTTTTAAAACGTTTTTTATTATTTTATTTTTTAAACACCAGTTATTTTGAGTGATTTTATTAATATGTATTAATTTCGTTTCACTTGAAAACACAACAACGTCATCCAGACGCATTTTAAACAACTGCATGTAATCAATTTAAATTTATACGGAAAGGGATTTAATCATTCTATATATTGTGTGCAGGCACCATAGGGGGAGCAAGACAAGAAGCTCTAGTAAAATGGTTAAATTTTGTAGCAACTAAAGTTTGTATGCAGAAATTAGAAACCAGGGCAAAACAGACCTAAACCATAAATGATTTACGACTACGTAAGAATTCACCAACGCCTACCAATAATGCATAGATCATAAAGAGGATATAATCCTTATTGAAATTCTATCAGACGGAAATATATTTCCATTCTAAAAGAGCGCACTCTAAATCAGCAACTAAAGCTTATATACAGAAATTAGAGAGCAGGCAAGTAGACGTAAACCATCAACAATTTACGACAACGTAAGAATACATCAAAAACTACCAGTAACGCATCATCATAGAGCAGAGTGGAAGGGAATGGTGTATAATCCTACCATGAAGTTTTGTCCGACGGAAATATATTTCTATTCTTAAAAAACAACAACAACAGCAAAAAAAAATCACTCAAGGTTGCACAAGACTTAAGATACTACAATAAAAGATAGGTACCATATATTTTTTAAATCAACTTTTACTACATTTATTTTCTCCACGTCAAACGTGACTGGATGTAAAAATGCTCTCATTCTTCCTTTTTTCTCTTCACTACTTCAAAAGCTGTGTACTTTTCTCCCGTCAGTACCGTTCCTTACACTGACGGATAAGAACAGTCTAATGATCTCATTTCCTGCCTCGTAAAAATATTGATTTAACAATCAGTGAAGAGAAATATTGCCCGCCTCTTCAGCTTCCATTTTCCGGGGTGACATGGCCTGACTTAAATGTAACAACCCGCTATTCAACAGGGATTTTTAATGTATTATCACGTTCTTCCATAACTGCCCTGTGTAAAGAAAAATAATTTTTTTTTCAACGTCTTTGTAAGTTTCAATATTACACCGTTATAAAACTAATCGGGTGAACTAAGTGAACTAATTACCGTATTACTCCAATTATAATAAGACCCTGAAAATTTTCATCAAGATAATTAGAAAAATCCTATATTTAGACTTCGAATTAGCGTGAGTTACGTTTTTAACGGGAAATGATCAGTCAGAAAATATTGCGTTATATTCGGGCTAATACGGTATATGGGATATTTTTTAACGGAAGTTACAAACGTGACGCCATAAATCAAAAATTGCGTGCGATTGATAAACTCTGCCTCACAATTTAAGTCATATCCGCACTTCGTGTGATTCTAAATAGCTCTTCGCGATCGCACTGTTTGACACTTTTCACGAGATTAAAATAACTACCATATTTTCTTCTGCTGAACCATAAAGGATTTAAATATTTAAATTGAGCATTTCAGGTGAAGAAGCGATCGACTGGTAGCATTTGTAGAGTCCCAGTATTATGAATTAAAGCACAACGTATCGTGCACACTGTAAAAAATATTTAACCAGATTACAGCACAACGGGAGGGTAAACGTAACGCCAACACGTTGTATCAATATGTGGTAAAATAACAGGTATTTCTTACAGTGTATATTAAAATTAAAGTTTTGTTATATTTATAATTTCTCAACGGGCGGCCTAACAACTAACTAAACGACGTTACGTTGGTAGGGTCCGCGGTAGATTCAACCGAAGAGGCTACCTGAAAGACTTTTGAAGGAACTTTTTAATTAGATATTTTAAAAACTGCTGACGGAGTTTATATATGCAATACTTTTATTTCGTTACATTAAAAAATCTCTTTATAATTGTATTTTACTTATAAGAATATTTATGTTCTCTCTTTATATTAAATTGATCTTTTATTAATCCGAAAAAAAAGTTATTTATAAATTAGTCATTTTGCATTATTATTTCTTTTTAATCGTTTTTTAACTAAACAATAATCACATCAAATATAAATTTAAACTTGTGGCTCCCTTTAAAAGATCAATAAAAGTTAACGGAATAGTTTTAGCCAAAGGAACTCGCTACATTAATTATTAACCGATATAAAATATTTATTATTTTTATCTCCTTTTGATTCAAACCAGATATCGTTTTTTTTGTTAATTAAAGTTTTATATAGATTCAAACAACTTTTGAGTTTTAAACTTACCTTTTTTCGATATGGGAAAATTCAATAATTTTCTCTTTTTTATAAAAACCGGTGTATGTCCTTGTTCCAAAAACTTTCTTTTTCGACAATAGACAGACTTCCGCCTTGTAAAGGCTAATTAGTTTTATTGAATGTTCCGTTTCAACTCCCCCCCCCCTCCACACACACACACAATTTTATGTTAATCGAATAACTATGGAGGTTATTGTACTATGTATGTTTAAGAACGTAGCCAGTATTATTATTATTATTTTTATTATTTTTTTTTACCACTTGAGTGCTACTAATTTCAGTCAAAAGTCGCCAATGTTTGCCATTTTTTGTCGATTTAGCGCCCAGTTTGGCGTCAAAAATAAGTCGCCAAAACTGGAACCAGCTTGGCGTATCTTCTGTACTTGGCGAGAAATTGATAAACCCTACTGTTTATTTTATGGGAATATCAATTAACGTCTAGTCTAAGTTAAGATATGCTTGGAATGGGTGAAGTATAATTATAATATGCGAGGCGAAGATTGCAAAACAGTTTCAGTCGTCGATTTTAATATAGATTTTAATTCTGAAGAACTGTTTTCTATAGTTAAGACTATAGTTAAGACAAATACGGCACACTCATGGATTATGACAGCTTTTCCAATTTAATGGAAGAAGGAAGACAAATAGGGACGACGCATGTATTATGATATGCTGTCAATATGTAACACTTTAGAGCGTATTTAAAGTATTAGAGTATTTAATTTTTCCTTGGTGGGGTGGGCGGTTATATGAAATACTGTCGAAATGTAAATAAAGGAAATGTGAAAGCTCGTGTAAACTATATATGAACATTTTCATGAAGGAGGATATACATATCTGTACATAATATGTCTTTATCACCCCACGTATAGTTTACGCCCTTGTGTAAGTTCATTTTTCAGAGTTCATTTCCTTGTGTACGTCATTCAAATATTTGCAAACATTCTAAGTAACTTTACTTTCTTTTCAAAGTTCCCGTATGCCCACATGCTGGAGGAGTTGGTCTATGTGAGTTTGTTCAACATCTTGCTCCTTGGGATTTTATCTCTGTTAGCGGATCATTACAAAACAGGTAACAAATATAAGTTCAGTATGCTCGTAACGACATTCATAGTTTTCAATGTAACACTAATCTATCACCAGCATCTGCTAAATTGAAATTTTAATTAACTCTAAATCAAAGTACTTTTTTGAATTAAAGTTTGACTTAAATACAGTAATTGATATTTATGTCAGATAAAACAGTATAAGGGAAATGTAATTAATTTCATGTTTTCTTAAACTGAAAATATGAAGTCCAATATTTTAGGTTTAACCCTTTGAGGCGCAACCCTTTCCCAATGCTGAAAAAAGGGCAGCTCTTGCCATTGCTCGACTTAACTACCAGCAAAATGGCGGACGATCGAAACGTTCATCGCGTGCCACAGATCTAGAGACCCTTTTTTGACACAGCCGGGAATTTTTTTGTGACTGGGCTACTTCCAGCTACCATCTACGCAGCTGGCTGTGCGGCACAGCCCAGCCACAAAAAAAATTCCCGGCTGTGTCAAAAAAGGGTCTCTAGATCTGTGGCACGGGATGAACGTTTCGATCATCCGCCATCTTGCAGGTAGTTAAGTTGAGCGATGGCAACTGCTGCCCTTTTTTCAGCATTAGGCAATCTATCTAGCTGTTCTCGCATTCTTCCATTTCTCAGCAGATGTCAGTGCTATTAAAAAGAATCGTGACCATGTTTTTAAGGGAAATGACGTGCTAGAAAGTAAAGGATTCTCTTGGAGCTATGTCATCCGCAACTATTTTTATAGAAATCAAATCTATTCTTCGTGACTGGCAGCAGTCAAAACGTCAGAGTTTGGTGTTCCCAGAGAGGGAACACTGCGCATTAAAGGGTTAAATATGCATTTTTGGAAAGAATACTAAATTCTAAATACTACTAAAGAATAAAAATTTGGAAAGAATACTAATTCAAAGCTGAAAATGCCTTCACTTGAAAAACCTCCAATAAAATCAATTACAACGGAATGAACAAATCGGGAAAAAACGGCACCTTAAACATATTAATTCCCAGTGAAATCTTTTAATTTTCAAAACATGTATCTTATTTGATGATAAAGGAGAAAAAAAAAACAACTAAACCCTACATGCTGCTAATTTACAACGCGTTCTATTACCGCGTTAATTCACTCTCTGTTACATGCATTTGATAAATGTGTGTTGTTCTATTTTTGTCAACACTGATAAATTGCTTTTAAAACGCAATTAAAAAACTTCATGTTAATGTAGCATTGCTTTTAGAGTTAATGAGGTCCTGTCCCTGCTCATTTATTTTGCTGTGTTTTGCGCGTGTTTAGTTCTTCGCATCCAAAAACCTTGTTTCAATTCCGTTTTTTTTTCTTTTCTATGTTTTTGAAAAGATGCTGCCTTCTAGTTAATTTTCGTTGATTAATACATACATCTACAGACTAACTCTAGATCTTTAGGATATGCTTATATCGTATTGGATAACGGCTAGAAAAAATATGAGGATTTTTTTTTTAATAGACCATTAGAAACTACATACGTTGAAAAAGAAAGTGTTGCATAGAGTCAATAATCTATATCATTAGTTCGTATAGCAACCACGCACTTTCTTCATAGCTAAACACAATTTCTTTTTCCAGAATGATAATGATTTGGGTATCATTTTATAAATGCAGACACTTGACAATAAACGTCATCATTTGACAGCCAGCCAAGGGGGTACCTTTTGTCCAGTTGGATAACTCCTGAAGTTAGCACTCGTAGGCGGATTCGATACCAGTTCCCGTGATACTCTTCTCTTCATTGATGAATCGGACAAAATGAGCTCTCAACCTTCCATAACAGATGGCGCCAGTGGTACTCCATCGTCCTCGTTCATTCGAAGTCCGCAACAAAGCTCACAAGAGATGGCAATTGACTGAAAAGCCCACAACGCGTGGCACTCTAGAGGAATGGAAAGAGTGATGGAAACACGATGCCGACTTTCAGCATTTGAACGTAGGGCAAAAGGGTACCTTTTGTCTGGTTGGTTAATGCCTGAAGCTTACACCCGAAAGGTCCTTGGTTCCATACCAGATTCCACCACACGCTTTCTTTCAATGCATTACGTTAAAAACATCGCTGCATGCGTAATTAAGCGTTCCTTACTATGAGCCACCATAAACTAACGGTTATCTCTGCAATTAAGGCTGTTGTTTGAAGACACAAAACCTGCTTGAAGGTCTATGATTCACAAATTAAGATTAACTATTTGCAACAGGTACTCTAAAGATTCAGAATGTCTTTTCACAAGGTATTCTACACACTGTAATAAATTAAAAAGAACATATACCTTTTACGTCACTTTATTTTTAAACTCATGGAATTGCAGTGTAAAATCTTGTGGAACGCCACACGAAAGATCTGTATTTTGAATTTATTTGTTTTTTATTTTATTTATTTTTTATCATAGAGGTTCATAGCCGACACAGGTTTATCGCTTGTTACAAAGGAAGACATAGTTTCAGAAGGGACGTACTTATAAATTTTCAAGACCCTGTAGTAATGAGCATGTTTTAATGTACGGTCCTAAATTACAAACTCATCTTACTAGATCCAATAACCACTGGCTTGTAAAACTGTCAAGCCTGAACTTCTGCAAATGCACGAAAACACGAAATGAAAATATCACAAGAACGCAGTAACACATCAGGCGCATTCTAACAGCCTAAAGCTTTTCGGAATACAATCCAATCAAATTCTTTGTGTAAAAACTTTCTGTAGAATACATGGGAAAACATCATTAAAAAGCTCTATTGCATTTCTAGAGTAACGCATTCAAATGCATAGGAGTGTTGATATGAAAGCCTTGCCTATGTTATAAAATGACCAACATCTCCTAGATATTTGAAGTCTAAGAACTTAAGCTTTGACGTCATTGCTAGGTCTGCTGTATGACGTCGTCAGAGTTTTATTTTCACAACGTAAAACTATTTAAAATTTCTGGTGAAGGCTACAAATATTAGAAATTATCTGAAATTAGATAAAAATTAAAATTTCTTTTTTTTTTTTTTTTTCTAATGGCGGGCACTTGCCATCTATAGGCATTGGCCACTACTAAGGCCGGGATTAAAAGTCTCTTTATTATAGAGGCACCTAACAGGTGAACCAGCGTTGCCTCCTACGAAGGGTTGGACGAATTAAACCCAAGACCATGTCAGGAATCGAGCCTCGAACCGTGGTGTGGTAGAATGGCTCTTTAACCATTACCCCACCCGGGCAAAAAAATTGAAATACCTTTCTGATACAGAATAATTCATTATGATCTATTTCTATATTATCTATCTATTTATATAAAAATGAATGTTTGTGGATATGTATGTATGTATGTATGTATGTGGGTGTGTATGACGTTGAAAAACTCCAAAACCGTTTGACCAATCACCATGAAATTTGGTACACTTAAGTCTTTTGTCACGAAGAAGGTTTTTATGCTATCCATTGTACTCTAGCTCGCCGCTAGGTGGCGCTGCAGAACGTCGAATTCTATTCAACTGTTTGCTATGAAAATACCGTTTAATTTATCTTAATATATTTAATATAATTAACTTAATATAATTAGTGATGGCTAAAAATTGCGAATTGTCGTAAATTTAATTTATCTATCTCAAATCATCAAAACTTTTTTATGCATAAGTAAATTCATCAATAATAGTTTTAGTCTGCGAAAATAAAACTGCGATGCCGTCATTTTAGTAGACCTAGTGATTACGTAAAAGCTTCAGTTCATACGTTTTCTACAGCTAGGACTTGTTGAAATGACGCATATTCATTAACCACGGTGTTACGAAACTGTGAGTCTGAAAGAACAGAAGAACTTGAAAATAAGATGTCTCAAGTTTTCAGATAAAAACATTACCAATATTCCAATGTCGAGTGTTTCGGCAACTCAATAATTTGTTTTCAGAATTCTACTAAACATCTTTCTCAAACGCTGAGATTTTAAAAATTAATGAGGTGTATTTTTCTTCTTTATATGTCTGAATAGTTTGCAAATTACCCTTTTTTTGTCCTAAACTTAAAAAAAAAAACAGAGTTGAATTTTTAATACACTTATTTGCATGTGAAAATTTTAATTTTATTTACAAACTACATGGATTTCATACTTTATTTCATAAGTAAAAAAGAGAGAAAAAGAAGTAAAACATGATTCTCCAGATACCCCTCTTCTAGAGAAAAGTAGAATGTGTAATTAAATGGCTTCATTATTTTTGGTATTCACATTTAAATTTTTCTGAAAATTGCTATGATCACAAAGATAGTTTAAATTCTTCACTAATGAGTTGAAAAAGAGACCTGGAAATCAGTTTCGTGATTCGCAAAAATATTCTTAAGTTTTTTAATATAGAATTCATAACTAAAATGAAAAAAAAAACAAATTTTAGATTCTCCAAGAAAAGTTTTTAGTCGCAATTAAAAATTACACCCAAGTTGCAAGGAAGGAAAGTGCATTTATTTTAGATTTTCTTCTTGAAAATATAAATTACATAAACTCTAAAAGGAAGTTGTTTGGAAAAAAACCTTTTTATTTTTATTTTAGTTGGTTTTAATATTTCCTGTGCATTTACTAAACTTTGAAGTTTTAAAATATTCTGATATTAATTTATGATTTTTATCAGAAAAAATGCTGATACAGGAATTAAATATGACGTATGAACTCATGTGAATTGTAATAACTAATGAAACATTGTTCAGAATTGTCTAGTTTACATGTTAAAAGAAACCGACAGGATTGTATGGTGGGTAAAGCACCGCACTACGGTTTCGGGTTCAACTCCCGGCGATCGGGGTTCGATCCCCGGCTGGGCGTGGTTGTCATTTGTGTGTGATTTATGTAAAGAAGTTAATTAGTTAGGCTGTTTTAAATTATTAACACTGCGTTGTGAATACATAAAAGTTCAGGTTCGAATACACTAAGTTGCAAGATAATAAAAAGACGTTAAATACTTGAAACTATTTTATTAACCATATACTATTGAAACATTATTATAACGGGCGGTGGTGGCTCAGCGAAAATAAAATGACGTCCTATATGGACAGTGCAATTAAGATGGAATGAATGAAAAATTACGCCAGCAGAGAATTACACATTGGCGAGAACAATAACTTGGCTGAAATGAATAACGCCAATTTCAGAGCAACCCTAGCAGTTAAACCAATAAAATTGCAATGCTGTAATCGCGAGCAAATAATTTTAAAGACGTCAGAAGGGGAACAAATACTAACTACGCCAGTAGGATGCCAAGAGGGAAAGCAGAAAGTACGTTGATTTTGCAAACGGACGTAATATAATCTATTTTTAGCACACCGGTCTGAAGAGACGAATGAACAAGTTAGAATAGTGCATACGGGAAAAGCGAAAATACAGATTTAAAAGCCGAAATGGCAGAAAAATGAAAACAGAAGTGATTTAGAATTCTTAATTTTGGATAGATTACATTAAAGAAAGCCAAAGTAAAAGATTATTAAATTATATATGTGATCCCCATCACATATATACTCCCCTCAACCAGGAAAAATTTTTGAAGAAATTTTTAAAAAATTAGTTACAATTAATGTTTTTAAAAATTTAAATTAAATGCTCTGTTTGGCTGGCTTAAACAATTAAGAAAAGCATAAACATATTGAGACAAAATTATACAATTACAAAATTACTGATGACCATCACCTAAAAATGTTCACAAGAGAAAAAAAATTGTCATGACAAAAATAAAAATAATAAGTGCTAGCAATAAAAAAAAAATGTCGACAAAATAAAGAGGGAGCATTTAGCTCACAATACTAAGGGGCATTTTAGCACACCCTTTTTTTTTAAATAAGGGGCATTTCAGCACACCCATTTTTTCAAATTGAGCATTTCAAGCTCATGTGCACATCAAAGATATACTGCTAAGAATTGCAGTGACTGAGTACTCTAAATATGCTTTTTAAAAAACAAATTAACATGATCATGATGAAACAGCGCTGCTCAGTAGTTACAACAATAAGGCCATTTAAACATAAGAATGCATGCATGAAAAAAATCAATCAATAAAATTTGTGGATATGTAAATTTACCATAATATGCCATTCAAAAATTGCTTTGATGGCTATTTCTCACAAGTTTTGTACCATGGTAACAACAAGTGGTAGCAACAATTTAAATTATCTTATCTGGCAACATATAAACATGTATACATACATAGGAGGAGAAAAATAAACACATATTTAATACAAAATATACCCACTCAAAATAACTATATGACAGTTTTTGTTTTGGAGAAAAAATGAATCTATGTTACAATACAGTCTATGAACATCAATTTAATTACAATGAGGGAAAGCAGAAAGTACGTTGATTTTGCAAACGGACTTAATATAATCTATTTTTAGCACACCGGTCTGAAGAGACTAATGAACAAGTAAGAATAGTGCATACGGGAAAAGCGAAATTACAGATTTAAAAGCCGAAATTGCAGAAAAATGAAAACAGAAGTGATTTAGAATTCTTAATTTTGGATAGATTACATTAAAGAAAGCCAAAGAAAAAGATTATTAAATTAGATATGTGATCTCCATCACAATTAAGGCAAACCTGCGCGAGGGGGTGTATGTCTAAGATGAGAGTTGCCTTGGTAGGGGACTTTCTAAGGGGTTCTAACGCGTATTCACGTTACATCTGGAGAAAACCTACCAAAACTCCAGACCGTTAAATCGACGACCGCGCGATGGGACCCGAACCCGGGACCTTTACACTTGGGCCGCCTACCATTTTCAGTGATACAACCACTGTGCCATGGTGAGGCGGTTCTCATTTGTCCGTCCCTTCATAGGGGGCGACGTTGGTCCACCTACTAGGTGCCCCCATAATAAAGTGGACAACAATTCCGGCCCGTTGTGGCCAAAGCCTTCCAAGGCAGCGGCCGGCCATTGGAAAAAAAAACATGTTAGAAGAATGTATAAAAAATTCCCCCCCCCCCAAAAAAAAAAAAAGTTCTCATTTCAGAACATTCATTTTCTATCTTCTACAGCTAAAAATCATGTGTAAATCTATCATCTTGTTCTTTTTGAAAATGAGATTGTCTTGGTTGTTACTTTTTAAAGTATTTAAGGTTTTTTACAGCACATAAACAGGAAGTGATTACGCACTTTAATTATTTTTCCTTACGGAAGACATTTTGATTAAAAAAAAAAAAACAGCACTTCTAACCAAGTGTAGTAGTTCCAAATACTGCAATAAATACTTCAACATCTTCATTAGACAAGTAAAAAAGTATGTGAAATACGGAAGTTTGAACGGTAACTTTGGCACTGTTTGTATTTGTAGTTTTGCCGCCCCAAAATTATTTTAGTAGCATTTATATTTTGAAAGGTCATTTTCGAAACACATACATTGTCAACAAGATATACGGAACTCATAGAGTTATTAATACTGATTTTTGGAGTGAAAGCTCATCATGTTACAAGGAATATTCTCATAAGAAATTTTATTAAAGAATGTAGTATTGGTTAAAAAATTATATTAGTTTTTTCAGGATTTACTTAACAATACAAATACGAAACTTTTTACTAACATTTCTGTATTACGTGACCCTTTTAGTATATTTAAGTTCCCACTTTTGCCTGGATTAAGTACTGTGTTGTGTTATGGAAAAGCTACGCAAGGGTTTTCTGCCAAAGATCTGGGATACCTTAATTGGAGGACTTTTTAATGTATTCTAACGCGTATTCACAATTGAAGAAAATAGACCGAAACTCTCGACCAGATTTTCTTAAACTGCAGGTCGCGACCCCCCATTATGGTCTTTGTACCTGAAGCAGGGGGTCACCAGATATTTTAGTAATTTTAATATTTCTTCCACATTTTCGTCTTCAAACACATTTTTGTCTTTAAAAATAAACGGGCAGATTAAGCGTAAAGAATATTGGAAAAGTGCTTCGGACTGCGAAGTCGATTATTTTGCAAAGTTTCTATAATATAATTAAAAATAAATAGGCACACACTCCTGCCATTAATGCTTAATCCTCGAATATGCACTGTTAGAAGTAAGTGGGGTTTTTTCTGTAGTGACTTTCCAATGGCTACACTTAATGAACAGACTATAGTTAATGTTTGAATTTACTGAATTATTTAAATTTATTTTTATAATTGCAATATGTTTTTGTTACTTATTTAAAATTTCACATTTCTATGTCTTACAAATTAAAGTTAATGACCTGAAACTGCAATAGTTATATTACATTACAAGTAGAAAAACTGGAAGTTTCACTCACGCGAGTGTTGGATTTGCGCAATGCTTATGGGGCCCCACAAAATTTTCGTAAATATTATGGGGTCCCCACATCAAAACGTTTTAAGAAATCCTGCTCTAGATCATTAGATCGACGGCCGCGCGATGGGCTTGAACCTTCACACTTCAGCCGTCTACAATTTTGAGTGTCTTATCCACTCGGCCATTGGGGTGGCAGCCTGGATTAAGGCTTTAATTCGATGCGGCATTGACACGTTGTACTTCATAGCAAGTTGTGGGATTTCTGGATCATTGTGCTAGACTTTAAAGTCTCTCAGTACGTTTGTTTATTTAGTGGTAATGGGAGAATCATCGTAGCTTGTGTGACAGAAATAATTTAAATCACTATATTTTACTGAGGTTCCACAAAATAAAAGATTTTCTTGGGCGTAACATATTAAGAAAAGATAAGAATAAAAAAAAAGCGATTTTGAAACTACCAAAGTATGCCTAAAAGCTACGTACTATCTGAAAATGAAATGCACACTTCAAAACTGTCGAATTGAAAAATAGGAAGTGCGAGGAGCCAGGGGTGCAGAATATGTCCGAATGCACGAACGAGGTTCGGGGGAAATTCTGAAGCACTGGGGAATTTTTAGTGCCGAGTGTACTGTATTTAAAGAAAAGAAGAAAGGTGAGAAAACTATTTTTGTAGAGATGCTGTTGTTATTAAAAGAAGCTAGAGATAGATAGTCGTTTGAACTTGAATGAAAATATGCTTCGGTTTTGGGGGAATTTCGGACAAAACGAATTGCTCTCTGGGGAAATATTGGACCCGAAACATTTTCTTCACCCCTGCGAGGAGGTACCAAAAAGTGCCGAGCAACTGCAACAAAGTTGATAAACAAATTATTAATAATTTGGTCAATACTGTAGCTGTCTCTTGATACTTTTTAGATACCGGAAAATTAGTTTGTTTTTGGAGACTATCCCTATTCTTTTGAAATACATAATTAAGAAATTTCACAGACACGTGCGAAGAGACAATATACTGTTATTTAAAGTAGAAATGCAACTATAAACCTTACAGAATCTGTAACCTGTGCCGAATACTACAAAAAAACCTCGATTTATGTTCCTCAAAGTACATTTTCTGTAGGTTTCGGGATTGTACTGTTACGAACAAGCTTAAAAGCTTTACGTCAGGGAGGTCTGTTCTCTCCCTCTTGGTAACTAATGAACTCAGGCTCGTCTTGAAGGGCTCGTATGAATGCTCTGTCGACCACAAGAATAGCTCTCTCCAAGGAGTCTATGCCAGTCTGTTGTCGTGGGAACATGTCTCACATTTTCGACAGGGGAGAACTGAGAAGAAAAATGTCATGAGATGTGAGGATACCTTTCATTCCGCGAATTCCTCTCACGCTCAACACCTCTTTGAAAATGGACCGGTCCAGTTGCTATAGCGACCGCTACTAACCAGACTTGTTGTCGTGAGCTATTCTTGTAATAGACAGTAGGAGGCGCTTTTGTGATTGGCTAAACCAAGGTAAACTGGTTGTAGAGAGTCGGAAAGTCAGCTAATACCTCACGACTGGGCAAGCTCAGTTGATGAGTTATCCACTGTTATGGTGGTTAAACTGCGAAAGATCGGGTGAGAATACAGTTCCTGGAGCAAGTAAATTCTAAATTTTTGTTATGTTCATTTCAGAATGGTTGAATACGTAGAACATTTGCACGAACATTTCGAATCCCCAGTGATAATGAAATCTGGTCGTTACACTCTACCGAAGGATCCTGGTTACAGCGCCAAAATGAAAGACAAGAGCGTTGAAGATTATGAATATCCCAATGGCAAAGAATGGAAGAGGCTGTTTAAAGACGGGAAATACTCGAAAGTGTGACTTTCTGCTATCAGAGAAAAAATCAAAATGCTGTATGTGTTTCATTTTTGGAAGTACAAACTTATTAAATTTGCTGATTGTTAAATGACTGCCTAACTAATTAAATTTACATTTGCTTTTTTGATTAAAAATTTATTATTGTAGTCTCTGAAATTCCCATTGAACTGGCAGTCCATGCCAGTCTGAACTGGTAGTCAATGCGCATTTTTTCATTTCGAGTTTATCAAAATCTGTAGCTGTAATATTTCCAATAATTTACTGTTATAGCAGCAATCCAAAAGACTTTCAATAAAATATTTATAGCATTACTTGCTTCTTTTGCTTTCACTGAATATTAATTGAAGAGAAAGAGAGTCTATGGAAAATCTGTGGAATAACCAGCAAGTGTTTGATTGTATACATTTAGCAAAAAGTAAATTTCCTTTTTGAGTAGCTTCAATGATGGAAAATGCCTTATTTTATGAATTCTGTTTACATATATTGTTACTGTTTAAGAATTATTTAAAGAGATGTAATTTAAATGATTAAAGATTTATTTGCAAAATTCCTAGTTATTATAAAAAAATTTAATCAAGAAAACAGCACCATACACAAAATAAAATTTATCAGATTTAGAGCCCCACATTTCTAAGACTACACTGTGTCTATTTTCTCACCATAATGCAGACCTACCCCACCCCCCCACCCCCACCCCACCGAAGTTAAAATACTATGCACTGTAGAATTGTGGCATAAAAAATTTTTACAATAGCTCTTTGAAAATTAACTATAGTTATTAAGCTAAATTTAGAAAAAAATCACTTTAGACGAGACAAGAAGTGCATATTAATAAAAACGGGAATAATTATAGAATCTATTTTTCTCTATTTATTCCGTGAAAAAAAATATTAGAGACCCTTTTAAACGAAATGCATTCTATAGTAAATGTTAATAACAGTCATAAATCCCGTGAAAGTTCAACAAAAAAATACGCAAATTAAACCGCAGAACCACTTCCCAACTTTATAAGAAAGCGAGAAAAGTGTGAGAGATAGCAAACTTCTGGATAAATTTCAAAATTTATTTACTTTGTTTAACGATACTGCAAGCGTCAGAAGTCTTATTGGCTACTTATTCATACCAAGTTTGAAAATAAAGTTTTAGAAATACTATGCTCATGTGCAATATTTCAAAAATTTCTTCACTTTTATTCGATAATTGAAGTTTAAAGCGAATTCATTACAAGTATTATTCACAGATGGCAGTGTTTCTTGTGCCTCTAGAATACGGATAATGATAACTTTTGTGGCCTTAGATCATTTACTCTGATTTATTTCTTTGCATGTTGTGTAGATTTTTCAAATAATTTGCAGGAATCTAAAAATTACATACGTAGCAGATTTATTAATAAACGATAAAAATCACAGATGAAGACTATGGTAACGTATTTATGGTGCACAAAAATAATACTAATATGTAAGAGAAGATTTTATTTCCTGTTTAATATGCCTAATACCTTAAATCTATTTTTCTGAAAATTTAGCTTATATATAGCTGTTGAGATATTAACAAATCTAAAAATTTCTTAGTTAGTATATTCAGTAAATCTTTCATTGAATTTGAAAATCATTTTAATGAAAATGTTTTTATTTTATATAATAAACCCACATGAAAATGTGATAAATAGATTTAATATAACCTATTCATCTGTCTGTAGATGAAAAGATTGTACATAATTTATATACTGCATACTTACCATTACAATGAAGAGATCTCCATTAAAATGCTAATATTAGTAAAACATTATTGTAAAATTATATGTACTCTTTAAGAATCACAATGCAACATAATATTAGCCGTGATGTGCAAGAATTTTTCTAATTACAATTCTGTACTTCTTGAATAATGTAATTCTATGGAAAACATGTGAACGTAATTAAAGTATAGATACTGAAATAGCAGCTATACATTTTATTGTTTAAATGTTTGTTCAAAATATCAGGAACTGTACATTAAATTTGTACAACCTTCGACATTTTTTTTCTAAATTAAGGATTTTTTTAGAAGGATAAAAGATTTATAATTTCATTAGTTTCTCCTCTACATTTAAATGAGACTTTTATTTTATTGCAGTGTAATATATAGTTTTTGTAGATTATAAAACATAAAATTTATATGCCTTAAAAAACATTTTTAAAATTAAGACGCTGTTAATAGTAATAAGACAAAAATATTGTTTTTTAAATACTATTTTTTTTTACAAAGTTCTTTAACTTATTTATAAAGAATTTTTTGTTTCTACTCTACTTTTATAGTTTTCATAATACTTAAAAAAATAAAAATAATGAATTACTTAATTTTATGGCATTGAGTGGCTTGACTTTTGTAATGGTTTTTACCTTGTAAATATCAGTGAAACTTTTAACGATGAAACAAAAAATGTTTCTATTTTTTTATTTGTGTGTGAACATATTTTCTTCCGACACACACATACATACAAAAAAAATGTTTACAGTTTAAAGTTCTCTGTAATGATAGACGGTAAGAAATTCAAAGCTGACAAGTGATATCTCACGGTCAGATATATCCCAGTCACGTGACGTGACACGATGTTCAAATCCACCTTTGGATGTTTTCTGTCCGAAAGCAAAATCGTATTAACTTCATATTTTATAGCTTTTTTTTTTTTCTCTACCAAGAAATAAAGAACTGAAGTCTGTCAAACATAATCTTACACGCTTTGCAAAACTCTTCATAGGTAGAAAAATAAATTCCGGCTTTTAAAGACAAGAGAAAAAAGATGCCACAACATAGAACATTAAAAATATCAGTAGAATAGGAGGAAGTAAATGAGTCTAATACTTTGCTAAGACATGAAACCAATCGATTGATAAACAGCAAGTAGTCACTGATAGGAATTATGACTACACTGTTAGATAAGTTTACGGGCATTGGCAGTAATTTTACGGAAATTAATTAAGTGATTATGACTTCAAATAGAAAAGTACTCATATCTGTCTCTTGTAAGCATAAATATCTGACATACATTTCATAGAAAAAAAATTGTAAATGAACTGGCTCTGTTTATAAAAAATATATCAGTTCACTTGTACAATAACTAAATGACCTCTACACTTTCAGAACGGAAACTCACTTTTTAATAACAAAAGCACTCAAAAAAAAAAAAAAAAAACCTGAAACACTCTCATATTTTAAATACGCACTAAAAGGCTATATACAGTGTGCCTCAAAACTATTGGTACAAGATTTAAAGGGAGGTAGGGAACATGATATTGAATGAGAATCATATAGCAATATGGGGTCAGAAACGTCACAAGTGCTGAAATAATAGTGAACTTTCCGATTATTATTCGCCAAAAACTAGTATATCTTTCACAAAAAGATGACTAAAATTGATAGTTTAGAAAAATATATTTCATTTCATGGAGGAAAATCTTGGAGAAAAGCTTTCTGTTTATGAAAATTGGTTGAGAAATTAGACGAACACTTCAACACTTTTTTCGAAGTGATTATTATCAAGAAAGTGAAAATGGCGTACCTGACTCCACATTGCTATGTGATTCTGATTCCTCATTACGTGCCCTATCTCGCCTTAAATTTTGTACCATTAGCTATGGGACACCCTGTATATTTAAAGCGTATCATAATTTATTCCACAATGCCGGTTGTCTTCTTTCTTCCAAAGAATTGGAAAGCGAATTGTAATCCATAAATGTGCCTTATTTGTTCTTTTTGTTCCATAAAACGCTTTTCTAAAAGTGAAATCTACATTAAAATCGCCTACTAAAACTATTTTACAGCCTTCGGCTTGCATATTCCAACTAGATTTCACGTTTCTTTACACTAATATAGTAGCCCTAATAGACGCTAATGAATATTCTCATAAAAATAAACATTAGGGTTTGGTGTCATCAGCAAGGGGATTCAGATTTGGTGACTTTCTTACTTTTGGTGCCAAACTTAAAATTAAATTACAAGAAAATGGCAAACCTTGGAGACTTTTGGCATTTTACTAACCTTCCCCCTATATCTGGCAACCATTGAAAAGTGGAACGCCGTCTCTTGTGCAGACAAAAATAGGTGTCTGAAATTGATAGCGCTCACGTGTTGAACTGGTGTTTAAAATTAAGTAAAAGCTTTTTAAAAATAACACACTCAAAATTGATACTTCGCAAAATGATCAATTCAGGTGGTGCAAAAGGTCCTCCCTTCTTCTGTTGCAAGAACGCGCTACCATAGAGGGTGGAAGAAGGTTTAACCCATTTGTGCCTGGATATTTTTGCGACTTTCTTCGATTTATACTGATAACAGAGATAATAGATAAATTTCTGACGTCAACTTCTTGAACAAGGGATGATTTCTTTTAAAATCATTATGCATAAAAATTGAAATATCAACATCCTACTTGATCATGTTAAAATATTTTGTAGAGTTGAGGCTCGATACTCATGAATAAAGGCTAGGAAAAATAAATAACGTTTTCGATTAATAGCGAAAATGCCGTCCCAAAAAAGGGACGCTCGGCATAAATGGGTTAAACAGATTCGTTTTTCTAAGTATCTTTTTTGCAAACTTCAAAAATGGAGGAGGTACTGCAGTCCCCAGCCATATTATGCAATTATGCAGTGGAACCCGCTTAACAGAATAGCAAATTTTCCACGAAAAGTTTTTCGAATAAGCGAGATATTGCATCATCCGGGGATCACACTGACTAATTATTACAGCTTTGTACACTGAAAATATAGTACACTAAGCGGGATATTTTTTTAAACGAAATTCCATTAAGGGGAGTTTGACTGTATAAAAATGGTTTTTATATTGATCATAACATCAGCTTCTGAGTGGTACTAATATTAAAAAAATTGTTTATCTCTTTTTTTAGGATGCAAACTGAGATTAGTAGTTGCTTAAAATTCTTGGACCCCCCCCCCACACACACACACAATCTGAGTTAATCCTTTGAAGCGCAACCATTTCCGAATGTCGAATAAGTACAGCCGTTGCCATCACACGATTTAACTACCAGCAAGATGGCGGTCGATCGAGTCGCCAATAGCGCGCCACAGAACAAAAAGAAGTTCTTTGACACAGTTGGCTCTGTGGCATGCACTGGGTGATTCGATCGAACGACATCTTACTGGTAGTTAAATCGTGCGATGGCAACGGCTGCACTTATTCGACACTGGGCAGTCTATCTAGATGTCCTCCTGGAGTATTTAACTTAATTCAAATTTATTGAGAATCAAAACAGCCAAAATCTCAAAGTTTTGTCCTCACGGCGAGGACATGGAGCGTTAATAAAAACACAATTTCGACAAGTTTAAATGTAATAGAAACTACAATAAAAGTTACAGTAGTACTTAATGTAGCGAACTGACTACCCAGCTCAGCGTACGTATATATACAATACACAGAGAAAATACAAGAAGGAACACACACAAAAAAATATCCTTCTTTTATTGTGACTTCTTCCTTTGAGAGTCAATCCTATTCCAGGCATCAAAGGGAGAAAAATGATCAGAAAACAAGAACACTTTTGTTACAAGCTTTTCATGAAATATAAAACTGACAAGTGGTATCTCATTTCGAGAAATGCCAGAGAGGCCCAAGACATCAAACGGAGACAAAATTGACTGCCGGACACTAGAATAAAATACGTTTTGCATTCATTGAATGTTGTTTGTCTTATGTAGTCGATAGGTTGGTATTATTTTATTTATTTATTGTAGGAAAATTAAAAGCGAGGTTTGGTATGAAAGTGTACTTTTTTTAATGTAATGAAATACACTAATTTTATGATAGCGAAATTTTTATTTTTTTGGAAATTATTTCGGCTTTTAGTAACTGTTACTTTTATACTAATCTCTCTAATGAATTACTTTTATAGTAAATTTATTGCTACACACGTGCTTAAAAAGTGCGCTTGATTAATTTTTTAAGTGCATTTTTATATTTTTTTCCTGTACTGCCTTTGCATTTCTTGTACGTTCTTGCTAGAATTTTTTATACGCGAGATATACCGATTTTTCTTTAACTATACATCTTTTTTTCTCCTTTTGGAATAATTATTTTATCCACTCTTTATTATTTTAATTTTTTTACATTCAAGAACATTTTTTTTATAACTATACATTCATTTTTTTCTTCAAATTTTCGTACTTTGGAATGTCATTAGTCCTTGTCTTTTTATTTCCAATGCTACATTTATTTAATTCTTTACATTTCTGTGCGGCACACTTTCCTTTTTGCAAAAAGGGGTTTCTTTGTAATTATGGACACCATTACTGAGTCTCTGTTAAATTGCTGTGGCTGTTTCGTTAAGGCAAAGCTGGATTAGAGCTATATGACCAAACAGAGGAATTCCTTTGAATTTTTAGGGGTTCCAACGCGTATTCGCGTTACATCTGGAGAAAATCTTCCAGAACTCCAGACTGTTATAGATTGACAGCCTTGCGGCATTAAAAAAAAACAAACCAATACGATCTAACAATTTTTCATTAGCTATATATATATATTTTCTCATTTTAGATTCATTATTTTATCAGCTCTTTGTAATTGTGGTTTCTTTACATTAAAGGACATTTTTTAAATAATCATGCATTCTTTTTTTTCCTAAAACTTTCTCTCTTTCGAATGACATCAGTCCACTTCTTTTTATTTAAAATTCTACATTTATTTACTTATTTAAATTTCTGTTCTGTACACTTCCCTTTTTACAAAAAGAGGTTACTTTGTAATCATGGATACTATTATAGACTTTCTATTAAATTGTAGTAGTTGTTTTGTTCAAAGAAGATTACCTGCTAAAGGAAGAAATACTTAGGAATGTTAACGGATTCCAAAGCGCATTCACGTTATAGCAGGAGAAAATCACCCAAAACTCCAGACGGTTAGATTGGCAGCCTAGCGATAGGCTACAACCTTGGACCTTCACATTTCAGCCGTCTACTCATGATCAGCGTCCTATCCAATTGATCTCAAATTGAATGCGCTATAAATAAAGTCACTTATAAATTTCAATAAGCAAATGAATATTATTAATAGAGTAAATTTAATAAATAATTAGGTCTTCTGTATCATAAATAGATGATTTTATTTACTTCAGTTAATAATCTAAACGACCTCAACATCTTCAAAGCACAAATTCACTTGCTAATGTGCAATGCTATTCTAAAATGGTGTGCTAGTTTGCTGTTATAAGTTCGTTCTAGACGTCCCCAAATGTGAACCTTATAATAGTGGAAACACCACTATTAAAACAATTCTTTAAGATTTTTTGTAGTTCTGAAGGGAAGTTGAATTCGTGAACCTGCTTTTTTTTTCCCCGAAATTCATGTAGCTGGAAAGAACTTGTAAGACAACATTTACCTGTAAACCTGTCTTGACAATCTTCATTTATGGGTGATACCAACTTTTTACTATTGAAGCAAAGTATTAGGCTTTTATTCGAAAAATTATTTTTAAAATAAAAGAGCAATTATGAGATTGCTCTTTTATTTGAGATGTAAGATTTTTGTCGTGTGTAAAGAGATTGAGTTAGAGAAAACTCTTCTTAATTAACCATTTATATCTCAACAACTGAAAATTTCAATTTTTTTTACCGCAATGTGCAGACACAGATTATAAACAAACTGAAAGTTTATGTTTTTCAGTTTTGTAATTCATGTGAAATTTATTGACCGAAATGTGTTTGTTGTAGAGCTCAATAAAACGGTTATTTTAATTTTCGTATTACTAGATGTATCTGTGATACTTTCAGATTCATACATTACAGATACATACTACCGAGGGGTGGGTCGGTTGGTTTTGAAGCACACCGCGTATTTTACAAGACTAACATTTCAAGTAAAGAAAAGCTTGGAATGAATATCATGGAAATTTCCTGGAAAAGCACATGCATTACCTGCATCAGAAACAGAAAAGTTTCATGCTAAACTCGTGACAAAATATCATTAATTCTCCACAGCTTTCCGGCGAATGAAGAGATGTGTTCGGAAAGTGCTTTCCACTCTCTCCTGCTCTTCTCCGGAAAGTTACGTCCGAAATTTCAAAAATGACATTATTTCGTAACACCTTGACACTTCGCGTTCAAAGTTTACGCGACAAATTTTATTTAAAAGAATAGTTTCTCGCTCCTCGGCAAGAACTCAACGGCCACTTTCCGAGCCCGGTTAAGAGAGAAGTTGAGATGTTTCCCCATTCCCTTGAGAATGGAAAGTGGCATTTGAAGATTGACGTCACTCTGGAAGGTGGTATTTATTATTCTCGGCTATATTATCAGCCCACCCGATATAACTATAATGTATGAATATTCGTTATTTTATTTTTTAAGGATTTCCTTTCGAAGATGAGCATAAAGATCATACAATGGTATAAACAGTGTATACAGGGTAGTTCTAATTGAACTTTTCCTATGAACATCAGTCCATAGATAGAGAAGGTGAACGAGTTGCAACCATTTTGGTCTATAGACAATGCACGAGAAATATATGGCTTTTAGAGAACGAAGGAAAAACGTGGTTCATCTTCCCCAGAATTACCCTATAAATTTTCTGCACTGTAATAATCTCGCTCTCTTACTGTCCTACTTATATTTTATAATATAAAAACATTTTCTTTCATTATTAGACTAATCTTCTGATATAAACTAACTTATTATTCATACTTTGTTATTATTAATAATCATTATAGTTTTTAAAACAGTATGTTATATTTAATTGGCTATACCATGTATTTTATTCAATAATTGTAAATTCATTATTATTCTATATATCTTTGATTTAATTAATATACCTGGATACTAATAATGTATAATAATATTACCCTATAGTATTTGGCAACACCTTTATATTCTTCTTTCCACTGTTACACTTTTATTTTGTGTGCAACACCAGTTTTCACTTACTATAACTTTTAATTTTGGCAACACTTGGTACTCGCCTTCCATGTACTTTCTACCACTCCAGATTGGTATGTCGATTTTTCAGTGCTTTTTCTATTGTTTTGATATCTTTTGTTTTCCCTTTTTTTCCTTTTTTGTAGTAGGGTAGAGCCTAAAAACGTGTGGAGTGAATATCTCTTTTGATATGCCACACAACCGAAAACCTACTATTTTGTTTGTCTTTAATTATAATCCACTGGTTATGGCTAATGACGATGGTGACAGTGGACTCAACTTCTTGTTTTTTTATCCCACTTGTGGTTTTTAATTCTTACTTCTACTGCTGTTATATTTTTTCATGCGAAGTATGTCATATTTGCAGTATACATTGTGTTTTCTTATTAGTTATATATATATACAGGGTGTCCAGCCTTAATGTGACCCAATAGCTAATTCCCAAACCATTCGGTTTAGATATGCACTTCCAATTTGAAAAATGTTTTAAAAAAGGTAAAGAATGTTTTTACGTGCTTTTCGAACCAAAAAACCCATTTAGAAAAAAATTACAAAAATTAAATTTTTATACGGTCCCCAGGTCCTATCACTTATATTTAGGAAAAGATGCAGTACACAAAAACAAGTAAACACAAAAAGTTTCATTTTATTACGATAAAAACTGACCAAGTTATGGAACTTTGAAAATCATACATTTCATCCATTTTCTCGACCAATTTCAAGAAGCTAGTAAGGGATCGTCTCCAAAGTGAAATTAATTGGAACTCTGCCAGGAAACATTCGCTCTTGCACGTCACTCTTATGTAAATCGTTTTTAAATTTAAAAGTACATACATTACGTTTATATTACAATAATTGAGTACTTAAGAAACAAAATTTATTCTGTGTACGTGTAAAACATAGATAAAATAAAATATTTTGGACGAAGAAAACTTTTTAAAAGCAATTCCAAAAACTTAGACTTATTTGCCTGCGGCTTCAGACTGATTTGCTGCGGTACTGATCATGGCAAACGTTAAAAATCTGTTGTGTAGTCGCTTGCAATTGCATACAGTCGTATTCTAATATTACGAATTCTAGTACAGGAGAACGAGATGTATACAAATGAAGAATACTGCGAAATGGTACTGTTGTATGGGCAGTGTAATCGAAATAAGAGAGAGGCGGCAAGACTTTATGCCATTAAATTTCCCAGTCGAAGACATCTATCTTATTGTACAATTGCCCGTGCTGTTCAACGCTTGTATAGAACTGGGAGTTGTCATAGACGTATTCGCTTGTCTCGTGCCACACCTTCAAGCTTGGGGATACCCGCTGAGGATGTTCTAGGTATGCCCTGGCTCATCCTGAAAGTAGTGTCCAGGATATTAGCAAGGCTTGTGGAACGGCGGTGTGGAACATATTACATACGTACGGTGCATTTCCTTATCGTCCAGTCCTGGCGCAGGAGCTAATGCCTGGAGACCAGTTGTATACATCTCGTTCTCCCATAGTAGAATTCGTAATATTAGAATACGGCTGTATGCAATTGCAAGAGACTACACAACAGATTTTTAACGTTCGCCATGATCAGTATCGCAGAAAATCAGTCTGAAGCCGCAGGCAAATAAGTCTAAGTTTTTGGAATTGCTTTTAAAAAGTTTTCTTCGTCCAAAATATTTTATTTTATCTATGTTTTACACGTACACAGAATAAATTTTGTTTCTTAAGTACTCAATTATTGTAATATAAACGTAATGCATGTACTTTTAAATTTAAAAACGATTTACATAAGAGTGACGTGCAAGAGCGAAAGTTTCCTGGCAGAGTTCCAATTAATTTCACTTTGGAGACGGTCCCTTACTAGCTTCTTGAAATTGGCCGAGAAAATGGATGAAATGTATGATTTTCAAAGTTCCATAACTTGGTCAGTTTTTATCGTAATAAAATGAAACTTTTTGTGTTTACTTTGTTTTTGTGTACTGCATCTTTTTCTAAATATAAGTGATAGGACCTGGGGACCGTATAAAAATTTAATTTTTGTAATTTTTTTCTAAATGGGTTTTTTGGTTCGAAAAGCACGTAAAAACATTCTTTACCCTTTTAAAAACATTTTTTAAATTGGAAGTGCATATCTAAACCGAACGGTTCGGGAATTAGCTAATGGGTCACATTAAGGCTGGACACCCTGTATATATATGTAACAATAAAATAGCCAGTGACAATTTAATCTAATTTAATTTAAAGTCATCTGAAACGTTTTATTCTTTAATCTCTGTGAAACAGAGTACTTTCACTGTAAAGTTTGATTCTCGGCCAGACAAATATTACTTACAGAGACAATTTTTGAGTGCACTTAAGAATCTAAAGTGCGAATTAAGCTAAATTTGCCGGTGTTTGCGGTTTCCGGTGGCCCAACCTTGAGCTAAGTAAGTAAAGGCACCACTTTAGAGAACCAATCAGATATAGGGTAACGACTTTTGTGCCTAGCGACGTTGAGAAACTAAGGGGTAAGTATGTCAGGAGAGAAAATTGCGGGGACTTTCGATATTGTAAGTGCCCAATTAACACGCAACAAGTGCGTCGGTAGGTCACCGGTCCTTCTCCAACAAAATATGAAAAATAATAAAGATCCAGATTAACCTCAACCAGCCTCGAATGCCATTCTTTCGGAAAAGAAGAAGTAATTGCAAAGAGAGTGCCCAAAATTCGTGACATATATATATATATATATATCTTGACATATATATATATATATATATAATGAATAAATTACTCAATAAATAAATAGATAAGCAAAAAAAGGAAACAAAATAGAACAATATAAAAATGCAAGAATACAAGAATATAGAAATGCAAAAACCAATAAATTATAAAGAAATACAATGGATCTCATCAAAATGGTGTGTCAGCATTTAAAGAGACAAGATAACTTTTACATTAAAATCTTTTAATTTAGAGATACAGCTAACTATGATCTCTTTCAGATAATTAATGAACCTAAGCTCTAACAACAAGCAATCGATATTTGAAGCTCTTTGTAATTTCCAAAATATTTGATCATACCACACGACTTTCAAACTATGGTTTCAGTTCCGGTTTTGAAACTGACATAAGCAGTCTAGAATCACACACCTTCTTTATGCGTATGAAAATAAATAATCTTTAGTTTTCTTATTTATCAGTGAAATAGGAAAAACAATTCGAACGTTTCCTCCTTAATCTCTTCTTTTGTCCTCTTGATATTTCCTAAATTATACAGAAAACACAGAGATATTGCACGGGCCAATATCCAAGGTAGTATTACTACAAAAATATACATAATTGTCGATCTGTCTCCAGGTGCAGTGGCTAAAGAATCATTCTATTACGCCTTGGGTCAGGGCTCGATTTCTGGCTTGTGCTTTGGTGTTAATTCGTTCGTCCTCTCATAGGGGGTCACGTTGGCCCTCCACTAGGTGTCCCCGTAACAGAATGGTTAATACGTCGGGCTGTTCTAGTGGCGAATGCCTAATTGGCAATTTCCTGACGGTTATTAAAAAAGCAATATTCGATCTGCTGAAGATGAATTGTATTTTGTGGATAACACACACTAAATTTTCGCCCAGAGACACTTTTGTGGTATCTAATGGTCATTTTGCGATTCCTTTACCTTTTTACTCTAATACTTTAGTGTTCATATTTCTAATACTTTTTTTCTTTCGCGTTTTAGAATGGAATACATATTTTTTGTTCCCTAACTTTTTAATTTTTTTGAAAACTGAGTCCTCAAAAATTTATGATCTGTATAGACAATTAATGATAAGTAAATAAGATAATTTCAACAATTTTTTTTTAACTGCTTTGTGAAATGTAGGTTAAAATCAAATACTAATGGCTCCATTTACTTACAACTCGATTGTTAAAGCCTTTATCTGATTTGATAAACAGACTGAATTTACCATAAAAGACTACAAAACTAACATACTATAATATACTGAGGTTTATAAAGAATGCTCTACGCCAAAAATAATGTATGTAGCATTTATTGCTCTTTTACAGGAACAAGCAAAGAGAATCCTGTGAATTGGACTGTAATGTTTTTGCTAAAAAGAAATTCTGTTGGAATCTGCACTTTTCCGTCACTTCACTGTACTGATGATACACAATTAAAATGCCGGAAACTATCAGATTGCTATAATTAATGCTTGTTTTGAATAGTTTTATTTAAGTAATTAGAAGTTTGAAGTACTTTATGACTATTTTTTGCTTTTCAAGTGATATTTCGAACCTGAGTTTGCAACCACATCACTAAATAATCTCGAATGTTAAATATTATTTAGCTTAAGTGATGTCTTTTCCACACTTGCGTAGCATTGGATTATAATCTCTATGAAAGGAAATGAACCTTATTAGCCGATGTATGGGAAAGTCTTAAGCAAACATATGCACTGAAATAAATGTCTTGTTGATTCAATAAAACTTTGGTTGGCTCTATTTCAAAGAAATTTTTTTGTTGAATTAACAAAATATTTGATAATTCTGAGAAATATTTTGTTATATTAACAAAAATTTTGTTTAAAATCAACTAAATTATTCGGTTGAAATAGAGCCAACCAAATTTTGCTGAATTTAGCAGAACTTCGTTTCTGTGTGCTACACATTGTTTTGTTTTGCTTTCTTTTTTTGAGGGAGGTCGTATTTTCCTGTGTGACTTATATGTAGCTTTAGTTGCAAATTGTATACATTCAACTTACGTTTTTTTTAAATCTAACCTATCCGTACGCATCGATAATGTAACACTTTCCAAGGTAACATTTTTCTGCGCCAAATTTGGTGATGTGTCGAGAAGCAATGATTAGTGGTGGCAATCTGTCGACGTGAAACTTGACGTGATTTTGAGGATAACCACAAAAAAGCTGTATCCATCTTAATGCAATTTTTAAAGGACGCTGCAAAAAAACCTTAATTATTTCCACACTTTAAATCAGTGTTTCCCAATCTCTGGTCTGGTGACCGGTGCTGGTCCACATATATCAAATTAAAAAAAAAATAATCAGCAGCAAATGTCGTTCTTCTAAAAATTACACAAGACTTTGATATGATAAGTAAAATACTTGCTAATATATAATAGTTATTAATTTTGGCTGACTGGTCCGCAAATGTAAGAAGTTTGGAAAACTCTGTTTTAAATGAAGAGTAAGTTGAAATAAACGTTTATATACTTACTGAATTGATGAAAACTTATTTATATCTCTAAACTGTTATAGAACTTAATGTATTGGAATTATATACATCTGTAAAAGAGCTATAAATGCCGCGTACACAGTCTTCTATATGGTACATGGTGGTGCAGTACGTAGAAAAAACATGTATGAATTTCGTAGTAATCTATGCTCATGTACAGCAGATAGAGCAAAAATGGACAGACAGACAATGCGAAATCATAAAAACTTCTCAATATTGTTAGAAAGTGTAGAAAAATCTTAAAGAAATTGTGCTTTACTTCACATACTAAGTGGAGATAAACGTGTTTGTCTTTTCTTTAACATTTCAAATCTCTGAAGAGAAAGCGATTCAAACAACCCGAACGCTTAGCATTAAATAATTTATTTATCGTCTGTTTATCGTCTTCACATTTGCCGAATTATTTATTTGAACCTCGAAGCAACGCGTTTGCGAAAAGAGAGTTTCACTAGGACGAAGAACGAAAACAAAATTACTGCATTTCATGCAATCCTTCTTACTTAATTATTTAACACTTTCTTCTTTTTCCATCTTTTATTATTTCCGCCTCGGAAATAAAATAAACAAAGAGTGTCCAATCGCATTTCTCTAGAAGACGATAGAAAAGTCCTAAGAACACAAAGATCTATGTTTCTGATTTAATAATGAGCCATTTCTGCCCGCTATCGTTTTATACCAGGGAATAGAAGTAAATGAAATTGTGAGGTTAGGAGAGATGGCCGGGCGAATTTAGTATCGCGTCTATGTTATGTTATCGATATCTCTTTATCGATTGTCGAATCATCGTGAAATATCTGATGTCCATGGGAGCACTGGTCTCGCTTTCTTTCTGCGATCGGGGTAACTTTTTCACTGCAGGATTGAAATGCGAAGACCTTTTTGTTTAATAGATCGATTTAACCCTCCAAGCGGCTGAGACGTAAAATCCCGTTCACTTCATTCCAGTTTTCACTGCAATGCATCTATAATTTAAATTATTTATAACACCAAGGCATCATGAAATATATTTCGATATTAAAGCTTATGGGTATTTTAGGAGTTAACTTTTTAATAATTACAAATCTTCCTATCAAGGTTTTATTTTTTAAATAATTTTAAAGCTGCATGAAAATTTTGCAGTGCAAACAACTTTACATTATTTGCCCATTTCCAAGACGCTCAGAGGATTAAAATCGGTTTTTTGAAAAAAGCATTCTATCTCGGAAACTGATCTTGGAGGGAGAAAAATTTTTTTTTTTATATTATTATAACTATTATTATTCCTCCATCCTCCATCAATCTGAAAGTTGATGCATTTATATCGAAGTTCTTTTATTACAAAAAGCGATTATCAGAATTGTTTAGATAGTTTTGCTAGGTACGCCTTCAGTGAAGCACTTGGAGGTTAATGTATACTGAATGTATGAACAGTATTGAGTTTATCAGAACTAGAAGAAAGACAATTAATTTCAAATACAGAACTATTTATTGCAATTTTTCTTTGAACATAAAAGAATGGGAACAGTTCTTTCCCTTACTTTGCATAATACTTTCGAATAGTACATACAAATACAAAACAAAATTGTAATTTCAAAATGTTTTACAAAACTGCATGAGAAAAACTAATGACTTAATTATAATGTTAACGAATAGCATTAGAGAGCTATGTGTTTGAGATTTTATAAGGGAAGTAATATTTGTGAAAAATCAGCAAAGTAAATTCATCAACTGGCAAGTTGTTTTATGAAGCATGTATTGTATACCCTTGGCGCTTGAAAATAGTTGAGAAACAGTGCATAATCGCCAAGAATTCTCGATTTAATCATTTACTTTAAGACTTTAAAATTGAGCTTCTATACAAAAGCTTTTCGAATTTATATTTTTTATAATGACTAGATTAACATTAATTAACTTGTATCTAAATCAACTTGAAAATCAACATACTCTCTATTGAAACACTTTCGAAGACTAAATCATTGAGTTTTTTTCCATATCAGATTGAAAAAAGAAACAAAAAATTTTGTTGCGCCAACCCAAAATCCATTAGTATACAACAAAATAATGTCTTTTTTAATGCATCTAATGATAGACAAAGACTGCTTAATTTTCCACTTAGCGCAATTAGCCTGTGTTGAAATCAACACAAATTCCTCATTCAAACGAATCGAATCCCTTTTAGAAACGTTCTCATAAGAATAAACTCTTACGAATTTAAATAATTTAGCTTGCAAGACCAACTTAAACTAGATACATGGGGGGGGGATAAAATCACTAAGTAAAAAAAAAAATGAAACATGATGAGTCATTTCTAATAATTACACAGAAAAATTCTCAGATAGCCAGAAACTAATTTTACTAACTGGGAATTCTTATGTAAGGGGGTCTTATAGAAATTTAAGAAGTGTCATTTTTTAAAATTAACGAGAGGAGATTTTTAAAGAATAATATTCTTTCTTACGTTATTTTGAACATTTTTTTTCAATTTTCATTGCCCACTTATCTCTAATAGACAAAGAAAAGCGTGTTAGCACCTTTTTGCAGAACCCTGTATATACAGATTTAATTTATGGATGGGTATTGGATGTCGTTATCAATTACAGTCTTTTTACAATGAGAAATCGCTTTAAGAGCTCTTGCCCACTTCCGCAAGGCGTGCATGTATACGTGTCAAATTAGTAGGTGTGAAAATATGACTACTATTCTCATCGGTGATGCCTTGTCTACAAACTAATTCCAAGAAGGTAAGGGTAGTACTGCAAACAAGTTGCAAAATACAACGCCTTCAGACGAACTGCAGTTGAAGTTTTATCTGAAGAAAAATATGTACCTCTGAATATTTAAAGCATCTTTCATTTGAAGTCTCAAAACCACTTTCTCTCTTTTGGCACTGAGTCTTTAGATTGGAACAAAAGTCAAAAGGAAGAAGTAGCAACGTCCTTTTCCTTCAATCCAACTTTTTACTTTCAAAAAATACTTTCACTACAAAATCGCCTTTTTTTCCCCGCCAAATTCGGCTATTTATCGACGTAAACACTTGGCGAGATTTTGGAGATAATCTCAAAAAAGATGTATGCCACATTTAAAGTTTTTTTCACTACAGACCTTGTAAAAAGACTTTCAATGTTATTTCAAGCCTTTAAATGAAGATTTAGCTGTTATAAACGTTTATATACTTATCGTAGTGGATGACTATGTTGAAACTGCCGTAGACCGTCATGTTTTGGAATTCTTCTGAGAGTACCTGTAGAAGAGCTATAAATGCTACATACACTATCTTCGCCGAAGAGGATTATTGAATAATCCTTAATAACATACACCATTTTTTATTTTTTTTTTTTTTTTTTTTTTGAAATGGACAAATACCCCTAAAAATCGCTATAAACAATGACTGTCGATAACGGGTAACATATTGGAATTCTTTTGAATGCTCCTGCAAAACAACTATAATTACCATTTTTGATATAGGGTAGGTACTTTGTATAGTGCATAGAAATAACATATACACGATGATTCAAATTAGCGTTGTGAAACTTCAGAGAGGAGCAGGTTATTCAAAGATGAATCCGAATTGCATAGTGATGTTAAGTTGAAAACGTCGACTTTAATTACTATCCAATAAATACTATTTAAACCTGCTAACAATTATTTAAGAAGACGTTTGTCTAAATGCGAATTAGCAGGTGCACGAACACGACGTTTGAGACCCAACATTGTTATGCGATCCTGATTCGTCTTTGAGTAACCTACTCCTATCTGAAGTTTGTCAATGTTCATTTGAATCACCCTGTATAAAATCGTAGTAATCAATGCATATTTACGGGGTTTAAATCTCGGACATACTGACAAATCGAAATCATAGACACTTTTAAAGCGTATGTGGAAAAGTGTTAAAAAATTGATAATCATCATATAAAAAATAATCGTTTGCTTTTTTCCATTGTTTACGTTTTGCTGCACCATAACTCTTTATGCAAAGAAAGTAGTTTTACAGGCAAACAAGAAACTGCTGTTTATGAATTCTACCCCAAAGCAAAAATGTAATCCAATATTGTAGCATGATTATAAAACTACTGTTATTACATATTGAAAATAAATGAGCATGAAACATCTAGACTTTAAACAGATCGAAGAAGAATGTTCTATCAGCAGAATTGATGTTTATGAAGGCAGTGGCGGATCCAGAAATTCTCTTTTGGGAGGGGCTAAATTTTAGTCTAAACCAATGTAAAACTTTTGGGAGGGGCTAAGTGATTAAAAAAGATCACTTTACATATACAAAGTGCATAATGAAGCAGAATGTTACCCTTTAGTAAACTCTTTTGGGGGGGGCTGAAGCCCCTTAGCCCCTCCCCTGAATCCGCTACTGTATGAAGGCAAACTTTGATATTATTTGTTCAAAAACATTCGCTGTTTAACCCTTTGAGGCGCAACCCTTTCCCAATGCTGAAAAAAGGGCAGCCGTTGCCATCGCTCCACTTAACTACCAGCAAGATGGCTAACGATTGAAACGTTCATCTCGTGCCACAGATTTAGAGTAGCACGCGGACCCCTTTTTTGACGCAGATGGCTTGCGCACTGCAGTGCGTCAAAAAAGGGTCTCTAGATCTGTGGCCCGCGATGAACGCTTCGATCATCCGCCATCTTGCTGGTAGTTAAGTCGAGCGATGGCAACGGCTGCCCTTTTTGGTCTCAAGAGTTGTTATTCGCCAGTTTCCATCAATTAATGTTTTTATTGTGTCTTCATCAGCTTCAATTGGCCTTCCAGAATGTGGAGTGTTCTCAACATCAAAATTGATAGATGAAAATTTTGAAAAGCGATTTTTGCACTGGCGTTATCTAAATACATCTTCTCCATACGCGTCAGATAATTTTTTCTTTCTTGAACAGATAAAGCAAAACATATTTAAAATGGCGCTATTCAGTTTCCATATTTGAAAGTGTACCAATCAAAAACTACTGCTAAGAATCAATCGAACTTTTTTCGCAAGCAAGCTTGCTATATAAGCTGTCAAAATACATAATGGATTATGCGGTTTAAGTGAAAAGCTGGTTGTGAAAAAAAAACCAAAAAACAATTAAGTCCTCTGTTGGGGAAAAACGAAATTACTTTCCAAACAACCCAATATATGAAAATTTTTTTTTTTTTTTCAAAACCTTCTCAATTGAAAAATTTGCGTTTCAAGAGCTGTACACAAAACATGAAAAAAAAAACAATGATTGCATAAGTACATAATACGTTTGCTATTATTCTTATTATCTAGTCTCTTACAAATTTTGTTTAAACACATATCCGAGCCATTTATGAAAAAAGGCTGAAATTTTGTACATCTTCTAATTATTGTATGAGACACATTTTTACTAACCGGAAATTTTTTGGCTAGGGGATTGTACAAAAATTTAAATTTTGTATTGAGATTTAATCTCCTGTAAAATTTAATTGATACCATAAAGTTCTGTACCTCTTTTCTTACGTAATTACGTAATTTTTCGAATATGTCTGTGGTCAATATTTAAGGAATAAAAGCCTGTGTTTTGGGGATATGCTGTGTATACATATTTATGTGCAAACCTGGTTGTATTGTGTTTCCTCCTCGACAATCAACTACTATGATCTCTGGTTCCAGGGACGTAACTACGGTACTTGTCACCCGGGACAAAAATATGTCCTTCGCCTCCCCCCCCCCCTCCATGTTCAATTGAGCGACCATGGTGACAAAGTTATGAAAAATCTATCTACATAATGAAATGATTAGCTCAATGATCATATTTTTATAGATCCATATAAAATTCTTCATTTTCACCATTATCTTCAGGTTTTACGCCAACTTCACATACTTGGCTGTTTTGTTTTGTCTCACTGTTTACCTCACTGTCTGTAACGGTTTCATTTTGGTCTTCTGTTCTACTGTTTAGTCAGGATAACTTTACTTCTGATGGCTACAAAAGTTGCAGTTCCAAAACCAAGCAAAAGTAAACTTAAAATAAATCATCGCATTCACAGGTGTGATTTGCAATTTACTTTATGGCGCCCCTTCTCGTTTAGCGCCCGGGGCACATGCCCCGCTTGCTGCTCCCTATCTACGCCCCTATCTGGCTCGATCAGACACTTGGGTTTGGTTGGTAATTCGTTTGTTCCTTCACAGGGGAAAAGTTGACCCTCCTATACGGTGCCCCCTTAATAAAGGAGCTAACATTTCCGGCGTTAGTAGTGGCCAATCACTAAAATGTAAGTCTCACTATTCGAGGTAAAAAAATATACGCTCTCAAGAATTATTTCTTCACAGAAATTTTACTGGCAGCAGTGCTGCTGGAATATCCCCGTTATTTGACGAATATCCGTTTCTTTTTCCTAATGTCAATTGCTGGAGAGGAAAAAAATATTTTATTTCATAATTTCTGTACGATCCCTGAAATGCTATTATACGACGTGATTTCCTCCCCTACCCCCCATCCTCGAGATTTATTGCAAAGTGGTTTATGTCAGCATATATATTATCTTCATACCTCTGATACTTTTTAGGATATAATTCTCCAATTTCGTACATCACCTCGTTAGTGTATGGGGACACATTTTGGTAGCTGGGAATTTTTTTGTGCTTGGGTCTCATACAAATTCAAAACGTGTGACTTTTTTAAAGTTAAACAGATCTTCTTTCTTAACTCTCGACAAACAGACTTTTTAATAACGTATTTTGAACATTTTTTCTTTTTACGTTGTCCACTTATCTCTCACTTATAAAAAATTAAAGCTTGGTACCATTTTTGGGACATACTGAACACTTACAGCAAAAGTATGTTCGTTTAAATGTTAATTAATTTACATACATACGTATACTGTCATTAAAAGGCATCATCTTCTGAAATTTCGCACAGTGAGTATAACTTGATTGTTCCTTCGTTTCTGATGCTTATCTTTTCAAAACAGTCTAAAGCTCATTCAGATAATGTGATTAATTTTGAAAACTGCTTTCGCATAATGCACAAAGAACAACTGGTTAAATCCCATTGTAAACATCTGTCTCTTTTGTCAGAAACAATTTTTAAGCAAGCGAAAAGTCCCCCGACAATATTAAAACAAAACGAGACATGCAAATCGGGTGAGAACAAATCATAAAACAAACAAATTCAGTCTATTTTATTAGCACTAACAGGGAACACAAATATAACGTATTACACTGGAGACTGATTAAGTTTAAGTGTATTCCCTTTCTCAATAACAATACACCGAAGGTATTTAAAACAATGCATTATTTCCTGCAAGCTAAGACACGCAAAACTTCGACTCGATATAATTAACACCTGTTTGAATTACCGACGCCTATTTCGGATTTACTCCCGGTGTTACATCGTCCTCAGCGAGGTCAATCCCGGAATTTCAGAATCTATTATTGTTACACTAAGCCATTACGTTTAGAAATTTCGCAATTGTAAATTAATTGGAAAGTGGGAGGTACACATGCAGAATGACGGTGTTGGATAAGTGAGAGAGTATATGCAAATGGTATTTCGAATTAGACGTTTATAAATCATTTGGAATAAAAGTGAGAGAAAGTTGAATTTTTGATTAATGGGGGAAGTAGTTGGCGAATCATAAATAAATGATCTTATTTGAAATGTTTTTACAGCGATCAGTGTATTCTGAAAGTCAGCGAGTTTGCATTTTGGTACGAAACATTTGACTCAAATACTAACAACACTTTAGTACCCTTATTCACCAAACATTTGACACGCGGATTAATCCTGAAACACGTGTTATAGTCACCGGTAAGATATCTTACCGATAATTTTAACACGCGAGTTTGGTTTAATGCGCGTGTCAAGTGTTTGGTGACTAAGGCCATAAGTGCAAAATCCACACGTCAGTTTCAGTCACTGTTTCAGAGCAGGATTGCTAGATTGGTTTTGTTAAAGGCCAAAGTTGACAAATTTTGCCTTAAAAAAGCCAATATTGCAACCCTAATTCAGACCCAATCACAGAATATAATTTGTCATCTTCTATGAGGAAAAAAAAAAATAAAATAAAAAAAGATGACGATTTTTCGCTTTGATTTCAACGCAGTACGCTAAGTTACGGCCTCATTTTAAAATAAAAATTTTAAATTAACTTGTTTCTAAAAGAATGGCTCTTTGATTTATAAAGCTTTTTGAGAGTAAACAAGTAACATAAGGAATAATGCCCTCGCTTTATATACTGAATCTGTAGAACAGTTGAAAATTAGGGGTATAAAGTATGTATTGATTTTCTGGTGCAATACACTTTTACCTGAGAATTTTATAGTACTTTAAGGATCAAAAAAAAGAAATTATACTGAAAAGTATTTATCATAAAGTGCTATACAATTCTGCTGCTGAAGGTTTTAAGATAAAAACAGAAACTCACCTGATACATTAATAAGGAATAATTTTGAATTGAACAAGAAATAAGAAGTATTTAAAATGCATTTTAGTAAAACCCTTTTAAACATTTAAAATGTGGCAATAGAAGGAAGTAAGCATATTACAAAATCATTAAATACAATATAGTACTTGTCTACAACATTCATTTAAGATAAGAAACAATAGAAGGAATAATTTATAAGATTTGAGAGCAAATTTCACTGAAATTTTTAAAGAAGGAGAAAATAAATTAAGCGCATCAAATAAAGAGCAGTTGCAAGTATTACTGCTTGAACTAAAATGTGAAAGAACACAAATAAGACTAAAGGAATTAAATGTGAAATTCTTTATTTTATTCCTTATTACACAAATGTTTTTATAGGGATCAATGCGTTATGAAAATCAGCAAGTTCGCATTTTGATACCAAACATTTGACGCAAATTCTAACATTTTAATTGCACCAATGAGATTGCAAAATCCACACATCTGTATCCAGGTATTTCTACATTAAAAATATTTTTAAAAGCAAACCGCATTCATGTTGCTGAAATTTTAAAAAAGAAAGCAGAACATTTGTTGCTTCTTTGAATGTAAATAAAGCTTCTAAATGACCTAAAATGTCATAATCTTTGACTTCACTTAATAATTCTTAGCTGATCTTAACTATATTACTCTTTTTCCTTAATTGTAGTAATTTTTAATCTCTCTTTGAAATGAAAATCTTTCAGAAGATTATGCATAAAAGCTCTTTTTCCAATGCAGAATCATTCCGGCCAATAAAAATGCGAGAACTGATCTCACTTTTAATTTAAAACTGAACATTGTGTTTTTGATCATGCTGCAACTTAAAAGAGACGAAGAAACAGTCATATAGGCTGAAACTGAATATATAATATTAATATATACAGGGCGTTTCACCTCAAAAACAATTGATAGAAGCATGAAAATAGTGGTATGCTTATTAAAAAAATCCTTAAGAAATTGATACAGAAGCCACCAAATTTTAGTTACGAGCGCCAATAGATGGCGCTGCAAATTGTACGACGGATTTAAGAAAATCCTCATTTGTCGCACATATGACCAGTCCATTACTCAAAACTTACCGTTTGGGCTTCACTCTTTTGCAAAGGAATCATTGGAGTTTTTTTCTTTCCAGAAACGATGATGACTGACAGTATATTGAGCATTTGAAACATTTCACATCACTTAACAACCTATCTTGATTGACCGGGTACGGCATGATTTATGCAGCATGTGGCTCACCTATACCGTACACAAGATGTTTCCGTACCAAGATACCGTACACAAGATGTTCGACAGTTACGGGAAAAGGCATCAATTGACTTCCGTATCCCTGATCTCAGCCCCTTCCCCAACCCCCAAATTTTTTCCGTGATACGGCCTTGGCGTCTAGTATGGGTATTATTAAATTTTTAGGTGATTGTTCTCGGTGTCTGAGCTCTCTTTCTGGTATCTGTATTTCCACTTATAGCGCCATCTATCTGTCTAATCGGTAACTAAAATTTGATGGCATCAGTATCAAATTCTCATGGTTTTTTAATTAGCACACCACTTGTTTCATGGTTCTATCTATCACCGTTTTTTATTCATTTTCAAAGTTAGGGGTTCGTGAAACACGCTGCATATAGATAGTGGGGTGGAGCGAAAAAAACTTTTTTTCGGAATTCACATTGCCTGAGTCATTAAATGGTCTGAAACTGATTAGAACAAGTTGCCTCCAAATTTCAGCTCAATAAATTGCCATCTTCAAGTTCCAAACCTCAAGCGAATATACATTTGCGGTGTCTATTTTAAAGTCTTTAACGGATTTCTATTAAAATAATAATGTTTATTTAGTTAATTGAATAATTAATTATGTTATCATTATCACATTGTTTTATTAATACGTTAGGGCCGCATGTCAGTGCTAGAAAATAGATTTAGAAGCAAACGTCGTCTTAGGATCTGTTTCAGAATTCGAAGATACCTCTGAAAATGAAGACGATTTCGTTTGTCAGTAAGCCAAATGTCGGTAAACGACTGACGATCAGTTTCCCCACAACTCCCAGACAGACCAAATGAGAATATCATTGCCAAAACTAACCGTTTTTCTTGATAGAACTGGAGTATAGGGTTGGTCATCTGCTGGCATTGCACCATCTGTGTTTGGTGATGTAGGATTGTTCCAAAGATACTCTAGAGCCAAAAATAGCTCTGTATCTTCGGTGGAATGCCTTCTAGGTTTTGAGAACAGGAATAGCCGTGAAGATTCTTTCTGTGAAGATACTTTTTCTGCACTGACGTCTTTTTTTATGTAAATTTCAAGTACCACAACTGGAGTAGAAAGAAAATTTGTTACAGCAAGGGTTTCACACGTTTCCAGAGGATTTCTTAATGTTTCGGAAGACTGGTGTGGCTCAGATGCCTATTCGTCAGTCTTCTGGAATAGGAGGCGAATGAGTACGAGTTCATTAGTACGCTACAAGCTTACAAACCAGTGCAATTAATAACCAACAAGGACTTAAAGTCGTCCAGCTGTGTCATTTTTCTTCACAACTTTAACATTGGTTCCAGCACAATCAACGGCAAACAGTTCCGGAAGTGTAATCATTTCCTGCGTAACGAAGTTGATGATGTTTTCTTATTATATTCGCCTGGATACGAATAGCCTGGATACGAATTCACATGTCCTGTAAAACCAGAGCCCGGCTTGACAACGAAACAATATGATTTTCCAAAGCTATAATCGTATACGAAGTACTTCCCTCCTTTTCTTATTTTAGCTTTGTCTTTTCTTCCATCGAAGTGGTATCAAGCGTACAAAAATATGTTGCTAGTGTAGAATTAAGCTGCGGTCGTTCCTCTCGACATTTTTTCCTCCGTTAATTCAGTCAATTACTGTAGATGGAGTATCATTTGAGACAATCCCTACATCGCACGAAGAACGGTGGAATGTCAGCAGATAACCTATCCGATACTCCCGTTCTATCAAGAAAAATGGCTAGTTTTGGCTATGTTTTTTTGCTCTCGTGGCTACGGATAGACGATTACACTATCCATGGAAAAGGTGACATTTACCCCGAGGGGGTTGGACTTCTGTCTGCTAGTCCCTAATTTTGAACCAATTCCAGATGAGGGAAGTTTTGGCAGTTATATTCTCATTTGGTCTGTCTTGGAGGTTTAGGGAAACTCATCGTCAGTCGTTTTCCAACTTTTGGCTTTTTGATTAACAAAATCATCATCATTTGCAGAGATATCTTCGAATTCTGAATCAGTTACTAAGACGACATTTGCTTCTAAAACTATGATTTCTAGCACTGACATGTGTCAATAGCAATTTAATAATGAAAATATAATTAATTATTCAATTAATTATTAAAAAATATAATTTTAATAGAAATCCGTGAAATACTTTAAAAAAGACGCTACAAGTATATTCGCTTAATGAGCGGAGCCTGATGATGGCAACATTATGAACTGAAATTTGGAGACAATTTGTTCTATTCAGTTTCGCCCCATTTAATGACTCAGGCAATGTAAATTTCGATAAAAAGTTTATTCCGCTCCATCCTAATACATAGCTATTACATAAACATAGCTAATTTTCCAATTTACATAACATAAAATTTATTTTCACATCAATTAATACTTTACTATAATACAAAATATTATCAACATTGCCTATCGATAAATTATATTTAATTTAGAAACAGCTGCGTGAAAATATTAGACTCAATGTGTGTTTAGAGAGAACCGCTTTTACATAAATTTTGCATTAATGGTTTATTACAGAGAATGATTGCATCCCTGTAATTTACTACATGTTAAATTTCCATTCCGTTTAATTAGCACGTTTCTACAATTCAGAATTTGTTCAGGATGTGTTCTATCTCGTGTGATTTATTTGGCATTTATATCACTGTTATTATTTTAAAGTCATTAGCGAGTGTAAGGGTGTTAAGATATCACTAGTTTATAATAACAGGAATCATACAGTGGAAGGAAAATTCAATGAATTGAATAACCGTTTGATGTTATATTAATTTGTTTTATGAACTGTATATCTATGTACATAAACACAGAGAGATTATTTTGCGTATTAATTGCTGTCTATGTTTTATAGATTACTATTATTTTCCTGATTTATTAAATTAAACTTCCATTAGAATCACAAGTATATGTAATCCTTTTATATTTTTTTAAAAGCAGAAATTTACACTTCAAAACTGCTAATCAAATGTTTATCACACTTTTTAGTGATAACAGTTGACAGCAGTATTTTCTTAAAACATTCTAACCCAGAAATAAAGATTATAAGTAGAACTTAAAAGTATTCTAAAATGGTAAAAGGCTGATGCTAACCCTACTCCTGAAAGGTCAATACATTTAAATCGTTTCCTCCCAAGAAATTCTTTATATTTTCTCTTTATATGTATTCATCGTCTGTCATATGATTAGCATGAAGCTCAGTAAATTAATAAGGGAGCGGGGTAGGATACACCAAGACGATACAGAATCACATAGCAATGCGGGTTTGAAAATATCGTCTTCATGTACTTGCTAATAATCACTTTAGAAGAAGTGTTCAGGTAATAGAAAACTTTCCGACCATGGTTTTAAAAAAAATAATCCATATTTCGCCGATTACACTTGATAAAAATAGTTAAACCACTGGTGCCCAGATATTTTTGCTACTTTCATCAATTTTTTAGTAATACCAACAATAATAGATAAAATTCCGATATCAACTTCTTGCACAAGGGATGATTTCTTTTAAAATCATTATGTGTAAAAACTGAAATGTCAACATCCTAATTGGTCATGTTAAAATATTTTGTGGAATTGAGGTTCAAAACTCGTGAATAAAGGCTGGAAAAAATAAATAACGTTTTCGACTGATAGCGAAAATGGCATCCCAACAATGGGACACCCCGCATTGCTATGTGATTCTGAACCGTTTTGGTGTACCCTATATCCTCCTAAAAGTTTGTAAAACTAATTTCGAATCACTCTATATAACTCCATAGATGCTTCGAGTGGGTAAAGCTTTTTATTTTCAGAGGGACGGAGTGGGACGAGGCTACAGGCACGCGTGGCCTCACAAATAGGCCTGCGTAGCATAATAAATTTAACTATTGTTTTTTCAAAAAAGCCGTTACGCCTTTAAAACTGCTTTTCAAAAAATTAATTTAACTACTGCATATATGTAACTGCGTTTACTTAAAATTAAGTAGATAAAATGTCATGTCATGCAGGGGCGTAGCTAGAAATTTTTCATGGGGGGGGGTTACGGCTATTACAACTCATATATATGTATACGTGTGTGTGATAATGTAGAGAAGAATATACATTTTGTATGGTAAAAATTTCTCATGGGGGGGTTATGACCCCCCCCCTGGCTACGCCCCTGCCATGCATCGATTGAGATGTTTTTTAGAGCTGTAATATGATATCCTTAATGTATACTGTAACGAAATCGCTTCATCCATTTAAAACTCATATTTATATAGTATCATAACTGTATAATCGACTTAGAGCTAGAACTATTCAATTTTCTTTTGGTGTTAATACTGGAAAAGTAGATACTATACCTTGTAAATGTTTATCGTAATAGCCAGCAAGACCACTTAAAAGTTTATGATACAAGTAAGTGATGGTTTAACCATTATTAAACTAATTCTGTATTTACTGTACGCGGACTAAGATACCAACAAATAAATAATATTAAGGGGTCACATGCCTTTTAAACACATTCAAAACATGGTTTTAGTATGAAGTTTCATAGTATTATAGACATTTTTTTTATATTTTTACATTAAAATGTTTAATAAATTTTAATTTTATTTTTTAATTATATTTCTGACCATTGTTTTATTGCATATTACTTCTTCCGAGCAGCCTACTGTAAAAGTGAATTCAAAGGCTCGATTTTTTTTATTTTTTTTTGAAGGAAAGTAACTAAAATTCAAAATAAAATTACGAACCATAATGTCAAAATTATATCAGAAACTAAAAGAAAAGAACAATTTTCATGGAAAAAAAAATAACATAACATAATTGGTTAGAATAAACTAATTATGGATTTCAGTGACAAAGCTGTTCGTCATTTTAATTATATCCATTCAAAATATCTATATACCACATTTCGTCACATTTCATTGAACAGTTTCAGAGACATCGTTCGCGCAAGGTATAAAAATATAGTTTTTCAAAAATTGACGTTGAAGTGAAAAATCATCTTAAGATTTAAATAAAATTTAAAGTAAGAAACTCGCATATCCCAGGAACTAAGGAAAACTTTTGAATGCGGTTTATTGCATATTATTATGAAATGTCAAAATATTCAGATTTTTTTTTTCTTTTTTGAGAGTTTTAAAAGGGTATATGGCCACTCAACGCTTTTATAACTCGATTTTTTTCCTTAAATACCTCTGACCATTATTAGAAATCTGTTTCTGTATTGGACAGATAATGTGATTTAAAGCATTTTCATTTGCATCCATGCCTTTAAACTAACAAAGTAATATAAAAGTTTAAGACATCATACATAAAAATAAAACACGTGAAAAGGTTAAACTCTTCAAAAGTAAATGTTAAAAAATCCACATCGTAGACTCGATCGGCTTGGAATTTTACATAATTCTGAATAAAATAAAATAAAATAAAATAAATAAATAAGACAACCTGCACTACTTTAAAAATCAGGAAATCCAATTTTGTCCTAAGGTTTAGCATTTTTTAACTTTAGGAAATTATTCTGTTAAGGAAAAAAGTTGAAGGCTGTAGCAGTTACGTCATAATTGAAACGCATTCGCAATTTTTGCGCTTTATGAAAAATTTTATTTAAAGCGTGGTAAAATTCACAATATTCTACCGATCGGATTGCAAATTCACAAAATGCCCCCCCCCCCAAAAAAAAAATACAGGGAAAATAATTCACTACATTAAAAATTCAATTTTTGGAATTTTTAACTTCAGAAAATTGTTCTAACAGAGTATCCAGAAATTATACAGATTTATGTTTCCACAAAGCCGTGAATTTAGAATTAATTTACCAACTTAAGTGACAGCAGTGATACTTTGGTAAATACAAAAATAAAAATAAAATATAAATTCATTTATTTTTATTTTAAGTGGGCAAAGATTAAATGTTATTAAAGGTAGACTTTTTTAACACGCTTTTATTAGCTTCACCTGTATGTATGTTTGTATGCTTGTATGTTTGTAACCGACTCCTTTAGACTCGATTTTGACCCACTTTAAACGGACAGATTTAATTCAAACTTTGTACATTTATCAAGAACCGATGACAATACAATAATCTTATAAGATTATCCTGATCAGGATCGCCAGGATTAAAAAATTTCCTCATTTCTTATCCCGATTGAAAGTAGAACACTTCCAAACATTACAATCTTAAGAAAACCCATTATGTGGCCGTGATCGTATAGTGGTTCGTACATTGCGTTGTGGCCGCATTCACCCAGGTTCGAATCCTAGTCACGACAACAATTTTTTTTTTTTTTACAAAGTAGCGTCATCCATCACATTATGGAAGAGTTGAGTACAAGAACATGTTAAGGTCATTCTTTTTAATACGCTTTTATTTGTTGATTAGAGACCTATTTTTCCTTTTTAGTGAGGAAGGTAGCATTTAACTACAGGTTGATTTTGGTGCACAGCAGGGGCGTAGACGGAGGGGGGGAGCTCAGGGGGCTTCTCCCCTCCCCGAAATGGGGCCCTTTACTTAGCTTACAATTGAACTTTAGCTTTAAATTTGATACCCAGCCCACCAATAAAATCCTGGCTACGCCACTGGTGCACAGTGAAAATAAATTATCTCTTTGTACTTTCCAACTTAGTGCTCCTTTGTGTCTTATGAGAGATTTCGAAAATTAAAAATAAATTTTAAACACATACAGTTAAAAATAACTAAAAAACACGCTTTTATAGCAAATCAAACTAAAAAGTGAAAAATAAATATATAGCTTAAAAAACCAAAAAACACGCTTTAGTGATAAATTGAACTAACTAAAAGGCGAAAAATAATTCTTAATCTAGAAATAAATTAATGAACGAAAACTAATATTATTGTGAAAAAAAGCGTGGGGTGCTCCATATATCCGTTCTTGAGAATATTCGATCGGTACGATTAGTACAAAAATGATACAAAAAATATAGCACAAAGCACCCCACGCTTTTAAGAATTATTTTTCGCCTTTTAGTTAGTTCAATTTATCACTAAAGCGTGTTTTTTGGTTTTTTTAATTTGTCAATATGTCTTTCTTACACCCGTTGTAATTACCTATATAGTGGGCTTTATGATCTAGTATAATAATAATAATAATAATAATAATAATCATAACACTTCCTAAGTTCACAACAATTTCTTTTTGCTCCTTCTATTTTTTTTTTTTTAGCATAAACTGGAAAGATAGGAGTATGACCATTGAATTTTAGGAAAAGTGTTACTAGAGGAATTTTTAATTTAAGACAATTTTCATAAAGAAAGTAAAAAAAGTAGAATTTTAGATGCACTGATTTAATTCTTTGGGACTTAAAATGTAATTGCATCCTTTTATTTTTGTTTTCTCAACTTGATCACCCCCCCTCTTCTTCCCCATAGCAAAATTATAAGTGAATTTATAGAAAAGGATTCATTTCTCGAAAATATTCTAAATGCATTCAGATTTAATATCTGTGAGGTGAGTTGTTTTCACCCTGATTACTAATTTCCTACTTAACACCTAATGCTAGCGTACTAAACTGTAATATACATTCGTAAGCGCAATTCATAATAATGAAATTGTAGGATCATGCGGTAACGCTACTAATCAATAAGATTTACGAAGATTAATGGAATCGGCTCTAATTGAATCTCCAGAGATAGAAATTAGTAATTAATATTTATTACTCACTTCTCTCTGTATGACTTTCTGATACGCTTATATATGCTTGAATGTATTCCAGCAATTAGAAAGGGTACATGCCATATATATTATGGATATAAAGTGGTATTATATTGATCTTGCCTAAGAAATGTCTTAACTAATTGCAGTATTTCTAGAATAATGATACATACTGAAATTATATACATTTATGTGTGCGTATTTGTTTTACTTTGCAAGCATGCCAAGTTTCTTTGTTCCTAAGACATTTTTTTTACTGTTGTTTCTCTGAATGGTTTGTAACTGAATTCAGCATCATTTTGAATGTAGCTAAATGATAAAATTATGTTAATATTATACAATTTCTAACGTCCTTTTTCATTAGGTTTTACCTAAAAGTACTTATCCGCATTAACATATCAATATTTTATAAAGAAGTGCTGGTGGCAATTCAAAAAGCAAGGTGATTTGAATTAAAATATGATTTAGACGTACAGTTTATTTTAATAGGAAAAGAAACTTCCTATCATTACCAGCTTTTCAATTTGTGCGTTAATTTTTTTTTATTTAAATGAGTACGCATGGATCAATTACTTTTGTCTCTGTCTTGTAATTTATTTTATTATCACAGAAAATCGATGATTTTATGCAGAAATAATAATCTCAATACAGTTTAAGAACTACAACTTCTCGTTCCTCTTGCAACAATAATAAGATACAGTAAGTATTTGGAAGCTTTAATGAAATAAATTACAGTGTCTGGGTTTTGATGTATATGAAATCAAAGCACTTTAGTTTTTAAATCCACTCTTCAAGATCCTTCCTTAAAATTATCTTGTAATTTCTTATAGAACCAAATAAGTTTAACGGTTTATGATAATAAATTATTTTGTAATGACTATTGTCAAGTTACTTATCACTAATAATAGCCAAGCAGTCTGAAGTATATCAGGCCGGACTTGCAACAAAAGAGAGAACAAGCCCGTTTATGTATCTGGTTTTCTGCTAAACTTTTTCACTAAAGAACTTCATCTTGACATTCAGACGATTAAAATCAATAAATTTTAAAACATAAAGTCTTAACAACAAACAATTTAGTCAGTTGAAAGAATTCAGCATCAGTTATTTAAATTTTCACTGAAGAACCTCTTCAGAGATTAAAACTGTGCGAAGATGCATATATATGTTCATTTGAACCATTGTATTCAGTTTCATGTTTTACCATGTATTCAATTCAGAGAACGCCATTTGAATACAATTCCTATTTGATTCTTGCTTCTTCTTTGAAACTCTTGTGACTGAATTTGGTTCAAGTTTAGCTTAAAAAATATTTACGACTCCAGAGCTACCTTACTAATTTTCCTTGCTTATCCTACTATTTGCTGTAGTCTATAAGTTGCTTATTTTTAAAAAAATATCGGTTTAAAAGTAAGATAAAACATACAGCAGAGGAAATATAGATCTTGGTAAAACTAATTTTGAACTGCTCTTTCGACTCGCAATTCTTTACAGTACAAAGAAATTATACTCACAAAATTTAATGAAAAAGTTTTGCAATACCCTTTCATTATCGCTATCATTGTAAACATATCCCCTAAAATACTTGATAGAGTATAATTTTTGAAAATGAAAAAAAAAATATGTTACTAAAGTCCACGCATTATCATGCTGATTTCCCAATGGACTTTAATTCAGGAGACACTGGAAGTTGCAATTTGAATATCAGAGCTACTCAGCAAATGTTTTCTGCGTAATGTGAATTATAATTGGCAATTTTCGATTCGGAAAGTGGATAAAGAATTTAAAATGACTGAAATTAATTCTCATTAGTCTCTTTTGCTTTCGATGACTGCATTGAAAGTAAAATGGAGCAGAACTTAAACTATTCTAATTGAAAATTAGCTAGTGCTAATCATAATTGACATTTGTGCTAATATATTTATTTTAACTACCCCTGGAGGAAAATAGACAATTATGGAAAAGTATTGCGATTTCAGATTATGCAAATTGTTTACTACTTAAAATAATATTACCGAAATACATTTGTAAGTAATCCTGATATGTTTTAGAACATGTATAAATTCGATGTAAGACAAATTATAAGTATATACAATAAAAAGTATAAAGCCGCCATCCAGCACAAAAGGTCTTTATCGCAAATTAAAGATGAGATGAAGTTAAATTGTAGTAGCCAAATAATAAGAAATGCATTGCTTAGGAATCCCAGTGTGCTGTACAGGCACTTGGGCAAGATGGGGGGAAAATCCTGATTTTTCATAATTTTCAGGAAGAAATTTTTGAAAAATCCCGTTAGTTTTCAAAAATTTTTATTTATCACAGTACAGTAATGACTTATTTAAGCATAGAGAAAAAAGTTTACATTTTCTGTTACATTTTCTAGATTTACAAATTATAAAACAAAATTTCAACAACTAAAACTATTACTATAATGCTTTTAATACCTCAAAATATAGTATAAATTTAAAACAAAAGTGTAGATGACTCACTTTTCCTCTAATACTTTAATAACAAAACCAGAAGTAAATATTCTCACTATATAAATTCAATAGAGTTAAATTTTAAATAGCTTTGAACAAATAAAACAAAATCGAATTTCTGATTTGCCACTGTAAAACAAAAGTTCTAACAAAAATATCTGGATTATATTCTATCAAAAATATAAATTTCATCTATTTTTAATAATACTTGATTCATTTTCTCGTATTTATCTAACTACCATAACAATTCGCACGACTGCAAAAATCTCAGATTATATTAAAGATCATTTCATTTAATATCAAGTATATCAGACTGATTTATATCTAACTTATTTATACTGTGGCAATTTTATTTCATTTATTAACCCCAAATTTAAATTGGTTTTTTATTACATTTGAAATTTCCTGTTACATTTGAATATTTCCTGTTTTTTTCCCGGCTTTCAAAAAGTGCAACTTTAAATGCCACATTCTACGCAACATATCGATTCACTTTTAAAGTTTGCCTTGAAACATTTAGCAGCTGTCTCCAGTTGGAATTATGTATCGTTTTCCAGTAAAAAAATGTTTGCTTTAGATGGAGCAGATGGTTATAAGTTTGATCGGTATGACTTACATTAAGAATACCACCTTCTTATAGGACGCCAATTTGGAGGTTAACTTGCCTCGGCTTGCACTGAATTTGTTGCCGACGGTGAAACTGAAATAGCTTTGGCTGGCAGCAAAAATTATTCAGCTTTATGCCAGGACATGCTAACATATAATTTATTGCTGGTTGTTCCGATGATTTCATCAGAAAACTGTAAATTTCAACAAGGAATGCATCTATGCATATTTTGAGCTCCAAAAAATCCTGGTGGAAGGCGAAGGATAAAGTACTTCAATGACTACATCGACCTAAATTCAAAGGAAAGCTTTTGAGCCATCCTAGCTTGTTATGTTTACAAGAATGCGTGAAAGTTTGTCAACTAGTGCTTCCAAGTTTTGTTTCATTCCATAAACGGATGACTGACACAAGTAATAGAAAAAGAAGTTACGACATCATCACTTGTTAAAGAATAAATCATCCTGACCCTATACCTCTTTCCAATTTTAACTAAAAAATAATTTCTCTAATTTCTTAATACTAAATTGTAAAACTAAAATATATTTTTTTGCTGTAAGATCATCATACCATTAAGTATCCTTACATGTTGTATAAATAGGTGCTATTTCTTAAAAATATGATATAAATTTTTCGTCTTACATGCGACATAATACATTTTTACATGCCTGTAGATTTTTTTAAGGTAATGCTTTTAAGGAAAAGTAATAACTGAAACTTTCATATTAGTGTATTAGCATTATCACAATGTGAAACATGTTTTAGTGCTAATACACTAATATGAAGGTTTCAGTTTTAATACTGATCGAATGGAATAAATTTTATTTGTATGACATTAAATAACAATAGATGGATACATATCTGAACAATATTAGATATACATTGATATATTCAATATACAAAAAATTACATATTTTCCATTAACCCGGAAATCAGGAGCTGTTTGCATAAGATATTTTCAGTAAAATGCAATATGCAAAAATTAATAATTAATTTGAAAATAGTTTGTATAATATAATCTTCATAACCATTACTGTTAGAGTATGAAAATATATGCAATTAAGTGTTTACATGAATATGAATATGTAGTGCATACAGCACTATTCCTATGACATTCCAATAATTTAGCTGCTTCTACAGAATATTCCACAAATATTCCTGCAGCTCATTTATTTAGATTAGATGAAAGCATTTTTGGAACATTTTGAATGAATTTAACATACGAGTTGCTTCCAGTAGATAGTACATTATGTAGGATTCATTCCGCATGACATTTATTTTGATTAGTTATTAAATTATCATCATTTATGAAATGAAATTTGAATTTAGTACTTCATGCAGAATATTATCCCAGAGTTTTCCAAAACGTTGATTTAACTTTATTAAATAACAGTTTTCGGAGTTCAAGAGATAATTCTCTACTTAGCTCTAGGCTTTTGCATAAATTTTCAGTAAAATGTCTTTTGAGTGGCCATTTTAACAATACGTTACAAAATGCGTTGTTAGAAACTTGGAAACTTTGCAACTGAACATACTTAAATTAACAATTCTTAATACTTCAAGAGGATTTAATCCCCGAGAGAGATAGCTTTCAGCAAAAATTAGCGGAAGATTATGCGAGTGTAATTTTTGAAATGATGTTACTACGTTCATAGGGTCTAAAGAATATTTGATATAGAAGTTGAAAAGCTTCTGCTGTTCGGCGTGTATTCAAAGAACACTCATAGAAAGTTTGCATAATTTAAGTAAATTCGAATTTCGGGTTGTGTAAAGGAATTCTTGCTTATACACACACAACTTATGCGTTTCAATCAGCAATAAAAGCTTTGATGAGAGCATTTAAATGGAAATTTAGCCATTAATGCATATTTCGAATATTTTTTTGAATATTTGTGTATTTCTAATTTGCATGCACACTTGCAGCATATTTCTAATTTTGAGGTTAGTTTTATCAATGAAATGGAAATGAAGACCTGAAACAGATGATTAGTCTCACATCTATGAAGCAATAATGATAACACTGTAATGTACTTAACTAAACATCGAACGGAGCTTTTACTAATTCTTACAGACGCAGTTATAATGTTTAGTTAACTGATGTATTTTACATTACAATAAAAAATTTTCCAACAAACATTTGTAGCAACCAGTATCAGTAACGATTATACATTTAATCAAAATCGGAACACCACCCACATCAATATTTTTAATCGTTTTGTATGAGTTATTAACTGATAGTAAGAGGAAAGTTCAAGAAGTAAGGAAAGAAGTCCTTTAATGAAAATGCCTATGGGGATGAAAGCATTTGTTCCATTTGAATACCAATCTATCAAAAGATAATTTGAAGAAATCAGGGCCTACCCTTAACTGCTCATCGACGTGAAAATGCAGTCCTGCCAGGTGCTTCTTCAATGCCCTATGAGATGGAAATCACAAAATGCGAGATTCGGTCTCTAGGGAGGATTTTCCAATACGTACCACAAGAAGTGCTGTAGCCAATCAGTGGTCCAACTCAGCCCCATCTAGTGGAATTTGAGTGCAGTGACGTATGTTGTACGAAGATATGGAATTTCATTTGCTTGGGGAATATGTGAAACCGTTAGAGCTCTTGTTACCTTACCTTTTCAAACCCCATATATTATACGTAGTAATGATGATTACGAATATTGAATTTGATGATTAATGATGATTACGGTTTATACGTAGTAATGATGAACCATTATCTCCCATTTGTCCTACTAACTGTACTGTCCTGTTTGATAATATTTCTTGTGTATGATTATTTACAATGTTGCTTATTAATTTAACCGTTAAACATTAGAATTTTGAGTGTTTTCCTTTAATGTTTATAAAGATGGATTAGTGGATAAAGAAGGATTAGTGGGGGCTTGTAACGTATATTTTAGTGGTGGGGGCCTGCAGAAAAGAAGTGTATGCGCATAAAATGTGCTTGTCTAAAAAAATGTATTAGCATGGAACACTTTATTTTGCGTGCTCACAGCGTTAAGTACTGAACATTTTGCAAATAGCAATTGATTATCAAAGATAACAGACAAATTTTGACGATCTCATGATTTAACTGTGTTACTTCTAGCAAGGTTGTTCTACTATTAACTGAAAATCCATTTTGCCCGACACTTTAAATATCTCTTAAAATCCGACCTGTTCTAGTGAAGAAGACCACTATGGATCCACACACTCACCGGCCCTAAAGACTATACCACGTAAGCTTCTCTGAAGCAATAAAACCACGCTTCAACATGTCTTATATTTGACTAAATAGCCAAATATACTATCTTCATCCATGAGTTAAAACGCCAAGCTCGCCAATGTATACTTGAAATAGATTGAAAAACGCAATTGGCATTCTTTTAAGAGCTTTTTCAATTGGTAAATTTCAAGTACTTTAAAATTCTGCATTTCTAAAATAAAAGTTTTAAAATGATTAAAAGTAAATACGGTATTTAATAGGAAAAGTTTTTGAATCACAAGGTGAAACCAGGCTGCTCTGATACCTAATGAGGAGCTACCATTTGAGACCAGCTGTTAATTACTGATGGACAAAACGGTCTCCACCAGTTTGTAACGGAATTTCAAACACTTATGAATAAAAAATATCCAGGATTGACCCTGAACTCTTGCTAAAATTATTTAAAAGGCCATTCTTGTCAAGTCAACACTAATTAACTTGTCAATACGTCATTTAAATGAATTTCTTACACGATAAGTGTAAGAAAATTCTGTGTTTCAAGTTTAAGAAAGTGTAAATGAAAGTGTAAGTGATAGTGTTTCACTTTGTACAGGGTTGTCCAAATTAAACTTCCCCAACTCAGAGGCCTGTGCAGGATGTTGTATGGGACAGAATGTGATGAAATTTTGGAAACAGACACTTCAGATCACGCTCTCGTGATTTATTAAAAATAAATTATTAGTACAAGAAGTTGCCGATAGGTGGCACAGCAGATCAATAAGACGTTCTACAGATGTTCAACAGCACGAGAAACAGTTGGCACACTGACAACACCATGTGGCGATTGGCTAGCGGCGTCCACGACCGCCAAAGCAACGTCTTGAAGGCGTGCAGAATCCACAACATGTCGTCCTCTACCTGGTAAAATTCCCAGCTGTCCGGTTCTTTCTAACTTCTAACTTCTTCTCTTTCTAACTTCCGGTTCTTTCCTCATCATGTCTCGTAAAGCCCGTGGTGTCATTGGTCCTCGGTGTAAGTTCTTTAGCCGACGGAATGCTCTTATCGCAGCACAGGAGTTCTCGTCATTCTGGTAGAAAAGTTTCACTAACTGACCTTTGTCTTTCAAAGCCGCCATTGTGCATCAGCGAGCTGGAAACAACTGCCTGTGCAGCGCCTGTCTTCCACATTTGTAGGGCTCTCTTTTGGATACGTTGCTCAGAAGCTTTATTTCTGCAAATCACGTTATTGCAACATGCAAATTACTAGTGTTACAGCGCCACCTATCGGCAACTTCTTGTACTAATAATTTTTTTAAAAAATAAATCCCGAGCGCGTGATCTGAAGTGTCTGTTTTCAAAATTTCATTACATTGTGAGTCATACAACATCCTGCACAGGCCTCTGAGTTGGGGAAGTTTAATTTGGACAACCCTGTACATTTAAACAAATAAATTAAGTCAATCAAGAAGAAAGCATAGCATTTAACTTTTGGATTTCCCAACGAAAATGCTTATTACGGAGAAAGTAAACGCTTGTGACTAAATAGGGTAAAACAACAAAATACTACTACTACAATAAATAAATAAATAATCTATTTTAGTAAATTAAACGCCCAATTCCTTATTTTGCGAGCTTCAGAAACTTCTCTGTCTCACGTTTTCTTTTTCCAATTAAGGAGCTATCTTATTTAAATATCAATGAAGCGCCGACATTCCATTATTCCTTCAACAAACAACGAACTACCCCCTCCCCCGAAAAACAAGTCTGCGTCACACATCCCCCCCCCCCTCCACACACACACACACATCTTTCTACCAGCTATTGATAAATGTCCACAACAAAATTTTCGCTCCTCCTGTTTTAGAAACGGAACTGACCCCAATCTCGGCAGATAATCGAAGCCAAAAGATATAAATCTTTTGAAGTTTTGCGCATATATATGCAGCAAATCATTTTCTGTAAAAGGGAAAACTTGCATCTCATGAATATATATTCGAGAGCAAGATAGTAGGGAAATAACAGATACACAGGAAAATAGGGAGGTTTCTGTTACTTAGCTTGGAAGTTGCAAGATTGGAAAAGATAAACTAGGTATATTGAAAACACGTAAAAATAAATTGCGACCATTTCTTTCGCTTACTTTAACACGAGCGTGTATGTTGTATACACTTGATTAAAAATTTTTCTTGTTTTAAAAATATGTTTATGTATTGGATGGAACCTAGATAGCTTTATTTGCATTGTAATATTTTTAGCAGTATGATCTTTTTTATTACTTTACCATAATTGCACATACCCCATGTTCACTTGCTTGAATGGATTGTTTAGAAATAAAAGTATAGATCAAGTGCGTTACGTGCGCATATATCACACCTTATGTATATGTTATATATTTTTTATGAACGGATATTTAATGTTATTGGATACGGATATGTTTAGGGATATAGCAATAAATTAATGTTTAATAATAAATGCTTACTGTATAAAAAATACGAAAGAATATATTTATGAATAGCGAAATTAGTAAAGATGTTTCAATCGGAATAACAAACCTATAATTTTTATATCATACACACCTTTGTTTCAATTACAAAAATGAGTAAAATTTACTTAATAAATATTTTGTGGGTAAGAAAGGGTCCTAATTCTTAAGGCTTAAGCAAGCAGAATTAGATGAATATTGATAATCTTGAAAAACAACCTGGTTTTGTAATGGTTCGGAGTATTAAACACACTTAATTTTAATAAACATAATGAGTAAAATAACAGTTGACACTTCTGGTAAAAGCAATTTTTTTGGAAAGAGTATGATGAGGTAATAAAAAGAAGAATAAAATTTAATGGAAAGATAAATGACAGACAAATTTCCTTAAAATTGCGCAATCGAATGATTGGAATAATGTTGAAGTATACGTAAATTCACATTTTAAGATTTCTTTCACAAAAAGTTATTACAAATAATGTTTCCTCTAATTAATGAGTTAGCATCTGCATAGATGTCTTTTTCGCATTGGAAGTTAAGAACTTGCTGAAAGTGCCTCATTTTGTACACCCTTCATAAAAGTATTCGGCAGTATAAGACATAAATTTCCTTCGTGTGGTTTCGTATATTAAAAATTATTTACCAAAGAATATGAATTAGGCTATGTATAAATATGACTTTCCATATTTCTGTCAAGTTGTGCGTTTTTCAAAAACTCAATTATTATTCGCAAATCTAAAATAGAAAATTTATCTCTTACTAGAATACTTTTTTTGGAGGGTGTACAATGACAACAGAAAAAAAAGGGTGATTATGGCTACATTTTTCAGTTATATTAATGTTAGCTTACTTCTTGAAATCCAGAACATCGCTTTAAATATCCATTCGGAATTAATGTCCTTTTACTGTGCAAAATTGTTGAACTACTCATATTACAGAGGTGTAGATTTTGCAGTAACTTTTTGGTATTTTTATAAACGCAATAATGAAACATTTTTATCCTTCAACGAGGACTTTAGAAGATCATGATTTTCCTCAAGATGGAAATACAAGAAAAGGGGAGTTGATTCTCTATCAGATGAACTTTTGAAAACCATGTTTTTAAAAATTGTGCCAATCGAAATTATTTTAATAGAATTTCATTCGTATTTTGCAATGCGGAAACTAGAGGAAATATTAATAGAAACCATATAGCAGCAATGATTATTTGAAGTATTTACTGTTACGGCAGTGACATTTAATCATAAGACACCTTTTTTTCTTTTTTAACAAAAAACTGAAAAAGATTATTTCAATTGAACTTCCCAGAATAAATCATAGATGGCAGCAATAAACGGAAAATTTTTATAAGAGTATTACCACATAACCATTATTTTAAACGAGAGTCTTGAGATGCTGAGTAGTTGCTCTGTAACAAAGACTTGAGTAGCGCGAGGAACTACTTTTAGTATTTAAAATCTCAAAACCCAGAGCATTAAAATTCAATCAACTATCACGCTTTGAAATTAGATGGCTGATCGAGAAGTCCACGCTTCTAACTTAGGTGCCCTCTCACAGACTATGTGTGACAGGTTATCAATGACGGTATAAATGACAATGAGGGTATAAGGGACGCTTATTTCTACATTTCTTTTACTACCTTAATGGCTTTATTGGGAATGATAGAGAATTAAGTAGCGCTTGTTGATTGACATTTAATAAGGAAACTTATTTCGCTGCTTGTGTAAGTACAGACATAAAGTTTTTGAATACCTGTACAAAGGGATATATATTTAAAAAACATAAATATGGTAGTAGAATAGAGTAAATAAACTACAGAATAATAATGCATTTAATTTTCCCAAGGAATTTTAAAAATGTACACTATTTATTTCAGTATTGAAGGTATGCTTCCTGCTGTACAGTCGATTTCTTTTCTTTCTTTTTTTTTCAGTTCGACTTATAGCACGACATGGTTTCCGTTTTTATTACTATTTTTTCAGGTCATTCATTTTTGTGTTTATACATGGAATATGAAATATTAGAGAAGTCCACTTAGGAAAAGTTGGTGAATAAACTAAACTTCTGACTAATGATTGGGATTTTATTTCAGCACCGCAGTGTTCATGCTTTCTCTACAGGTCCCACAATTTTGTTTTATGTATTTCTTTTCATTGAAGAGTTACTGCAAAAATAAAATAAAATGTAATTGTCTGATTTTTCGTAGTTATGCATTTATAGCCGCACAGACGTATACAACTGAATATTATGATATGGGTGCTTTTAAAATTAACTTCTTAGAACAGATTTACTCACCAAGAAAAGAACGATATTAAAATTCTGCTACACCGTTAAAAGAAGTAGTTCAACGTTTCACCATTTAATGAAGCTAAATTAGCAGCATCCTTTCTAAGGAGGAACGTTTCATCATGATTTGGTTCCATTAATCAGTTAAAGCACCAAATCATCGTTCAACATTTCTCCATAGAAAGGTTGCAGCTAATTTACTACCATTTTATGGTGAAATGTTAACTACTTTTATTAACAGTGTATTTTAGTACTTAGGATAAACATGTGTGTCCTTAATAATGAAACGGACTTTCCTTATCTTCTTATATAGCATAATTTTTAAAATTACCAAAAATCTTTAAATAACGAAAAAAAAATATTTCTAATGAAACCAACTAAATAATTTTAAAAAACTTCGATACTTACATTATATGCGTCAGAATACCATTCTATAAACAAAGCCTGACTACGTATTTTGTCATATTACAGTGAAGAAGAAATATTCAATAAACTCATACCTTAATATTTTTATGCTTAATGTACCACACTTCAAGTAAAGTCAATAAGTAACTGTATGTAGTTTATTTAAATTAACTGACATTACTAAAGAACCATTCAGTCGTTACTTCTGTTGATAAAACATTTGAAAAAATAATTCAGCTGCAGTTGAGTGAACTTTAATTACGTTTCAAATGATGCGAATCATTCGGCGAGAGTTTCCAAAGCTTTTAAATTTATCAATTAAATATCACAGCTTGAAGTAAATATTCATTTATGTTATTAAAAAATACAGAGAAATTTCTCAAGGGTGCTTTATGTACAATAAACACGTGATTATGTATTCAGACAGCTTCTAAAGATCTTCTCAAATAGTATTTGCTAATGCAGTTTTAAATTATATCATAATACTCTTCCCAGATCAAAATATTTAGTTTTAGTTTATTTAATGTAGCAAAACAGCTTATTTTTAGGTCAGATGGAGTGCACATTGCTTCATCAATAAAATATGTTACAGACAGTACTATGAACTAGACAGGAAGCCCGAATATGAATTGAACAGACGATTAACAATAATCTTTCCCAAATTTTTGTGGGAATATATATAAATGGCAATAGAAATGATGTGATTCCTTATAGAAGACCTGGGTGAAATGTAATTCACACAAAAAGATTTCATACTTCTCACTTACAGGAAAAAACCAGAAAACTGGAGAAAAAATAATTTACGTTACCAGACACGATTAGTGTTGTCTTAAGGACACAGATGAAAACATAACTCCACACAATCACAGTATTTGTTACTAAAGATTATGTATGCTCAGTCAGCGAAGTACTTAATTGATCGATTTCAGAACCACTTAGCGGGTAGAAGCATGACGGATAAGAGTCAAACAGTTGGTGCTAGTGTAAGTGCCACTCTCACACATGATTCACTAAAGTAAGACTGCTTAGGGTAATACTGGACACTTTTGTATGGGCCACACTTTGGGTAGTTGAGAACGGCGAATCCGTTGATGAGACAATTGTTCGGACAATCGCTGTCTGTACGCCCTGTTGACTTCAATTGTTGTTGACTTAAATTGCGATATCTCGCTGTTAGTGCAATTCATTAATTGGAAACCAAATTTTAATCATCTACATTTTCGATTCAAAAGTTTACTACAACTGAATGACGATGATGAGTTGATTGATTTTTGTTGTCGAGTGTATTTCTACAATTACAGCTAGAATTCTTTTTTTTTTTTGTTTTTTAAAAAAATATTTCAATGTTTCAGAAATTCCCAAAATACCTGGAATGGCGTATTCACTTCAAAAGATATTGAGAGTTTTAAATCTACCAACATGTTCTAAAAGGCATATATTTACTTAGCTAATATAACGAAACAATACGTTAAGAATAAAATATCCTCCCCCCCCCCCGATTTTTTCTACGCAATCAACAGAAATCTACAGAATATCATTCGTCTACTTCTAAAAATAAACAACATATGAAATAAAATACGTAGCAATAAGTGCACACAAAACAAAGTTTTTAAACATTCATCAGCGAAGATTTATATGTCAGGAGGTTATGCCCAATAATCTCCTATTCTTTGCTGCAGCCATAATGTGAAATGCCATGGAAGGTCTATTATCTCTTATATGTTTATATCCTTAATAAAATACTTTTATAAGATGGGAACGTCTAATGATATGAAAGCAATTTTCTACTATTTATATGCATGAAAGTCTCCAAGATATTTAAAGTTAGGCTCTATTATCTGTTAGGATTTGGGTTAGTTACGTTACAAGAATGGGGAAGGGTAATATTATTTCCGCTATCTATTTTTTAGCTTTATGAGAAGAAATGATCATGATCGTTTCAGAAGAAGGGCATAAAAAGTAACAGATATAATAGCCTATAAACGAGGGTTTATGTTAGATTATTTCAATTTTATATTTAATTTCCCATTTCATAAGATATTTTAAAGCATGTTTTGAGGCCTGATGTAACATTTCAGTTTTAATATACCTGTGTATTTATATAAATGGACGTTTGAAGAAAGGCAAAATTTGAAAAGAAAAGAGTAAATGATGTTGTACAGATTGAGTGAGCAACACTTGGCTCACAAATTTTTGAACAGCAAATAAATCATGAAGTCCTAAATCATTTTATTTAACATTTCAAGATTAAAATATTATTTTCATGTTTCGTGTAGACAGACGTAAATGTCATGCACTTATTAAATTCAATTACAACCCATAGAAGATAAGTAATGAGAATTCTTTGTCTGTCACTGTAAAAGAACTATTAATGGTATGTACACTAAGTAAATTGAATTTGGTTTTACGAAAAAATTTTTTTAAAAGTAAATTAGAATAATGTCATTAAATCTTAATATTGAATAACTATCCATGAAATTGTTTACAGAATTTCTTTTTATGTCCTAATGAAATATCTTTAAATGTTAATTATATTAGCTCTATTTTAAATAAAAATTCTTTTGTCTGTCTGAGTAAAACATCTATAAATGTTACCTACTAATTCTGCTTTAAATAAAGTACATGTATAACTAAAGATAGCATAATTACCTTTCCAAGATGCGCATTTTGAATCAATGGTAGAATTTTATTGTTGTTTCTGATCCCCCCCCCCCCAAAAAAAAATGGTCTTTCTGAATTAGACCAAATCTATGAGTCCATTTACCTCCGAAAAGTTAAAAAAAGGGGGTTCTGAAGAAACCCTTGGTGCTGGTCCTAAAAACCTTCTGTCTTTGCTCGTTGGACAGACTCCACAAGTGCCCCCTGATATGAAAGTATGCTGTCTTTGCAAAACATGATAAGAAAGTCTGCTGCCTTCTATGGTCCTCAAAAATAGAGCACTACCAGGGCGATATCTCGACTATCACACATTTACTGTAGACACATTCCAGAGAGAAAATGTGCCGTTTTAATATTTAAAGAGGAAGCGTAAATAAATTTTGCAAGATTTCTACTGTACCTCTCGAAGATCAAAAATCTATTTATCTGTACATAGTCTGTGTAAAGAAGGTTAATTAGAAGGGGCTGTTTTAAAATTACTTAGTTGCGTTGTGACATGAATAAACCAGGTACGATATACACTTAGTTGCAATATAAAAAAGAGGCTTTAAATACTTGAAACTATTTTATTAAACATATACTATTGAAACATTATTATAACGGGCGGTGGTGGCTCAGCGAAAATAAAAATGCGTCCTATATGGACAGTGAAATAAAGGTGGAATAATTTAAAAATTACGCCAGCACAGAATAACACATTGGCGAGAACAATAACTTGGCTGAGATTAATAGCGCCAATTCCAGAGCAACCCTAACAGTTAATCCAATAAAATTACAATGACGTAATCGCGAGCAAATAATTTTAAAGTCGTCGCAGGGGAACAACTAAATAACTTACGCCAGCAGGATGCCAAGAGGAAACTCAAAAAGGCCGTTGATTTTGCAAACGGACGCAATAAAATCTATTTTTAACACAACGACGCTAGAATGAAGAGACAAAAACAAAAAGAATAGTGCATACAGGGAAAAGTAAATATACAGGTTTAAAAGCCGCAAAATGAAAACAGAAGTGATTTAGAACTCTTGAATTTTGGATAGCTTTCATTAAAGAAAGCCAAAGTAAATGATTTTTAAATTAGATATGTGATCTTCATCACAGTCTGCACAAAAGCAATCAAATCAAATGCTCTCAGACTAACCGAAAAAGTACTTTGAGTGTACTTGAAAATAAACGAAAGAACGTTAATATATATTTTGCGGTACATGGAAAATTTTGAAGCTGCTAGAATTAAATAGAATTAATTCAAATATTTGAATGAATTTAATTGAAGGTAACAAGAAAATTGAAATTTTAATGAGTTTATTTTATCCTCCGACAGTATAATAATCTCTACTTTCGTTAAAAATTTAATTCAGTAAGAATAAATGAAATTAAAAATCAAGAATTCGAAAAAAGGGAGAGATTTATGTAATGACGCATTAAATTTTTATCATTTAAAAAACTATAATTGAGTATTAAATTACTATTACGTTTTATAGTTTTAAATAATGTTTTTTAGAATATGTTATGTAACGTAAGTAAGTTTTGTTAAAAATTGCTTATTTAAAAAGTAATTTTATCCTGTGATTTAAATGTAAATTTGGGCAACTGATTTTGCTAATGATTTCTTTTCTTTGTTTAGAAGTGTATTTTAATGAAAAACATTTAATTTTTATTAGAGATTATAAAATAATTAAGTCAAAAAAGATAACTCTCATTAATTAAGTCACATTAAAAAGTAATCAACGGAACATTTAATTGAGATAACTTTGTAATTTACAAAGTTTTGCTGGAAATTAAAAACCAATATTTCTTCTGTACGATATATGACAATATATATGTATAATATTAGTTTATGAACTTAATAGTACGAACAGTAGGACCCATAAAATAGACATATTAAGATCAATACATGAAAATTCAGGTCACGGATGCAATCATATAAAATTTCCCCAGAATTCTCTAAATTTGTAGGTTTCATGGTGTTTTATCCATATTGAAGAAATGTAGAGTGCGGATGAACATTGTTAGACCATAGGAAAAAAAAACACTCAAAAAGGAACTGGTTTTAAAAAGTTAAAGGTAATGAAAAGTTTAAAAGATGAAAAAATTAAATACTTCGTAAAATAACACGCATAAAAGGTACTTATCAAGTACCATATGATGATAAGGTAAGTACAGGGTGGCCATAATTAAACTGCAAGTGTTCAAGGGGTGCTGGAGAGAAAACTACCAGGAATATTTCAGTGAAACTTGGTATCTACGCGTTTCAGAACATGCGCAAGCCAAATATGCAATAAAAAAATCGTCATTTTTCACCCGATAGATGGCGCTATATCGTGTTTCAATGCTTATAGACGTCATATATGCAAATTTTAAGCCCATCGAACAGTGTAAAAACAAGACCACATTGAGTAATGGTCAATCATGACTCTGAATAAGAAGGAACATGCATTGTTAGTGAAGATATTCTATCAGAATGGTAGCAATTATTCAGCTACTTTGAAAGAATACCGGCGTATGAAACGATTAAGAAGAGGTCCAATGAGTGTATATGAGAATAAATAATGGTTTAATTGTTTTCCAAAGCGTCTTTATGAATTTATTAATTTACGTTAATTTTCGATTACATGTTACTGCAAAAATTTAATTACTGAAGCAAATTGTATGGAATTTTGATAAACTGTAAATGATGTTTTATATTCTTTATATGCCTCTTAGAATGTCACTATGCTCTGTCTATTGGTTTTGGAAGTTGTATATGCCACCGGTGAGCTTTGAAATACGGTACAGCGCCATCTATTGGGTGAAAATGACGATTTTTTATTTTTTCATATTTGACTTGCGCATGTTCTGAAACGTGTAGATACCAAATTTCACTGGAATATTCTCGGTAGTTTTCTCTCCAGCACCCCTTGAACACTTGCAGTTTAATTATGGCCACCCTGTGCATTTTATGTGTCTTATTTTACAAGGCAGACCATGCTCTAATCCATGGGTGGACCATGCATGGTCAAGCATTCTCTAATTCTGGCAAATAAGTTCGGGTTACTACGAAATTCCTGTATGAGACTGAAATTTACAATACAATATTCTGTACTGAAAATGGAATGAGTAGAAGTTACGGATCTTTATAGAAATGGAATATACGAAGGAATTCCAATGCATCAGAATTGGAATAACGTGTTTGAAGAGATTAACGACTTTGTTTCGGATAAACAAAAATAATATATTGAATTTTAGAGTATCACGTTCCCGAGCTTTTATAGTTCTTTAATAAGGTCACAAAAATTCCGTTGTATTAGGGTCGATAGATGATACACTCAATTTTAAAGACGTTTTAAAAACACGTTTCACTATTTTAATTTCAAGATAGCTAAAAAGTAGTTATCATTTCGATTTGTGCATTGGTCTTTACTTTAAATGAAATAAATAGTTTTGGTTTTCCATGAAATCTTGATTACTAGATTTTAGCTTAATCATTTAGGATAACAAGTTGTCTATTGGGATAAGTTCACAATTACCATTGATGAGTCAGTTAAGTCAAGTTAAGTCAGTTAAGCCAGTTAAGCGTGAGTCGGAAACACACGCAGAGCATATTTCCATTCATAACTTTCAATGGAAAGTCAATGAATAAAATGTTTAAGTGTGGTTATTAGAGATGAGTTCGGGCTCATTTTTTGAAGCCCGAGCCCGACCGAACCCGAGGACTTTTAATCCGAGCCCGCCCGAGCCCGAGCCATCTACCATGTCGGCCTGAAATTTCAGCTAAAGGTAAATAAAATTCAACTACTTTAGCGATAGAAAACGATAAATTTTGCCGTTAGTGCAAATTAAAGACAAACATAGTTGCAAATTCTTAATGCACTTTCTAATTCTCTATATCCACATTTATCAAATAATAACAATAACGTTTTAATTTTTATTAAAAATTCCGTTGAGTAGTCACATCAGTGACATACATTCGTATGTACTTAGATATATTAGATACAAAAAATACAAGCAATAAATCTCATATAGTGACATTAAAAAATGTTATATTTAAAGCACATCCAGAAAAAGAGATTTTGCATAATAAATTTCAGAAATTTGCATATAAAAATTTAGTTGATAGGAGCAAAATTACTTTTTAAAAATATTTTATGATACGATATGAATACACATTGCTAGCATTTAACTAAAAGAGCAGTAAATAATGAGGCCAAAACTTTGAATTAACAGCATTTTAACACACATACTAAATAATGTCTTGTGTTTTTTCATTTGTGAAAATTATGTGAAAAAGCTAGCTTTTTACCCATCAATTATTTTGTTGCAAGTCCTAGGATCAGACCAGATGATCCTTTCAGATGAATCATTTTTTAAAATCTGTTTCAAGGAGTATGCTCAATAAAGGAGACATTTTTCAGGGGCCCGAGCCCGAAAGCAATCGTGAATTACAGGGCCCGGGCTCGGGCTCGGGATGAGCCCATCTCAACTCTAGTGGTTATTCATTTGTTCTTCAATATCTTACGAATAACATACTTATGCTGCAATGTGCATATGCATATGTGTGCAAGGAAGGTGTGTGGCTACGCAAATAAAACATACATTATAGAAAGCGTTTGTCAATTATTATGCTTTGTTTATGTGTTATTATTAAATACACCGAAGAACTTTAAATAGTTTATTGTACTCAAATTTGTTGTTTAGCATTATCTTACATATCTGTAATATAATGCTCGAGATCATCTGTAAAAGATGGGATTTTTTTTTTTTTCGGGGATCCAGGAATCAGTCAACTTGGAATGTTTTGTAAATAAAGCTCTCTAAAATAGGTACTTTCTTGCATTTCCTTGGTATCAATATCAATATTATGGTTTATAGACAACTACAAGAGTGGTTGTCATTAAATTTCCTTCATAAGCAGGGTTCTACAGCTAAAACAAGTGAACGAATTGTAGCCAGATTTGGTACATACACTATCCACGAGATACAATCAAGGAATTTCGAATTTTGTTTTTCTAAAAATGTCCATTAGATCGCTTTGCATGAAAAACAGCAAATTTAACAATAGAAATGGCTACTTCGAAATGTACAAATAGTTCCAAAATTTATTCATTAGATTTTTAGCATTTATTAACTAATTTGGGTTACTTTTGAACTGAGTTCACCATGCAAAGCGCCACCTACCGGACATTTTTTGAGCTAAACTTAAACAGAAATCTTCTTTGAATGCATCTCTTGTGCAGTTCACATGCCAAATTTGGTGGCAATCGGCACACCGGTTTCAGCTACAGTATGTTGTTCATTGGGAAAGTTTAATTATGGCAACTCCGTAGACGAGAGGTGTAAATCAATTTTTAATGTACTTACAAGTATAATTGCATTGCATTCCTTTCATGTAAATACTAGCAAAATTTATAACCTTCTGCCAAATGCTGGCAAGGTGTTGGTGTTGATGTCAGAGGCGGAGCGCACTGTTGCGTAGAGTAATGCAACGCCATGATGCAACGTCAGATGTAACGTCATGAAATCGTCTGCCTCGGAGGGGTTCCTTCAAATTCGGAAGCAAATCGAAGTCACAAGGACACATGTCAGGCGAGTAGGGAGGGTATTTCAAGATTCCCTACAGTCAACGTTGCAATAGGTGAGTGACATTGCTTGCGACATGACAATGTGCGTTGTCATGCGAAACGATACGGAGATTGTTTTGCAATAAACGCTGACGTTGCGGACGCAGATGGTGCTGTAGAAATTGGCAATAGTAGTCTGCCTTGACCATTTGTCCTGCAGGCACAGCACGCGTAAGAATCACTCTCTCCCAGTCGCATGCCACAAATAGCATAACGGTAATGCACTTTCTGCACAGGCTTCCAGCAATCCTCAAAAACATTTTGTTGCATTCTTGCCAAGGGCAACCTTCATTTTAAGCCAAGATTGCTGATCATCTTTTGAAAACATGCTTTAGAGAGATGGAAACAAAACTCTTCTCTTTAACGCCTCACAACTATCCTTTTAACTAGATCGACTGTTTTTTTTGCACTTTACACATTGACAACAGCGCCACCTCACTGTTACCATATCTTATATGTGCATGGTCTCTTCCTGCGAGTTAATGGATTAAGTTGCCATTATTTAATTTATCGCCCTCTCGTACTTATAACTGTAAATTAAATAACGATTATACACCATTGCTAACTTTTTCTTGGACTTTTCATTTTTCTCGCATGTTAGTCTAATTAAATATGAGGCAAATAAACACGATAAATGCATTATATTTGAGACTATTGGAATAAGTTCACAGATTTAACTACTTACGCAAATTTACAAAAATACGCATTCTAATTTCCTCCCACTGTTTTGTGAAAATTATTGTACTAGAACAAAACTAATTTGAAAACGCAGGCTCTCTCCGTATATATATACATAAATATATTATTGTTTTTTTAAGGCAACATAATTAACCCTCTTGTGCACTGAGTGACCATAATGTGATTGTCTAAATCCTATTTAAGTGGAAAAACATGTTTGAAATATTGATAAATGTTAACGTTGTGCTATTGTTTGTGTATGAATTATTTGCTTAGAAATATTCGTTTTACTAATGAATTTTTTTTAAATTTTCAAATTCTATTAAAATTTTATGTAAATATTTTAAATCATTGGACGCTTTGTAATGAGAACAACTCTTTTACATTTAAATAATTAACAAAATTCAATGCGATTCTGAGAACAATTTGAAGATGCCATCGTTAAATTGTTGCCTGGAATATAATATTTAATTGGGTAATTACTGTTATGAGTATCGAATATGATTCTTATAAGTATCGAAATTTCAAAATTTATTTCATTTTACTGAAAATATTGATAATTAAAATGTTCCTAATTTGTTAAACAAGCATTAAAACCCAAGGAGGATTCTTATTCAAAAGTACTTAAGAATTCAGCCAGCGTTAATTAAAGTTTCGCGGACTAAATTATTTATCGGTTTTAAAAAGTCAGCTCGATAAATTATGAATAGCTGTAATTTCTAAACAGAAATGCAATAATTAAATAAGATGTAATTATTTGTTGCAAACATGCGTTTAAATATATAAGTTTCGTTTAAACTGTTAAACAATGTGTAAAGCATAAATATTCGAGTAGACATGTTCATTTACTTGTATTTCTTACATTTTTAAATGTATTGAAAAATTATTGTACATTAGTAAGTGGTAAAAAGTATATGGTTATATTTGTACATTATTATAATTTAATTAATGTGAAAATGCGATGTTAGTCGTTTTTGGAGTGATATTAATATTCAAGGCAGCAACAGCTAAAGATGAAAAGATTCGAAGTTCTGCAGCTTTACAAGACATTGTTTTCTTAGTTTATTATTTTTTAAACTGATTTTTTATTTGAAAAATTTACTTAACTCCACACTTTGTCATACTACAGTTTTGCATTTTGTACGCTTTTCCTTTTAAACACCAGTTCAGTAGAAAGGGGATGCATAAAAAAATTCAGGAGTATGACGTCAATGGCGACATGAAAGACGCAGCACAGCAAAATGCACGGTGTTGCATTCATTGTCAATGAAGGAATTTTGCGCATTCATTGTCAATGAGCTTAAAGCAAGGCTGGTTAAGTAGTAGGCAATATACATGCCCGACATTTCCAAATATTTGCCGCAACTGAAAGTGAAAGTGATCGTATGTGTAATATGGCTTCAGGATTCTTATGTGGTGGAATGATGGGAAAACTTAAGGAGAGGGACAATATGACGAGCATTGCTCAGTAATTTGGAATTGACAAAAGTTTTGCAGCACGAGCTTGATAAGCTTTTCGAATGAAAGGTAGTGTGTTGCTCCAGAATAATGATTAACTTCAATATTAGCAGCAATCACTAAGTGCTTAGAACAGAGTGCTAAGCAAAATTTATTTCCACGTGAAGAATCAGATTTTACGAACTATCACTTGATGTCCTTTCTGCTTAAAGTAGAAGCTCAAATTAGTTGTTCCCACAACCGGTAACTATAATGATAGAATTCAAGATGCTTATATTGCAAATAAAGTAAAGTGTCAGATAGCCAAATTCATTGAAAGGCAAACAGCGAATGTAACTGATAGCATAAAGTTTGCAAACAGAATGCATGTGTAAACTTTAAAAAGTGTGTACGAGTGCTGATTTTTATTCAAACTTCGATGTTCAGTAAGAAAAAGACAAGAGTAAAGAATGAAAATAATATATTATATCAAAAGGCAGCCACATGTACGGTTACTTTATGACATTATGAAGACTTTATGACATTTTTCAAATCTGTAGATGAGTTTTATGTTATCTTCCTGGGGAAAAGTCATTGCCAGTTAAGTGATACTGGACCTGAACATTGTTCCGATAAACCTTCATTGGCCAGGAATAGGGATGGACGCGAGACGACTTTTTGCGAGACGAGAGAGAGATTTACAGCTTTTTTGCGAGACGAGACAAACATTTTTAACATTATGATATAGGGATTTTTGCGAGACGAGACAAGCTTTTCGGCTGTTTTGCGAGACGCGAGACACCAATTTTTCGTCTCGCGTTCATCCTTAGCCAGGAAGCTTTGGCCTCTTAGCCAGTCCTTCAACTCAGGTATCAAATGGAAATACATCAATGCTAAGTCAATAACCAAAAGAGATCAACAAGAGGTTTCTAACCAACGGTGATATGAGATCCACAAAGGTCACAATTGGTCATTTACCTAGTACCAAGTGCTTTCTATATAACTGAACTGAAGAATAGGTTAGGAGGCTAAAGAAAGAAACTCCGAAGCTTCCAGACTAATGAAGTTTGCCAAAAGCCAAAAGAGACCAACAAGAGGTTTCAAACCAACCGTGATATAAGATCCAAAAACGTCACTATTGGTCATTGACTTAGTACCAAATGATTTCTATGTAACTGAACTGAAGAACAGGTTAGGAGACTAAAGCAAGAAACTCCGAAGCTTCCAGACAAATGAAGTTTTGCAAAACAACGTTCTGTTCCATGGTCGTAACAGTGGCAGCAATGTTCTTTAAGAAGACATTTGAAAACTCGTTTACCAATTTGACAAATACCCAAATCTTCATGGAGCTTCTGTCGAAAAGTAACCATGTATGTACCTACCTTTTGGTAATAAGTTTGGTTTTATGCTTAACTCTTGGTTTTATTCTTAACGTCTTTCATCCAGGTTTGAATAAAAAATGTCCTGGTATATTTTGTACTTTGTTAATGTGTTGAGCGAAAGTATCACAAAACTACTTTTATGTCCTGTAAATAAAAGTAAAAATTAGGTTGTTGCGGTCCAGTGTGCAACGTAGGTTAAAATACAAAAAATATTTTTTTCTTTTTTTTCTTGGAAAACAAAAATAAGAGCACACACAAACGCATACATTTCAAAAATATGTTTTACTAGTTCATTCTTTCTATCTAAAAGAGTTTTTTTCTATCACATATTTTAAATTCTATCTCACAGCAAAATCATAAAATAATATTGAACTTACATTTAAGCTAAAAACAATTTTATTTGTTCAAAGACTATTTTAATTTCACTCTGGACAAAAGCAAAATTATTAAAATCGAGTTTTCTTTAACGCAATATTTTTACTTGTCTGTCTCATTTTGGATAAGAAAATCTATTGTTACATTCTGGCTTCGAAAGAAAACGAAAAAAAAAATCTCCAAGTTTGTGCATTCGCAGTTATTCCAAAAATTTTATATCTTTTATAATATAAAGCAGCGTTTCCACAATTTATATGCGCAAAGTGTCAAAGGGATTTAAACGCCTGGCTCGATTATCTTTCTGGATTGGGGTCAGTTACGTTTGTAGAATGGAAAAGAGTAATCTGTCTTAGGCATACATCCTCTTATATGTAGAAAATAAAAAGTACTGTTATTTTTAAAAGACCACTGTTACCCTTCTAATGTTATTCAACAGATTTAGTCTTCATGAAGAAAAATATAGTATTTTTTTGTAAGTGAATAATAATTGCTTAGGCTATTGCTTTTTTAATACAAGTACAATCTTTACATTATCCGAAGACAGGTGACACAGTTCCTGGTCAAACATTTCTGTCCATAACAGTGTGAAAAATTTATATGAACTAAGTATAAGCTTGCTGATTTTGCATGATCTGGTTTTAGTATTAAATCATTTGTTTGGTTTAATAATTTGTTTTTTTCCTCAGTTGCTCAGTTATTTCGTTCACGATTGCCATTTGTTAACCGGAATTCAAACTACTTTGTATGTGAAATTCATTTCTATGGTCTACAAAAATGTATATCATCCTTATTTATAAAGCACCAGAAGTATGAAATCGCTGTAAATTTATTGACAAACATCCTGCACTATATGTAGCAAATGCACACATAAGTTAAAATGGTATTAGGGATTATCTGAAATCTTTTAAAATATGCCTGCCGAGAAGATTGTAAAACAGTTTTAGTAGACAATTTTAATTTAGATTTCGATTCCACAGAAGTGTTTAATGTAACAAGGAAGAAAAATCTGGTAACATCATGAATTATACTTCTAGCTTAATGGCATATGGGAGAAAAATAGATGTGGCACATGGATTAGGACACGTTTTTAATATACATAGTATTTAGCGTGTATTTAAAATATGAAAGTGTTTCAGATTTTTTTTCTGACAATAGGAAATAATTTACAATAAATAAAAAGAAAATAGTTTATTAATTTATTCTGTTCAATCAGCATTTTCCTAATAATTTTACTAAATTACAGAACTATAATATTTTTTGGAATAATTTGGCCTCCCGCAGTATTATAAGAGGGTTGGCTTTTAAATTTTTACAAAAAGTAGGGAGAAAAGTAATTTGTGGGGAACAAACTGTTTTATTGCTTTTCAAAATATTCGCCTTTAAGATTTATACACTTTTCCACAGGTTCAAACCAATTTTTGAAACAGTTTTTTCACTCTGAAATTGATATCTCGAAACACGGTTTTGGAAGGTATCAACAGCTTCTGTAGGTGATGAAAATCGCTGCCCACGCATTTTTTGTTTGATATAAATGAACGAGAAAAAGTCTTTAGGCGACAAATCAGGAGAACATAGGCAGTGAGACATTAATTTGATATTTTTATCCTTCAAATAATCAATTGTTTCACGTTCTGTGTGGGAGCTGGCGTTGTCGTGATGAAGAATGATGCGTCGATTTTTGTTGTTTTTCCTGATTTCGTTGATGACTTTTCTCAAACAAATTTCTGTTTACCATTTAGCGTTAACAGTTTTTCGATCCTCTAAAGGAATGGTTGCGATATGTCCTGTAAGGCCGAAGAAACAAGCAAGCATTTTCTTGGAAGTGCTTGATGAACGAACAACTTTCGTGGGATTCGGTTCATCTGTAAACACTCTAACAGTGGATTGTTGTTTAGTTTCCAGCTCATACGAATGTATCCACGTTTCGTCACCTGCAACGATGTTGCATACGGATTTTGCAGTTCCCATTTGGAATTTTTTTAGCATTTCCTTACGCCAATTTGCACGAGCCTCTTTTGGAGCTTCTGTCAAATTGTGCGGAATCCACCTGGAACAAATCTTTTTAACAGCTAAATGTTCGTGCAAAATCGAATGTATTTCAGTCTGTGATATGCCAAGGGATGCTTCTATCTCACGATATGTGACATGCCGATCTTCTTTAATCATGTTGCGCATAGCATCAATGTTGTCTGGAAACACTATCGATTTTGGTCGTTCTTCACGAGATTCATCACTGGTGGACGCACGACCACGACGAAATTCTGAAAATCGATTTTAAACAATCTTTTTTGATGGTGCTTCATTACCAAAAGTTTCACAAAGTGATACTAAGCATTCTTGTCTAGTGAGGCCTTTCTTAAAATCATAAAAAATGATCCAACGGAAACCTTCACGAATTATTTCCATTTTTTTTCACTCACTGGCTTCTTTAGAACACTCGTGTAGACAAAATACGCAGGCAATTTTTATAATGCCACTGATTCCTAGATTAAAAAATTGTGAATTTCACGAATATCCTGAAGACACGTTTCAGTAGCACCTGCTATTGGTCGTTTGTAAAAACATAAAAGGCAACCTACGTAGCAGAAAGTGTCGATTAAAATTTTCCGGTATCCTATATTTTAATTATACTTTTAACAACTTTCAACAAAGTTGAAAATCGTTTATGAGTTTGGTTTGTCTGTCCATACTTCTGAGCTATTATTGCTGTAAATATGCAGCAATAGGAAAGGTATAACACTTGTAGCTATTTTTAGACAGAATTTCATGAATATGGATACAGCGTTTGGTGATTTTATTAAAATGTTTTAATGTTCTATTAAACAGACATTGTCACATTCGACGCCATTAGATTTCAAAAATTTCATTTAGAAGAATTTCATTAACAAATAATTTTTTGGCTTTTTCTCACACAAACTACAAGTTTGAATCTAAATTAAAAACTCCGAATAGCAGGGGAACTGTGAAATACACAACCACGAATTTCACTCTAACGGCGGGAACTAAATTTTACTGAGACTGTTTTCAAATTTTTGTTTTCGAGTTTCATACATGCATAAAGTGCACTTGTAAAGGAAAATGCCTTGTCATCAATTCGTTTGAAATGATTTACCCCTCTTGTTTTTCTCCTAAGTAAAATATAAATCGAACAAAAAATGAAAGCTACTGGAAATGGTATATTACATTATGAGGTAGAGTAGTAAGTAAAAGTAAGCGTGCAAATTAAGCACACCCACTCAAAAGAGTATGCGATCATAACCTGAATTTCCTATTTTTGTCTTGTGTGAATGCCTAAATAATTATTTAGAAAGATACAGATCGATTGGTGCAGGAGACGTTATAATTACAGACTAATTGATTCACTCTTTAAAAAGAATACTATCCCATGTATGAAACCACATTGGCAAGTGAACTTAAATATAGAATAGACTATTGGGAAGCTGTAACTCTAATTAATAAAAAATAATAAATTGAACATTTTACACCGTCTGGTGCAAGTATGAAAACGAAGGATCCAATACTGATCCATCAAATTTTGAAAGACGTTGAATGTTTGAATCAGCATATATACAAGAGTCTAAATTTAAAAAATATACATATGTACATATACATATTTCATATATATTAAATAAAAATCTCATATGCTCAAAGCATATTTCATTTCTGCTTCCAACGTTATTGAGTTGCACACTTTCAAAGAAGATTTACATGTCACTTATTTTTTTTCTTTTCGAAATTTACGATCTTTTTGATCTCAAAGTAGAACCGTAAAAAAAAAAAAAAATCTTTGCAATGTCGTATTCATATTCATAGGGAGATCCATATTTCTCTGGAACAAAATATTTTTAGGATTCGAAGTGTCAGAGTACAATAAACATTCGATTCGATTATCTGTCTAAACAGAGGTCAGCCACGTTTGCAGAATAAAAACAGTGCAACATGTCTCGTAGAACGTTTATCTTCTGATAAGATTAGTATGGTGTTATAGAATGTTTGTTGGTGCATTAAAATTTATGGTATAAATATGTCGAATAATATCTTGATTTATAGTTTTATTTAACGGCTTCTTAACGGCTTTTTTTTTGTTGTTGGAAAAATCCAAAATTTAGTTACGCTCGAAAACGCGTCTGAATAGAGGGAGGAATCATTAATATATGAAATACTTAAAATTAAACTAAAACAAGTAAGAAAATGAAACACACAAACGAACACTTTAATCTTTTTATTTTAAGGTGCCTTTTGTTCTGAACTTAACAGACTTGTAGGTAGAGTTGCAAGCAGTCATTAGGGTGTAAACATTACTGGAGAAAATTAGAATATTCAGAAGATAAGAATCTTATGCAAATAATTTTGAAAATATATATAAGATAACAATTTAAAGATTCAACATTAAATAAGTAAAAATTAACCTGACAGAATTATTATTTTAAAAGTAAATGAACTCATAGTATGCGAAAAAGGAAGGTAAATAGACACATTGCTGAAAGTTTTTAATTTTTTTAATTATTTCTGGTACTCCTTCTTTTTTCTTTTCGAGAATATGAAAATAAGCTAGCATACTCTATAAACACTAATGAATGTATGGATGTGTATTAATAAATTGGTCTCATCGACTTAAATAAATAAAATTTTTATCGATTTATAAGCTACAGCCATCTTTGAGCGGAGTCCATCTCTGCATTTCGAACCTTAGATGCATTTCTGCTTTAGAATAGGCCTTTAGTCCTAGCAAGAAATGACATAAATTTAATTAATTTCGTATATATTTATTTGTAAAAATGTCCGAAAATGATTTGGAATAGAGCAGTGAGTGAAGCTGCATACAGATTTTCGATCGTTAATTTTTCATGAATTTTTACAAGCGATCGTTTAAAGACACGAAGAAATTTTCGTAATTAACAGTTTGCATAAGAAGAATAAATTTTGGCTTATATTACGATGACTTTCTATAAAAAAATCCGGAGTAACTGCAGTCAACTTTTCAAACACTTGAAAATTACAAAGCGTTTAAGTAAATTTCAATCGTTGAATATTTCAATAAAAACAAGTTAAAATAATAATGTCGCGTTTGAATATTTTCCTTCAAATTCGTATATTCAAGACCAATCTGATCATGTTTGAAATGATTTAACAGTACTAAATTGCCCTTCGAAAATCCGACTCTATATGCTGTAATGCACATGAGTTTTGGCATTCCTCTCCTATAATCATGGAAACTTATATAGTTTGTGAGACGGTGATTTACAATTTGCGTTTAAAATTTCTACTCAATAAAATGCAGTATTTAGACGCTAGTGCGCTTCAGATAATTTGTGTCTATAAGCTCCAATGTTTAAGAAAATAATTTTTTGCAATACCGTAAAAAACTACAAGTCCTACACACACCTAAATCAATACAATATATCAGACAGTTACATATAATATGTGCACCTAGTTGAGCTCTCACCACTGAGCTCATTTGAATGCACCATATAAACATTAGAGTACTTTAAACAGTTTGCATCTCTAGGCCTTTATGCATAAGAATTCTTTTTTGGAGCCTTATACAGAAACTATAAGTTCCACATACATTAAAATCAATGCAGATCATATGAGTTTTTTTAAATATACATATGTATTTTCCTCTCAATAGAATGCACCGTTTACACGCTAGCGCACCTTCAAGGATTTCCATCCAGAGGCTGTAATGTATAAGAATTCTTTTTCGCAGCTCTGAAATAAAATACTCGTCCTATAAACATAAAATAAATACCGGTCGTACTAGGGTAGTCTCCAATATATATTATAAATTTAAACCCAATAAAAGGCTCCATTTAGGAGCTGCAGTGGTCACAGACACACACACGCGCGCGCGCTCGCGCACACATACTCACAGGGATGTATGTACAACATACGCACATACATTACATCACTATACAATAGCATAAATAAATTCATAATTCTTCAAAACGTGTAAATACATCAAAAGTCCAATTTTTTCATTATTACAAAATACTTTACTTACATGGCTCATATTCGGAAAGAAAAAAAGTAAAAGATCACGCTTTTTTTTTGTTGTTTGTAAACATTTTATTGAACCTATATCTATCATTTCTGAAAGAGAATTGGGAAATTTGACTAATGATTAAACATTGTTTAATCATTAGTGAGTTTTGAAGTTTCATATTAAAACATCACCTGTTAAAGGGTTGAGACAAAGTGATAGTGCGAAAGTAAGTCTTTAATACTGTATGGAAAAGAGAAAAAAAAGCAATTTTAACTTATTTACAGTAATTAGAAAAGAATGTATTTTATCCATAATCTCACACATTTTGCCATTGTTGTTTAATATAGCATTGCTAGAATGGAGAAGAAAGTAATTCAATAATCAAGCTTCAATATTCAATACATTGTTCACAACAATCTAAAATAAGGAAATTTCAACAAACACTTTCAGTCTTTATCAAACTTTGTTCAAACTATAGAGTTCCTGCTAATCTTTGGTGATTTTTATATCGTGTTTCTTTATAAGAAAGCTTTTCAAACGTTCTGCGTTTGTTCGACAAGAAAGTAATTCAATAATAAAGCTTCAATATTTAATACAAACATTGTTCACAACAATCTAAAATATTGAAATTTCAACAAACAATTATTCAGTCTTTAAAAGACCTTGCGCAAAGTTCTTGCTATTTTTTGATGATTTTTTATGTCATGTTTCTTTATAAGAAAGCTTCCCGAGGTTTCTACGTTTGTTTGACCCCCCCCCCTCCCCTCCATTGCCACGTCGGGAGAGCCCATAGTGAAGGAGAAGGAGTCAGGTACAATATTTTCAATAGCTTCAAATTCAAGTTTCCACTCATAGTTAACAATAACGATACGTCGGTGTCATCTCATCCAATCAAACAGTCATTAGTATCATCAGCCCATTAACAGGCGAAATAATGGATCATTTTTCACCAGTCACATCTTCATACTCTTGGTATATAATGGACACACCACCATCTACACCACTTATATTTCCAAGTGTCCCACCACCACTTTCATCTTCACCTGAGATACCATCACCTCCTATCTCACCAGAACTACCACCTTTATCTTCTTTACTGATATCATCTATAGTCACTCCAAAAAATACATGCTCTCCCTGCCTATCAACATTCCCGTTATCGCCCGTCTTTCTAAATACCAAACAGACTAATCTAAATTACCCAGACGTCTTCGAGTCAAAGACTTGAAATATTTAACAAGTACTATTTATTTGCTTAATTGTCACAATTCATACACTTCACCACCTAAGAACGCCAGACTGATCAAAAACTAAATCAATAGACTTCCTCCTCAATAGCCAGAATAGTTCACCACTAAATTGCAATGTTGTTGCTCTTGTCGTTTTTATCGTGCTCCCGATAGGACCTAATGTGGATCGAAGGTGGTCCACACAGTCTTGGCGATATCGAGGCAGTTATCCTCATAGGTCAGCATGGGGATTGATGATTATTGTTTGTAATTTGGCCAGAATGGCCGGACAGACACATATACGTTTAGGGTTCAGTTCCTGGCATTCAGGACAACTCCTTCAGGTTTGGTAAGTTCTAATTCCATCTTCCTGGATTTCCAATCCTCCATGATGTCTCGTTATGAGTCTGGTTAAGGTCTTTGCAATGGTTCTGTCTGTATATAATTCGCAGATTTGGTATTTACATTTTATAGTTCGTTTCAGCGAATTTATGTGTTGCTACTGTGTTAATATCACTGAGGGTGGTTTTTAGGCAGTAATTTTTTATTGAGATTCCTCGTTTTCTTTTCCAAAGAGTCAGCGTCCTCATTTTCGACAATTCCAACATGCGCTGGGATCCACTGCATGAGACATTTCTTGTTCAAGTTTAGGACTTGGTCCAGCGAACTGTGAATTTTCTGTACAAACACGGGGCAGCTCTTTATGATTATCAAATCCCAACAGCAACTGTAAATAGTGCATTTTCACAAACGAAAACAAACTGCTACATTTTCATAGTAAGTACGATCACCTGTGCAGAAGTGAATTTTTTATTTTATTTCAAACACGCAGTGGAAGTGCATTAAACTGAACGAACATCAAAATTTACAAAGGCTCGGGATGCAACGAACACCAGACTTTGATATTCATCGAAATTCAACGGAGCTCTCCGAACTCAGGAGATATCATACCTGCTAATTTTAGTTCTTTCATCTGCTCAAGAACAGTTCCTGCCATAGAAAACGCTTAATAAGAATATGAACTTGAAATCTATCGACAAACGTTCGTCTGACCGTTCCGTTTGAATGTGAGTAGTTTTCTTGGGAAATCTACATTTAAATACTTTAAAAATCAATTTTCAATCATCGCAATCCTTATAAGTGAAACACGCTGCATCAAAAAATCTACATCTACAAAAATCTACATCCAGGGTGCTGTAAGGATGTCTGGACACTCATCGTGTTACTTGTACGAGATACAGGGAGTCCAGCAAAGGACATACCAATTTCAAAATTGCATATCTTGAAAAAAAAAAGTGCAATAGAAGAATAAGATAAACTGTATATATATTACGAGTGCTTTAAAAATTTGGTACAGAAGTTTCGAAAAAGTAGTTCTATAAACTGCTAACAGGTGCCCATGTAATCGCAGGACTCTATAATGAATTGACCTCCACATTCTCCCGATCTGACTCCTTGTGATTACTTTATGAGGAGCACATTGCAAGAACCTGTCTATCAGAACCATCCCAACATCCTCGCCCAGATTGAACTATCGATTTGTGTGGCAAGTGAATCTGATTCCGTTGAGACAGGAAATTTGACTAATTTTTAATAAAATATGGAGTTGTCAAACGTTTTGAAATTTAAAAAGAACTCACGCATCTAATTTAACATTTACACAGTTTCATACTTAATAGAACTGAATGTTAACTCTTGCAATTTTTATTACCAAATGTTCGAGTTACTGCTGTTGATTTAAAAATATTTTACAGGTTAAAAAAATTGGACGAGGATAAAATTTTCTTTTAATTTGTGAAACAATACTCTTGGATTCTTAAAAAAATAATCCAAAAGTGCAACAATCTAAAAGTGCCCAAAGTGAAAATCCTGACCTCTGATTTCAAGAATTCTTTTCGTCCAAATAGTTGATGGCCACGTTTCACATTTCCGGCTGAGGTGACAAATTTCATTAATCGTTTCCGCCGACTTGGTGTGCCGCAAGGGTGGACATTTTGAAAATATTGTGCAGTAACTGCTTGCAAAGAAGGAATTTATACTTATACATGATGATCGCCAATCGATTTTGACGTGCAGCGCCATTTGTTGGCAGTAGTGTATTCAAAGAGGAATGAGGAGGCTCTAATAGCACTAAGCGAAGATTTTTTATCATAAAATCCAAAAATTTTAAATTTCAACAAAAAAAATTCGTCTTTAAAAATTATGTCCTCAATCCTCTTCCCTTTAAGCAAGTCCGTCTACGAGGCCACTGTATGTTAATAGTTATTGTAGATACAATTATATAATAAATATACCGTTGTATACATTCTTTTTGATCTCTGCTTTTGAGATTTTTAATTTTAATATAAGTATGTCTTTTGCTGGGCACCCTGTAAAATCTCCAAGTCACAGAAAATGTCTTCGAACAATCAAAAAGTGAAAACCCTGACTTCTGATTTCAAGAATTCTTTCCGTCCAAATAGTTGATAGCCACGTTTCACATCATAAAGTATGCGAGAATCACAGAAGACCATTACTCTGCCTTATTCACTTACATTCTACTTCCAATATCTTCTGAATAATTGACTGAATTACTTATTTGAGCTCAGTTTGTCTATTACCATGAAATTCATGTTACTTAATTGATAATACTGGCTTTTTTGTTAATACTGTTTTGTACTAATCATTAAAATAGAATTAAATACCAATTAGTGTGTTCTTTTATTCTGCATTCTTTTTATTGATCTCTGTTTTGAGATCAATAAACGATCGGTATAGAAAGAGATTTTTAATTTTGAAATGTATGTATTTTGCTGGACACCCTGTACAATCTTCAAGGTCACAGAAAGTGTCTTTCGAACAATCCAAAAGTGTCCAAAGTGAAAACTCTGACTTCTGATCGCAAGAATTCGTTTCGTCCAAATAGATGATGGCTACCTTTCACATGATAAAGTATTCCAGAACTACAGACGATCATTACTCTACTTTCTTTCTCCACTTTCTTTATTCTTCTAATATCTTTCGAATAATTGACTGAACTATACTTATTTGAGCTCAGTTCGTCTATCACCACGGAATTCATGTTATTTAATTGTTAATACTGTGCTGTTTTGTACTGTTCATTAAAATAGAAATATATACCAATTACCGCGTTCGAGTTAGTTTCTTTGTCTGTATGTTTTTTCTTTCAAAATTTTTTTCCTCTTTCTTCTTTCCAGAATGAAACCTCATGAGATTAAAAATTAGAATTCGCACACTATTAAAGTGAAGTGCAGCATTTGCTAAAAGTGCGTCTTCAAATCATATAGGTTTCATTCATAATGTAATTTACGCAAAAAAATGTGATTATCAAAAGAGTGTACAGTAGGGTGGAGCAGTCTTATATGGGAAAAAAATTTTTGTTAAATTTTCATTTATAATAGTGATCAAAGTGTGACCCAAGATTAGAGGATTTTAAAAAGCATTACTTTTTTAAAATTAGTATTTTCCTTCTACCCGCGCATTTATTTTGAAAATTTACATTTGTGCTACCATACTGATAAAACTTGAAGGAGCATATTGTTTATAAATTCTATTAAACTATTTATTATTATGAAAAAAAACAAGTCATATAGAACAAATTAATGCTAATTTACTAAAAATGTGAGCCATTTAAAACATAAAATATACATTAGCATACATAAAAATAGTCAAAAGAGACCTTAAAATCACGTTTGGTGTCGAATTTGGGCATGAGTTTTCTTGACTCAATTTTTGATTTTATGCGACCTTCTCTGGCCTTCTTATCACATACCTGCATAGAAACCTCTGTTAGTATCTTTACTGAACGTTCTACAGCCTGGGTATGGCATGGCAGTCTCAGAAAAGGTATTTTTGTACTTCCTTTTGTTTCCACCGTTGAAAATATTTTTGTTGCCAATCTATAAGTTCTGTGTATGATTTGGCATTAAGCTTAATTTTAGGACCTCAAAAATACGAGGGACCTTTTCAGAATTAGTCGCTTCTCTTGCTTTTATAATCCTTCTAGCAGCAAGTTCACGAATGTGTTTCTCAGGATCTGAGAGCATCGACAACAGAAGATTCTCAGGATGCGCAAAGAAACTGTTCCGCTCAATGACAAGGACGACTACTTTTTTTAGTTTAATTGGAAGGTATCGAGAATTCGAAACCAATTTCCAAAAATTTCAAGATCCATCTTTGCATGACGGATGAGTTTTAATTTGGAACCAAACAGGAGCGTAAACTCTAAACGTGGCAAGATGATTAAGGTTTTCAGATGGTTTACTTGTGGAAATATATAGCCTTAATATCCTGTTGGCTTTTGTTAACCATCGAGCATGCGACATTTTCCCTGGAGATCTGTGTGCTAGATCGGGAGGACAATCGCCACTAATTACAGCTGATGTAATATCGTAAAAGTAAAGTTCGTCAGAACTTAGGTCTTTGATGCCAAATATCCGGCAAAACGCTTTTTGTCTTTTCATACCGTACAATAGGTTTTTCTTCTCATTTTTCTAGCAATCTTCCAATAGTACCAGAATAGGAACTTGCCCCAGTAGTTGCCCCATCTAAGAATGAAAAAAGGTGTTTTAAAGGCAATTCATTCGTGTGTAAAAGGCATATGATCCATTGTAAAGATTGATTCAAACGTTTTTTAACAACCGTATTACACCACCATTTTCCCCTGTGTTTGTTGCCGTTCCATCACACCAACAGCTACAGTTTCTCTCAATGAAACGTTTACAGAGGAGAACAAGCCATACGTAGCATGTTCTATGCTCTTCGCCGTCCCAGTACTTGAGACAGCATAGCCGGCAGAGTCAGGTTCCTTGATAACAGAAATGTTTTCGTCTACAATAACTTGGCGGTATTTTTTGACTCTCCTTTTTTACTACATTTAAAACTTTTCTGCCATCAAAGTATATAGTTGTAACACTGACAACTCTATTTTTAGCTAATATTTCTTTGCGTCCTTTTGATCTTTCACGGCGCAATTTTGATCTATCTATTACTTACACATCTGACTTAATGTCGTGAAGAACTGCTGATGCGATTGCTGCAGCCGCTCTATCAAATACGCCATATCGGTCACATGTTTTTGACAAAGATGGCAAGCTGAGTTTTGGCTTTTTCTTGGACCCTTGGTGCTTTGAAGAACACAGTTCTACGCCATCGTCTATTTCTTCAGTATCTTCTGGCTGATCCAATATAAGAGGGGCTCGCGGGGAAAGTTCAACTCTATTCTCCTGTTCATCCTCATATGTCACAGAAGCGTAATATTGTTCTAGTTTTTGATTTCTATCATTTCGCTTTTCTATTTTTTTCGTTTGTGAAACGTCTATACCACCAATAACCATTTTCCTGTCAGTCCTCTGATCCGTCAGAAAAAGTTGTTCTTCTTTCGCAACTCTTTTCTTTTGGGCATTTGCATTGGCGAACGTTGCAAAATTCAAATCAAATGCGCGGGTAGATAGACTCAAAATAAATAAAAAATATTTTAGGATACGCTTTTTGAAAGGTTGGGTCACATTCTTATAGCTATTAAAAAACAATTTGGCAAAATTTAATTTTTCGCTCCACCCTAGTGTACAGTTACCTTAGAGTTATCTCGTAGAGCTTGTTTGCAGTGACCTAATATGGAGTCGTCAAACGGTTTGACATTTAAAAAGAACTCCATCTAAGTTAACATTCACACAATTTCATACTTATAGTATGAATGTTAACTCCGGTGCAATTTTTATTACCAAATGTTCGAGTTACTGTTGTTGATTTAAAAATATTTTATAGATTAAACAAAATTTGGAAGAGGAGAAAATTTTCTTTTAACTTGTAAAATAATCCCTTTTGATTCTTAAAAAAATAATCCTTAAAATTAACAATGTTTGCAAACCAAATAGGAAACTGAGCTTTTAATTAGTGTCCAGTCATTTTTCGATGTGGAATGGAAAAAGAATGATTGAGTATTTGTAAGCACAAAAAAAGAGATGTGGAAGTTTGAATTTTAAATGAAATTCTATACAATTCAAAATTCATATAATTTTTATTATCAGTTAGAAATTTTGAGGACCAAAAATAGCATATAAATTACATTTCAATTATTCTGCAATGTACATATATATATATATGCAAATACATATTTATGAACAATTACATATACCTTTACATAAGTTTGTATGTGATTGTGAAAAACTCATTTAATGACTGAAAATTATGCATTTTAAAATTATTATTGTAAAAACTTTTCGGGAAAGAAAACTCTCTGAATATTGGTATTAAGCAAGAAAAATATAAATAAACAAATAAATAAATAAATAATAATTCAAATTAAAGACAAGTTTTTATCAAACATTTTTAATAGTTTTCATGTTTTCAACTTTCTAGGAAACATTAATAATTGAAAGCATTGTAGATAAAATATAATTATTAATTGTGCTGAAATGAAAAATGTGTATCACACAAAATTATTTTTTTTTTCTCTATGCCTTCTAAGAAACAACTATTTCAATAACGGATTATCTGAAGCACGAAGTTTATATACTCCCCCCCCCCCCCCCCCTGAAAACCAGAATTTTCCTTTGAAAATTTTAGGAAAAGCTCCCAGGAAGATAACGCAATTTTCTCGATGATCAAAAATATATTTCTGTAATTTTACTTCTTTACAACAAATAAACTCCGTAACATGTATAATTAAAATATTATTGTTTGAAACTCTATAAAAGTAGTTTAACAACAAAGAACTTTTCCTTAAGTTTAATTAATCATGAAGTTTTCAGGTAAACAAAAACTATCAGTTAGTTTTGTTTTATGCTGCATAATCACCATACAATATGCAGCTCAAAAAATTACATGCTCATTAAAAAGATAGTTTATGAAATGTAATTTGTTTAAATTTTATGTTTGATCAACAAGGATAATTTTGTTTTCTTTAAAACAACATAAATAAGGTGTTTATGGGAATAATATAAAATCACTTTGTTAACATTGTCAAATAAGCATTGAGTACAGCTTACGCCAAAAGAGTCAGTTATGGCTTTTTGCACCCTTCAGAAAAATTCCCTTTAGTGCACCAAAATCTTTATAATATTTTTTTTCTGCAGATAGAAACTCAAGAAAGCAGAGAATTTTTAGATTTGAAAAACCTGTAGGCGATAGGCAAACGATCTTTCCTTTTAAAATTTCAACGAAATCGTTGATATTTGCATCTCCATTTCAATGTCAAAGACGTGCAAGGAGAAAAAGCACTTTCATCGTCTACCATGCTTTATTTTATTTCCAGAAACATGATAGAGAAACCGAAACGAAGAATATAATTAGTCGGTGATGGTGTTGTAACTGCTCAAACATCTCAGAAAATGGATTACGAAGCCTTCCAATGCAGATTTTTGGAAAGTGCACGACCTTTTTTAGACCGCTTCCAGTTATTAGTGATGAATGAAATCAAAAAGAAAATTTAAAACAATCAATGCTGTGATACACGTGATATACCGGAGATGCTCAATAAGTCCATGTGTTGGAAATAATTTACTCTACGCATTTCTTTAAAGAACTACAACAACAAAAATGAGCTTTTTAGACAGCCCCCAATACTTCCTTATCAGTTGGTGGAGAGAAAAAAAAACTTTTGAATATTGTTCCCTCACAGAAATTACTAGCAATCCTACCACTCAGACGACTGAATTTAGCCAGCATATACGCAGAGGTCTTCAGCAGATAGACTTAAAACAATGAAACAATTTTACAATCTTCCGAATCCTTAAATACTGAGCAAGCTCGATCCTCAGAGGTCTCAAGTCTTGAAACAATCAAAAGATTTTGCAACCCTCCGGATCCTTAAATATTGAGCAACCTCAATCCTCAGAGGTCTCCGGTAGACAGTCTTGAAACAATTAAACAATTTTGAAACCCTCCGGATCCTTAAATATTGATCAATCTCGATCCTCACAGGTCTCCACTAGACACTCTTAAAAAGATTAAACAATTTTGCAACCCTACGGATCCTTAAATATTGAACAACCTCGATCTTCAGAGGTCTATGGTAGAGTCTTGAAACAATCAAACAAGTTTGTAATCCTCCAGATCCTTAAATATTTAGCGACATCGATCCTCAGATAGCCAAATCACTGGTGATGGTCAGGGATAATAAACAAACAAACAAACAAAAACCCTGTGACAAGAGCAATTGAATAGAGGTTTCAGTGACTTAAAAACGATGCTAACATGGAACCTGTCTTTGGCAAACGAATATACTATAGGTAGTATCAAAAAGCACCAATTACAGAGTTACACTAAATTTTGACATCACTTGCTTCAGGGATAGTTTGTAAGCGGTTCAATGCAGTTAATTGCATATTTTTGATTGGTACTTGTTATGCTCTTCTGTTCTAAATTCAATTTTTTAGCCAGTTATATTTTTCATGTTTAGTTCTCCTGACCACTCCCTGGCGCCAGTGCAATAATCACTTCGCTTTCATGCTCTGTCAAAATGTGCTTGTATTCTAATTTGCTTAGATATTATCATACTTGAAAGTGACTATCTTCTTTTGTTTTAGGGTTATTATTCGACGTTATTTATTTTATTAAAGGAAATTACCTTCTTATCTCGGCTCGCGTGACTTTCAAAATTCATTCTATTGGCCATATCCAGCTGAATATGTTGCCTACAGCGTCGCGCACATATTCCGCATCTTTCGTTTACAGTGTTGACTTCCGATTTTGTTTGCCGAATTCGGTATCTTGCCAATTCGGCTGTACGGATTTAGAGCTTTTTATTTTATTCTTCACTTCGTCTCCATCTTTTACTCCATTTGCCAGCAACCAGCTACCGCGATTATAAAATTTTGTTTTGATGCTGTTTTAATACTTTTTTTTAAAGACTACGTCTACTGTATCACGAACTGTGTTCCTGGGTTATTTGTAAAACAAGATGTGTTAGCTAGGCCAACGCGATCCTATACATGTTTTAATTGATTGAGATTTTAATTTACTTTGTCAAGCTACCGCGATTGTAAAATTTTGTTTCGTTGTTAAATTATTTTTTAAAGTCTACTTCTACTGTATCACGATCTGCGCTCCTGTTTTATTAGTAAAACAAGATGTGTTAGCCATGCCAACACGATCCTATCCCTGTTTTAATTGATTGAGATTTTAAGTTACTTCGTCAAGCTACCGCGATTGTAAAATGTTGTTCTGCTGTTAAATAATGTTTTTCTTAAAGGCTACGTCTACTGTATCACGAGCTGTGGTTATTTGTAAAACAAGATGTGTTAGCCATGCAAACACGATCCTATACCAGTTTTAATTGATTGAGATTTCAAGTTACTTTGTCAGATTGTGCTCCTTGCGTGCGACAAGCGTGTCCTTATGATCAGCAGGCAAGTCCGAAAATAAATGTACCAAGTCAAACCAAAATAAAAATCGCTTACTAAAATGTTTATGTTAAACAAACCATATGAATATCACCCAGCCTCCTTCTGATACTCCGTCATAATCGCAAGCTCCGTGAAAAAGAAGTTTCGTTTCTGCTATCGACAAAGACGTTATAAATCAAAGCCGATTTTATTCGGTACATGAGTCTAACAATAATACTTGTCTTTTATTTTTTTCCATTGCCATAAATCAAAGGTGTCATTTTGTTACATATAAATCATAGTGCTGGAAGCAAGTTGCAGGATTTATATATAAGGAAATGGTATTTCTTTTACCAGCATGATATTCATACTTAATCTTTTACTTCAGTTTTAATAGCCAGCATTGATGATGTTTAAAATATTAAGTATGGATTATACATAAACTTTATTCATATCACATGATCCACATTTAATATTTTATTACATGTAAAATGTAGTTAAATTTTTTCGAGATTTGCTTTTCAAAGCGTTTTATCGCAGCTCTTTTTTGAGATTGGCATGTGGTTAATAATTTATCAATATTGAATTAATGGTGCATGTCAAGTCATTTTAAACCATCCTAAGTTTCTGTTCGAGAAGTCGCCTTCAATGTATTGTTACTTGAAGTACAGGCACAAGAATAAAAAAGAGATACTTATATAACTTATCATTCTCTTTTTAAATACAAGTGTAAGAGATTTTAATCACAGTTAACATTTGAGACTAAATGTGTATTACAGCGTTCCCTGGATGCATTAGGTGAAGGATGCCCAACCTGTCGCTCACGAGCTACGTGTGACTCTCGAGAAACTTTTCAAATGGCTCATTTTATCAACTCGGGTATAAAATGTCTAACAAATTAATTGCTCTATCAAACACAATACCATTGTTAAAGTACAATATCGCAATAAAATAGAATATTATTATTACAAGAGACAACAAACTATTTTGAAAATTGAAAATGCAGCCTATCTTCCCAGAGATCGGCAATGGTAAACCTAAAGTTTACTGCTTTTCTCCCCCTCATCCCCCGTTGTTTAGAGAGGGGGAGTACAGTTTCACTTAGAGGACGCTCCCTCATACTCTCCCCTCCGTTGGAAATAAAAATAATTACTGCTTGCTCGGCAATGGTCTTTGAAAGCAGCTACAGAAGCAGAGTTGGGCAAAATACATAAATGCTACGGCTGCAGCGCTGCAGTCATATGCTCTTTTTCGCCAAACCGGTTGGCGTCTTTCAATTTTCGCCAAGTGACAAAACGCTTGAGCGTTTCGAAACGCGCAGTTGAGTATGTTAAGTGAAATGTCATTCGTCTGTGTGAAGACAGGCTTTATTCTGGTTACTTATTGGTCTGCGAGAGCACGAGCATGCTTATATAGTATTATAGCGTCTGAAAGGATCTGCTTGTAGTTACGTTAAAACCCATTTATACCTAGCGTCCCTTTTTCGGGACGGCATTTTCGCTATCAGTCGAAAACGTTATTTATTTTTCCTAGCCTTTATTCACGGATATTGAATCTCAACTCCACAAAATATTATAACATGACCCAGTAGGATGTTAACACTTCAATTTTTATACATAATGATATTAAAAGAAATCATCCCTTGTCCAAGAAGTTGGCATCAGAAATTTAGCTATTATTTCTGGTATTGGCAAAAATCGAAGAAAGTCGCAAAAATAACTAGGCACGAATGGGTTAGGGTGACCATACGTCCTCAATTTTCGAGGACAGTCCCCAATTTCTGTGCTTTTTTTGCAATTTGTCCCCAAAATGTAAAAAAAGCAATTGGTGACAATTTTTAATTATTACATTGTTTTTTAGTACAGTTAATTATTTCATTAATTATAAAATATCCTCAATTTTGTTTCAAATTTTGCGATATGTCCTCAATTTTACGTTCAAAAATATGGTCACCTTAAGATACGTATGTGTTTTAAGATATATAAATTATGTGGCTCCTCTCCAAATTTTAAATACTTAATTAGCTCAGTAGCTCAAGCCAGGTTAAAGGTTGGACATCACTGCATTAGATGTTATAGTGTGATTTGCCGAAAACAAGTTTTAAGATGATGCCAATCACTGATGCATATATTTGTTTTGATTTTTTCATAAATACATATATTTTTGCGGTGTAAGGCTGTGTTTACTTAAGCATTTTGTTAACATTTCATTAGTTATTGAATTACATTTTATCAATTGCAGTACAATTATGCACGTGTTTTTCACTAAACACGGCTCTTCTTGCGTGAAATTCGGTATTACGTCATGTATTGGAATGTGCCACAAAATAATCTATGAAAATCACGGAGCACATATTATATTTTTATATAAAATGTAGCCTATGTGTTAAATCAAGCTATAAAAGCTATCTCCATTCCAAATTTTATGTAAATCTGCCTAGCGCATTAAGTCAAAGAATAACGAAAATACAAACTGACAAACTTTCCCATTTATAAAATCTAAGTCTTATCAAAAGTAAGACGTGCAGGTTGACGCTTTCTGTAATTAAATTGCATCAACAATTTGCGCTGCGGGAAACAGTTATATCTCCTTTAAAGATTTTTACATATGAAGAATTGTTTTAAAGTCAAAATGTTATGCATTTGCAATTTTTTAAAATGGTTACTGAAAAATACAAGACAACACTTCAAAGAAATACTGGTTTTGCGCAGTTCTCAAAATCGACGAATAAATTTCTCGTTTAATAATTTAGAAGATTTTAAAAATTTACCGCACACGTTTTAGATGTGCATATGGTAATAATTAAAATTATACAGCAAAATCGATGGAATTTTCAAGTAAAATTATCAAACATTACAGGTTATACATGATAATAAAAAAAGACTACACTTGAAAATTGCATTGATGCAAATTTAAAATTTTGTCCTACAAATTAATGTGCTCAAATTGCGGTTTTTCTTTTTACTGTGGCATCTTTTTTATTTATCTTTATGAAAATACTAGCGGCTACCCGCGACTTCGTCCGCGTCGGCTTTAGAATTAGGTCCCGAGAGAAACGAAGCATGTGTGAATAACAAATATGTTTGCGACTAAAGAAACTGCATTTAAATATTATTTGCTTTTTACTTATTTTAAATGAAGTATAATGCATGGTAGTATACTTCATTTAAAATAACAGAGTATGTAAAATTACTAAATTTAGATTTTTTTCAGGCATTTGGCGAATACAGTTACGACAGTATTTGCGAACTGTTTTGAGTGTTCTTGTAAAAGAAATATTTATGCTATATGCATGAATTTTAGCCTATGTTAATCAGGAATAGTGCAGCTTTCTATTAGAGAAAAAGTTTTAGAATCGGTTCTATAGTTACAGAGATACCCATAGAGCGTAATGTATTAGAATTATTTTGAGTGTTCCTGTAAAGGAACTATTTGCGCTACATGCATTAATTTTAGCCTATAATACTCAAAAATAGTGTAGCTTACTATCAGTGAAAAAAGTTTTGGAATCGGTTCAGTACTTACAGAGACACACATAGAGCGTAATGTAATTCTTATGAGTATCCTTGTAAAAGAACTATTTGTGATATATGCATAAAAGGTAGACTATAACACTCAGGGTCCCCCCAGTGTCTAAGAGGGTCTGCTCTCAAACTTGGAAGGTAGGAGGTGCCAGGTTCAAACACTGGTCGCGCCTGTCGACCTAGCCGCTCGCAGTTTTCCTTGTTTTTTTCAAAAACTTCGCGAAAATACGGGCTAGGATCCCTTAGAAAATTCCACACAGAGGAATTCTCCATATACGCCTAGGACCCTATAGGCCTAGGACCATATAGGCCTAGGACTTTCAATCAGTGAAGAAAGTTTTAAAATCGGTTTAGTTGCTACAAAATTTCCGTAGAGCGCAATGCATTAGCATTATTTTGAGTGTCTTTGTAAAAGAATTATTTATGCTATATGCTTGAAAGGTTGCCTGTATGTTAATTCAGGGCATAAGCTATCTTCATTACAAAAGTTTCCAACCATTTTTGCGTGATTCAGTCAAAAACATCCAAACACATAAACGTACACATTTATATTATTGGTAGGATTTGGAAATTTACGAACTTTAAGAAACACATCTGGACTTTTCTTGGTACGTACCTATTATCCCGGTGGTCATTCCCGCCAAACTGTTTTTCCGTCAAATGAGTTGCCAATCGTATTCAAAACCATTAATAATTTCATGTGCCCGGCATTTATCTCGGCAAAAAATCGCTCGTCTTGGCGGACCGCCGGTATAATACGTAAGTACACTTTTCTTTATTTATGCTTTTTAATTTGGCGTAAAATCAACATAATTTCCATACTTATTTATGTTTTTCAAATGCATGTGATTTTGCAAATAGAATTTCTGCTTTATTTCAAAAGCATAAATCATTTTGTGCTGGCGATAAAACGGTTTTTAATTAATAGTTAGAAAAGTAATTAAAATTTCCGAGCCTCAGGTACACTTTACCGAAGTCATGAGTCCAGGCATGGTCAAATTTTCAAAGCTCTGCTTTCTGTAGATTTGTCTGGAGAATATTCATTTTTATTATTAGAGATAGATATATTTGGCATAAAACTGGCATAATTTCCGTATTATTTAATATTTTTCAGATGCGCGTGCTCCATTATTGAAGTAATAGCATTCTTGTTAGCTCAAAACATGAATCATATGATACGAGCGAAACTCGCCAAGCATGGCAACGTAAAAACGGTTTTTAATTAATAATTAAAAAAGTAATTAAAAATCTAAAATTCTAAGTAGCCTGTAACCAACTCCAGGGTCCCATCTATATCTAAACCGAAATGCATCCTAATCGATTCAGCGGTTTAGGCGTGAAAGCGTCATAAACAAACAAACAAACTCACTTTCGCATTTATAATATTAGTTAGGATTGTTTTGGAAGAAATAGGTGGTATAAAAGCTGTATTTTTTGTGTTAATGTGTTACATTTATTTGCAGAATTTACTAAAGTTATAGCAGTTTTCCCGATGTATTTCAGTCTGTCTACAATAAGAACTAAATCTTTTTTTTATATTAATTGCAGGATTGATATTGCACTATTGGCTTTTTTAACGCACAGGTATTATGGGAAACAAAATGCTTTAGTCAAAAGATCCACTGAAAGATAAGAATACTAAATGAGGAAATCATGCCTTATTTCTGACAGCTGCTTAAAGGCCTTATTAAACGGACAAAATTGCTCTAAATTTTGGCAATCTAAATCTTCAACCTAAATCTTAATCTAAATCTTCATTCCCGGAAGTCAGTGAGCCCAGATGAGAACGCAGGGTTGCCATAGTAAACAAACTCTGCTGTGTTCACAAACGCCTGAGATTCGCCGAATGGACGGTAGCTAGAGTATGTAATTATAAATAGCATATCGTTGGTTGTTTATACCTCGTGTCTATCTTCGGATTGGATTGTTATTTATTTTTATTTTCGTCAATCAGATCAATTCCCATGTCGATATTCCATTTCACGGACGTTTGTTTTCGCACACGCTGATCCCTTTCACTACGAGCGGTATGGCTGACGCTGACTTTTCCGCCATCTTGTGTTGTGACGTCGAAATAGGCAGCACTACGATTGGCTGGAATTCAAGCAATACTGCAATATTTTCGATTCTGAACCAAAAAGTTGGAGTTAACTGTTCCCTAGGTAGCCGATTTCCAGGAAAGAGAGAAATTTCGAGGAAAGAGGTTTCTGCAACTGGTAGAGCGTAGAATTGCATTTATTTAGTTTATTTTTCGGGAAAATTGATTTTCTTAATGGAGAATAAGTGCACATTTTGAAGTTAATCAAAATAATATGAACATTCAAAAGATATATGTATCTGCAGTATCAACAATACGACAAAACAACGCATTTGTGTAATTTTGATACTACAACTTTCGTTTAAAAAATTCTGCATCGATATAATGCTGTATAATTGTAATAATATTGCATTATTATTCGTATATCTATTTAGCAGAAATAAAATGTAATAATTAAATTAACAATGAAAATGTGTCTAAGTTCTTCAGAATGCTCTCAGTAAATACAAGTAAGTAAATCTTATAAATAAAAATGAAATTCTGTTTGTTTGTTTGTTTGTTTGTTTGTTTATTTGTTTGTTTGTGGATTTGAGTTGTATACAAATCCACAAAAATGGACCTATCAGCCTGAAATTTTGCACAGATATGTAAAATAATATAGAATGAATGATAGTCCACTTTAAAACTTTGAAAGTCCACCCGTTCCCGGAATTTAAGAGATTTTTTATGTTCTCCACGCAAAAAGCTTTCCGTAATTGTAACCCCTGTAGTGAAAAAAGTGTGAAATAAGGATCGTGGTTGCCATGTGTGGCGATTTTGCCGAATAAGATGTTTTAAATTCTCAAAGTAAAAATAAAAGAATAATAATGATTTTTTTTTGTTAGTTTATATTCGTAAGGTTATATTTTTTTTAATTATAATATCGTGTGCATGGGAAATCGGAGCAGGAATGAAATGTTTTATACGCAAAACAATAAGAATTGAAGATTTCCGAGGCTACTATGTTAAAATTTTTTAGTTTGGCGAAAAAATAAAATGGCTCAAATGCCGAGAAAGTGAGTTCTAGCGGTTTGCACAGTTTCCGGCTTGGCGCAATTTACTGAGAGCTTAAGGAAACGGATTTTTGAAAACAAGTACAAAGGTTTTATTAGAATACAGCGTTAAATTTTAATGATCCCTGCGAAAATAATGCAGTTATTAAGGGATTTCAAGCGATCTATCTTCAGCATTCTCGCGATTTTGAGGAGGATTCTAACGCTTGGCGCTATTTATCGTAATTTAATCGTCTGCTATTTGGGTTATGAATACACCTGCGTATAAGTTTTTGAAATTTTCATTCAGTTGGAATTGTGCATTTTTCAGAGCAGCTGTTCTGCATCTAATGTATTACATCCAGAAAAAAGGATGTTAGAAATATCAATTTTAATTTTGTTTAATCACACTCATGAATAATGATACACTTTCCAACTTAATGAAAGAAGGAACGAAAATAGGGAAGACCCATGGATTATAACTCTTTTTATATATAGCACTTTAGTGCGTATTTAAAAATCTGAAAGTGTGTCAGATTTTCTATGATTCTAGCGCTTGGCGCAATTTAATGAGAGGGTATTTTTAAAAACAAGCGTAGGTTATCTTATAAATAAAAATGAAATTCTGTTTGTCAATTTGTTGATTTGGGTAGTATACAATTCCACAAAAATGGACCTGTCAGCCTGAAATTTTACACAGATATGTAAAATAATATAGAATAAATGATAGTCCACTTTAACCCATTTATGCCTAGCGTCCCTTTTTTGGGACGGCATTTTCGCTATTAGTCGAAAGCGTTATTTATTTTTCCTAGCCTTTATTCATGAGTAGTGAGCCTAAATTCTACAAAATATTTTAACATGACCCAGTAGGATGTTGATATTTCGATTTTTATGCATAATGATTTTTAAAAAAATCATCCCTTGTTCAAGAAATTGACATCAGAAATTTATCTATTATTTCTGATATCAGTAAAAATCGAAGAAAGTCGCAAAAATATCCAGGCACAAATGGGTTAAAACTTTGAAACTCCACTTAAAAACGTTTTCCTCCTGAAGGGTTCCCTTAATTTCCGTTCCCGGAATTTAAGAGATATGTTCTCCACGCAGAAAGCTTTACGTAATATTAACCCCTGTAGTGAAAAAAGTGTGTGAAATAAGCATCTTGATTGCCATGTGTGGCGATTTTGCCGAATAAAATGTTTTAAATTCTTAAAGTAAAAATAAAAGATTAATAATGATTTTTTTAGTTTATTTTTTTAGGTTATTTTTTTTTAATTATAATATCGTGTGCGCATAAGAAATGAGAGCAGGAATGAAATGTTTTATACGCAAAACAATGAGGATCGAAGATATCCGAGACTAATTTTTTTTTAGTTTGGCGAAAAATAAAATGGCTGATAGGCCGATTTTTAGAGTGTGAGTTCTAGCGGTTTGCACAGTTTTAGGCTTTTTGGCTCAATTTACTGAGAGCTTAAGGAAATAGCATTTTTGAAAACAAGTGTATACGTTTTCTTAGAATACAGCATTAAATTTTAACTATCCGTGCAGAAATAATGCAGTTATTAGGGCATTTCAAGCGATGTAGCTTCAGAATTCTCGCCAATTGAGTACATTGATTTAACTTGGGGGAAATCCGCCAAATTTCAGAAAATTGAAATCTTCGCATTTAGTACATCGAGGTAACGATGAATAAAACCTGTTATAGTTGATAATTTAAAAAATGCGGCTGTGTTAAGGGATTCCACTTTTCAAATAAATGCCTGGCGGTCGAACCATTTCCCATTTTGATTGCTGCTAAGTCAATGCTTCGAATGATTCCCTGAAAAAACTCTTGCAAAATGGCGTATGCTGGCACTTTGGCGAGGCTTAGATTTGAAACTGGATTTTACTTGAGACTGGTATATACATATAATAAGACTGTTTATAGATAAAAATGAATGTTGGTATGTGTGTAGGAGGTTGAAAAACTCCAGCACCGTTTCACCGATCACCATGAAATTTGGTTCACCTAAGTCTTTTATCATGGAGAAGGTTTTTATGCTATCCGTTTTCCTCTAACTTTTCACTAGGTGGCGCAGCAGAACGTCGAATTCTATTCCGTTTAGCCGTTTGCTATGCGAATATCGTCCAACAAATTTTGATGAAATTTGGTACACGCGAATATTAGAACACGGAGAATATTTTTCACTATCCATTTGCTGTAACTTACCGCTAAATAGCGCTGCAACGCATCAACTTCTATACCGTTCGACTGATCGGCATAAAATTTTTTATACTTACACATTTGAGAACGAAGAATATATTCTAACTGCGTTACTTTTGATGTTACTCACCACTAGATGGCACTGCAATGCATTATTATTTTAACTCGTCACTAGATGACGCTGCAGCAGGCCAAATTTTTGACCATTCAAACGGTGGCTATGAAAATCAGTATACATAGCTATTTGAACAATAAGAATATTTTGGCGTTATCCATTTTGCTATAACTCGCCACATGACGGCGCTGTAGCAAATCATTACTTTAATTAACCACTAGATGGCCCTGCAGTGTATCACTTCTTGACTGTGCGAATAATCGCTATGAAAATAGGTATACATAGATATTTGAACACGGGGAAGAGTTTGGCACGATCCATTTTCCTATAACTTGACACTAGATGTCGCGTCAACACATGAACTTCAAGACTATTCAGCCGATCGTCATGAAAATTCGTATACATCGATATCTGAATGCGAAGAATATTTTTGCCGTATCCGTTTTGCTAAAACTCGCCACTAGATTGTGCTACGCCGCATCGCCTTCTGCACCGTAAAAACGATTGCCTTGAAATTCAGTATGCATGATTATTGAACACAATATAACGCGATATCCATTTTGCTATATCTCTTTATTACAATAAATAGTAATCACAACAAATATTAATATCAAAAAGTCCATTCATTCCCGTGCGAAGAACGGGTACTTCAGCTAGTTATCTAAAAAATTCAGTTTACAACGTCTAGAAAAGAATTACCGAGAGATATTGAGTATTTGAAAGTACAGTTTCACAAAATTCCAATGTCTCTTTTCAGAAAACCTTTTCTGTTATGAAGAATCTCAGATTCTTTTGTGCTGATTATGAAAAATAAAATTTTGCATAATATTGATTGTAAGGTATTCTGCCGTCTGCTGTTTATTTATTTTTATCTTTTTTGCAAAACTGTTAGTCTGAATTATTTTAGTTTGGTTAAGCAGAAAATGTCAACTTTTCAGTCAGAAACTGTGCTTAATATTATTTCTTCGGTGGATTTTTCTAGCTTGTTTTCATTAAAGGATAGCTTTCGCCCTATTATTTTAGGGATAACGAAACTGCAGAATTAATTTTTGAGTTACTTTTTAATCTTAAAAAATCTGGAGTGACTCCACTCGACTTTCCGAACACTTAAGATTAAGATCATTACAGAGCATTTAAATAAATTTTAATCGATGAATAATTCAAATATATATACCAAATTGAAGCTCAATCGAACGTACCGTTTAAACGCTAGCGCACTTTCAAGTATTTCTCCCCATAGGCCATAAAGTAAGAGAAATTTTTGTCGTAGCCCTGTAGAAAAACTATAAGTCCTATACACATCAAAATCAATACCGGTCTTACGATGGTGGTTTTTAACATGTATACCCAATTTGACCTCAATCCAATGTACCGTTTAAAAGCTAGCGCACTTTCCAGAATTTTTCCCCATACGCCATAATGTAAAAGAAATCTTTGTCGTAGCCCTGTAGAAAACCTATAAGTCCTATACACACCAAAATCAATACAGGTCTTGGGACGGTGGTTTACAACATATATACCCAATTTGAGTTCAATCGAATGTACCGTTTAAACGCTAGCGCACTTTCCAGAATTTTCCCCCTTAGGCCATAATGTAAAAGAAATGTTTGTCGTAGCTCTGTAGAAAAACTATAAGTCCTATACACACCAAAATCAATACCGGTCTTGTGACGGTGGTTTATAACATATATCCTCAATTTGAGTTCAATCGCATGCCCCGTTCAGGAGCTATCTTGTTCACTCACATACACACAAACACACACACATACATACATACATCTCGTAAAAATAGCATAAATGAATTCAGAATACCTCAAAGCGTGTAAATACACCAAAATCTCGTATTCGAATTTTTCCGTGATTACAATACTTTCCTTACATGGTACATGTTCGGAAAGTAAAAAAGCGATAAATTTTAAAATGTAATTGTAAATTAAAAAGAAAAAAATAAAGAACAGAAATATTGTGATTTTATGCTAGTATAGGTCTTGTTGATAAATATATTTTTTCCCCTTACACTCGCAATTATAGATTATATTGGTGAATAATAAAAATTAATTGGTTTGTATTAAGTGTTACCATTATTTCTATCTCTTCTCTTCTCTTCTCTATCTCTACTTATTATAAAAGAAGATGTCTGTGGGTTTGTGGGTCTGTGTGTCTGTGTGTCGGTGGCGTTACGGACAAACGGCTACACCTAGAAACACCAAATTTGGTACTCGGGAAGATCTAAACATGAAGCGGTGCACCTCGAAGCGATTTTTTCAAAATTCGACCTAGATTTTTTTTTAATTTTATGTTTTATGCGATTTTTGGCATTTTTTTCTCACCTAATTCGTAATAACGGTGGAAGTTACGCTCGCAGCAAAATGGCATTTGTATCATCGGATAGAGGAGAAAATTTACTTTTAAAAACAGTTTGTTGTGAATACGTAACATGATTTACCGATTTTTAGGAATTTTTTTACTAAGCATCTGCTTAGCGATTGTTTTTCGTAAAATAATTTTAAAACTGTCGCATCTTGAATTCTATCCGTCATAACTTTTTGATATTTTGACAAATCGTGAAACATTCTTTTCTCCCTCTTTTAAAATAAAAACGAAAAAATTATGTAAATTAGATGATTTTTTACGAATTTTAATGCAGCCTAATGTTTAGAATTTAATAGCATCAACGCGATCTTACGCCATTCATTACATAATCCGGTGCTTATTTAAAAATTGAAATGTTTTCACGGCGCAGAAAATGTTCATTTTAAAAGTTACAAAGTTCGTTTCAAAGCGCGATATATTAAAATTTTTCTATTTACTATTACACAGTTTGATGTTTTATTTTTGGTTTATATTATTTATATTTTGGTATTATTAGTTTTGATGTTTTATTTTTATTTTTGGCATTTAATTTAGCGCAGACGTTGCCTAACATAAACATGCAGGTTGCGAGTATAGTTTTATTTTAACGTTGAATTACGTTCCTCCATAAAGGTCCTACACGCTTAAACCAAACGAGCGAAATTCGATCAGTCGGAGCGAAAAGTGAGCTTCTCCTTCAGGAGCGTTTTTCGATCACAAGAGCGGAGCGGAATATAACAATAAGCGAGGACGGAAGTTCTCCGATAAAACAGGAAGAGAAGAAAGAAGTTCTCAGAAAAAAGACTACTTAATGATCACTTTCGCGGAAAAACCTTTCGGTTTCCATGGAAACTGATCGCTCCGCGATGTATCGTTTTTTTTCCGCTCTTTGGGTTTAAGCGTGTACATAACGCAAAGTTTTAAAGATACCGTTTGAAAACTACTATGCGAAATATCGAAATTAACTCCCCCAACCTACCGGGGTATCCTTAACGGCAGTCAAACAGTCACGTCATAAATTTTAAAAAAATGCGTGAAATTTGTAAACTCTGGAACTCGAGATTACACAGTTTGATGTTTTTCAGGAGACAGGAGTATGGAGGATATAAAAGATATCGCTATATTAGATACATGGATATTTAACATGGCACCCCTTGGATATTTTCTCCCCACAGTAAGATGAAATGGTTTGCGGCGCTAAATACGCCAATCTTATAAAACTATGTATAAATTAAATATATATGGAGAGTTTCTTTAATGGCAACCATTATGTGAAATGATTATTATTTATGCTAATACGTAAATTGCAAAGAATCGCCACAGAATCAAAAGATCCCATTGAGGCCAAATAATCTAAGCTGTTTCTTTTAGCCTTGAAGAGGGATAAGCGAATATATATAGTACTAGCTGAAGTACCCGTTCTTCGCACGGGAATGAATGGACTTTTTGATATTAATATTTGTTGTGATTACTATTTATTGCAATAAAGAGATATAGCAAAATGGATATCGCGTTATATTGTGTTCAATAATTATGCATACTGAATTTCAAGGCAATCGTTTTTACGGTGCAGAAGGCGATGCGGCGTAGCACAATCTAGTGGCGAGTTTTAGCAAAACGGATACGGCAAAAATATTCTTCGCATTCAGATATCGATCGATGTATACGAATTTTCATGACGATCGGCTGAATAATCTTGAAGTTCATGTATTGACGCGACATCTAGTGTCAAGTTATAGGAAAATGGATCGTGCCAAACTCTTCCCCGTGTTCAAATATCTATGTATACCTATTTTCATAGCGATTATTCGCACAGTCAAGAAGTGATACACTGCAGGGCCATCAATTTTCTGAAATTTGGCGGATTTCCCCTAAGTTAAATCAATGTACTCAATTGGCGAGAATTCTGAAGCTACATCGCTTGAAATGCCCTAATAACTGCATTATTTCTGCACGGATAGTTAAAATTTAATGCTGTATTCTAAGAAAACCTATACACTTGTTTTCAAAAATGCTATTCCCTTAAGCTCTCAGTAAATTGAGCCAAAAAGCCTAAAACTGTGCAAACCGCTAGAACTCACACTCTAAAAATCGGCCTATCAGCCATTTTATTTTTCGCCAAACTAAAAAAAATTACATATTAGTCTCGGATATCTTCGATCCTCATTGTTTTGCGTATAAAACATTTCATTCCTGCTCTCATTTCTTATGCGCACACGATATATAATTAAATAAATAACCTAAAAAAATAAACTAAAAAAATCATTATTATTCTTTTATTTTTACTTTAAGAATTTAAAACATTTTATTCGGCAAAATCGCCACACATGGCAACCAAGATGCTTATTTCACACACTTTTTTCACTACAGGGGTTAATATTACGTAAAGCTTTCTGCGTGGAGAACATAAAAAATCTCTTAAATTCCGGGAACGGAAATTAAGAGAACCCTTCAGGAGGAAAACGTTTTTAAGTGGAGTTTCAAAGTTTTAAAGTGGACTATCATTTATTCTATATTATTTTACATATCTGTGTAAAATTTCAGGCTGACAGGTCCATTTTTGTGGAATTGTATACTACCCAAATCAACAAATTGACAAACAGAATTTCATTTTTATTTATAAGATAACCTACGCTTGTTTTTAAAAATACCCTCTCATTAAATTGCGCCAAGCGCTAGAATCATAGAAAATCTGACACACTTTCAGATTTTTAAATACGCACTAAAGTGCTATATATAAAAAGAGTTATAATCCATGGGTCTTCCCTATTTTCGTTCCTTCTTTCATTAAGTTGGAAAGTGTATCATTATTCATGAGTGTGATTAAACAAAATTAAAATTGATATTTCTAACATCCTTTTTTCTGGATGTAATACATTAGATGCAGAAAAGCTGCTCAGAAAAATGCACAATTCCAACTGAATGAAAATTTCAAAAACTTATACGCAGGTGTATTCATAACCCAAATAGCAGACGATTAAATTACGATAAATAGCGCCAAGCGTTAGAATCCTCCTCAAAATCGCGAGAATGCTGAAGATAGATCGCTTGAAATCCCTTAATAACTGCATTATTTTCGCAGGGATCATTAAAATTTAACGCTGTATTCTAATAAAACCTTTGCACTTGTTTTCAAAAATCCGTTTCCTTAAGATCTCAGTAAATTCGCCAAGCCGGAAACTGTGCAAACCGCTAGAACTCACTTTCTCGGCATTTGAGCCATTTTATTTTTTCGCCAAACTAAAAATTTTTAACATATTAGCCTCGGAAATCTTCAATTCTTATTGTTTTGCGTATAAAACATTTCATTCCTGCTCCGATTTCCCATGCACACGATATTATAATTAAAAAAAATATAACCTTACGAATATAAACTAACAAAAAAAAATCATTATTATTCTTTTATTTTTACTTTGAGAATTTAAAACATCTTATTCGGCAAAATCGCCACACATGGCAACCACGATCCTTATTTCACAATTTTTTCACTACAGGGGTTACAATTACGGAAAGCTTTTTGCGTGGAGAACATAAAAAATCTCTTAAATTCCGGGAACGGGTGGACTTTCAAAGTTTTAAAGTGGACTATGATTTATTCTATATTATTTTACATATCTGTGCAAAATTTCAGGCTGATAGGTCCATTTTTGTGGATTTGTATACAACTCAAATCCACAAACAAACAAACAAACAAACAAACAAACAAACAGAATTTCATTTTTATTTATAAGATTATGTACGTAATAGGTAGTATTATTAGATTTGTAAAGATAATATGAATAAATCGCAATGTACCACGTTAATAAATATTTCATGAAATTAAAAGTGTTTATCCTTTTTCAACGGTTATCTTACAACCAACTAAGGAAAAGTAATTCTAATTTGCGTTAAGGGGTTAGGGGTAGTCAGAGGTGTGAAAAAATGCCATTTTTTATTAATTTTTTTTACTAGTAATTAAGTTTATTTCACATAAGTAAAAACATAGTATCATTTCATCATACTTTAACATTACTTCACTTAAATTTAAAAAAAAATAATAATTATTTTACAAGTTATGGCGGTCTAAGTTGAACAGGTTTTAATAATGGGTCCTTGCGGTGACCATTACAGCTCCTTGGAGATTCATCTAAAATCAATGAAACAAAAAAGATTATTTTTATGGATAGATAATCTTGTGCCTGATCGAAGCTTTTTTTGTTTTTTTCAAAATTAACAAAATGGCGGTCTCTGGAAATTTTTTTGCAGATTTTCGGGAAAAAACCAACAATTAATTGTTTATAAAAAATCGAAGTTTAAAAAAAAATCCTTCGATCAGGCACTAGCTTTTTATGTTTTCTAAAAGCTGTATAAGTTTCATTCAAATCTATCGAGCGGTTTTTGAGTTACAGTGGTCACCAGTTCAAAAAACATAGTTTTGAGAAAAACGCATTTAAAGTTTTACAGTCGATTGATGTACAGTAATACGAATAATTTCAATACTTACACTGAGTCATCTATTCCTGGACCATATAAGAGTTCTTCAGCCGTTGTAGAACTTTCTAAAACATCAATTTGTTGTTGTCTACGTCGCATTCTACCTTCGCGAGTGTTGTCGTTAGCGCGCTGATCAGCTACTTTTACACGTGCACTATCGGTTTTTTCAGTATACCGATGCGAATTAGGCCCACAACTAAGTCCCAGTGTGTTCATTATTACTAATAATGACTTTGTCCCTTCATTAAATATACTCATAGCTACGTATGCAGCAATTTGAACAATGGTAAAACTAGTATTGATAGTTTTTGGGCATATTTTCCACACTAGTTGGTTGAAGCTCTCATTATTATTTTGATTAAATCCACCTACACATCTTGAAAGTAAATTTTCATTACTAAGATCTTCATAAATAGGCTTGATTGCTTTTAAAACTTCAGGAGGTAAGGGAGAATTATGCCGCTAGCTAATTGTTCTCGGAAATATTAGACCGCTCGAGAGCCTTTTATTCTTCGCTAAATAACTCGAAAGATATTTGTCGGATTCACTTCAAACTTTCAAAGAATATTTTTAAGATACTATACTTTAAGAAAATGCAAAAAAAAAAAAAAAAAAAAAAATCAATTTTTGAAAATTCTGACTACCCCTAACCCCTTAATATACCCCGCAGTAATTTCAACAGAGGAGATTACTTGAACTTTTTTAAAAATGAAATTCTGTTTTGTCACATGCAGATATGATTTTATTAGTAAAATATTCGCTTCTTCCCGTATGAAGAGCAGGTGCGCAGCTATTTTAAAAACATCTCTTGAAAATAGCATAAATGAATTCAGAAGACCTCAAAACGTGTAAATACACCAAAATCTCGAAGTCGAATTTTTTCATGATTGCAATACTTTCCTTATATGGTACATGTCCGGAAAGAAATAAATGGTGCTCCATTTCATGTAGTGTCTTAGGTATTTAATGCTACAACTTGAGCCTAAAAAACAGTATGATGTAGAAATAAGACATTTTGAAAGCCAGGAGTTCTCTGCAAACCATTAAGCTTTTCACTTTTTTGATAGTGAATGACACTGACGTAGTTTTTTGAGTCATTATACTGCAATGATCAGGTTAGTACTCATGAAACAAACTTTACATTAAGAGTCAAATAATTTTGCTCTTTTTTTTAAATTCCGCATCACGAATAATTTCGAATTACACATATAAGGAAAATTTTCATTTCCTACCGTGCGAAGAACGGGCACGCAGCTAGTTTGGTTCATAAACTACAAGCAAACCAACATAAGTTAGATTGTCTAGCTTCTGTCTGGGAAAGTGCAGCACGGATAGAAACTAACAAAAAATATTTTAACCGTTTCACGCAATTTCTGCAAGCATTTTGTTTTGTTCGTCTTGTTTATTTTGTTTTGTCCACATCTTTTATGCTGCGTCTATTTTTAGATAAGTACGTCTGGTGAATTTAATAAAAATAGATTCTGGGGGGATTTTCAAAGTTTATTACACTGTTACTGAATTGTAACTGTTAAAAATATCACATTGGACTGACGATTAATATTTCATATATGAAAAGAGAATTATGCTTTCAGTATTAACGAAAAAATAATCAACTTTCAAATACTAAACACTACACAAAGCTAGCCATTGATAGCTTTTACTGGGGAACTCTACCACGAGGGCATTTTCCAGAAATTATCAGCCACACAGTTCAAAAACGCCTGCTCATAATTAGTAAGTTTAAATTGAGATTTCTTAATTTCCTCCCGATATGCAGAGAGATGCAGCCTCATTAAGGGACTTATACTTACTCACACATGACAATGCCCTTGAGGAGAGACGTAATGTATTCTATCTTTGCGAATTCCTAGTTATTTATATGCAGCGTTTTCTGCGGTTTTGAATGGACCTCCAAGGAATTTCCTTTGTGTTAATCAACACACGTGTGTTTCATTTTTAATTACTCGGTGGAAATTTACGGAAATATCCCGTTTGCGGGATATTGTTCGTAAGTTTCAGATTACACGGAGTGAGTGTAATAAAGTTAAGGCTAGACATTCAGTACGTTCGGACTGCGCATGCTTCATGACTAAGACTGAATTTTTCGTCTATCTCGTGTTTAGGTACTTGGTGAAATCATTTACTATTATGGTCATAAATCTTAACGTTACGGTATGAAGAAATTGCCTCTGTTGAAAATAGAAATCAGTTATTGAACATTTCAGAACGCAATTTTATTACGGAATATACTATAGCAAAATGAATGGTTAACCGCTGCATATGGTTGAAGAGACACGACAGCCGCAAACAGCACAACTTCAAAGAGAGAGAAATGCCACAGTGACAATTAAATAACCGGACTTGTCTTAAAAATTCAAAGCAGTGTTCCAGGTCATTAAGTGTCACCTTCCTCGGTAAGTCTGCTGTTCTTTTGCCTTCACCTCTTCTAAAAGGTCACACATTGGCGCAACAGCCCCTCTGTGGGGCCAGGGCCTGAGCTGCCCAACCGTGCCTTCGCGACCATAGGCTCTGGGGTGCGGATACGTATGCCTCGGCCAGGTGGTCAGCCTGACGCGAAGCCCCCAGTGTTTGACCCCAAGCAAGCTTGGTCCTCATTTTATCGACCCACTTAAGGGATGAAATGCTGAGTCGACATTGTCCAGCCCGGGATTCGAACCCCGGACCTGTGGGACGGACGCGCGGTGCGATAACCATTACACCGCTGGGCTTCTTCACCTCTTCTAGAGGCTGAAAATGTGTTGCCTTCAATGCACTTTTCAGGTCGACCAGAACGTTCATCATCTTCAAAAAGTTCCCGATCTTCCGAAAATCGTTTGTGCCATTCAAAAATTTGACTAGACTTCGTTGCAGGCAATTATCTCCAAATACTTCCTTTAACATTTTGAAACATTCATTTGGAGATATTTTTAATTTCACGAGAAATTTCAAATCGAGAAATTGCGCTGGTCGATTTTTAAACTTATCATGATCGCGGCCCTTCGACACAACTACGTTTTACTCAAGCAAGGATAAAAAACAGACTAAACTAGATATAGAGGGACGAAATATTGTACCACCTGCACCGGAAGCATCAAAGTCAACACAATTCCATTTCCACTACTCCACACCAAAGCAAACGGCTAGAGCAAACGCATTCTGGTTTTTTTAATTGTCACTAACTGAATAATGAGCTTCATTTCAATTATCTCAGCCACTGTTATTAGTGGTGTTAACACAATGAACTTATTACTGAATAATTCGTCGTTATCAATAAAAAAATCATACTTGTCAGACAAAGTTTTCCAGGAGATTTATTATATTTTTTTACCTACTTTTATATTAAAACTTTCAAAAACACTTTTTTTCGAACTCGACCGAAGCTAATGAAAATGCTATCTGTACACAGATGCTATTCAGGTGTTTAAGCCAAGTTCTACGCATAATAAACCGTACGTTTGTTATTGACATTTCTCAGCAGACCGTGGAAGTCAGCATTGAACGAAGGGAGGAAAAGGAGATTTCTATTACATGAGTCTGTCCTTTGGTTCACCAAGGAATAGACGAAAAAAAAAAAAAGAATGTGATAGGAAAATAACAGAATTGTTCTTTTTTTCTTGGATATACTTCTTCTGGTGCTTTAGTATTAGAAAACTATGGGTCATTGTATAACGTTTCTTGATGGTATATAAATTGCTCGTAGAGCGTCTAAGAGTCGAAGTCCCCTGCGTGTTTCAGCTATATTCTGTCTGGGAATTGTTAGATACGGGAAAATGTGCATTTTGAAGCAGATACCATGTTTAGATTAAGAAAAGGTTGAGATATGAAACGTACAGAAATTAGTAACAGTTGTAGCGAAAAATTCTTTTTTGTAAGAGGATCTGGGTATGTTTAAGCTTTGTACATCCTCTCGAAAAAGTATTCGTGTACAAACAAAATTTACGATTTTAGCTTTGTGAATAATTAATTAGTTTTTGAATAAGCCACACTGGAGTGACAAAAATATGAAAAACTGTAATTATACTTAACCTCAAAAAGAATGCAGAATACTTCAAGTAATGTAGTACTTTAAGTAGAACTAATAGATGTTTAGAATACGCTTTTATGGTTCAATTTTATCAACTATTTTTCAATTTATTTCTTTTTAAAAGCCTTTAAATGAGTGAGCTCGGTTATTCATTTTTTTAGTAACTGTACCGCCATGCACGCGAAACTGAATGTTCACTTTGATTACCAAAGCAACTTCAGGATGATAGTTAAACGTTCCGATACCCTCAAAAACAAGCAATATTGCAACTGATATGTCTGTCAACTCATCCTCTTGCAAAGTAAACTTGCAAGATTTCATGTGATTCACAATCAACTTTTTTACAGCACCTGTAATTTTTTTTACTCTTCGAGATACAGTATCATTCGATAGAGGAACTTTTTATATTTCTTCAGCCGAGTTTTCGGCAAGCATAGATTTAACCATGCTAATAGCACATGGCTTAATAAGGTACTCGGCTATCCATTGGACTTCTCCTGCTAGCACAATTTGTTCGGCCACTAAAAATGAAGATTCGGTAGCTTTATCGTTTAATGTGTCTGCTGTTTAAAAGTAATCGTTTTAACTTTTCGAAGTTCATCGCGATTGAGTACAAAAAGATCGATATTCTTATCTTTGACATCTCGATGAGTAGTTTCCAAGTAGCGCAGTAGTATTTTGTTGCTTACGACACATTGTGAATGTTCGCCAGTATTCATGAATCCGAAGCCAATATACAGTTATAGGGCAAAGTAATACGGACAAATGTGAAAGAATGCAAAATTTAAATCTGTACAGAGCTAGGCCCCCACTGGCTCGAATTACAGTTAATATCTGACGTGGGATTGACAAACAAAGTTCTAGCACAAATTTCTAGAGAATCTGCAGTCTTTCCTTCTACAACGACTTTGCGAAATGGTGCTATATACGATTCGAAAATTCTTGATATGTTTTGCCTGGTTTCGAAAATCGTTTAAGTTTTCATGCACATAACGCAGATTGATAATATATTCTAAATGGTTCCTCTGACATGACCTTTGTTAAACTGTCCAATGCACAATTTTTACTCTTTTTTGTTCCTCTTGATTTCGAAAATCTGCATGCTCTTAAGTTTTAAGCCAGTAAAGTATACATAGCGCTTATTGGTAAGATATTTTAAATGGTCACTTTGACATGATTTTCGTAAAGTAGTCTAATACATAATTTTAATTCTTATGTGATACTTCCACTGATCAACACCACACTAGGGATAATGCCTACAGACTGCGTTCTGACGTCACAGAGGTTCGGCCGATGCCGGCAACTGGTCTAATTAACCCTTGTGTGCAAATAATGAATAGTAAAAAATGAAAATCTAACATCTACAGCACATGGCTGGAACCTCTGTGACGTCATAAAGCCGCCCGAAGGCATTTTCTCTAGTGTGGCGTTGCCCCGATTCGGAAAAACTTTATGCATTCAAATTTTCCGCTTCCAAAAAATTCTTCATTTTTCTGCCGTTATTAAAATGAATTTTATATGAAAAGAAAGAAAAACTCAATGAATTGTGGTGAATGAAAGCATCGTAAAAATACATATTTTTAAACGCCTTCCTATTCAAATAAACGAATTTCATCGCATTAAACACTTACGCCGAAGTTAATTAAATGAAGAGAACGCGCTACATTTTTCAAGTGTCATCTTTTCAAAACTTATCTTAAATTACATAACCCCACTTTCTAAAGAAATGAATGTCCCACTAATATACACCCGCTGAAATTAAATGAAATTAACTAAGCACACAGAAAACTTTGTGCAATTAACTTCATGAAACGTAATTTGAACAGTTGAAACATGTTATACTGTTTACCCAGAATTTTTACATGTTAGAATAGAATCCCTAAATAAAATATGTGTTTTTAAAGATAGATATGAGAAGCCCTGCTAAAAGTAGAGCTAAAAATCATTAGATCATACATATTGACACATTTGTTCAGTAAATTAACAGGTTTATAGAATAATTTTAGCTCCACTTTAAATTTTTATATGTATTTTAATGTCGAATTTTATACATTATGCAAAAAATACTGCAAATGTAAAATATATTATTATTCAGGGCATAATAAATCGTGCATAAATCAATAACTCAGTTGGCATTTATTTCTAATCAGAGTAGGGTAAAAACCTATAGCTCACAACTTATCAACATCGTGCTTTCGCTTTCAAAAAATGACATATATATAAAGTATTTTATGCTGGTTTCAACTAACGCATTATTTATTATTAAAAAAAACTCATCCTTATAGTTTTAAAATACCTTTGGCATTTTGCAGATTTAAAGCAGTTACTATCTTATTATTCCTTTAACGGTAATAAAACTTGCCAATTTTAATTACAAAACCAAACTTGCTAATTTTAATCATTAAACTAAAATTGCCAATTTTAATTATATTTTGTGACAGAATTGCCTGATATGTTACCACGTTTTTAAAATCCGCTATGACTCGTGACTGTCTATGAAAAACAATATCGTAAATATCGTACTTTCGGGTCTCCGTTTAACGAAAAAATATATTAATCTTAAAACCGTTATTTTCTATAGTCTAAAGGAATAGCCATATAATTTAGTTAAGGTAGTTGAAGATCGGACGGACAGTGTGAAAAAAAACCAAACTCATATTTAAAAGGAAAATAACTACAACAGAGACTCTACATTATATCAAGTTAGGTAATTTTAACTATGCTTTGCGATTCACATTTTGAACAATTAATGGAATAATTTATATTTCAACACGAATGTTCATTAATAGTATTTCATGAACATCCCATGAATCGATTTCCAAATTCTAAAATCTGAAAAAAAATGAGTAACCCCCCACCCACCCTCCTCCCCTTCCCTGCAGCTTTCCACAATCCATCGTTCCCTTAATGATTAATTAAAAGTAACTTCATTGAAAAATTAATTAGCTGCATTTTAAACTGAACGTGATAAACACCGCCTTAAATAAAACTCGTTTCTCCTGTTCTCCTCAAGGTGGGAGACTTTAGAATGTACTCAGCAAAAGTGCTTCCCAAGGGTTATGCGCCCATACCCCAGGAATGTTCCCATGCAAAGCAGAAACAGTTTAGATCTTTTAATTGATCTGTCACAGCGAAGGAGGCAGGGAGGGGGGGGGGCGAAATTTATTTTGCACTAAGTTGGAGTAAATTGCAAATCTTAACCATAAGTGGTTTCGGAAGATTCTCATTAAGTGGGTAAAAGATAATATTTATTCATGAAGTACTACATAGGTGCCGGGCTACTTGAAAATTAGTTCCGGTGATACTTTTGAAGAATAGGTGAGAGGAAAAAAAAAATCATTTTCCATAATGAAATTCGGTTGTTAAGAGATAGTTCATTTCGAAGTGTTGTTGAGTGGAATATATTTTGCGACTACAGTGAACTTGCGCTGTCTTACGCGAATGGTATGTTACGCGAGTTTTTAACGAGTATCGGATATCAGAGCTAACGACCACTCCTCGCCTGCAGAAAGAGGTTTTTCGTCTGAAGTATGAAGCGCAAGCAAGAAGTGCGGGTTGTAAGGGGCGTCTTCGTGATTTTCTACTCAAGAAGAGAGCCAATCAGCAAACGGTATTTCATTCCTAGTAGCATCACTGAAGGCGGAAGAACCAAAAAAATCCCGTCTTTCTTTTTCCATTACTTTATGTGGGATATGGTAATAGATAGGCAGTGGTTTAAAACGGTTTGAGGGATGTTGATAAACGTCTAAAGTAACTGTGTATGTGTTTCAAAAACACCCTATTTCACAACACAACATTTTCCCTCGAGTAAGTCAAGGCTCCCCTGTAAATAGCATTAATAGTGTAAAACTCAATGTAGAAATATTTGCCTCAATAAGCCTCTTTTAAATGATATGAAACTCTATCATAGAATCCAGAACACAAGGTGCTACATTTTGCATTCGAAGAACTCATTTAAAGATTTCTTTTATTGTGTTGTAAAAGTATGTAATACTGAGAACAACAAATACAAACCCACAGTGGACTACTTGGTTGAAAGGTCGATTCCCCGATTAGAATACCATAAGTCAAGCAACACCGATTTTATCAATGATTGAGATAATGACTACCTTTATCGACTGGTATAACGAGAGACAGTGCACGCTAAATAGAGCTGAATGTCTTCGATGTTGAAACAGCAAGTGTAGAGATGTTAATCCAAGTGCAGATATCTCACCTGGAATCTCATCAATTGGATACCCTCATTATAAACAAGCCAACGCATTCGGCCTTTGTAGCGGCCACTGCTTACATAGCAAGTGCTTGACACTAAAAAGAACAATACAAAATAGTGGCAATTTTTGTTTTATATCTGAAGTAAAGCATGCTAAAACAACTTTACAACAACTATTTTTACTCTATCTTGGAAATGACGGGATAACTGATTTTCGGAATATGCTTTAGACTGATTTATTAATTTATTTGACAGCCGATTTTTGATTAACTTGAGACAAAAACCATTTGAGCACCTGGTCTCAGCAATCTATTTCGTATTTTTTTTTTTAAATATTTGTTACATAATTTTTAAGGACTATCTAATTGTAAATGACAGTCATCTAATTTTTGGCTTCATGAATTTCATGATTGCAGTGATTTCAGATCGAAACAGACCTACTGTGGGGGATCAAGAATTTCGAAATTTTTCAAAAACTCGAGAACCAAGTTCTGTAAAAGAGTTTACGGTTCGAAGTAATCGTATTCCAGGCCAAAATTCAACTCTTTCTAATTGAAGAATGGAGATATCATGAAATTGTTTGTCTGTTTGGCGATACGGCAAGCGCGCACGAGGGGCATATATACCTCCCGTATTGACGCCTTGTGGGGAATACTTTTCAAGGATGGTCTAATGCGTATTCGCCTTACAAAACTTCAGACCGTTAAATTGACAGTCGCGAAGTAGATCCGAAAGCAAGATTTTTGCACTTCAGCCATCTAATATGTTCAATGTCTACGCGGCTATGGTCTTGAGATTGGGAAAAATTCTTATAGTTGTACTCAGAATAGGTAACAGCTGTATTTTAAAGTTAGTGAGGTGAACGTATTGTTCGAATAAATAATTTGGCAATGCAAATTCAACTTCTCAAAGGTACTTAGCTTTTATGCCACCCAGACTGACAAAAATATCATAATTTGTCTTTTCCGAATTATTTAACGATATAAAGACAAAAGAAGAATTCATTCTTTTGTGTTACAAAAATATATTTTATCAACATTTCTGTGTGAGAAAAAACATTTTAATGTTTGGTAGGACAACAAATTGACTGTAATAAGGGTTTGATTCATTGAACTTCTTCGTAAGCCGTGAGCTTTCTGGATCATGATGCAAGACATTGATAAGTCTCTCAGTAATCTGCTTGTTCAATAGAGCTAAGAGATTTTGTTGCTGAAGAGAAAAAAATAGCTTCATGTATTGTTGTATTTTATTGAGGTTCTACAAAATTTCGTACATGACAAATAACTCTGGACAGCACTGTAAATTTGTCTATGTAAACTTTCGGTTCGCCTCTAGTAACGAAATCGCTAGGCAATATTACATTTATGAAGGTGTCTAAGTGTGATGTAAATGCAGTTGTATACAGGGGGGCAAGAGAAAAAGAACTAATTTCTCTAAATACTATTTGGAACAAGAGGGTTTGAGTATAAAAGAAAAAAAAAAGTAGTTCGGATTTTGGCACCAGGGGCCAAAATAATGCTATAAGGTCCATTTTTGGAGTAAAATAGGTATAGAAAGTACAGACAGTTAAGAATTACTAGAATATTGGCATTGTTGACATGTGTGGTTCAATATGCCTTACTTGCAGATGTTCCAAAAGTGCGTTCTGTTTACAGTATTCCCTACTGCAGAATGCATCAGATCTCCATTGATTTACTTCAAGAGCAATGCTAATCTATCCTTCAAAGTGGCTAAATTATCCATATTCCCTTTGCGTACCAAACTATGCAATACCACTTCTTTTCCCCATGAAAATGTGCATATTTACTACAACGCAATACTGCGTATGAGAGCTGTTGCTAAAATGTTTGATAAAATGTAAAATGCAAAGATGAAGTTAAAATGAGGTGTCAGTATCAAATAACTTGCTAAGTCTAAACTTTTTGAACTCTCTGTGCCTATTTTACCCCAAAAAAGAATCAACAGCAGCACTTTTGCCCCCCCCCCCTCCGGTGGCCTAAACTCCAAACTATTATTATTTTTTTCTTTTTAAATCAAAACCATATGGTCAATTAATATTTATTTCAAGTTTGGTTCAGTTTGGCTGAACAATTTTCTCACAATCGGCTCTAAACACCTCTTCTTTAATTATGGCCACTCCGTATTTTACACTGTGGATATAATTCGATATTTACAAGCCAATAACTAATTATAAAAATTAACCAAGGGATTGCTTTCTAAAGCATGACTTTGAAATAAAACTGTTTTTATATTAAAAATAAGATAAATTTATGATAGTTGTATATAAGAGGTATTTTGCATGTTATTGAAAATCAGTATAATTAGCGTATTTTTCATGTATTTAATTTTGGTTAAAACTTTAATACAAGAAAATCTCTCGCTTAAAACTGATTATGCAGAAACATTTATGCAATATATTGCTTTTGTGTTTAGAAACGTCTCATTACTTTTTAAAAATCAAATTTAGAAAGAATTTAAGCTTTAAATACTGCGCAAATATGAAATCTATAATATTTCGCAAAGTATTGACTTCAACAGAATGAGTATAGTACTTTTTATGAAAAGTTAATTAAAAATATATTATGTGCTAAGTAACAGCTGGCGTACTTAATTTACAGAGACTTTTTTAATTGATTATCTCTTTATTAATGTATCTTCTTTTGGAAATTCGGGTTTTATTCTATAAAAGTTTCTAGGGAATATTATCTCCAATTTTAAAAACAAAAATCTGCGTTATTACGTAGACTAGTGTTTTGAAATATAACGATTCAGAAAAAAAAACCACTATCACTTCCATTTGAATTAAAAATAAAATTCTTCGATATTATATCACAAAAAGATCTTTATTTATTACTCTAGTTTGTCAAGAAACTCCAGAAAAGGTGGGATAACGCTATTATATTTTTTTTCCCTTCTCTCTCTCTCTCTCTTTTTCTCGCTCTTCTTTTGTTAGACTGAGTGATCAATCAAAGCATCAATCAAAAAACCTTATCTAATATACAGACAGCAGTGTACAGTTTTCAAGATTTTATAAAAGTATAGTTTTATAGTATCCAGCCAAATGAAAAAAAAATTATGTACATTAAAGCACATAAAATTTTTACACCCAGAAATAAATAGAAAAGTCCAGTAATTAAATGCTTTTTACTCGTACAACTATTAAGCTTGCTTTCTAATGTATTTTTTTAACTATCTGTTTTACTACTTAATATTCTGTTTCTTAGAAAATGTAAAATAATCTCAGTGTGATAGTACACTGATAAATATTGCTAGATTAACGTACGTAACTTAGTTATGTTTTGGATACAAACCACTAACTGCATTGATTTTTCAAAATTCTATAAAATGTGCTGTAAAATAAACATGTTGTCTGTGAGTTATTTATACATAAGTGCACCATCTGTTTAAGAAAAGTATCAGAAATTTTTGGAACGATAAGTTCAGCGAAACATTATAGTGAGCTTAAGAACTAAACCTTTGGAAATAAAAATGTTTGTCTAACTTATAGACGAAAATAATTTAAAATTAAAAGCCTAATTTTTTAATAGTAAATACATAAAAACCCACAGAACTCGGTACGCATTATTTATTCCAAAAATGATAAAATTTATAATGCATTTTTTATCAAACTGCTTGAGGATTATCTTTAAAACGTTTTTTCCGGAAATGGAATAAAATAAATTCCATTGCGGGATCATATTTAAAGTTATACAGGTTATTGTTCAAATGAAATTGCAGAAAAGTCTTCACCCAAAAAATTCAGTTGCCATTTAATAAAATTCGGTATTCTGGAAAACTCGTTTAAGTGATGTTCCCGCTTGACTGAATTAGTGCTAATAATTTTCTTTTAGTGTGCATATTTTATTCATTAAACTGAATTATTCCTTACGGGATTTTTCGTAATTTAAATGGGCTAAACTTTCCACACACGAACAAAATGTAATCTCTAGTAAGTTCTGAATATTTTATTATATATCTTACTAGCTGAAGTACCCGTTCTTCGCACGGGAATGAATGGACTTTTTGATATTACGATTTGTGGTGATTACTATTCATTGTAATAAACAGATATAGCAAAGTGGATATCGCGTTATATTGTGTCCAATAATCATGCATACCGAATTGCAAGGCAATCGTTTGTACGGTGCAGAAGGCCATGCGGCGTAGCGCAATCTCGTGGCGAGTTTTAGCAAAACGGATACGGCGAAAATATTTTTCGCATTCAGATATCGATGTATACGAATTTTCATGACTATCGGCTGGACAGTCCTGAAGTTCATGTGTTGACGCGACATCTAGTGGCAAGTTATAGGAAAATGGATAGCGCCAAACTCTTCCCCGTGTTCAAATATCTATGTATACCTATTTTCATAGCGATCATTTGCACAGTCAAGAAGTGATACACTGCAGGGCCATCCAGTGGTTCAATAAAGTAATGATTTGCTACAGCGCCGTCAAGTGGCGAGTTATAGCAAAATGGATAACGCCAAAATATTCTCATTGTTCAAATAGCTATGTATACTGATTTTCATAGAGACCGTGTTCAACTATCTATGTATACCAATTTTCATAACGATCATTTGCACAGTCAAGAAGTGATACACTGCAGGGCCATCTAGTAGTTAATTAAAGTAATGACTTGCTACAGCGCCGTCAAGTGGCGAGTTATAGCAAAATGGATAACGCCAAAATATTCTCATTGTTCTAATAGCTATGTATACTGATTTTCATAGCGACCGATTGAATGGTCAAGAATTTGGCCTGCTGCAGCGTCATCTAGTGGCGACTTAAAATAATAATGCATTGCAGTGTCATCTAGTGGTGAGTAACATCAAAAGGAACGCAGTTAGAATATATTCTTCGTGCTCAAATGTGTAAGTATAAAAAATTTTTGCCGATCAGTCGAACGGTATAGAAGTTGATGCTTTTCAGCGCCATTTAGCGGCAAGTTACAGCAAAATGGATAGTGAAAAATATTCTCCGTGTTCTAATATTCGCGTGTACCAAATTTCATCGAAATCGGTTGGACGATATTCGCATAGCAAACGGCTAAACGGAATAGAATTCGACGTTCTGCTGCGCCACCTGGTGGCAAGTTAGAGGAAAACGGATAGCATAAAAAGCTTCTCCATGATAAAAGACTTAGGTGAACCAAATTTCATGGTGCAACGGTGCTCAACGGTGCTGGAGTTTTTCAACCTCATACACTCATACCAACATTCATTTTTATCTATAACCAGTGTCATTATATATCCCAGTCTCAAATAAAATCCAGTTTCAAATCTAAGCCTCGCCAAAGTGCCAACATACGCCATTTTGCAAGCGTTTTTTCAGGAAATCATTCGAAGCATTGACTTAGCAGCAATAATATATGGGAAATGGTTCGACCGCGAAAAAGTAAAGCAAGCCTTTATTTGAAAAGTTGAATCCCTTAATACAGCCGAATTTTTTAAAATTATCAACTATAACGTGTTTTATTCATCATTACTCCGATGTACTAAATGAGAAGATTTCAATTTTCTGAAATTTGGCGGAATTCCCCCAACTTAAATCAATGTACTCATTTGGCGAGAATTCTGGAGATAGATCAATTGAAATCCCTTAATAACTGCATTATTTCTTCACGGATCATTAAAATTTAACGCTGTATTCTAATAAAACCTTTGCACTTGTTTTCAAAAATCTATTTCCTTAAACTCTCAATAAATTGCGCCAAGCCGAAATCTGTGCAAACCGCTAGAACTCACTTTCACGAAATCGGCATTTGAGCCATTTTATTTTTTCGCCAAACTAAAATAATTTACCTATTAGCCTCGGAAATCTTCAATTCTTATTGTTTTGCGTGTAAAGCATTACATTCCTGCTCTGATTTCCCATGCACACGATATTATAATTAAAAAAAAATAACCTTACGAATATAAACTAACAAAAAAAAAATCATTATTATTCTTTTATTTTTACTTTGAGAATTTAAAACATTTTATTCGGCAAAATCGCCACACATGGCAACCACGATCCTTATTTCACACTTTTTTCACTACAGGGGTTACAATTACGGAAAGCTTTTTGCGTGAATAACATAAAAAATCTCTTAAATTCCGGGAACGGGTGGACTTTCAAAGTTTTAAAGTGGACTACGATTTATTCTATATTATTTTACATATCTGTGCTAAATTTCAGGCCGATAGGTTCATTTTTGTGGATTTGTATACGAACGACATTTTATTCGGCAAAATCGCCACACATGGCAACCACGATCCTTATTTCACACTTTTTTCACTACAGGGGTTACAATTACGGAAAGATTTTTGCGTGAAGAGCATAAAAAATCTCTTAAATTCCGGGAACGGGTGGACTTTCAAAGCTTTAAAGTGGACTACGATTTATTCTATATTATTTTACATATCTGTGCTAAATTTCAGGCCGATAGGTCTATTTTTGTGGATTTGTATACGAACGACATTTTATTCGGCAAAATCGCCACACATGGCAACCACGATCTTTATTTCACACTTTTTTCACTACAGGGGTTACAATTACGGAATGATTTTTGCGTGAAGAGCATAAAAAATCTCTTAAATTCCGGGAACGGGTGGACTTTCAAAGTTTTAAAGTGGACTATGAGTTATTCTATATTATTTTACATATCTGTACTAAATTTCAGGCCGATAGGTCCATTTTTGTGGATTTGTATACGAATCAAATCCACAAACAAACAAACAAACAAACAAACAAATAAACGAACAAACAAACAAACAGAATTTCATTTTTATTTATAAGATATACATTCATCTTTTATCATTATGGCAGAACAATGCTGAAAAATTTTCAAAACCCAAAAATGTTATTGCGCATGAAAAAATTAAAATAGTTATCCTTTTCCTTTAATAATACAAATGATCTTGTAAGTATGGATAAAGTTATGGCTGTTTGTGTGTGTATAAGTGTATCATTTCTAGCAATTTCTTTGTGGCAGTTAGTGAATAATTATTCAAATAAATTCGCAAACTTTTAAATATAAACAAAAGCTTTTTACAAACTTAAACTATAAATCATGAGTAATCATAAGTGGCAGTAAAATAAACATATATTTTTAAAATTTACTACGGATATTTTTGAAAACACGAAGATTCTCTCTTTCTATTTTTTTTTTCTGAAGAAGATAGAACCTTCATTTTTTTTTTCTTCTGTGGAAAAAAAAACTATCGAAATCTTGCACTTTTTGCTTTAGATCAAGTATTGCACTCTTTATTCAAGTACACTGCATTTCCATTCGTCTATGGTTGTTTTTCAGAAGTCAAATACTGTTTTTGTGGCCTCTCTGTCCCTATTAGCATAAACATTCTTTTTCAAAAGAAATATTTAGCAGTAGGATTTATAAGTACTTTTCTATTAGTTCACGTCTACTAATAACGATTACATCAAAATTTTATATATAACTTTGATCACGAGTTTTGAATGAGTGACATAAATCTGAACATTTTTCTACAGTGTATAGTTGTATACACTATTTCATCTATAATATTTGTCATGACTCAGTATTACACTGAAATAAAAAGTTTAGAAACTTATTCGCTATTTTCAAATATTTTTTTAATTACGTTTCATTAAACTATAACTTTTGGAATAGTTATTTGCAATGGACATTTTCACCATACTTTATATAGAAAAAAGTAAAACATTTAAAAACAATAAACAGTAATTTATTTACTTCTGTTGAGCTGCCAAACATGTTTTTTTGGCTCTGAGATAAAATAATGTTCAATAATGTCCTAGATTTTTTTCTGGAAAACAAAGCAAAACATAGAGCTGAAAACGCGCTTTAATTTGCTTTAGAAAACAAACGCCAGCTTTAGCTGAGACGAGATAAAATGCAAATAGAAGATGTTCAAATAGAATAATGTGTAGATAACACATATGCAGGAAAAATCAAACGAAAGTATAATTATATATTTTTATGGGGAATCTCTTGGAAGTAAAATATTTGTAGATGATTTAGTCTCTAATGATTACAATTTTTTTATTCCAATCCAGATATTTTTACTCTGCATTTTAGATGTGATTTAAATACATGTCTATTTTTTCTCATTTAAAAAAATAATTTAATTAAAGCTTAGTCAGCGCATAGATAAACGTTTAAGAAAGAATAATAGAATCATTTGAATGAATAACTTCATAAATCCAAGTTAATTTAACTGTGAATATTATTTGTGAATTGTGTGGGCAAAACAATTTTTTTCTTATAACAGAAGGAAGAAGCTTTGCGGCTCAAAGAATTCGTTTAGCATGATTCAATTTAACCCCACAAGGCACCTGGTACCATATATGGGGACAAACACTTTAATTTTTCCTATACGACTATAAAATACTAGTATAGACATCTGCCGGTTTTTAAGAGTATTTATACATGGATAACAAACGATATAATTCAGGCAGTTGCGTGTGGATGTACTTACTGTTCATATTAGGGCCAAAACCGATTGAAATTTGAACAGTAATCTTTTGAATGTGGTTTTGTTTAGTTTAGAAAATTAACAAAAAATAGTTAGCAAAGAGTTTTGACCTTTAAAAAATAATTATGTGTTGGGGTTCCTCAAATCATGAAATTATTTTAGTACCAAAATTTCAAATTAAATACCAAAAAAGTATAGCTAAGGCCCAGTGTACCGCATACAAAACTAAAATAAAAAAGTGATTTTCTAGTAAAATAATAGGTTATTATTTTTTAAACTACTTTTCCCCAAATAATAATCACTAACATTATCACATATATTTATTTCAGATATAGAAAAAAAAATTGAGCCTTGTAGGGTTAAGATTGTTAAGAAATATTTATTTTTGAAATTTTCTTTAAAAGATAGAGAGGAATATGCCTTTGGAAGGAATTTGTGGTTTTAGAAAAATGTTGAAAAGATTCACCAGGTAAGTCCGAGAATTAGTGCTCAAAATTGTCACATTTGCCGTTGTGTTTGTTCACTACGGATCAATAAAACTTTAGCTTGGTGTCATATGCAGACACTATTTAAAACTACGTAATTAGTGCACCAATCAAATTTATCCTCTTCGCACTCGCCAAAAATATCGCATCTCAAATTAAAGAGCAAACTGCTAAAAAAAAACTTTTACACGAAAAACGACAAGTAGCAAGCCTATTTTCAAATAAATTTTCGATTAAACGCCTCATTCTCAAGCTCTGTTATAGTAGAAAAAAGTTATTATTATCCATAAACAAGACTGTAAAGACACCTTGAATGGCAAAGGATGTTTTAAATGGTAAAAGAACCTACTAGTTCTTTTCAGCTATATGAATTTCGTAAAAACCCCAAAAAGCATTCATAAGTTCAACTTCGGAAATTTCAATAGCACTCAACTATTCTGTTGCCAAATCAAGATATCGTATTCTAGGAAAGGGAAACCCGATAAACTTATTCACAGCTGAAACAGTTGCGAACTTATTCACAATTTGTATCTTCAGTTTATTCTCATCAGACCACAGTTTATATTCTCATCAGACAGACAGAGAGACTGGATATTGCGAATTCTCAGAAATTACCAAATTTTTGGATTTGCGAATTTAGTGTGTATATATATATATATATATATATATATATATATACATTGGTCTTCAATGGTAGTCCTGAACCACGTTTTACGAGTCCTGACGTTATTAGTGCTGACTACTACGAGTGTTAAAAAAAAATCTTTGGTTTGAACATGTACTTTAGTTTGAAACATGAAATATTAGGTTGTAACGAAAGCTTTCCGCCACTGCAAGTATTGCCTGCACAAGCAGTTCGCGTTGGTGTCTTTGCCAATATTTTGCGAAACGATCTTTGTTATTTGAAAGAAAAAGACTTGTTTTAGAGCACTGTGTTGTGAAATCTGTAAAAAAATATCGTTATGATTAAGTATAAGGTGTCTAGAATAGAACTATTACGCTACCAGATTGAACCATCATTTACTCTCAGTTCTGTTGCAAAAAGTCAGCTACAGAATGACTCCGAATCATGTGTACAGCTTAAGGTACTACTGTTGTATCATATGACACTGTGAAGAATTGGTACTGAAAGTTCAAAAACGAGGACTAGGACATTAAAGAAGCAGAGCGCTCTGGCCGGCCTAATGATGCTGATGAGGCCCGCCTACGACAATCTGTGGAAGAAGATAAAATATTCATCCACTCAAGAGCTAGCTAAAAGAGTTAGACTTTAGTGCCATGTCCATTAGTCGCGCTAAGCATCGCATAAATTTGACATATAAGGTCAATAGCTGGGTACCGCGTGAGCTGACTCAAGCAAATCTGGCGGAAAACTTTCGTTACAACCTGATAATTAAATCTTTGTAAAATAACACACATGAAAGACACTTATCAATCAGAACGAGCTTTTCGGGAGTAAAATGTTTCGTTCTTCTTCATCTAAATAAAGTACCACTGAAAGCAACCGCGGAAGAATGGACACTCTTCTTCTCGAGCTGAATTCTCGCTCTTTTTGTTGCCAGTGGTTCTTTATTCAGCTGAAGAAGAGCCAAAGAAACGTGCGTCCTGATTGATAATAACCTTCTACGTATGTTATTTTACAAAATTTTAATTATTTCATATTACTAGTGTTCCCCCGGTTACTTGTACTCACGTTTTAACCATTGAGATAATAAGGCCAAAGCTGCTTTAGTGTAACCAAAATTTCCTCTTTCAGTTTCAAAGAATAACTAAATAGTTAAAAAAAAACTCTACTAGGAAGACACAAAACATTGTATGTACTACAATATTTCCATATTATGATTAGCGTTATTTTATATTTGAAACCGAATTAGGAAATTTTGCTTACAATCGAAAACATTTTTGAGGGGAAATCTTATAAATAAAAATGAAATTCTGTTTGTTTGTTTGTTTGTTTGTTTGTTTGTTTGTTTATTTGTTTGTTTGTTTGTGGATTTGAGTTGTATACAAATCCACAAAAATGGACCTATCAGCCTGAAATTTTGCACAGATATGTAAAATAATATAGAATAAATCATAGTCCACTTTAAAACTTTGAAAGTCCACCCGTTCCCGGAATTTAAGAGATTTTTTATGTTCTGCACGCAAAAAGCTTTCCGTAATTGTAACCCCTGTAGTGAAAAAAGTGTGAAATAAGGATCATGGTTGCCATGTGTGGCGATTTTGCCAAATAAGATGTTTTAAATTCTCAAAGTAAAAATAAAAGAATAATAATGATTTTTTTTTGTTAGTTTATATTCGTAAGGTTATATATTTTTTAATTATAATATCGTGTGCATGGGAAATCGGAGCAGGAATGAAATGTTTTATACGCAAAACAATAAGAATTGAAGATTTCCGAGGCTAATATGTTAAAATGTTTTAGTTTGGCGAAAAAATAAAATGGCTCAAATGCCGAGAAAGTGAGTTCTAGCGGTTTGCACAGTTTCCGGCTAGGCGCAATTTACTGAGAGCTTAAGGAAACGGATTTTTGAAAACAAGTGCAAAGGTTTTATTAGAATACAGCGTTAAATTTTAATGATCCGTGCGAAAATAATGCAGTTATTAAGGGATTTCAAGCGATCTATCTTCAGCATTCTCGCGATTTTGAGGAGGATTCTAACGCTTGGCGCTATTTATCGTAATTTAATAGTCTGCTATTTGGGTTATGAATACACCTGCGTATAAGTTTTTGAAATTTTCATTCAGTTGGAATTGTGCATTTTTCTGAGCAGCTTTTCTGCATCTAATGTATTACATCCAGAAAAAAGGATGTTAGAAATATCAATTTTAATTTTGTTTAATCACACTCATGAATAATGATACACTTTCCAACTTAATGAAAGAAGGAACGAAAATAGGGAAGACCCATGGATTATAACTCTTTTTATATATAGCACTTTAGTGCGTATTTAAAAATCTGAAAGTGTGTCAGATTTTCTATGATTCTAGCGCTTGGCGCAATTTAATGAGAGGGTAATTTTTAAAAACAAGCGTAGGTTATCTTATAAATAAAAATGAAATTCTGTTTGTCAATTTGTTGATTTGGGTAGTATACAATTCCACGAAAATGGACCTGTCAGCCTGAAATTTTACACAGATATGTAAAATAATATAGAATGAATGATAGTCCACTTTAAAACTTTGAAACTCCACTTTATTTCCGTTCCCGAATTTAAGAGATTTTTTTATGTTCTCCACGCAGAAAGCTTTACGTAATATTAACCCCTGTAGTGAAAAAAGTGTGTGAAATAAGCATCTTGGTTGCCATGTGTGGCGATTTTGCCGAATAAAATGTTTTAAATTCTTAAAGTAAAAATAAAAGAATAATAATGATTTTTTTAGTTTATTTTTTTAGGTTATTTTTTAAATTATAATATTGTGTGCGCATAAGAAATGAGAGCAGGAATGAAATGTTTTATACGCAAAACAATGAGGATCGAAGATATCCGAGACTAATATGTAATTTTTTTTAGTTTGGCGGAAAAAAATGGCTGCTAGGCCGATTTTTAGAGAGTGAGTTCTAGCGGTTTGCACAGTTTTAGGCTTTTTGGCGCAATTTACTGAGAGCTTAAGGGAATAGCATTTTTGAAAACAAGTGTATAGGTTTTCTTAGAATACAGCATTAAATTTGAACTATCCGTGCAGAAATAATGCAGTTATTAGGGCATTTCAAGCGATGTAGCTTCAGAATTCTCCGCCAATTGAGTACATTGATTTAACTTGGGGGAAATCCGCCAAATTTCAGAAAATTGAAATCTTCGCATTTAGTACATCGAGGTAACGATGAATAAAACATGTTATAGTTGATAATTTAAAAAATGCGGCTGTATTAAGGGATTCCACTTTTCAAATAAATGCCTGGCGGTCGAACCATTTCCCATTTTGATTGCTGCTAAGCAATGCTTCGAATGATTCCCTGAAAAAACTCTTGCAAAATGGCATATGCTGGCACTTTGCGAGGCTTAGATTTGAAACTGGATTTTACTTGAGACTGGTATATACGTATAATAAGACTGGTTATAGATAAAAATGAATGTTGGTATGTGTGTAGGAGGATGAAAAACTCCAGCACCGTTTCACCGATCACCATGAAATTTGGTTCACCTAAGTCTTTTATCATGGAGAAGGTTTTTATGCTATCCGTTTTCCTCTAACTTTTCACTAGGTGGCCCAGCAGAACGTCGAATTCTATTCCGTTTAGCCGTTTGCTATGCGAATATCGTCCAACCAATTTCGATGAAATTTGGTACACACGCGAATATTAGAACACGGAGAATATTTTTTCACTATCCATTTTGCTGTACCTTGCCGATAAATGGCGCTGCAAAGCATCAACTTCTATACCGTTCGACCGATCGGCATAAAATTTTTTATACTTACACATTTGAGCACGAATAATATATTCTAACTGCGTTACTTTTGATGTTACTCGCCACTAGATGACACTGCAATGCATTATTATTTTAACTCACCACTAGATTACGCTGCAGCAGGCCAAATTTTTGACCATTCAAACGGTGGCTATGAAAATCAGTATACATAGCTATTTGAACAATGAGAATATTTTGGCGTTATCCATTTTGCTATAACTCGCCACATGACAGAGCTGTAGCAAATCATTTACTTTAATTAACCACTAGATGGCCCTGGCAGTGTATCACTTCTTGACTGTGCGAATGATCGCTATGAAAATAGGTATAACATAGATATTTGAACACGGGAAGAGTTTTGGCACGATCCATTTTCCTATAACTTGACACTAGATGTCGCGTCAACACATGAACTTCAAGACTATTCAGCCGATCGTCATGAAAATTCGTATACATCGATATCTGAATGCGAAGAATATTTTTTGCCGTATCCGTTTTGCTAAACTCGCCACTAGATTGTGCTACCGCCGCATCGCCTTCTGCACCGTAAAAACGATTGCCTTGAAATTCAGTATGCATGATTATTGAACACAATATAACGCGATATCCATTTTTGCTATATCACTCTTTATTACAATAAATAGTAATCACAACAATTATTAATATCAAAAAGTCCATTCATTCCCGTGCGAAGAACGGGTACTTCAGCTAGTAAACTATAAAAACACCACATTTTCTTTCTTCTTTCCTTCAAAGTTTTGCAACTATGTCAAGGCAAGTGGCCTAGTTGCTAAACTTCTTTCCCATAAGACCAAGGAAAGCGAAGCAGAACAGTCTTGGCCGGCGATTGGGAGGGTGAACACCTCTCTCGGCTGGGCTGCTGTGGTACCGCGTACTCTAATGGTGCACGTAAAATCTGTTTGAGGATCCAATGTGCTCCACGTTCAAGCGATGCGTCTGGGGGTGTTGATTTCGGGTGCTAGGTCTCTCATCTGGAATTGGTTCTAAAAATCCCCCGACCGAGCAATGTTGGAATTTCTCCCACTGGGGCTCATAAAATGGAAGCGGCTTCTCTTCGCCCTTCGCCGTTCCGTATGGAGGATCTGGTCCCACTCTGCTGTTGTCAAATGGCACTAGAAACAACAACCATATCAATTAATATGTGAAGGAACGTTCAACAAATAAAGTGCGCCATAGATTATAAAGGACGTCACAGAAGTGTTCAAAAGAAAACGTTATTCAAAAAGGATTGAAAGCTTAAACCTTTGAGACGCAACCCTTTCCCAATGCTGAAAAAAGGGCAGCCGTTGCCATCGCTCGACTTAACTACCAGAAAGATGACGACAGCTGGCTGTGCCGCACTGCAGGCTGCGTCAAAAAAGGGTCTCTAGATCTGTGGCACGCAATGAACGTTTCGATCGTCCGCCATCTTGCTGGTAGTTAAGTCGAGCAATGGCAATGGCTGCCCTTTTTTCAGCACTGGGCAATCTATCCAGCTGTTCTCGCATTCTTCTATTTTTCAGCAGCTGTCCGTGCTGTCAAAAATAATCGTGACATCCTTTTTACGGGAAATGACGTGCTGTAGCTCGTGGAGCTATGTCACCCGCAACTATTTTTATAGAAATCAAATCTATTCTTCGTGACTGGCAACAGTCAAAACGTCAGAGTTTGGTGTTCCCAGAGCGGGAACACTGCGCGTTAAAGGGTTAATGCCGTTCGGAGTTTTTTGACTGTAACTTTTAAGTATTATCATGCTAACATGCATGGGAAAAAACTATCTTTTTTAAAAAGAAGTATTTGTTGTTAAAACTTGAAAATAAGAGAAAGAAAACCATGTAATCCAGTGTTAGATTTTCTTCCTCTCACAAAAAATACATTGCATAACTCCAGTTTTCTTTTCTCTGAGACTATACATGTTATTTTATCTGTTTTTTCTTCGCCTATCATTACACTTTCTACGCATGATTTATCTGCAATTCTCTTGTTGCTATAACTGAGCTCAGTAATCTCACACATAAGAGATTTATGGAAGCTGAAGTTTAAAAGGCTTCTGAAAAGATGGTGTAAATCTTGGAAGATAATTTAGTTCCATTTTTATGCATTTTTTTCAATTCCTCTTAAAACCAAGCTAAATAATTACCCTGATTTTTATCAGGTGCAAAATTTAACGAAGTTTGATTTTTCAAAATATTAAAACGTGATTTTTCTAACTCACAGTTTCTATTTTTTATGAGGCGTATAAATTTTAAGAAGCTTCATTAATGCGAAAATATTTCATAATTGTGTAAGCGAAGTTTTATGGACTTGAAAAATTAAATAACTTCTTTTTTTGCTACTGCATTTTAATTAAACCAAACATTACAGTTTTAGAAAATTTTTATCATTGGAATTCCTTGTATTTAATTAAGTACTTCTCGCTTAAACCCTGTAGATGTATTTTGTGTTAGAAAATTAAACTTTTCTTTTTTTCTGTTTGTATTTTTACATTTATGGTTAATAAAATAAAAAAGTAATGTTTTGCATAAAAATAAATGCCATTATAAAAGATGTGATCGTTTAATGTAACAAAAATGAAATCTATCATTACAGAATAATCCCTTGAATTTAAAGGTCCTTTATTTATAGCCTGTAATAAATGTAATAAGGTATTATAAAACATGTTCCAATGCAAGTGTCTGATTAAGTTTTAAAGTAAGTAAAAACAAAATGAGGTTTTTGCAAAAACGTAATTATATGTTTAATACTGCGCATTGATTTAAAGCAAAATTTAAATTCTAAATTAAGAGTTAACTTTTGAACGCTAGAAATTGAACACTAGAAATAAAAATTGCATAACATAAAAAATACGAATATAAAAGAAATTTTATGCTTTTTAAATTGATAAACTTTTGTCTCTTGAAATAAAAACTTTACCTTTAAATAACCGTATATATCACATGATGACAAAAGAATTAGAAGAATTTTTAAGAATTTTTTCAGCTCTGTACGTTTTGTTTATTTTTTATGATTTTTTGAACCAGTTTTGCTTAGATTAAAGAAAAAAAGAATACGCGAATGCAAATATTAATATTTACTGGAAAAGAAAAAGATCCATTCTGTATTATGACGAAAAAAGCATAACTGAACCCTTTAACGCTCAGTGTTCCCGCTCTGGGAACACCAAACTCTGACGCTTTGACTGTTGCCTGTCTCGAAGAATATATTTGATTTCTATAAAAATAGTTGCGTGTGACATAGCTCCACGAGAATCCTTTACATTTTAACACGTCATTTCCCGTAAAAAAAATGTCACGATTATTTTTAAACAGCACTGACATCTGCTGAAAAATGGAAGAATGCGAGAACAGCTGGATAGATTGCACAGCCAACTGTCGTGAAAAAAGGTCTCTAGATCTGTGGCACGCGACGAACGTTTCGATCGTCCGCCATATTGCTGGTAGTTAAGTCGAGCGATGGCAACGGCTGCCCTTTTTTCAGCATTGGGAAGGGTTGCGCCTCAAAGGATTAAAAGATAAATAAAAAGAACTAAAAATAAGGGCAACGGAGAATGGTTTTCTGATTCTCAAAGTACCATTCAGGTAAATCTATCGTGATGGACATGTAACATGAAAACAGTAATGTGTATATGCACAAAATAATGAGGTGATACACAGTCGTCTTAGAATAACATCTGGATATTGGTATACGTTGTCCACGAAAAATAATATTGAATATAAGAAAGAATTTTCATTATGGAGGTTTTACTAACCCTTAACTAGTCATGCCTGCTCACACAGTAGAACATTCCGTGTGGTGTACTTTGTGCATCACATAATTCTTAACTTCTAGACAAAAATATTAATGTTTTATAAAATTAGTTTTAAGCCAAATTCAACTGCTGAGTGTTACAAAAAAATTAAAAGACACTTACAATAAGTATTTATTACACTAGGATACAAGAGGACCAGTTTAAAAGCGCTGCAAAATTTAATCAGCTGTCATTAAAGCTCCAATCCGAACTACACCAGCTCGACTAGTTATGGGTTAAATACAAATTTGAACAATAGGAAAAATAAAATAAAGTCGAATGCCAATGGTATTTTGTTTTAATTTGACCGCTGTCTCTTGTTTCTGTCAAGGGCTTCTTGTATACATTTTTTTTTACAGTAAGCCTGCCTTAAGAGTGGTGTGCCTTTTAAAAAAGAATGGATATTTCTAAAGTGCAGAAGGAACGTTGTAATTTTCATTTTATATAGTATGCCCACTAAAGACCTTTACCATCCTCTTAACGTCTGAATGGCTGCTGCTATATTCATAAGAGCGGTGCCGAGGTAAAGTGAAATAGCCATGCGCTACTGAATGAAACCGCCAACTGCGCCACCTAGTGAAAAACTGCGGATATAACATTCTTATCTCGAAAACGCAACGAGATGGTAAAAAAACTGATTTACAAAATTGTAGAGCATCATCTATTTAGTACGTAAAGACACCTTGTGGACATTAATGAGAAGATTAAAACGTTTAAAACGCACACTTTTTTCGTGTTTTCAAGATTGATATATATATACATAGATATGTATCATACCTGGATACTAATAATGTTAAATAATATTACCCTATAGCTTTTAGCAACACCTTTATGTTCTTCTTTCCACAGTTAGATTTTTATTTTGTGACAACACCGGTTTTCACTTACTACAATTTTTTAATTTTGGCAACACTTTATGCTTGTCTTCCATGTGATTGCTACCGCTCCAGAATGGTATGTCGATTTTTCAGTGCTTTTTCCATTATTTTGCATTATTATTTCTTTCCTTTTTTTTTAATAATAGGATAGAGCCTAAAACGTGTGGAGTGAATATCTCCTTTGATATGCCGCATAACCGAAATCCTACTATTTTGATTGTCTTTAACTATAATTATCTGGGTATGGCTCCTGAGGGTGGTCCCAGAAGTTATAATTTCCATTCGATTCATTCTTTTATCATTTAGTTTGGATCTGTTTCTCTCCTTTTTGCGTTCTTCCCACTTGGGATATGTCATTTTTGCAGTCATATTCATTGTTTTTAACTTATTGATTATATATATATATATATATATATATGTGCACGTACATACACATGTTAAGTTATAGATGTTCAGTCTTAATATATATTAATGTATTAACCCCTTAAGCGGTTTGCCCCTACAGCGTACGTGCTACCCAAAATTGGCCTCAACTGGTTTGCCCGTATAGCGTACGGGCATCGATATTTTCTCTTTTCCTTTTCTGATTTGCCCGTATATTTCATTATTGTGAAGAGACTATTTAGTATTAATATTTTTCAATAGCTGGCGTGGCTTGTCAATGTAATTGAAAAGCTTTTCATGCGGGTTTTTCTTCCTAGCGAGAGAGCGGGACTATTTCATCATATGCCTTTCAAAATATACCTTTTTTGGAAGCATTTCGGTAAAAAAAATTGACCGCTTAAAGTGTTAATAAATAATATATTAATTATATAAAGCTTAAAATAAAGCAATTTCAATCTTACCACGTTTTAAAATTTAGACTTTCTTGATAAAACTCGTTACGCAATGAGACAAAATGGACCACTCTGCCAAAGCTTAATCTTGAAAATGAAAAGGATTTTCTGTAATTTGTTTTAATTAAAGTATGCTATTAAGGATGTAAACAGACGTTCACTCGGCGTAAGGAAATTGCCTTTTAGTGGGAAATAATTCTTCAAGTTAGAATAATTTTAAACAAACTCACGCTAACTGGAAGTCCAAGGTACCAGCAAGGTAATTCGAGTAACCGAAAATTCGAGTTTTGACCTCTTTTCACCCTTTTCGAACAGAAGTTCGAATTTTTATGTGTTATAGGTAGTGGATAGTCGATATATTGTTATTTAGCTTAAGAAAATAGGATATGATAGTATATCCTAAATGATAAAAATATACACGGAAAGTTTCTTCTGGAACCCGAATAAGTCAACAGGGAGGAGACGTTGCCTTATTCTTTTACCACCGTGAAATTAGCTAAATAGTAAGGAATACGTAGTTTAAAGAGAGAAAAAAATATAAATATGGGCATTCACTGTGTTTAATTAACTAAACAACATTAGAAATATCGTTTTTAACCCACACTGTACTAACCTACACTATATGCCAACTGTCTGAAAGTAAACAACCCTATTTTAAAGTTGTCCACAGATGAAACTATTGTTGGGAAAGTAACGAAATTTTAGTAGGACGTAATGAAGGTATGGACGTAATGAAGGCCACACTTTCATTATGTCCTACACAAAATTACATGCCTTTCTTAATAATAGTTTCGTCTGTAGACAACTTTAAAATCGGCTCTTTTAATTTCGGACACCCTGTACTTTGTTTGAAAAAGTTTTAACTAGTAGTTTCATATTTCCACATTTTATTTTGAAAGGATTTTTATTTTCTTATCATCAATACATCTTTTAGACAATAGTTGCTCTAGCACATTATATACGAGGCGTATTCGGAAAGGAAGTTTCGTTTTGAAAAAAAAAAAAAAAAAAAGAAAGAAAAAAGAAAAAAAAAAAAAAAAAAAAACCTAATACTTTTTTTTCTCAAACCAATTTTATTTTTACATGAAATAGCATATCTTAAAATATTTTTTCTACCTAGTTTCCGCCAATGTTCAAACACTCGTCGTAGCGGGTTACCAGCTTTTCTATACCCTCTTCATAGAAAATCCGCGCAAATGTCGATTACCACGACTCCACAGCATTCTTCACCTCATTGTCGGATCGAAAGCACTTATCGCCTAGCTTGTGCTTCATGCGCAGTAACGAGGGGTAGTCGGGTGGCGCCAAGTCTGGGATGTACGGTGGGTGATCGAACTGCTCCCAACGAAATTGTCGAATCATCGTTTGAGTGTCATAAGCAGTATGGGACTGCATGGAGGCCAGCATATAAATCGCGACCTAAGCGGCAAGCGCTTTGGATCGGAGGAGGTGGTGAAAAATGCTGTGGAGTCGTGGTTATCGCCATTGGCAGGAAGTTTCTATGAAGAAGGTGAAGTTGGTAACCCTCTACGACAAGTGTTTAAACATTGGTGGAAACTAGGTAGAAAAATAGTTTAAGATATGCTCTTTTATGTAAAAAGCTTAATTGGCTTGAGAATTTTTTTTTTTACTAATTTCTTTTCAAAACGGAACTTACTTCCGAAAAACGTCTCCTAAACTATACAAAGTAACTACTATTTGCTGTTCTTCAACTGTTTTAAGTTCCAAGGTTAATTTTTGGTCAATTAAATTGAGCTCGCTTGTATCTCTGTTTTTGTTTTATTTTGCTTTTGTTTTAGCGTGTCAGTGTTCATGATCATTAACATTTTTAATAGTTTCATATTAGTTCTGTAGGGAATAAATACTAAAAGATTGTATAATGAAGATTTCTCCCTGTTTAATTTGTTTAACTATTTATAGCTTTAATTAAAAAAAGGTTCTTTACTGAAACACATCTAATGGTCCTACGTTAACCACAAAATAGACCTAGATTCATGGATAACTACGTAGAAGTGCAGCTTTAAACTAATATTTTCTAATGCAAGACCCATTGTTTTCTTAAAATTTAAAGCAGACATAGGCTGAAATTTTTATATCTAATGCTCTACAAATGCTTATCGCTAATAGATACAAGAAAAGAAAAAAAGAATTCGAGAATTTATTCAGTGTTAGAAAGCAAAACAGACCACGAAATTCACGGCAAAAATAAACGCTTGCACCCATTACTCTACAAATCTCCTTTAGTAATTAGCGTGGTTAAATTTTGATTTCTTCGTTCTGCCGCTTAACTTTCGTTTTTATTTTTTATTTATTTACTTATTTATTTTTTTAACATGAGAACTCAACGTTTTCTCGCGAGAAAATTCTGCAAAGAAGTAATATTTTGCGTCAAACGTTCCACCTACATTTGCGCCATTTTCCGAAACAGCAATTGTTCTCCTGAGAATTTCCTGTCTCCGTTGATCAACAACGAAAGTTTCTATGTTAATTGCGGAGTGAATCCTTACGGATAATTTGTTTAATGGGGTATTCAAATGTTTGGTGAAATGGGCCAGAAAGGAAGAATGAAGAAAAAAAACCCCATTCGAAGTAAAAGATAAGAATCCTAAATGAAGGTTATGTCTTATTTCTGATGGGCGTTTTAAAAGTTTGCGAATTTCATCTTGATGGAGTTTGTTTTCTGTAATATTGTTTGTTTTGAGGCTGGCCTTTCGGGAATAAACTTGTTCAGTTTATTTTAGAAGGGAGAAAAAAAATGTGAATTTCGTTTAAAAGTGCTTGAATTTGTTTTTCAACTTCGTTGTATTATTTTAGTAGTAAGGATAACTTATTTTTTCAAAATGTGGGTTTTCTAGTTATGCCATATTGCTGTATATTTCTGTACAACTGAAAGTAATGAGTATGAAGAGCAATTAAAGCTAGAATCGAACCAGAGACCTAGAATGAGACATTAGACAGCTGTGCAAAAAAAACCCTCTGTTTAGATTTTTAATGCCGATGTGTATGTTTTTTCAAGATGGCACGCCCGTATCTGCAACGTTATTTCCCCCTAGAGATGCAGATCCCTTAGAGATCCCCCTAGAGATTGACGAACGACGAGTATATAATCGTGTGACACCGAATTGGCAAATTATTCCGTGTCACAGGATTACGTACAGGACACATGTTATCGTGGGATTTTGCGTCTCACACACAAAGGAGATAAATAGAAGAGGATTATAATGCAAGCGAGCGCCATCTACTATCGTTTTAGAGAATTAAAGATGCACACACGTTCGTTTGTCCGTAGCTGGAATCGCATTAACCCCTTGCTTGTGACACCCGAACTCCGTTCGGGCAACTCTAATATGCCAATTTTTGAATCCCCGACCTGAGTTAAATAACAAAATAAATTTTTTGAAAAAGTAATTGAGAACTTTTTCCAGCATTTTCGGCACGTTTTTCTCAAAATATGTATTCCACAGGTAAGGGATTAAAGACCACTAGTGTGACAAATCAAGCCTTTGTTTACACTGAATGCAAAAGTGTGACTTTTACGATGGGGCTCTCGTGTATCCACAAGAAGTATTCTGATTGGAATGTCTGTAAACAGAACATCGCTTTGCATTTACTGTCGGAAGATTGTTTGTTGAAAATATTCAGAAAAGCCATATCTAAAGTTTTATTGAATAAAAAATGACTGAATATGCCTTAAATTATTTCTATTTGAAGAGACGACATGAGGATTCCAGAAAAGTGATACATCAACATAAATGACACCAAGATTCAAATCTATAAATTGTTTTTGGAAAATTCCAAATTCAATAGATGTGCTGTTCCCCCACGTTAAGCGCGTCTAGCTACGAAGGACGAATTCAAAAAGTAGGGGGTATGGGTAGAAAGATTAAGCAGAGCTAATTGCGCTGAGCTACGATTTTGAGTAAAGGAAAGTAATTTTTAAGTATTAAGCCATTATTATTCATTTTCTTTTCTCGAAACTAAAAATGTTCGTTCGTGGCTATCGTTTTCCTCTGATTAAGGAACAGACCACAACTTGTAAACATTCCCTCTGCTCTGTACCCTCACATTTATACTGCCACTGGACTCGTTCAGTTAGAGCATTGAAATGACTCTTATGAAGTCATCGTAGAATTGGCAAATGTTTGCGACATGAATTTGTTTACAAAACTTCATTAATTGAAAGCGCGGATTAAAATTTCTTGTGCTTGATGAGCATGAGTGCCGCACATCATGAAATAGTAATAGTCATATTGTCCGTGACGTACGAACATGGGCCAAAAAAAAAAAACGTGAAGTTTCGGAGATCTGTTTTGAATCGATGCAAAGAATGTGTGATCCGTTTTATGAGGCTAAGACATTTAACTCGTAAAAAAAATATATATATATATTAGAACGATTTCATATTTCACAAGCATATTACAAAAACCTGAAATATTCATAGGACTAACTGAAAAGCATAATGTCCGAAGTTCGGATGAAGCAAATCACGTGATAACTAACTTACAACAGGGATTTTCAAACTAATAGTAACCAAATTTGAAATAAAATCTGTATAAAGAATCATCTTAATTCTATACACTTCCTGAAAAACTACTGACGAAATAATGAAACACACACACTATTCAGCATGATATACGCGTGGAACAAGCGATTTCTTCCGTTATGAAAACTGGTAGAATGATGTCACGAAAGAAACTTATTTCCAATATTTTTAAATTCTTTGAAAGAAAGCTGTCATCAACTTCAATGAAATTTATAAAGGTTATTGATATGTACTGTTCCATGGTTCCTATTGAAAATGGTGCATTGCCAGTTCAGCTTCTTTTATCAGACATTTACTCGTAGCGGAAGAAATGAATCTCGGGATTCCGTTTAAAATAAGTGTTAATGAATTTTAAGATAAAAAATTCATCAGAAATCCCGATTTTTGCAGCAAGATGTACTGTTTGTTGCAGACGAAAATTGAAGCTTGATTGTATGAAAATGTCATAAAAGATTTACTGATACTTATTTTCTAATTAATGATAGTTACTATCTAACCGGTATTTTCTGTTAACATAATTTGTGAACATTTCTTAGCATATAATTTGTGGACAGATTTGTGTCAACATGCTTTCGTTGCAATTTTTAATAGGGTTGCTAGCTAGCGGGGGGAGGGGAGAGTGGGGAAGTGTGGAAATAAAAGTCGCCAAGGTTTAGAAATTTTTGTGATTTATCGCCAAGTTGGACTCCCCCCCAAAAAAGTCCTTAAAATTGAAACCAGTTTGGCGAGAAACTGACAACCCCTAAAGTTAATTACAAAGGAGAAGTATTGTTAGAATATACCTGATGAAGATTGTAAAAGAGTTTTAGTAAGCAATTTTAATATAGAATTCAATTCCAAAGAAGTGTTTTATGGAACACGAAAGACAGATACGTTACACTTGTGGATTATGATACACATTCCAAGCAGTATTTTTAAAGGTGAAGTTTAGTTAGAAAATGCCAGATGAAGATTGTTAAACAGTTTTGATAAGCGATTATATTATAGAATTCAATTCCAAAGAGGTGTTTTATAGAACAAGGAAAGAAAATACGAGCACACTCATGAATAATCAAAAATTTTCCAACTTGATGGAATAACGAAGAAAAGTAGAGACGATGCATGGATTATGATACACCTTTAATGCGTAGCACTTTAGTGCATATTTGAAATGTGAAAGTGTTTCAGATTTTTGTTTTCTCCTTTATTCTTTGTATTGTAATTCAATGAACACTATAATGCTGCTTTCTTTTATAATGCACTTTTTTACCTATTTACAAGACTTTTTTGTTTGTTTCTCAAAAAGCATTTTATAAAATGTGGAAACATTTTGTACGTTTTTTAATCTGAATTATCTCTTAAGAATGGTTTTTGAAAACTTTAGCTGTCTCTAGAGTAATTAAATACCAAGTTTATAATATATTATACATGGAATAAATGAAATATTTAATTTTAAATATTTTTTAACATATTTTGGTGTTTCATTGAGAACTTCATGGCTGTTAATCATAGAGAAAATAGTCAAGCTCGTGATAAAACAAACTTATAGACTAGCAAACTACTAGAAAACTAGCAAACTACTAGAAAATTAAACAGTTTAAATATAAATTTATAAATAATTTTTAACTTTATTGGAAGCTCTGTCATTTTAATTTATACGATATTATGATTTAAGTTCGCATAATTGTCCGTAATTTAACCTACCAGTAAACAATTATTGAAACTTGTGTTAACATTTACTGTAACAATGTTCTTATAGAATTGTTTAGTGAACCATTTAATTCTAGATCTTCTGTGAGATGAGTAATAGCATGACTCGATTTAAAGTCATACACAGAGAAGTTACACCTCTTTCATAGGAATAAAAATTGACTATTAGAGGTGATTGAATGAAATGCTTTACCAATGATATTCTGTTTACAATAAAAATAAATTTTGGTTACTTTAAATTACTTATCATGCTTAGTACATGTACGTAATAAATGTATGAGTTTAAAGGGTTTCCATATCCGATGCTTTTAAGATAGTTTTTTCTTCTTTAATTCCAAATATAAGGGAAAGTTCGAAAATTAACCCCAATGTTGACAAGCTCTTCATACATTGTTCATACTGATCTCTGTCCTTGGTTATTTTATTGGTATGCTGTAGATCTTAATTCTTCCATTTGTTTTCCTTTTGATGCAAATAGATCATTTCCGACTCTATTAGAAGTTTGCACCAAAGAGGAACAACGAGCTTTGATCCGGTTTTTTTTTTTTTTGAGGTTGGAAGGTGCATCAATGACCGCAATCCATAAACGATTTTCGATTCAGTACGGGAGCAGTGTCGTGCTGCAACGGAGCCCCTACGAATGGATTTAAAAATTCAGCGGTTGTAAAGCTCCTTCCTCATGCGTAACACTTAGGAACCGTTTTTGATTTTTGGCAACGGATTCGAAGGCTCTCAGTTCCGGAAAGACACTGTTCCCGTATTGTTTCAGTCTTGAGAAAGATGGATTACGACACCAGATACTCTTTTCGACCAGACCAGATCTCTGCTCGTTGTTGCACTTTGTTGCAAACTTCTAATGGACAACGAAAAGAAGACAAATGGAGGAATTGGGATCAAATTTCACAGCAGGACTACAAAAGCAAAACATTATAAAGAATCGAGGACAGAGGTCATCATGAACAGTGTAAGAAGTGTTATGTCAATATTTCGGATGATTTTTTTACCTACCCACGCTCTGAACAGTTATTTAAAAATTTCTACTTTTTAAAAGAACGCCTTTGATAGTAACTATCTTCAATGATCCATCGTACAGGCTGTCCAGTAGATAACACCCTGATTTCAAAGTTAAAATCTCAAAAACAGAGATCAATAGAAGGATGCAGTAATCTGTATGTTTGTTATGTAACTTGTGAAAATTCAATAGCGACATTTGTTAGCGGTTTTGTAAATAATAGTTAAAATGTCCTATATAACTAGTAGCTGAAAAAACCGCTGTAACCGCTGATTTTCCTAATGGATTGGCCTCCATTTACTCCCGATCATTTTCCTTGTGACTACTTTCTGAGGAGCATATTGAAACAAACTATCTACCAGAACCATCCCAACATGCTAGAGGAGCCTGGATCCTCGGTTTGCGTGACATTTGAATCCATTTCCGTTGAGACTTTACCGGGTGGGATGATTAATTTCATTATTCGTTTGCGAGACCTCTGTCTGTCGCATGGGTGGACATTTTGAATAGATTCTGCTGTGACTGCTTGAAGAGAATGAATTTATACTTATACATAATAATCTTCTACCGGTTTTGACCTGTTGTGCCAACAGTTTGCAGTGGAGTACGCAAGATAGGATTTGGAGGTTGTAATCACCCCGAAGACTTCTTTTTAAACATAAGATCCATAAATTTTATATTTTCAGCATAAAGATTACGACTTTTAACATTACGTTCATAATCCTTTCTCCCCTTAAAAGTAAGTATGTCTAGGCAATATATGTTAGCCCCACCTGAACTGGGAGATGGAAGGTGCCTGATTCAAAGTCCGGTCGTGTCCGCCGACCAAACCGTTCGGAGTTTTACACGGTTTCCTCCTAACTGTAGATAAATACGGGTTAAGACCCCTCAGTAAGATCCCCACGGAGGGCACCCCCACCTATCGGCCTAGATTCCATGTGTAGATAATTGGCGTAATCCCACAACAACAGCAATGTATGTCAGTAGCTATTGTAGCTACTATCGAGAAACTTCTGTATAAAATTTTAACACGCCAATTACTGCATTCTTATACTGATCATAGTTTTTGACATTTTTTATTTTGTAAACAAGGTGGTATTTTCTGGACACGTTCTATTTGAAGCGTGCTTAGTTTTTATTACGTTACACTCATTACATTACTTCTATTTCAGATTCGGATAGTGCTTAACCGAAAATTATCAATCGGAAAAAATAAATAAATATTTTCCTTATTTACTGAAAGAGATTTAATTAAAATTCAAAATTAAGCATGCAGGCAATCTAAAATTAGTTTTAAACGCTTATCACTCAACGCGGGCTCGGCTAATTCTGCTTCAAAAACGGCTCTGTCTAATTAGCGAAGATAAATCGAGAACTCGGTGTTCAGCTCATTCAGACGTGCAAAAGCGTCCAGAGGAAAAAGAACGAAATGTTATCAGAGGCCGATATTGACTGGCGGACGCAGTTTCGCAGAGATTTCCAACGACTCTTCTGAGAATTCTTTCTCAGTTAAAAGAGGGGCAGATGGCTGAGAATCCTCTGCTTCTGTTGATTGTTGGGACGGGAACTCGCGCATAATGCCGTCAAAGCCATCTTCCACACGTACTGAGATTGTTTGCGAAGATGTGTGTCTGTTTGGGTTGGAGGTTAGGGGGAAATATATTTCCAAGTTAGCGAGGAAAGAATTGCACGCGAAGGAAATTATCTGGATGGAGCAGTGGCGTTACTAGGAAATGCTATCTTAGTTGTAGTGTGTGGGGGGTTAAACTGATACACTTAAAGAATATTATTTAAGTAATGCTGAGATAAACATGCGAAAGGAATAAACCCTGTAAACGTCTCAGTTTTGGAACATGTGAGAAACGAACTTGTATTATCTGTAGTACACCGAGGATAAAAGATACCGTATCATATATATATTAGAAGAGAGTTAGCACGATACTCTTGATGTGAAGTTTATACTTAATGTATAGGCATAAAACTTTCTGTCTAGGGAATGTAAGTAACGGAGATATTGGACAAAAGGAGGAAACCATGGCTATTTTCCTTTAACCCTTTAACGCGCAGTGTTCCCGCTCTGGGAACACCAAACTCTGACGTTTTGACTGCTGCCAGTCACGAAGAATAGATTTGATTTCTATAAAAATAGTTGCGGGTGACATAGCTCCACGAGAATCCTTTACTTTTTAGCACGTCATTTCCCGTAAAAAAATGTCACGATTATTTTTAACAGCACTGACATCTGCTGAAAAATGGAAGAATGCGAGAACAGCTGGATAGATTGCCCAATGCTGAAAAAAGGGCAGCCGTTGCCATCGCTCGACTTAACTACCAGCAAGATGGCGGACGATCGAAACGTTCATCGCGTGCCAAAGATCTAGAGACCCTTTTTTGACGACAACTGGCTGTGCGGCACAGCCAGTTGCGTCAAAAAAGGGTCTCTAGATCTGTGGCACGCGATGAACGTTTCGATCGTCTAGCATCTTGCTGGTAGTTAAGTCGAGCGATGGGAACGGCTGCCCTTTTTTCTAGCATTGGGAAAGGGTTGCGCCTCAAAGGGTTAACAGAAAATTATCAATCGGAAAAAAATAAATATTTTCCTTATTTACTGAAAGTGATTTAATTAAAATTCAAAATTAAGCACGTAGGTAATCTGGAATTAGTTTTAAACGCTTATCACTCAACGGGCTCGGCTAATTCTGCTTCAAAAACGGCTCTGTCTAATTAGCAAAGATAAATCGAGAACTCGGTGTGCAGCTCATTCAGACGTGCAAAAGCGTCCAGAGGAAAGAGAACGAAATGTTATCAGAGGCCGATATTGACTGGCGGACGCAGTTTCGCAGAGATTTCCAACGACTCTTCTGAGAATTCTTTCTCAGTTAAAAGAGGGGCAGATGGCTGAGAATCCTCTGCTGCTGTTGATTGTTGGGACGGGAACTCGCGCATAATGGCGTCAAAGCCATCTTCCACACGTACTGAGATTGTTTGCGAAGATGTGTCTGTTTGGGTTGGAGGTTAGGGGGAAATATCTTTCCGAGTTAGCGAGGAAAGAATTGCACGCGAAGGAAATTATCTGGATGGAGCAGTGGCGTTACTAGGAAATGCTATCTTAGTTGTAGTGTGTGGGTGGTTAAACTGATACACTTAAAGAATATTATTTAAGTAATGCTGAGATAAATATGCGAAAGGAATAAACCCTGTAAACGTCTCAGTTTTGGAACATGTGAGAAACGAACTTATTATTATCTGTAATACAGCGGAGGTAAAAGATACCATATCATATACATATATATTTTTTGGAAAAGAGTTAGTACCATACTCTTAATGTGAAATTTTTACTTAATGTATAGGGATCAGGGGCGTAGCCAGAAATTTTTCATGGGGGGGGGTGTTGTTACGACTACAACAACTCATAGTGAACTGTAGTCAACTGTAGTGAAGAATATACATTTTGTATGGCAAAAAATTTCTCATGGGGGGTTATGACCCCCCTATCCCCCCCCTTGGCTATGTCCCTGATAGGGATAAAACTTTATGTCTAGGGAATATAAGTAAAGGAGATAGAGGACAAAAGGAGGAAACCTTGGCTATTTTCCTTGAAGACAAACAGCACCAGGTGGATTGCTATCCTCAGAAATTACATATTTGTGTGACAAGGTCTCCTTTACCTCCGGGGCGCAGATTGATTTACATAACGAGGACTGGAAGGTCTAGTCGTTTTTGCGTATGTAAATATTTACCTAGCTAATAACACGTCCTTTGGTGCGAACGTGAGGTTTGTGATGCAGCTACTCGAAAAGACAAAATTTTCAAAATTCATAACTTATGAGGGTTAAGGCGCACAGGCTCTTTTCACAGATTCCTCCCAAAGAAAAGAAAGACAACCGTAAAATTCTTGCTGTAAAATATAACTCACACGTATATCTAAAAATCATTCTGAAATTCACCTTCTTCGTTAGCTGCGTATTCATCTTCCTCTTTTTCACACATATTTCTTGAATGAAAAAAAATCATTTATCAAAGATCTTGTTACTTTAAAATAAAACAAATATGAATGCATAGGTTTACTGACAAATGCTTCGTCATTTGAAACGTGTTAGAGATTTCTTAGCATTTAATATAGAAAAAACGACATTATTTTTTATCACACCTAATACTTTATGATAACTAAAACTAGAGAGGTTATTGAAATTAGCTACTACTGAATCCACTACCGTAATTTTGACGTTTTTTTTATTTTTCAATTTTAACATTTGGGTTCAGTCTTATCCTAATTTAAGATCTTAATTTAGATACTTCATGTAAATGTGGCGAAATGTCTTCTACTTGAATCCACAAGTAAAAATAAGACCACAAAAAACAAAGCATGTGGTTATGTATAGGTTTAAATTTTTTTTCCAATATTGTGTTAATATTGCAGATATTTATTATAACTATATTTGACTATACTTAACTATATTTGAAGGGCGTAGATGCAAAACTCACGGGTTTAATATGGGCCACAGTAGGGGTACTCAAGGATTCACTTAGGAGTACTGATAGGGAACAGAAGAGGAATCTCTGCCGGTATGTCTTTGTAAAGAAGTTGACTTTTCGCTAACCTGTAGTATATAAGAATGTAAAGAAAAGTGGAAAGTGTTTATTAATTGATTCTTTCAACAGAATTTATCTTTTTTCACTAAGCTACCTGAAAAAAAAATGTATATGGTGTTAGCAAATGCATCGAACTTATTTAAATGGTTTCAGAAGTATCTGATTGAACGAAAATGAAAAAAATCGTTTCTATATAATGAAATGTAATTTTTTTATTATTTAAGAGAAGGCTTTAGGTTACGAAAAAATATGTTGCACTATTGTTGGCTATGCTAAAAGCCAAACAATAACATTAGGAAAAAAAAAACCCACTATAAAACAATGCAACAGAGAGAAATACAGAGTTTTAATAATTTGTACACATTGAATAATAGATCGAAGGTTATTTAAAAAATTGCTTTAATTGGGATTAGATCGGCACGTGATTTGTTTTTCACACACTCCCCACTCAAGATAAATAAATAACTATATTAATGTATATCTTTTAATCTTTATTACAATTCAATAGGGGGATTTTTTTCTTTAATCCGGCACAGTATGTTTTCTACACAAACATACCTGGCATTTCACCAATATATCCGCATATTCACGTGGACAACTTTCAAATCAACAACTTTGAGTGATTAAACGAAGTCTGCTAGATCTTTTAAAAACACCCTTTTCGAACTGAATTACAACTAATAATGAAAATGCTATCTCCATGTGGAAGCTATTCACGTCTTTATACGGAGTTCTACGCATAATAAACTCTCCATTTGCTACTGACATTTTCGCAGCGGGTAGTGGAAGTCGGCATTGAAAGAAGGTCGGAAAAGATTTCTATTATATGCCTGTGTTCTCTCACCGGGAATTAACGAAATAAACAGAAAGAAAAGCAACAACAAAAATAGGAGTGTGACAGGAAAATAATAGAGGTTTTTTTCTTAATGATTCATAAATTGTTTGTACCGCTTAAGAATTGCTGTTTTTTTTTAATTATTATGCAGTTGAAATTTTATTCGTTAGTTCAAGTCGAAGAATTGGTAAATACTTTACTTTGCATACACCTCGTTTACTTTGTATACAAGGCGTACCATAACGATTGGTACAAAATTTAAGGTGAGGTAGGGCGCATAATAAGAAATCAGAATCACATATCAATGTGTGGTCGGAAATGTTGTCTTCATGTAGCTGTTAATAATAGCTTACACGAGCTTTAGCTGCTAATACGAGCTTTTAGCTGAGCTAGATACGAGCTTTTAGCTGTTAATAATAGCTTTATTTCAGCACTTGTTCTAGAACAAGTGCTGAAATAAGAGTGAACTTGCCGACCACTGTTCGTCAAAAACTAATGTATCTATCACAGGGTACATTCGCTAACGACAAACGAGTTGCTCGAGTTTTCATAAGAAAACTGGATTGCGTGTGTTTAGGTGCATTCAGTGGCTATCAGTTTCTATTGCCTTTATGAAAAACTTCAGTTTATTTAGTTTAGTCGCCTACGAGACGTATTTGTTTACAATTCGCGTTTGGTGTTATTTTTGCTGAGGAGAGTTTTTAGTACATAGTCAATATAAAATATACAGGATTTTTAAAAGAAAGAGTGGCCATCATTGAAGAGCACAGATCGAAATTCAACTTAACTTCATTTTTTCAAAAGTATTTAACAAGATAAGTTCAAATTACGCTAATAACGGTTTAAATAAACTTCAATCTCAACACTAAAATGTGCATTTTGGAATTTACTAAAATGCAAAATACAAGAAAATGATTACCTTTCAAAAATGATGCACCTTCATTGCAGTTTCTAATATATGCATGAATTTCCTCCTCGAAAAAATAATATTTGCAGCTTCAGCAAACGTAAAATACTTTTCATAACATTATACTTTTCCATGACAAAGGACACATTTCAAAACTAAAACAACGTGCAGCAAGTGTATCTTCTCAACAACTGGATGAAGCTGCTCCGTACTCAGTTTACTTAGTTTGAAACTAACCACACTCAGTTTTGTATACGATCGCTCTGTTGGGAAATATAAAACTATGAAACTTTCGAACTCTTTCCCTGACCCAGTTTCTCCTGCACGCGTCGATGTCCGCACATGTAGACGTATGGATCTGCATGTGATAATTACCCAAACGAGGGCCCCTTACTTAACACGTGCTATGGGGCCCCTGGCAACCGTGGGGGCAAGAACGCATGCATGCTGTACTTTCAAGTCACTCTCTTCCATGCGCTGCTGCTAAGCGGTCGACATCCCGACCAGCCAAAATTCAATCTTTGTAAACATGATATTCCTCTTAAAATGTATATTGTATAACCTAGACGGAAAATAAATATATTGTACTCATTCAAGAGCACGAAACTAAAATATATACAATTAATAATGTCGTGTATTCCAGTTTTCGTTCCAGCTAATTTAGCGGGATGACGGAGGAGTTAAACGGACTTACGCCTTTGAAGGAGGTAAGTGATACCTCTTTTACCTCCTCGCTTATTTAATAGATTATGAGACTGAATAGTCTCAGTGCCTTGAAAGAATATTAAAATTTCTGAGGACATTGTGAAACAAAAAAATTAATATGGCTTCATTTAAAGAAAGCCAAGTGGTTGAGAAATTAAACCAACATAATTATTCAAACTGGAAATTCAAATTGGAGATGCTGTTGATAAAAGAAGATCTTAATGATCTCTTAACAGATGATCCGCCAACACCAATAACCGATACATGGCGAAAGAAAGATAACAAGGCTAGAGCCTTAATCAATTTATTCATTGAAGATTCCCAAATAGTACATGTGAAAAATCTCACAACCGCAAAGGCTACATGGGAAGCTCTGAGGACCATACACGAAAGGTGTAACCTCTCTAGCAAGCTGTATCTATTGAGAAAATTATATAGCACAAAACTTGACGAGAGAGGAAATATGCTAGAGCATACGACTAAAATACTCGAACTGGTTGAGAGGTTAAAGGCCATAGGGGAAAAGATCAGTGACTCTCACATATCGGCGTTGTTTTTATGTTCCCTGCCGGAGAGCTATGACACGCTGATAACGGCACTAGAAGCGAGACCTGAAGAGGAATTAAATCCGGAGTTTATTATACTCCAGTTCAACTTAACCTGACAGTGCGTGGAAAGGTACGAGTGCCTTATTGCGCCGTTTGTCAAGTATTCGTGCGCCCTTTCTGGTCTTCCTCCCTTGTACTCTTTGACTAATTGCCCTATTTGGCGATCTATCGCCCGTCCTTCGTACTAATGCTGCTCTAGTACGTACGCGTGTGGGAGTATTTACTCTCTAGGGGTGATAAGAAAGGAACGGCATTCCTTCAACCACCTCTTCTTGACCTTCCCCGTGAAAGCTACGAGGAGGCCAGAATTGTTCTGAGAAATGTCTCCCCTTTTTCAAAGGAAAAATTGTGACTGGGACGCGTGTTCTTATGGGTTAATATGCATATTCTTTTTTAAATATAAAATAGTTTAAACAATTGCTATTTTTTTCGGCGTTTTCTATTGCAGTGCAAGTCCAGTCAAAAAAGAAAGTGAGAAAGAAAAACAAAGAACGTAAGAAAATCCTCTAATTTAAATGACTGGATTGTGAAACTGAATGCTTTTTCCTTTCTTTCCCCGGAATGTGGCAATATTGAAACAGGCATCTTCTGCATCGATGGCATCGATGTGCCAGTAAAATATGCTTCTCAAGACAAATAAGGCGTTCAAAGCACTGCATTGTGCTGAGAAAAGAAAAATTAAGAGGAATTGAGAATGGTCGACCCTGCCCCTATCTCACTAAGATGAAAAGGCAGTGTTCTGGTAACTAAATTACGTGCATCATAAATTAGACTTTAAAACACATATGGGCAACCTCCGGCCCGCGGGCGGAAGGGGCGGGCTTATGATCCGGCCAGCGGAACATATCAGAACGCTTATAAACCATTGAAAATCTCATATAAATCACAATTATACGGCCCGCGACTTCGCTAACACCCTAAAATCTGGCCCGAAACTTACCAAAGATTGCCCGTACCTGGTTAAAATTTTAAAAGAAGTTTATCTAATCTTCTAGGGCATTATTTTTCACATTATCAAAATACTATTAAACGCGTGCTCAGGATTTTCATAGGTGCTGGTCATTCTTTTTAAATTTTGAAACCCAGTCGAACTTGCTCGCTCTCATCGTTATAAAAACACAACGGTAATTTTTTTAATTCTTTGCCAGTGTTGTTTCTCAAAACAGATCTTCACATACCAACTGACTGCATTCAAAGACAGCAGGATGAGAAATAACGCTGGGCACTGAAGAAAATCTTCATCGTATCTTTGCAAACGATGGGAGTGAACAGGTTAATCCTGATATCCCCTTCTCATCGTTTTACATATACAACTCAGGGGCCGATCCAGAAACTTTTTGTAGGATTCCATTTTTGTGAATTTTCATGCCAATTTTTAATAAGTCAGTTTTTTTATTAAAATAATTGATAAAACAGATTAAAATACAGGGTAAAATGCGAATGAAGGGCCGTTTCAATTGATTGTGTTGTGAAAGGGCCGCAAAACGGACCCAGTTTTCGTCTGCACCGACCCCTACACTGCTTGAACTTTTTTGTTCCTTTCAAAGATGGTCATAGGGCTCTTACATTTTTCAACGCCCCGAGTTTAAAGTTACCCCCGAAGTTAAAACTAACCCCGAGTAGATGTCACTGTCGGCAACGGGGGAGGGGAGTCACGGAACGATGACTATTTTAAAAGAAGAATTATCTTCTGTAAAATGACTACGAAGGATGGGTGGGAAGGGGTAAAGAAAAGGGCCTGATTAACGTACGGGACAACTGGGCCACGGCCCATGGCCGTTTTTTTTTTAATGTTTTAATTAAAAAATTTACAAATATTTCATAAAATATTATTTCATGAAAATTCAGTTTAGTTTTTTGTCTTATAAACATAGTAAAACAACAATGAATGTGTTTTAGTCCTCATTTATATGTTTATGTAATATAATGTAAGGCATCAAAATTTAAAAAAAAAATTGTAATAATTAAAAGGAAGGGATAGGACCCGAATGCAGAGCTTTATTATAACAAGGACAAATCGGGACTTTGCTCACGGCCCCCGGTTTGAAAGGGACCCAAATTTCAAATGTTGTTATGAAATATTCTTTTTTATGTCAACATTTTATGAAAAAGAAAAATTTCATGGATGGGGGCCCCCAAATTCATTAATGCCCGGGCCCCTGTTGGTGATAATCGGGCCCTGCCCTGAGGCGAAGCCCGCAGTGTTTAACTCCCAAGCAAGCTTGGTTCTCATTTTATCGACCCACTCAAGGGATGAAAGGCTGAGTCAACTTGGCCCAGCCCGGGATTTGAATCCCGGGCATGTGGCACGGATCCGCAGTGCAAAAACCGTTACAACACTGGGCTTCCCCCATTCTCCTTAGGAGCAACCCTAGGCGTGCGTATATGGTGTGGAGGATGGGGGTAAGAGTTTATTGTTGTTTCTGATATTTTTATTGTATGGCCCTCAAAAGGGCCTTTTTTATTAAAAAAAAAAAAAAGAATTAAAAACTTTCTACACCGCTAAGGTTATCGTCTGAAGAATCGGAAGTGTCGGTGCCGCCAACTGTAAAAACTACAGGTTCGACAATATTTTCCGTAAGGGCATCCAGTTCCCATATTTGGGTTTCTATTTTTTTTACATGATTGACACTATTCCTCCAAGCATCGTTGCTGACTCTATTGATACCTTCAAGTATCAATTTTGTCACTTCGTCCCTTTTAAGTGTTCGGTTTTCAGCAGCAACATAACCTTTTATCTGACTCCAAATCAACTCAATAGGATTGAGTTCACAGTGATAAGGAGGTAAGCGAAGGACAGTATGGCCTTGGTCAGCTGCTACTTTGTCTATGCGATATGTTCCGTAATTCTTACGGACATCATTAACTAATTGCAGAAGTTCTGCCTTCAACATATCGCAACTCCACGAAATGTTTTTGGTTGTCAACCAAGCTTCAATGTCGGCTTTCCGTGTAGATGTTGATGGAATACTTTCAACCAACACGGTGTGGTATGAAGCGTTATCCATCACAATCACGCTATTCGGCTTAATGTTAGGGAGTAATTTGTTGATGAACCAGTTTTCATAATACTCTCCATTCATCTCACCGTGGTAATCGCCTTTCTTTTTGGAAGCTAAGAAAACATCACAAGCACCAGCTATAAAACCATCTTCATTTCCAGCATGAACAAGGATATTTCGGGACCCTTTTCCGGATGGAGCTTTTAAACCCGGTGAGAGCCCGGCCAAAAACGCCTGCTTCGCTGACTTAACAGTAGAATCGACCCACACATTTGTTTTTGTATGGCCAAAATTCACCCAAGTTTCGTCGGTGTATACGATGGATCGATTTTCTGTGCGAAAACGTTTGATTTCTCGCAAATAGCGATGACGCCAACACTGAATGTCATCGCGTTCTATGAGCACAGACTCCCGTTTTCGTTTCGCATAAACGAAACCCAAATCCATCATTATATGCGGTTGGAACGTAATATAATCATCCGATACAGGGGCAGTAGCCGTTATTACGGACGTACGAAAGCGGAGATAAGGAAGAAAAGAAGTCAAGAACGGAGAATGTAATGGATTTTCCCGTTCTGGCGTGGGGGAGGGTTGCTACGATCTTCGCTCCTTAAAAATTCCGCCAAAACTTGCTTTGACGCTATTGGATAGCAAAGCATTGACAAAATAAACACATTTTCATTTAAATAAAGGCGAAATATTAAATTATTTAGCACGCTTCATTATATAAACATGTTTTTTCCACTTACCGACGAATTTAACATAAATAATAGTACATATACGGACGAACTATATTGTAAGGTCGGAAGGACACAAGGCATAGCCTTCCCCGTACTGTCAGGTTAAGCTGAACTGGAGTATAGAAGCAAGCTAATAGATGAATACAACAGACGTATTGAGAATAGCCGACCGTCTGAAAATTTTACTAAAGCATTTCAAACAAACAAAAAACACAACAACAATTATAGACGAGAAACTAAATATTGTTCACACTGTAAAGTGAAAAATCACACAAAATTAGAATGCTGGCACCTTAAGAAATTACAGAACAATAACACAAGATACAAAAATCAAAATTTCACATCCAAACAAGCTAATTCATCACTATGCTTTGAATCAAACGATAGACACAGATTTGAGGAAGAGTCGAACCGAAATTATACAGATAGAGCTAGTGACACCGCATCTAAATTTAAAAATTTAGCACTATTAGCTGGAAGTCCAGGTAAAAAGTGGATAATAGACTCTGGCAGTTCATCACACATTTCAAATAATAAAAATTTATTCACTAGAATAAATGACACCAATATAAGCGATGTTGTAATTGCTAACGGAAAATCGTTGACCTCCTACGGGTCAGGAGACATAGAATTCAAGGCAAAAACATCGGGAGGAGAGATTAATAAAATTACACTGCGTAATGTTCGATTTGTACCCGAAATCGAAGCAAATTTACTGTCTGTAAAAAGGGCAACTGAGAACGGTTGTACGGTGGTATTTGACAAAAACAAGTGTGAAATTATACATGGGGATAAAACTTATATTGAAGGTTATGTAAATAATAATTTGTATGAGTGTAATATAAACAATGCCGCATACCACACCGCAAACTTAGTTAACGTATGTGAAAATAAAAATTGTATATATAAATGGCATAAAAGATTGGGTCATAGAAATGTCAATCATATAAAAGAATTAGTGAATAAAGATTTGGCTATAGGGATTGAAATAGATGAATGTAAACATGATAATGTATGTGAAACCTGTATTATGTCGAAACTTTCTGATAGTCCATATCCAAAAATTGCGAGTTTCAGAGCCACAAAGGCGATAGAATTGGTACACACTGACCTCTGTGGACCAATGCAAACCCCAACAATTGGTGGGAAATACTATTTTTTGACCTTCATAGATGACTTTAGCCGGTTTACTGTAATATATCTATTAAAAAATAAACATGAAGTTTCCTCTAAATTTAAGGAGTATGTGGCAATGATCGCAAATAAGTTTGGAAGAAAAGTGCAGGCAATCCGTTCCGATAACGGAGGGGAGTACATAGGGAAAGAATTTGATGAATATATGAAGAGAGAGGGAATAGATCACCAACTGACAGTTCCGTACTCTGCACCTCAGAACGGGGTTGCGGAACGCAAAAATCGCACCTTGATGGAGATGTGTCGGTGTCTCCTTAAGGAGGGTGATTTACCTAACTCCTTTTGGGGGGAAGCCATTAACACTGCGACGTATTTGCAAAATAGGCTCCCTACACAATCCTGTGATTCCACTCCCTATGAGAAATGGACTGGTCGTAAACCAGATCTATCAAATATTAAAACGTTCGGTTGTCGCGCATTTGCATATATTCAAAAATTACATAGAGGAAAACTTGACAACACCGCTACAGAAGGGATATTCGTAGGTTATGATAATAGGAGTAAGGGATATAGAATTTGTACCAACGGTAGAAATGTAATTATAAGTAGAACAGTCAAATTCCTAGAAGACAGAAATCAGGAAATAATTAAAAATGATGAATCACATAACGGGGAAGGAAAATCAAACAGCGGTAATCCTCAACCTATACAGCAATTGATTGGTGTTGAATTAGATAGCGCCGGCGACAATGTACAAAATCCAAATAATATTCCTGCTAACTCAAATGGTACACAAAATTATCCTCGCAGATCAGAGAGGAGTAATAAAGGCGTTCCTCCTGATAGATTTGCATATGTAATAAATAATACCAGGATAGTAGAACCTAAAAGTTGGGATGAAATTCAAAAAATGGAAAACCCCGTGGAGAAGGAAAAATGGGTAAACGCAACACTAGACGAAATAAATTCACTTCATGATAATAACACATGGGATTTAGTTGTAGCCCCCCCCCTGGAACAAAAGTTATTGGATGCAAATGGGCTTTTAAATTAAAATATAATAGTCAAGGCTCAGTAGAAAAATACAAAGCAAGGCTTGTTGCCAAAGGTTTCTCCCAAAAATACGGAGTAGACTATGACGAGACCTTTGCACCTGTTGCGTCTCATACAACGATAAGGAGTTTTTTGGCAATGGCTGTATATAAAAATTTAAGTCTTAGACATATCGATATAAAAACTGCATTTTTACACGGAGAATTAGAGGAAGAAGTGTATATGCATCAGCCCGAAGGGCATGTAATCCCCGGAGAGGAACACAAAGTTTGTAAACTTAAAAAGGCAATATATGGGCTGAAACAAGCTGCTAGAGCTTGGAACTTAAAAATCCACCAATCTCTAACCAAATTCGGCTTTCAACAGAGCTCGGTTGACAAATGCATGTATAAACAAACAGTAAATAACAAAACGACATATGTTATTGTTTATGTAGATGATCTACTAATCGCAGGAGAAGATCAAAACATTGACAAACTCATAAATAAATTAAAGAGCGAATACCCTGTAACTGATTTAGGCGAAGCCAAATACTACTTAGGCATAAACATAAATCGACCAAATAAAAACACAATGACACTTGATCAAACTAACAAAATTCAAGAACTAATAACTAAATTCAGTTTAGAAAACTCAAAACCAACAGAAACACCCATGGAGCCAGGCTACATTAAAACACTAGATGACGAAAATCTCTTGCCAAACAACACTAAATACAGACAGGCTGTAGGTGCACTACTATATATTTCCACCATATCTAGACCAGATATAAGTGCCGCTGTGAACATCTTAAGCCGAAGAAATCAAAATCCCAGAGCGAAAGATTGGGAAGCCGTCAAAAGAACCATCAGATACCTCAAGACAACAATTGACCTTAAGCTGACTTTTACAAATTTTGAGGAACCTGTCCTAAAAGTTTACGCAGATGCAGATTGGGCCAACGATCCAGCAGATCGAAAATCCATCTCTGGAAATCTATTTATGCTAGGAAATAATCCTATTTACTGGGTTTCCAAGAAACAGCTGTGCGTGACATTGTCATCAGCTGAGGCGGAATACGTCTCTGCTGCCAGTGCTGCACAAGAAATTGCGTGGCTAATAAATCTACTTAAGGAACTGGACATGCCGCAAGACTATCCAGTGACCGTGTTTGAAGACAACCAATCGTGCATTAAATTGGCCAAATCAGACAGACATCACCACAAAACAAAACATATAGACCTGAGATACCATCTTCTCAAGCATTTGGTAGAAGACAAGGTGATAACTTTTCAATACGTCCCCACTGACTCAATGACTGCAGACATTCTGACAAAAGCTCTTCCACGAAGGAGCTTTATAGGACATAGAACTGTCATTTGGAACGATTATTGAACGTTTCAAGTTTTAGGCAGGAGTGTTGGGAAATATAAAACTATGAAACTTTCGAACTCTTTCCCTGACCCAGTTTCTCCTGCACGCGTCGATGTCCGCACATGTAGACGTATGGATCTGCATGTGATAATTACCCAAACGAGGGCCCCTTACTTAACACGTGCTATGGGGCCCCTGGCAACCGTGGGGGCAAGAACGCATGCATGCTGTACTTTCAAGTCACTCTCTTCCATGCGCTGCTGCTAAGCGGTCGACATCCCGACCAGCCAAAATTCAATCTTTGTAAACATGATATTCCTCTTAAAATGTATATTGTATAACCTACACGGAAAATAAATATATTGTACTCATTCAAGAGCACGAAACTAAAATATATACAATTAATAATGTCGTGTATTCCAGTTTTCGTTCCAGCTAATTTAGCGGGATGACGGAGGAGTTAAACGGACTTACGCCTTTGAAGGAGGTAAGTGATACCTCTTTTACCTCCTCGCTTATTTAATACGCTCTAGTTTATAAACTAAAGGAACTCAGTTTCCTTCATAAACACTTTAGATAGGAACATGTTGTACAATAGTAACTCATTTGGCGTTTATGATTGCGACCACAGAAAACACGTGACGAAAACTCCTAATTTAAAAAATTCATTTCATTTCATGAGTGGATGCTTTTGTGACAAACCCGCGGCTTATGAAACTCGATTACGTAATTAGACAAACACTTCAATACTTTTCCCAAAATGATTATTAATAAGTAAATGAAAACGGCGGTTTTGACACCGCATTGCTATGCGATTCCGATTTCTTATTATGTGCCCTATCACCCCTTACATTTTGTACCTATAGTTATGAGACACCCTGTATGCCACGCATCCACGTATAAATAGACCTACCTTTATTTTCTCAACCGTTAATCGTAGATGCCTACTTCCAATTACATTAATGGATGCAGATTAAAGATATTAAAACGTTTGAAGTGAAAAAAAAAATGTGAAAAAATACACAGCCTAAATTTGTATACAGCCTTCCAGGCCCTTACATTCATATTTAGGGAAATTTTACCCATGCAAAAACATTGCAAACATAAAATGTTCTGTATTGGTACAACCGATATTCATGGATAAATTCCAGTTCAAAGTTTTAACGCATAGGTAGGGTCGTACACAAATCGTGACGGGATACATCAACTTAACGGAAGTACGAGCTTTTACAGCTGGATCATGACAAAAATGTTAATATGGACAGTTTGCTTTCTTCCTACGTTAACGCTAATCCTATCCGCTATTCGGAGTACTTTGACCAATCAGGTTTCGGAATTTATTCGTGCGCATGCGTTGTACTGTCAAATGGTATTTAACGTTATCGTTAGCGTGAGTGAAACCGCTATGTATAAACTCCCTATTATTTAAGTCATAAACAGTAGATTATTTATCTGATCGCTACAATTAAAAAATGTACATTTTGTATAATATGTAAACACACGGTACGCAAACTCACACAATTTTAATAGAGTGATTTGAAATAATAACACAATAACTAGTGCTTTCTCGCAGATGACTCAAATAAAGCAATATAATAAAAAAATTGTAACTGATAAATATCCTGCTTTTCAGTTTTTCATGAAAAGTTTTCCAAGTGCCTTTTCTAGGACTAAAATTCATGTACGGGCACGTGACTGAAATTCCTATTGAACTTTTCTCAGAATTACAATTGTGATGCATCTGACTGCAGATAAAATACAGTTCTGCAAAGTTAAGCTGTATATTGCAAATGTACCTGTGCAGCAAAAACAATTACGACAAAATTTTAAATTTTCATATTAACGGTAAACTGTAGTTGTGGTTTCTCCGTTTAACTTCAAACGAATTCAATCCATTAAGCAATGAAAACAATAACAACAACAACTGTGCTCTACTTAAGTATTCTACAATTTCATATGTAACCTTAAAATAGAGTAAAACGGAACACTCAAGTAACATTATTTTAAACACTCGCAGCTGAGCCTGCCGCAAGAAATGTTGATCACCTCGGCTCTTTGGGTTAATGCCATTGCAACTTGCTGTGGTTGTTGAGACTTATTTCAGGGTCTGATCTGTACAACATAAAAGCTGCACTTAGCAGATGCATTAAATTAGTAATTATGGAGGTTCGTTCAGGTGTTTGACCTACTTAAATATTTGAAAGCTAAATTTGAATAAATTTGCCACTGCTTTAACTATGTTAGTGCCACAAATTATTTTCTGAATAAAAAAATGATTTATTTTTTTGGACATATTTTTATGCATACAAAAACATCTGACATTGGATTAACAAAAATATAATGCTTTTTTTCATTTTGGAAAATCAAATATTAAACTACTAGGATTGCCATAAAAGATCCTTTTGAACTCTTATGACAGATTTATTTTCAATCGAGCGATTATACTGATGGCATTTTTAAGCCCTGATGGCATTTTTAAGCCATAAATCGTTAAAGGAGTTTCATAAACGTCGCCAAGACGTAACCAGCTTCAAGAAATTAGTTTTAACAGAACACTAAAACCTATAGTCTTGCAGTGGCGTGGAAAAGGGGGCTGAGGGGACTTGAGCCCTCCCCACACCCTTGGTAGAAGGAAGAAATTAAGTACAGATCAGTACAATATTATGTCTTTTATTAGATTCCAGCATTCATGGAAACAGCTCCTCCCAAACTTATCGAATTGCTACGGTACTGTAGTCTTGTTCCATGCTTACTATAAAATATATCAGTGACGTCAAGTAGAGTAAGCCTATTGGTTAGTACCAGACGTACTGTTGAACAAGACTATTGGCTAGTTTTGCCTACCAAGAGGAAGTGTGACGTCACGTGGGACAAATCTATTAGAATATTATCCAAGTACTGCAACTTTTAAAAAACAGCTTTAACTCTTTAAAGATGATGATTCTGATGTGAAAGACAAACAATGTCCAGGACAATGGGAAAAGTTTGACCTTCCTTTTTGATCTTTTGAAATTCCAAAATTGCAAGCAAGCAGCTTTATACCAGAGAGAAAGGCATCTTTCTGATCTGGCGATTCAGATTCAAACCTTTCTCGTTATTCAGAAGTATTGTGTGTGTGGGAGGGGGGCTACTTTTGTACAGGGAGAGTCTGAAAAAGTAGCCAAAACTTTATGGGGCGATAGGGCACATCTGCACGGGTGGAGCACAAACGGCGAGCCGCTAGGTGGTGTTGGACATGGAAACTTGAAAGCCGAAAGGTTGCATTTTATAAAAAGTATGAAAGTGTCAGTCCTCGCATCCAAAGGCATTATCTCTCGTGGATCCCAGAGAGGATGACTGGTTATGACCACAAAATGGCGGATATGCACTTCGTGTACGGTACGGCAGAGGTGAATGCCACTGAGGCACAGAAACTTTACCGGGACCGATATCTAATGAGACGCATTCCAGTGGTCGTGGTTCGTATAACCAGCCATCCTCTCGGCTATCTACGAAAGAAAATACCTTTGGATGTGAGGACCGACCCGTTCACACCATTTATAACCGTAGAAATACGAATACAAGGAGACGGCATTAGCTATCTGATAGTGAAGCCGAAACTGTAACCGATCCGCCATACTATTTAGATCACATTGCAATATAGCTGTGCTATTCTATGGTGACAGTTCCAATTTTAAGAAGTAACGTCGCCAAAGTTGTTTCCAAGAATAATTACGCATTTGACATAACTATAAAACTTTTAATTGCAGAATGCTGAGATTTTGTATTTAGAGCTATTGTAACATATAATTGGGCATCTTTACTTTTTAATCCGCAAAATCATGCATCTTTCACTGTTATTTAAAAAGAAACCAACTGAATGTTCTGCCATACTTAGACCAACACAGTTACTTCATTTCTTCCAATGCTGGAGACAGCTAATGCCATCTCATTGTAATCATATCTCCTTGTGTTTATGACGCCAGAATTCGGCATTCAAGTTTCCATGCTCAACGCCACCTAGCGGCTGGCCGTTAGCCTTCCGCTCATACTTTTTTTTATGACGAAATTTGCGTGTGTAAATGCGTTCTATCACCCCATAAAGTTTTGGCCACATTTACAGATTTACCCTATATAAAAATTTCACTAGAAAATGTCAAAACGTCAGCTGGTTCATCTGGTATGTGTTTAGACACCTGAATGCATAATTTACGATGACACCTTATTTTTTCGAAATATAATCTGGTAATTTTGGTCCCTTCTACACTGATTTTTGTCTTGTAATGTTTTAGAAGCACTCTGTATATTGGATGTATTCACTTCAACAAGTTAGATATATCCGATGTCTTTTCATAAATGTGCTGAAGTCGCTTTTTACCTTAGAAATTATTAGTTTACAAAAATGGGTTATCAAAGTAATCTTGCAACATGAAGTTGGAATTAAAATTAATGAACTTTGTAAATAATTCAGATAAATAATAACAAAATATAATTGCGTTATTTACGAAAATCTTCCTTCATTTTGAACCTTAAACATCAGGTTTTTTTGGGTGTTCCTATTATAAAACATGAATGATACTAAATTGTTACACATTGTATCGCATGAAACTACTTTTTAAAAAATCCATTGCTATTTAAAAGGAAATAAACCCTTAAAAATAATTCGAAACTTTTTTTTGTTTTGCTGCATTTCAGATGGAAATGAAATTTCAAATTTTACTCCGGTAAAAAAATCCACAATGTTTTCTTTAAAAATAATAAAGCATTTAACAGTTAAAAAAAGCCATTTTTACTTTAGACTTCATTCTTACTTTTCAGAATAGCTACAGATAAAGGGGACAAGGAAGATAAAATAATATTCAATAAATCCTTTATTTCGCTGGAAAATTCGGCGACATTATAATTTGTTTCTAAAAAGCAGACGTCAGCCTAAGCTGGATGGAGATAAAAATGTGAATAAAAGATGAGTAAATGGAATAATGGAGATAAAACATAATCTGAAAACTGGGAAAAATATCTTGCAATACTTTTGGAATATTTTACAGAAAATAAAATGCGGATTAAATGTGTTTTATTCTCTATTAATGGTTTAAGTGTCTTTTAATACAGCTATTAATTGCTTTTGTTATTTCTTTATCTTGCTTTTTTTTAAATATCCCAACTTAATTTTTTGAAATAATTGGATTAAAACTCAGTTATTACATAGAATTGTGTGAAAGAAATTAAGAAAATGCTCCATCAACGGATTATTTTTTATAAGGAATAAAGATTATTTATGGAAAATATTGTTTAGGTGACGTCAGAAAAAAAGTACTGAAAAGCATATTGTTTGTAAATAACATTTGCAACTGCTTAATTGTGTTATTTTTATTTCTTTTCATGGATTGTTCATTGTGTAAAGAGCTTCAAAATCTCTTGAAAACAGAAATGAACAATAGGATATGCACTTAAGTTTTGTTCAATGATATCATTTAGTTTATAATTTTGACTAAGATTTTGTTTGTTTCACTGGATTAAGTGCCATAAAACAGGCATTGATGGCTACAAAATTTATGCGTGCTTTTTTACATGTTAAAATGCATAAAAAGGAAATTTCATGAAAAAATATAATCCATCAATTAGGTCGAATATTAAATAGTAAAAAAAAAATTGTAAAAAGACACCATAAAGGTTACTTGAACGGTCATACAGCTGTTTCGAACAAAAACTTTTTGTTCTTCATCTGTGGAAACATTCACCTGAAGGGGCTTTCTTTACCTTTTTATTCAAGCAGAAGTATTAAAATTTACCGCTTGAGTAACTTTAAACATGCTGCAGTAGAAATTTCCTTAGCTCTAAAATAAAGAATGTCTACCGGAAATGATTCGCTGGTTTATTATTTTAATACACTTATAGTGAAATTTCTAAGTTAAAAATAGTTTCTGCGTATTTTCGGAGGGAATATTTTAGTACCTACCTCTCAAAATAGTTTTAAAATAAGGTATTGAGAAATCTATATTATTCATCGCATCTTAAAATACACATTTGAAAAATTTCATTATTTCCATGCTAGCATGTATACAAATGTTTTATTTCCCTTTTTTTGTACAACTATGGAAAAACCACATTTAAAGAAACAAATATTTTAGTGACGCTATCTTAATCACAATTGTTCACAAGAATTACCTTATTTGTTTACTAATATAGTATGTGAAATGCATACCTGTTTTAACTATTTTTTCTTTTAATTCGGTTTCCTTTGATTGTAAATCTGTAATAAAGAATTTTTTTTCCTGTAAATATTGTATCAGATAAAATTAAGATATGTAGAATAAGCTACAAATTTGTTTTGAAGAGCTACGTTTTATTTGATTTCCCTAAATAATTAAATAAGTATTAACAACCTTAAAATATAAGTTCCCATGGCCGTTCAAGTAACCTTTATTTGTGTCATTTTATAAAGCTTTTTATTATTTTGTTTTAAACACTAGTTATTTTTAATGTTATTGTTAGGTCGAATATTGTATGTTCATTATTTCTAAAATATTAGTAAAATACTTGTGTTTCTGTTTAACACTATTTGCGTTATTATTATTATTATTATTATTATTATTATTATCATCATCATCATCATCATCATCATTATTATTATTATTGCAGAAATATGCTTCCGTTCAGGCTGATTTAGAAGTACTGAAGATATTCACCTGCTAAAGCTCAAATTAGGGTCAGGTCAAGGTTTATTAGTCCTTAGATGAGCCGAATTAGAGACAATGACGCAGCTTTCCGATGGATGGTAGATGTTGAAATATTAACAAATAAATTAAAGTAATAAAAGTAAATTAAATGAAATCGAAAATCTTTCCTTTATCTCCTGATATCTCTGCAGTTTCGTTCCGGGAACAATTTTTGAAACGCAATGAGAAGAGCTTTTTAGTTTCTTGTTGTAAAACATATTTGGTATACCGAAAAGTACAGTCTTTTTTTTACATTAAATTGAAACAATAAATTTTAAACAAGTCTTGAGGTTAAAAAAAAGCTGTGTACAGGTACAGGACTAATATTTGTTAAAATTTAAAGCAACAATGTTGTACATATTTCCTTTTTTTTTTTATAGAAAAATGATCCCCCTCCCGCTTTTTTCACGTCCACCTTCCTTGGAGGATTATATTCGAAATGCTCTGAAATATATTTTTAAGTATTCATTAGTGTCTTGCTTTACGCACGAATTTTATGGATATCTCTCTCTTTCTTTGAGATATCGCAGGGTATGTGAAAAGAACGTTTTAGTTCCCTATTCCCATTACTTAGGAATTTTGGAAAATTCTCTCCAATGTAGCATTTACACTAAAAACTCACATATGGGACAAATTTTGTATTATTAGCTTCAGTAGCTTTGGCTATTCAAAATATTGATTTACGAAAAAGCAACATTGCTTACCGGTATACAGTAGGCTCCCTCTGAACCGGCCTCCGTTTAGGCAGTAATTGACTTAAATACAACAGCTAGAGTAGTAAGTTTTAATAAAGTACAAAAAAATTGAAGATTTCGTTATTTTCTATTTTGTTCTTACAGTACACGCATTTATTTTCTCCATCGATGTGGTGCTATAAAAAATTTGTGAGTGTATGCAGTAAGTCCTCGAAATTCTAGTGTTCAGCAGATAAAAAATTACTCTTTTTATTTTATTTTAACCTTTCTACTTAGTGGTATGTGAAACCTATATAATAAATTAACATATTTGTAACGAAGTTAATTGCTTAAGGTATTTTAAATTATTAAATTGGGTTGTTGCGATCAGAAATCCAGGTTCGATGCACTTAGTTGCAATATAATAAAAACACATTTAATACTTAAAACTGTTTTACTTAAAAGAAACTATTGAAACATTATTACAACGGGTTGTGGTGGTGGTGGATCAGCGAATTAAGAAAGCGTCCTATATGGACAGTGAAATTAAAATGGAATGAATTAAAAATTACGCCAGCAGAGAATTACACATTGGCGAGAACAACAACTTGGCTGAGATAAATAACGCCAATTCCAGAGCAACCCCAAAACTTAATCCAATAAAATTAAAATGACGAAATAGCGAGCAAACAATTTTAAAGATGTCGCAGTTCAACAAAAAATAACAACGCCAACAGGATGGCACGAGGGGACGCTAAAAGAAGAATAATACTAAATTCCCAAATTAAGAATAATACATATACTGGAAAAGCGAATATACAGATTTATAAGCCGAAAAGACAGAAAAAAAAGAGAACAGAAAATATTTAGATTTCTTGATTTAGAATAGATTACATTAAAGAAAGTCTAATTAAATGATTATTAAATTAGACATGTGATCTCCATCTCAATATTTATTACAGTGAATCATGTAGTGTGCGATCAATAAAATGGTATTTTTTTTTCCACTTTCCTATTTAACCGACATTTCGCTTAACTGGGTTATGCCTCGGTCCAGTTTAGGCCGTTTTAAGAGGGAGTCTATTGTATCTAACAATAAAGTTAGTTATCTATCATAATATTTGTTGTAAAACCATCTCTATAAATATCTCTCAATAGTATAACCTCTGTTTATCATTAAACAGAAAATTCTAAATACATAAAACATGGCAGAATATATTTTGCGTTATATAATAAACAGATGTGAAAAAGTTTTTCCTCTACAAATTATTGCATTATTTTCGGAAACAAAATAGAATCTCAGATTTTCTTTCTTTACACAAAAAATACAACAGACAGCTACATCTCGAACTTTCCTTTCCTCCCAAGATTAACTGTATTATTATATTTTTTCCCTATTATTACACTTTCCACGCATGATTTATTTGCAATCCTCTTATAGCTATAACTGAGCTTAGTGACCTCACACATAGGAGATTTATGGAAGCTAAAGTTTAAAGGCTTCTGAAAAGATGGTGTAAATCTTAGAAGATAATTTTGTTTGTATTTTATTTATCTACTTATTTATTTTACTTATTTATATTTACTTTTTTTGTGAAGTTCTCTTCCCTCAACCGAGTTAAATAATTGATCTGATTTTTATCAGGTGTAATTTTTCATGAAGTTTGATTTTCGAGATTATTTAAACGAGATTTTTCTAACACGCTGCATTTTTTTTTTTTACGAGGCTTAAAAGTGTTTTAAGAGGCTTCATTAAGATAAAAAATTTTCATAATGTGTCAGTGAAAATACATGGCTTTGAAAGTTTTAATTCTTTTTTTATTCATATTAATTAACTTTTTAAAATGAATTAAATGTATCATATTTCGAAGCGTTTTGTTGAAATCATGCAGCACATTCTAAAGATTCAGAATTCTCTTCTTATTTTTATCCAAGCAGAAGTATTAAAATTTGCCGCTCGAGTAAATTTAAACATATGTTACCGAGGAAATTTCATTATCTCTAAAATAAAGAATGTCTACCGGAAATGAGTTGCTGTTTTATTATTTTAACTCCCTTTCAGCTAAATTTCTTCAGTTAAAAATAACTTCTGTGTATTTTCGGTGGGAATATTTTAATACTTTCTTCTCAAAATAATTTTAAAATAAGATATCGAGGAATCTATATTATTGATCGGATCCTAAAACATATTTGAAAATTTTCATAATTTCCATGCTAACATGTACACAAATGTTTTTCTTGAAGTATATTTTGATTGGTATAACCATGGAGCAACCGCAGTTATAACAGTATAATAGTTACTATAGTCGTTACTACAGTAACAACTATTTTAGAGGCATTTCCTTAATCATAATTACTCATAAGAATTACATTTATTTATTTACTAACACAGTGTGCGAGATGCACACCTCTTTTACTAGTTTTTAAATTCAGTTTTCTTTTTATGATTGTAAATCTGTAATAAAGAAATTTTATATCTGTGAATATTTTGCAGTTTAAATTGAAATTATGTCAAATAGATCACTAAATGTGTTTTGAAGAGCTACGTTTTACTTGATTTCACTAAATAATTGAATAACAATTAACAGCCTTAAAATATATTTAGCATTAAGAAACATTTAACATAAAACATAACTTACAAACTCTTAAACGTAAAGATTTTAGAATATTAATTCAAAAGATGCTAGCTTTACACACGCAAAGTTCATTAAATTATCATCCTTCATGACTACCAACGAATCAGCGCAATCTTAAGAGTTACACATGCATGCCTCTTAAGAACATTAACAGTAAAATCCACTTATAAATTTGTAATTATTGGTAAATATAAGAGTTTTAAGTTTACGAAAATGTGTTCAAATAATTTTAATCCTAACACATAATAAAATATTCGAATTCCTGTTAATATCCACTATGTAATGAAAGAGAATCTAAGAATTCTCTAGAGCTGAAATGGGAAAATGAATAGGATTTTCTGTTAATCCATTTTAATTAACATAATAAGCCACTATGCAACTAAAGAGTAGTCTACGAAGCATAACGAAAATGCCTTTTACAATCATATATTTGCTCAGTTTTAGTTTAAGATGACAATTTAACTTCTCTACGAGATTGATGCTTCACTATAAAATTTATTAAATACAGTTAAAAAAAACCTGTCTTTTCCTTTAAATTTCCAGAGAGTGGATAAGTAAGTTGTTTCGTACATACAACGTTTTTTTGTATCTTAAAATCACTTTTCGTGTTATCTTACGCATTGCATAACTCCATAACGGAATATAACATAATATAATTTATAGTGATTTAATTATTATAGAAAATGCTTATTATGATTTGCGTAAAATAAAGCATAGAAATGCATTTTTGCCCGAGGCTCCGTAATGGCTAGGGTCAGTACATGACAGTTCGCTTAGTAGAAAATCGATTAAAAGGGTATGACGTTTAATATAATAAATTTATGATATGTTTAACCGTAGTAAATAGTCAACGTGATCCCGGATAATGGAATATTCCGCTTATTAGAACAATTTTTAGATGGAAAATAAGCAATTTCATTAAGCGGATTCGACTGTTCCATGAATGTTTAAACAAAACTTTAGCTCTGTGCTCTATCATATTTTACACTGTATTTTGCACCATAAACATATTTTAATACTATTTTAAAAGCCCATTGAGTAATGAAAAACACAATATTTTGAAAAAGTGTCCAAAGGATCATTTTACCCTCAATCAATGGACAAAATAATCTTTGATTTGAAAATAATTTAAATTGTTCTTTTCGGCAAATAAAAGCTGTAAAAGTAGTTATGATTATACATAATATGTGAAATAAAATAAGTTTTACAATCATACAGTATGCATAATTTGCTTTAAGAATTATGAGAACGGTTGAAAGCCTGTCATGATGTCTAGGAATCGGTACTGGAGTGTATTCAGTCGATGGATCATTTTACCATGCAATATGGCTGCCCACTCTGGGTAATATTACTGAATGACACCTAGAAACATAACAAATTTAGCAAGTGCGATTTTTATCTAAAACCATGCTCTATTCAGTAAACCAAGTCATATTTCTATACATAAAAGACTGATATAATCTCTGATTAGCTTTCCTATATATCTAAATAAATAGGAAAGATAGTGCTTGCCTAAAACCCAATTTTTCGAAGAATTCTATTAGCCCGCCTTCCCTTAAATGCTTTAAATAAAGGTATAAAGGATTTTGTTGTGAATTTGTACTTTTTTCCTAATTTGTGGATTATCTTAAAAAATTCCTTTTCCGCTAATGTCCTATCACACAATTCCACGGATAATAACTGTTTACTGTATACAGTATCTTACATTCTTTCATTACATTTTACCTTTAGAAGTATTACTTAGTAACAAATATAACAATAAATCTTGTGATTACCACACAATTCTCTTTTGGTTCAGTTCAAGTGCCCTTCGGAGAGAATGAAAAGTATTAAATATAAGAAATCTATTTTTCTTTTCAACAATAACTAAACCAATCAAATTGGTGTCTTTTTTTTTCCCCATGTGAATCTAACTACACGTTGAAAGAAATACTAACTCTTAAACCAATTTATACAAAAAAAAATATGTTGAACAGTTTTATAATAATTTCATTAGATACACTAATTCTAAAAAAGTAAGTCTTTTGAACTAAATGGCATGGAAAAGTGCCGAAGCTTTTATTTTATATTTTATTTACTAACAACTTAATAACCGTTTAATGTTTAGATCGATAAACTTTTAAAAAGAAGAAAAAAATTTGTTTATCTACATTTTCTTAATTTAAATATTTCATACAAGAAATTAAATTTTCATTTACGATGTAAAAAATCTAAAGTTTGCATAAAAAATAAAATGTTTGTTAATCAATCAGTTTGGAATGAAAGTTTAAAAAAAATAAATTGAGCGAAGAATTCAGCTGTGCATCATTATAATAATCCGCATATATATATATATATATATATATATATATATATATATATATATATTCATATATACATATATTGTTGTATAGCTGTTTTTAACATAAAGTACTATATAATTAAAATAATTTAATTTGCTTAAAAAGAATTTAATAAACTGCAAACAAATTTTTTATAGTTTTTTTTAAATACACATGATAGAGAGAAAAAGCGATAGCACACACACACATATGTAATTGATTGTTAGTGTTAACTCAGTTTTCCGCATTATTTCTTTAATAGTATTTAGTGAAAAGACTTTTGTTTTTCTGAACAGTGTTTTTTTCTTTCTTTTAACATGTATAGTTTCTTTTGACAAATACTGTAAAGTTCAATAAAAATTACAGTAAATTCATTCACACCGAAAAACTTCTTTAATGTAGTTAATTAATTTTTTGTTTAATTTGACGTATCGCATATTTACTTCTCTTTTTCTAAGAATTAATAGATTTAATAAATTATAGCTTTGAGATTTTGCAGTTTGATTTTTTTTTTTTACAGCGCGTGCATCAGAATAATATTATGTTTCATAAATATAAGCACTTAAAACACACATGCATACACATAGAAATAACAGAATCCGAAAAAAAATGATAAGACCTTAATCTGAAAGTATTTGAGAGTTGCATATGTGCTGTACGTGTTTTTCAGTAGTTTTTTAATGTACAAATCAGTGGACAATTTTTATAAGATGAAATGAAGAGAAAACCCTCCTACCAGCTATTAAAACGTTAGTATGTTATGAAAAATCACTTTGATAAAAATATACGTTAAGCGTCCTCTTACGAATTTTCGACATTATCAATGCTTCTGGGCTTTGATTTAGTCTGAAATTAATGTTCAAAGTGTCAAACAATTTGACCTGAATAAATCGGTTTTTTAACGTGATATATCGGTTTTTAAATTTACCGTTAGGTAACATGAGGTTTGGCGGTTTCTAGCAAAATATTGGCGATATCACGTAGTTGGGAGTTGGGTTAAAATTTGGCTACGTATTTTGATGACAATTCGACGGGCTCTGTAATGTTTGCTTTATGCAGAGTAATAGTATTTATCACTCACTCGATTTACGGTAATATTCTGGTCCCCGAATGTGAGAGTGGAGTTGAATCCCACTTCTGACACCACTATTGCAAAAACTCTGCAAGTAGCTTTGCGCCGCTGAAGTGACGGGTTCTTGGGAGTGGGAATGCATGGAAGTTTAGAGTGTCCAGAAAGTTCCGGTAAACAATCGAGCTGTCAGGACGAAACGCAGTTTTTAGAATTTCGAGAAACTTCTCGAATAACTTTCGTAGTTCAGTCCATAAAAATCCACAATTCACTGTAATAGTAATGTCATTCGGATTTCTCTGTGAAACGATGATTATTACATCGCTTAATGATAGCCAAAATTTGCTTTTTAAGAAGTATCATTTTATTCAAATGAACATTAATCATATCACACAGATAAACAAAAAATTATTTCTCGGGAAATTTTTAACAAATTTATATACCTCTGCCTGTGGGAATAAAAAATATATTCATAAAAATGTAAAGTTATTTCTCGATTTGGAGATATCTTTGTTTGAATGTATCTCACCGCGTTATTTTATTGAGCAGGTTTGACTGTACTTTTATTTTAATTTAAATTTGCACAGTTTTTATTGATTCCTGGAAAATTGGGACTTCAAAGGTTCTTGAATTACGATTGAAAAAAAATATATAAACTATGAAAAATTTCGAATTCGGGAGAAAAAATACTGAGGGACGTTTAGAATTTGTGAAGCTTAGTAATTATTTCGAGGATTCGTAAACAGGTAAATTGAAAGGCGTAAGTCTAACAATAAAATAAAGCGTGACAGTATGTCGATTTGATTAATGCAAATATGATAATCAATGCAACGTAGCGCAGTAATGTACGGCGGTATGAATTTCCTCCGGCAAATCGCTATTTAAATATGTAAAATTATGATATTGACATATTCGATGATGAATTGTGCACAGACTATTGTGTCTGTAAAGTGTAGGTTTCGACGTTTCATTAACTTCAATGTCAAACACATAAATTCTTTTTTTTCTCATTTTTAATGATTGGTCGTATTTTTGCATGAAGTAAGTTTTGATTGAAATTTACTTTTTAGGAGTACTCATATTCATTACTCTTCAGTAAGGATATTAGAACCGTCTCATACCTGCCATGTTGTTTCCCAGCGAAGCAAAAATGGCAAACTATGGAAAAAAAAAGAAAAAACCCAGGTAATAAGTAGCTTTTCTGCTGTTTTTAATCCATTTTCATGTCTTTACAAGCTGCTACCCACGACTTCGTCCGCGTCGGCTTTAGAGTTAGGTCCCAAAAGAAATGAATCATGTGTGAATAACACATATGTTTGCGACAAAAGAAACTGCATTTAAATATTATTTGCTTTTTACTTATTTTATATGAAGTATAATACGTGGTAGTATACTTCATTTAAAATAAGAGAGTAAGCAGAGTTACTAAATTTAGATTTTTTTCAGGCATTTGGTGAGTACATTTACGACAGTATTTGCTAACTGTTTTTGTTGTTCTTGTGAAAGAAATATTTATGCTATAGCATGAATTTTAGCCTACGTTAATCAGGAATAGTGCAGCTTTTTCATAGCGAAAAAGTTTTAGAATCGGTTCTATAGTTAGAGAGATACCCAGAGAGCGTAATGTATTAGAATTATTTTGAGTGTTCCTGTAAAGGAACTATTTGCACTACATGTATGAATTTTAGCCTATAATACTCAAGAATAGTGTAGCTTACTAACAGTGAAAGAAGTTTTGGAATCGGTTCAGTACTCACAGAGATCGAGTGTAATGTAATTCTTATGAGTATCGCTGTAAAAGAACGATTTGTGATATATGCATAAAATGTAGCCTATAACACTCAGGGTCCCACCAGTGTATAAGAAGTTCTACTCTCAAAACTGGAAGGCTGGAAGTGCCAGGTTCAACCCCTGGTCGAGCCTGTCGACCTAGCCGCTCGCAGTTTTTCGCGGTTTTCTCCAAAACCTCGCGTAAATACGGGCTAGGATCCCTTAGAAAGTTCCCCACAGAGCAATAACCCATGTAGGCCTAGGACCCTAGTGCAGTCAATCGGTCTTAATCCACAATCAAACAAACAATAATACTCAGGAATAGTGTAACTAAGTTTTAGAATCGGTTCAGTAGCTATAAAATTTCCATAGAGCGCAATACATTAGAATTATTTTGAATGTTTTTGTAAAAGAATTATTTATGCTATATGCTTGAACGGTTGCCTGTATGTTAATACAGGGCATAAGCTATCTTCATTACGAATTTTTCCAAATCCGTTCAGCAATTTGTGTATGATTCAGTCAAAAACATCTAAACACACAAACGTACACATTTTTTAATGACTATGTCATTTTATCTCTCAATACCCTTATTGAAAAATGTATCCCAAAAATGCGACATAATAAAGCGACATAAAAAAGCGACATAAAAAAGCGACATAATTTTACATGTATTTAAATACTATTAGTTCACAACAGCTTTAATATAGAGATTAAAGCAATCTTTAGTCTCGATATTGTTACACTATTTCGTAAGCTGTAGAATATGCTCCACATGTATTTTTTACATATAGTCAAATAGTATTAGTTCACAACAGCTTTAATCTATTGTTATAATATTTCGTAAGCTGTAGAATATGCACCACATGTATTTTTCTATAAATAGGTTACACTCATAAAAATTTCAACATAGGGTTACCAGGCGAAATACGCGAAAGATGAGCGATAAAATGCCAAGTTCATTAATATAGTTTTAATATGGCAATAATAAAACTAAAAAATTAGGGGGGTTCAGGGGGATCTCCCCCTGACGAGGCTCGAACAGCCGAGTTTTTATATTATTGGTAGGATTTGGAAATTTATCAAGTTTAAGAAACACATTTGGACTTTTCTTTCTAATGCTTTTTAATTTGGCGTAAAATCAACATAATTTCCATACCATTTCATGTTTTTCAAATGCATGTTTATCTGAAAATATAGTTTCAGCTTTATTTCAAAAGCATAAATCATTTTGTGCGGGCGATAAAACGGTTTTTAATTAATAATTAGAAAAGTATTTAAAATTTCAACATTCTGAGCCTCAGATACAGTCATGGGCTTCTATGCTCAAATTTTCAAAGCTCTGCTTTCTGTAGATTTGTCTGGAGAACATTCATTTTTATTATTATTGATAGATAGATTTGGCATAAAACTGGCATAATTTCCGTGGAATTTGTTTTTCAGATGCACGCACGCGCTTCTTTATTGAAGCAATAGCATTCTTGTTAGCTCAAAACATGAATCATTTGATTGATATGGGCGAAACTCGCCAAGCATGGCAACGTAAAAACGGTTTTTAATTAATAATTAAAAAAGTAATTAAAAATCTAAAATTCTAAGTAGCCTATAACCTTCTCCAGGGTCCCATCTATATCTAAACCTAAATTCATCCTAATCGATTCAGCGGTTTAGGCGTGAAAGCGTCATAAACAAACAAACAAACTCACTTTCGCATTTATAATATTAGTTAGGATAAACACAAAGGTGATGCAGTTAATCACATATTTATAATTAATTTTCTTACGGTTAATTCACACATTTATAATTACCACTGATTTCCTTTTACCTATTCTAAATTTAATACTCTTTGCCATTTTTATATCTCCCATCTATCTGTAATGCTATTTAACTGTTTCTTCAATTACTTTGGTTTTAGCATTTGCAATACAGTTTGTTGGTTCCTTTAGTCTGAGAATTCATTTAGTTTTTTTCGCTCCCACGGGGTTTTAATAATTTTGCATATGTTACATTTTATCTCTATTGATCTCCCCTGTGGCGTGTCACATTTAAATTTTAACATATAAGGCCCAACGCTTCTTTTCATTTTTACATTCTGGCGATTTATTTGGCGACAGTCCCTTTTAGTGCTCTGCTCTATCGCCAGGTTGGCTTAAGGCTCTCGGACCTTTTTCACACACTTCACGCTTTGATCTCTGCCCTGTAAGGTCACGTTTCATGTCGCTATTTGGCCAGCCACCGGTCTAACAGTATGTAATTTTTAATTATTGATAATGTCAAAAAATAAAGTACAACTGTCTATCGTCATGGAGTTCCGGGTTATTGCTTGCTTCCACTATACCACAGAATAGAATAAATTAACGACTTTCTCGAATGTGAATGTTTCCCATCGGAATCTACATCATAACAAAAACAAAGAAAATTTCCTTTCTCAAATATACTTACAATTTTACTCCGAGGCATGAACTTATTTTAGGTGTATGATATTAATTTACACAAAAATATTGTAAAATTTTACTCGTGGCCTTAAAGTTTTTACAAAGTAAAATTAAGCTGTTTTTCATTTCCATTAAATTTTAACTGTTATAATCATTTGTTAAAAATTTTGTCTATCGTATTAGACTTCTAAAGTCAGCGATAAACATTTCACTACTATTTTGAAGCAAATTTTTTCTTACATTTTTAAACACTGAGAAGACTTTACCTGGCCATGAAGTTTTTACACGTGCAATATGTACACAGCTTTGATCGACATGCGAAAATTGAGCTCAATGAAGACTTAATTTTACAAGAAATATCCTTAAGGTATGGACCTGCATTTTAAAGCAACACTTGAAAAATTTCTGAAACAATTTTTTTTTCTTATTAAATGCGACAGAATTGCAAATGACCTCAAAATAAAAAGGCTATAAATTGCTAACGTCTCTAAAGATGTTCCATGTTCTAAAAAGCCAGTTTTAAATATTAAAAAAAAATTCGAAACATGTATTCATTTTTCATTTTTGAAAATATTACACTTCGAAGTTGTGTATAACAGACACAGTGATAACAGCAAATGGAGAAAATAAAAACAAAAAACAATAGTGAAGAAAAGTGAAGCTATATCCCTATATTAATCACAGAACGACTAAGAGGTAAAATATCACACATTGACACCCGTTATTTTTGTCAAGGCAAAGTACACTGGGATTATCTGCCAAAGGGAGCAATACCTTTGGCGGAGGTTTTTTAAGGGGATCTAAAGTGCATTCACGTAATGTCTGCAGAAAACCGTCCAAAACTACAGACTGCTAGATCTGCTTCGGCGTGTTAAAGCAGAACCTTGGACTTCCACACTAGCCATCTACCAGTGTTCAGTGTCTTTTATACTAGGCCACTGGTTGGCTCATTCTGTCATCAATTTTCCTTTCAATATGTATTTAATTCTGTTTACCAAAGCAATCTGACATCATTAATTATTTTTCAGTGACAAAGCTTGAAATCAATATTTAAAGAAGATCCTCTTTCCCTAGAATTACTATTATGAAACTTAAGCGCTTAGAACATAGCTGATATTATTTTTTCCTATTTTTAAATTATAACTATCGAACCCTTGTTTGACTTGCACCTGCCAATCGTTAAGCAAAGACGCTACGGCTAAGATTTTCCTTCTGCTCTTGCCCAGACAGCACAGCAAACTTGCATCAAACTTGCAGTAAGCTTGATTCATCAAGTCAATAAACTTGAATTAAGCTTGAAAATTTCAAGCATGTAAGCCTTATGCAAGCTTGAATCAAGTGTTCAAGTTTACACTTGCCCAACTTGCATTAAGCTTGACATAGCAAGCTTAATTTCAAGCTTCAAATTTTTTCCAAAAATAAAAATTTCCTAAATACACGGGGCGGTACTCGGCGAACTCGCCCCACATGTTTTATTTTTCCACGCATTTTCCCCTCTGCGATGAAATTTCAAGTTACTTTAATCTGTTCCCATCAAGCGTCCGTGATCGAACTCGAGACCTAAGGTTCGGGAAGCGAGCGTCCTAACCACTCAGCTATCCTGACTTGCGCTGATATGACTAAAGTTTGAAGTGACTGTTATGGTTATCACGCCGTTTTCTGTCGAGATTGATCAGTGGCCGATGCCGATTTGCTTCTTTTATTTTTTCATGGGGCCGCCCAGGAGGTGTAGTGGCTAGAGACCGATTCTATCACGCCGTGGGTCCGGGTTCGAATCCCCGCTTGGGGATGGATGTTAACTTGTCTGTCCCTTGATTGGGGGTACTCCCATAATAAAATGGACAGTGACTCGGGCCTTTGTAGTGGCTTATGCTTCATGAGCAAGTGACAACCCATTGAAATTTTTTTTTTCATGGGATGATTCAAAATTAAAATAATGTTATGTGTGATTTATAGACTCTACTAATAGGGAAATACGCATAATATAAACTTAAAAGCAGCACACGTTTTAAAACTTTCAATATCGCGACAGTCCTGTTGGGCAATATTGGCCAAAATCGAGACAAACGACTGATTTTAAAATCAATTTCGTAGTGTAATTGTATTTTATTTTGAAGAATTTCAATATTTGGAAATACAGAATCTTTTTTTTACATTCTATGTTCAAGTACATTTATGACTGATGATAAATTATTAGTTATGTGGAAGCAGTAATCAAGTTGTATTCAAGCTTGACACTTCAAATGACTTCTCTAAGCTTGCTGCAAGCTTAAAATGAATTGAACTGTCAAGCTTGTGTTAATACGTCAAATTCAAAGAAATGTCAAGCTTGATTTAAGCTTATGTGCTGCTTGGGTGCTTGGCCTGTCGCTAGTGATGGTGGGCCGTTAAACGTCATTAAAAGACCAATGGAGGTAAGTAACAGAGGGAAATAAAAATGAGTCTTCTCCATTACCACTTCGAAGGATTGGCTGAGGAAACTTCGCAAATATGCTTTCAGGAAGAGGGGGGGGTAATCTTTTCTTCATACATGCGCCACGATCTGACCATCATTAGTGAATGAAAAACATTTTACAAAATTACCGTTTTCCTAGGCGCTCAGAGGGTTAAGCAATTTTAATGTAAACATTTACAGAAAAACTATGTATGAACGAGAAATTACTAGTCAATTAGATGCATTTTAACTTCCTTAATTTGTAGGAAACATACACATACTTGCTAAAAATATAATTTTAAGTAAAAGAAAGAAGGATCCACGAATTTTTAAGCATAAAATAGCTATTTGATGAGGTTAACTGAAATTAAATTAGAAAATCATTGTAACTACAAGTAAAAGAAAGAATGTTTATAGTGGTAAAAGTAGGGTTCTACTTTTATGGTAAACAAAAGTTTTCGATTGCTGCCTGTATGCTAGAAAATAACGATTAAGACTTGATTTATATCCAGAGTTTCGATTTTCTGTTACCATAGAAGAGTGATGAAGATCGATTACTGCTACAAACAGTGATCTCGAAGGAAAAAAAAATGTATTTGCTGTTTAACACTTTTCTACGCTAAAAGAGTGTTACATATAAAGCACAGTAGTAAAAGTGTAGCTTAATTAAGAGTTAAAAGAACGGAATTTTGTTTGATGTATATTTACACATTTGTATTTAATACATAGTATATAAATATATAATATTTAAAACAGCTACATTTAATTGTGCTTCTGTTTCACTTAAAGTTATCTGTGTAAATATTCAACAAAGGTGGTATATTACAGAAGATAACAAACTTTGTTTAGTCGTTTTAAACAAATTCAGTTCTATTATAACGTTACAATAATTGATAAAATTCAATTAACTTAAGTGAAATTATTGTTAAACTTGTAGAAACATACAAAACATATTCAGTTTTCTATAAAATTAGAGAATATGGAGCTAGGAATAAAATATTCTTCACGTTTATTCGAGTAGACTCATGTTCAAAATCCATGTATTTAACTATATATGTTCAAAAATAATTTTTTAGTAAAAACACCGCATGAATGAATTGAAAGTGCAAAACTCAATAATATTTTCTATGTAATTAAAATACACTAAACAATATGTTCTTTCTAAATTATTTTACACGAATATAATATATAAAAAATTATGTAATGTAATAGACATTTAGACAGAAAACAATAAAGGTTAATTGAATCGACTATAAAATAAATTATTATTTTTTTAACAAATGTGATTTTACATACATTTTATGATTACGTTCTCAATAATTGAAGTTTATATATGTATTAGCCTTGTGCTTATCAACAAAATACCTGCAAACCCATTTCTAATAATTTTATGTTTCATGAACCTTTTCTATGTGTAACGCATATTTTTAAAGCCCCAGATTCTGCCACACATTTTTTTTTTAAATTTAAGCGTATTATTTAACTCCTGAATTTTAGCAGAATTTATCACTAATATTGGTTAATTTGTGAAACGTATTGTAACTACACAAATGGAGCACAGTATTTGGAAAGTAGAACAACATAGCAAAAAAAAAAAAAAAGTGTATTTCCAGTCTGATGTTTAAACACTCTCAATCTCTTGAAGCTAATGTAATCATAATACAGTTTTATTTCATCAAAATCAATTGAAACATTTTTTTCTTTCTTGTTTTCTGATCTTTCATTCTGAATTCACAAATATTAGATATTTTAATGTAATTAATTTACGCGCATGATCCTCATTTTAATTTGTTTTTTACGGACTTGACAAAACGTCAGAATAAGACTTTTAAGCAAGAAATATGTCTTATGTTTTTATCTCCGTGAACAAGTTGAAACCAGCACGGTATTGTAAAAGTGTAAATGTATAACGTATAATGTTTAAACCGTTTTTTATACATTATCAAGGCTAATACGTTAATTTATGTTCATGGAACGGATGGTAATTTTCATCAACATATAATGAATATGAAGAAATTTACAACTGAATAAAGTGACCAGACATCTTGCTTTTGGCTGGACAGTCCTTATTTTTACCTTTATGTCCTGCTGTCCCCACAGAACCCTAAAAGGCCCTGTTTTTCCATTACTGTCCCGCCAAAGTTCTGCTTTATGAAAAATAAATAAATGTGAAATTCACATGAAAATGATTGTGTTATTTACAAAGTTTTTTGTTACTTGTATTTAACACCGGTTTTCTTTTATTGATGAAAAGGATTGTTACATAATATGTATATCCTATAATCAATGGATGGTGATTCTCTAGTAATTGTTAGAATCAAAATATTTTGGAAATTCATCCAAAAATTAACAATAAAGTTATTTAAAACATAAGTTTATGTAATAGGCCTATTTTATTAGTATATTAGCTATATTTTTTCAACTCATTTTTCTCATAAAAGAAGAAAATCAAATTATGTGTAGAAAAAAAAATATCTTGGGGGGGGGTGAAGGGGGTCGGGATTAATTTTTACCCCTCTCGACTCTGCAGTTTAGAAGTGTCCTGATTTTCAGTTCAGAAAAAATGGTCACACTTTACAACTGAAAGCTGTTGCACCGAAGAAGAACTTTTTAGATAAATGTTAGAAAAATATCATTTATCAAAACATTTTCTTTTTTTCAAGAAAATCTGTTGTATAAGTTTTGTTATGCATTTTATACAAGCTTTTAAAGTAAACATTAAATCTAAAAGACATTGCAATTTCCAAGTTATATATTTTTGATGTAATAATTATTTTTTTTTTTCTATAAAAATAGTACGTTTTGTGTTCACATTCTGATATCTTAACCCTTTCAATGACTCCCATGTAACCATAGTTTTTTTTTTTTTTTTTTTTACGGGCAGGAACTTGCAGATTAGGCATTGTCCAATACAACTGCACGAAGGAGCGGCCATTTTATTATGGGGGCACCCAGTGAGCGGCCAGCGTTACCCCTTATGAAGGGACGGACACAATGACAGCCACGCCCAGTTGGCGATCGAACCACGGCAGCCTAGGCAGCCGGGAGTTGAACTCGAAACCGTAGTACGGTGCTTTTTCCACCATACAACTCGGTCGACATATAATCATAGTATTATTTAAAGCTATTTTGAGTTTCTGATAAAAACATGTTATATCAGGTTGTAACGAAAGTTTTCCGCCATATCTGCCTGAAAAACTAACTTCTAACTCCTTAGATAACTGTTTTTGAACTTTCGGTACCAAACCTGCACAGTTTCACATGATACAACAATAGTACTTAAATATGTACTCATAATTTGTTGATATTATGTAGCTGACTTTTTGCAACACAAGTGGAAGTAAATGATGGTTCTAATCCTCTAGAGTGATAGTTCCATTTGGGACACCTTATACTTAATGATAACTATATTTTTTACAGATTTCACAACACTGTGTTATAAAGTAAGCCTCTTTCTTTCAAATGCCAAAAATCGTTTGACAAAATATGAGCAAATACGCCAACGCGAACTGTGTGCTGACGATGTTTGCGGTGGCGGGAAACTTTTGCTACAACCTAATATTATAATGTTTATTGTGAAGTTCTGAGTGGTACAATAAATATCTCTATTAATATATATATATATATATATATATATATATATATATATATATATATATATATATATATATATATATATATATATATATATATATATATATTATATATATAGCATAATAAATCAAAAGCCCGCTAAAATCCCAAATTTCTAGAACTACGCAGTTTTAATTCAGTTGAACAAAGGAATTAATTCGCTTTCAAAAACTGTAATTCCTACACGGTCCCTTGCAATTCCTTTGTAATTTTGTTGACGGTCCCCGCGTGCAGTCAATCTGGCGTCTTAAAAGGGTCATAACAAACCTTGAAAAACCGCTGCGCAGATTTCGGGATCTGCCAATAATTGCAAATTGCATGGTTAATTTTTGACATTGAATTTCATTTGAAAAGTGCGCCTCGTTGCAACAATGCTTTCAGGTGATGAAACTCCAAAACATTAAAAATACGCTGAACCAGCGAATAAACCATTTCCGAAGCACACGCCAGGATGTAGAATTAACCCATTTATGCCGAGTGTCCCTTTTTTGGGACGGCAGTATCGCTATCACTCGAAAACGTTATTTATTTTTCCTAGCCTTTATTCATGAGTATTGAATCTCAACTCCACAAAATATTTCAACATGACCCAGTGGGATGTTGATATTTCAATTTTTATACATAATGTTTTTAAAAGAAACCATCCCTTGTTCAAGAAGTTGACATCAGAAATTTATCAGTTATTGCTGGTATCAGCAAAAATCGAAGAATGTCGCAAAAATATTTGGGCACAAATGGGTTAGTACCCATCTGAAAGGACGTACAGAAGGGCGTACAGAAAGGCGTACAGAATAGCAACACCATCTATTGAAGGACTAATTTTAAAAATTTGTGAGGATAAATTCCCTGGTTCACTAAGCAAAATGCAGCAAAACGCACATTTCTGTTGCCTTCTGATTTTTCTTAAATTGAATTTTCATATCATTGGACATTTTTGGGACCCCGGTATGCAGCAGTGTACATAAGTTTGTATAAAATTTAACTACATTTCAACAGAGCATCAAAAGAAACTGAATTAATAATATTTTTAGAAGACTTAAATTTTGTAAATCTCTAGAGATTGAAAATGTAATTAAAAATTAAATGCTTGATAAAAGAAAAATCTTTTAAAATACCGTCGTAAAAAACATGTTTACATTTCTTCAGCTTGCTGTACCGAGATTATTTTTAATTACCTCTTAAGTAAAAAAAAAAAATCACACTTTTATTTTTGATTACTTATTATATGCCTTTATTTTCATTTTTTTCTATTTAATTGCCCAGAATAAGAATCTTTCATTAATTTTTTTCTTACAGTTTTGATTAACTTTTTGAAAAAGCTTTCGGCTTTTATTAAAATAATTTAAAAAATAGATATCCTACTGAAGAAGTACGCCATCAGCTTTTGGTATAATATAGGTGAACTCTTTTGACAGAATATTTTACATTGAAAGGGTATGCATACTTAGTATAGAGTTGCTTGTTAAGTTACAGAATTGTTCTGAAAAAAAATTGTACCTTCATCAATTGCCGATATCTGTCATGAAAGAGCCTCTCAAAACGTTAAGTATAAATTTTTATTAAAGACACATTGCATAAAAGCAACTTAGAACCCAAAGCATTGTGGGGTACAAACGTAGTTCAAATGTTAAAGATTTTAGTTGGCTTTAAAAAGTGCTTAATTGTAATTTAAATTTTTCATTGAGGTTTCAAAATTTATGATTTTGCTGGCTTTAAATTATGAAAATTGCATAATTTTAAAAATTAAATATTAGAGTATTAAAATAATAATAATAGTAGATATTAATATAGTTGATAAAGGTAATAATATATAGTAGATATTAAAGTATTAAAAATGAATAATATAGATAATATAGATAATAATTTAATAGTTGATATTAAATAATAGTAGGCATTAGTGTATTAACAATTATTTTTTGACATATATTAAAACAAGGTCTGAAGTCAATTTTCCTTTTGAATTCCTCTGATGACATAGACTCGAAGATAACTAAGAGCAGCAGAAAGGAGAGAGTTTTGTGACTAGCCTGTCAAAAAGAAGGTAAAGTACATGCTAGAAAAACCCGAAAGAAAGTCATATCTTCTGTTCTTATTAATGTCCGCACAAAAGAATAAGGTTTTACACTATCGCAGGTAGGGGAGAGTGGGGTAAAACCGGGATGTCGGGAGCAAACCGGGTACCCCCTTCTAGCCTCTGTAAGCGCGGCGATCGCGTGGACAACGTAGAAGCTACCTTCCACCTTGATGAAGAAGCAGCGGCCATTACCAGACCGCAATAGACTCTCTTCTTTTGTTCCTGTGAAGAAAGTTCTGTTTGAGTGGTTTTTGCTTAGCATTTTCGGAGAAAACTAGACGATTTATACTACTTTCCTGTTTCTGCAAGAGTAAAGGCATTTAGCTCTCCTTGTATAACATTTAATTACCTTCATTATCAATCTAAGTAATTGTCTGTAGCGTTCTGTATAGTCATATGACGGCAGCTTTGATGAAAGCTGTACGTGCGGGGCAAAACCGGGTACTATCCGAGGGGCAAAACCGGGTAGAAGCCGGTTTTGCCCCTTGATTTTTAAAACATAGTAAGTCTATGAAACGGGATGTCGATGAAACGGGCATCACTACAGTCCCGAACAAGCCGTCTAAAATGCTGGCCTTACGAGGAAAGAAACAAGTGGGTACCTTAACATCTGCTGAACGCGGAACTCTAGTAACTATTGAAACATGCATGAGTGCTGCAGGTAACTACATGCCTCTAATGTTTGTTTTCCCTAGGGCAAGAGAAAACCCACTCCTACTTGATGAGGCACCTCCAGGAAGCATCGCAGAGTATCATCTTAATGAGTGGATGCAAAACGATATCTTCCTGTTGTGGTTTAAAAGTTTTGTTCAGTTTTCCAGACCAAGTGCTGAAACACCAGTTCTTTTAATACTAGATGGCCACGCGATTCACACTAAGAGTATTGAACTGATTCATATGGCCCGTGCAAACCATGTAAGTTTTTTGTGCTTGCCCCCCCCCTCCATTGTTCGCACCATTTGCAGCCACTAGACGTAACCTTCATGGCACCTCTCAGCACCTACTATCAACAAGAAGTTCGCCAGTGGCTGGTTATGCCTCCAAGCAGGTCAGTGACAATTCATCAAGTTGGCAAACTCTTTTGTAGTGCCTTTTTGAAAGCAGCTGTGATGAAAACAGCAACAAATGGATTCAAGAAGACAGGCAAATAACCACTAAACAGAAATACATTTCCAGAACACCTCTTCGCGCCATCATTGACCACAGATAGCCCTACGCCTGAACCAAGACCTAAAGAAAACGCACTGGAAGTTCCATGGAATCCTCAAAGCCAGCATCAAGACTCTACAAACAAGAAAGTTTTCACAGTAAGAGTCCCTAAAGATCCTGCAGCAAGCGTTCCTGATGTGTCACCACCATCGAATCAAACACCTTCTGTACCATAACAAATCAATTTACCCTGCTGTTCTAAGTCCTAGGCTCCTAACCCTAAACTTGTTCTCGAAGCATCATTCAGTGTTTCACCCTCCGAATTGATGCCTCCCCATACACTGAGGGAAAGACGCAGGCGAAGGAGGACAAGAGAAAAGGAAACACTGTCATTTTGACGATCTCCCCATACAAGCTTCATCTTCAGACAGCATTAGAAGAAAAGAAAAAGGAAAATGAAGGAAAGAAGAACAAAGATGGACAGAAGAAAAAGAAAACCTGAAGGAAAGATAAACGAATCAAAGAAAAAGCAACATTTTAAAGATGATAAAAAAGAGCAGTCAGAAAATAAGCGTCCAAAAAAAGAAAAACCGAAGGAGCAAATGTGGGATGAGTCCAGTGAAGAGGGTGACAATACTGCCTGCATTTACGGCAATGAGCTTTACTCGGACTCCAAGGGAGGTGAGGATGGATCCAATGCATCCAATGTCGTCGTTGAGCCCATGAAAGCTGCTCTGGGGCCGAAGAGCAAGATGACTATTTTACTAGCGACTTGTATCAAGAGGCCTTATATTAAAGCAAAAACTTTTAGGCAAAGACAGTTAAATTTACCAACAACTCATCAATATGTGCCCTTTTATACTTATTCCTATATTTTATGACAATAGTTAACTTATGTCACTAAAAAAAAACTTGAATTTTGTGGAAACTTTAAAAATTTTTATTTTCCCATAACAATAACATGTCTACCCGGTTTTACCCCACTAGTGGGGCAAAACCGGGCAAAATGACTTTTTTTACAAAAAAATTAATAAAAATTAAAAAAAAATAACTTATGTTTTTAAAACTGTGGTTGCATTATTAGATAAGTAGTGCATACTTTTGCAAAATTTTGTTCCTTTACAGTAAAAACTGTGATTTCTGCAAGCCTTCAAGCCTTAGGGTCCCGGTTTTACCCCACTCTCCCTATTGCATTTATCACTTTTTTCTTGTTATGATTTTTTAAAGAAATTACACGATAACTTTTCAGGATGTCAAATAATGTGTCTCAAGGGATTAATGTTGTTCGAAATATTTTAACACTTATTGTCTAATTGCTTAGTTTTGAACACGGACTTGGATATTGTATACTATAGGGTACTACCTTCAGGAACGGCCTACCTATTTGGTTTAAAGCCTGTTTTAGTTCCTGAAGTGTCCTACTGTCCTGCTGAACCCTAGCTCTAGGCTCAGGTCCAGCAAGCAGCGGTTTCCCTCATTTTTATTTTATTTTTTTACAGCACAATTTTTGGATTACAATTGGTAAAATACATCAGTGTTATACAATATAAAAGCAGTTAGTTTACAATGGTTTACAATTGCTCACAATATTGTTCTTAGTAACATTTGACCATAGATACATATATTTAACACGTTCTTTTTTTTTTCTTTTTTACAATTTTGAAAGTTAAAAAAAGTAAATAAATATCTAAAAGTAAACAATAGGCTTGAGAATGATAAACTTTAAAAGTAATTTTGAAAAATTTAAACATAAATAAATACAACTAATATTCAAAAATGTGCTTTAGAAAGAAGGTTTTTTTTTTTTTTAATTTTGAAAGCATACATATACATATAATAATATACTGAAAAATAAATTTAGGCTTCGATATGAGAAGTGTATTTTTTTTAATCTAACGAAATAAGAGCAGCAACAAAAATTCTATGTCAGGAAATAATGCTAATAAATTCATAATTAAAAAAAATTGTTCTATTTAGAGTTTTTACGTGGTTTTTATCAACTGAAATTCTTGTATTTATTTAATCTGAATCGCTTTCTGGTGTATGAGGTCTTATATCAATCGGATGAATATACTTGGGTTGATTATTTTGTAGTTCTTCAATCCCTTTTATTATTTTGTTGCATAAGTTTTTATTTTTTAATACATATGCAGCCCACTGCTCATTACTTTGTGAAGGTGATTTTAAAACTCTGTATTGCTTTAATAATTTACAATTAGTGAAATAATGTAATGAATTTCCTTGCATATTGCATTTACAATGATCGGAGGAGGCTCTGTTTATTTTTAAAAAATATTCTGGGAATGGTCCATGATTGGTAAAAAAAAGGTAAAGGTTCCTGTGTTCTAAAAGAAAATCCTCTGATGGTTTTTTAAAGTATTGGTAAGTATACCTGCCTGTAACTTCTGTGTCCCATGATATTTTCCATTTTTCTAATTTGTCCTTTTTTAATATGTATTTTAGATAAGATAGTGGGCTTGGAAGTGAAACGCTTACTATTTCTTGGAGGCGACTACCATTTTTGTTTTTAGTGATAAAATTACTATTGTAGATAGCTGCTTGTTTTGCTAATCCGTCTGCTAGCTCGTTTCCCATAATCATAGAGTGTGCTTTTATCCATTTAAATCTTACTGTTTTAGGTAATTTTGTAAGAAGAACTAAAATTTTATGAGCTAATTTATTTGTAGTTATATTATTTTGTAGAATTTGAATACTCGAGTTGCTGTCAGATAAGATTAAGCATGAATTATTGGAAACCATTTTAACGTTGTTGTTGAAAACCATTTTAACGATCCATATATTGCATATAATTCTGCCGGAGTTGTTGCTGTTGAGCTGAAATTGATTACTTTTTATCAGAATATCATCTTGAAAAACACAGTATGCCGTTCCGCAACCTTCTTTCATTTTAGAGCCATCAGTATAGATTTTAAGGTCTATATTGATATTATCAAACAATTGAGCTGGGGGAAGCAAGGGATCCAACAATGATTTCATTATAGCAATGTCATAATCAGAGTAGTTAGAGTCATAAATCATAGTCATAAAGTCATAAAGTCTCTGATTTATGACTCTATAAATCATAGTCATAGAGTCATAAATCAGAGTAGTTAGAGTCATAATAGAGTTAGTGTCATAATCAGAGTTGATTACTTTTTATCAGAATATCATCTTGAAAAACACAGTATGCCGTTCCGCAACCTTCTTTCATTTTAGAGCCATCAGTATAAATTTTAAGGTCTATATTTATATTATCAAACAATTGAGCTGGGGGAAGCAAGGGATCCAACAATGATTTCATTATAGGAATGTCATAATCAGAGTAGTTATGTACTGTTGTATTTATTGTAACTTGGCCCAGCAAACACAGTCCTATCGGATAAGTTTTGGGCCGACACTGGCATGCCGGCGCAGAATGTGCCGGTGCGATATCGCTCACGCGGTACCGAAAACGACAAAATTGCGTCCGCCTGGGCGTCTGTCGGGCCGAAAGGACGGGGTGGTTCTGGTTTGGTGTCGGCAAAAACGATAACGGCGTCGGCCCAGCCTTGTGCCACTTTTGAACCAAAACCATTACGTTTTTGGTGTGGTATCGGCAACGACAAAATATCGAAAACCGGCCAGCACCTTATTTATTTCCAAAATACCCTAATTAGCTCCGTAGTTAGTTCTCTAGGGTATTAATCTTCAAATTAAAGTAATAATAATTATTATTATATAAATGACTTTACACCACTAGGACTAAATTTATTAAAAATATCTAATTAGCAAAATAGTTTGTTTTTAAGAAAATATTTGATGAATTTAAGAAGGAAAGCTCTTTTTAAAATTAACCGTATTATTTTTTTATGCATCAACCAATATTTTACTTTTTTTAAACGTGTTATTATATGTTTGTCAGACCATATACATTTTTTTAAACAAAATATTAGGCTCAACTAGACAATGTTCCTTTTTTTTCCAAAAATTTTTTAGAAGCCAAGAAAATTTATAATTTTCCAGAACCAAAGATTATAAATAAACATTCATGCAATGCTAAAAAAAGAGAGAAAAAAATAAAGTTATACAACATGCTTTTTTTAAAAATGTTTTAATTTATTTTTTGTTAAGTTATGTCATAATACAAAATAAAGTTGCCTTTTGATTTTATATATTATTTTAAAGAAGAATGTAAACAACATACGTTAAAAGAAATTAAAATATTGGCTGATTCTACAAATAAACGGTTAATATCATAAAAACCTTTTCTTTTCAAAATAATTAAACATTTTCATATACAAACTATATTTTCATATACAAATTATTTTGTTTATACTTAATAACTAAGTATTTTTGGCAAAACTAAGTATTTTTTGGATTTTAACTAAGTATTTTTGGCAAAATTAGCCCCAGTGATGTAAGGTAATTTATATAATAATAATGATTATTTTTAATAGGTTGATTAGTGCTAAACTATATATGAAACTAATAAGTATTAATAAACCATGTTTATTATTAGAAGATACTTACTTTAAGTAAATATTTTATATTACTGAACTTTTACAGTTTGATTATCCTTTAGTAGAAGAAAGGAACTTTCTATTACAGAATATACTTATTTTTTTCTGTTGTTTTGAGTAATATGAAATTAAGTACTTAAGTAGACACATTTTTCAATGCAGTATGTAAATTATTTATTAAAAATACCGTTCTGCTTGTTTATTAATAGTTTCCAAGTTTGCTTATTTGAATTATAAATTTCATTTTCGCATTATTTAGAAATAATTAGCAGTTTTGAACTACATCTTATTTTAGTAGTCCCTGAGATAACATAAAAAAAATCTAGCTAAGAAAAAATACAAATTCTTAATATATACTTAAAAATCAACTTACCCCTTTTTAACTGTCGTGAGAACTTGGCAAAATGAAAACCAAAAAGCACTAACCACATTTAGACAACTTTAAAATTTTTGTCTAGTTGAGGTTAATACCAGTTAGTCTTTAGAAAAAAATCACAGTTTATCCAGAGAAAACTACAACAAAGTCCGATCTAACTGACGTAAGAACTTAGCCTATTTAAAACTAAAAAGCACTAACCACATTCAGACTATTTAAAAATTTTTGTCTAGCTGCAGTCAGTGCCATTTAGTCTAGGAAAAAAAAAATCGCAATTTATCCAGAGAAAAATGCAGGAAACTCCACCTTCATTGCTCTGAGAAAACTCAAAATCCACGTTACTGAAAAGTTTACGTTGCGAGATGATTTCTGTTACAGCCTTGGAATGGAATGGACATGGACAGGCAAACGAAAAAAAAAAAAAAAAAAAAAACCCAACTTCCGCTCTTCGATGACTGAATGAGCCTGTGAATAGGGGACCCAAAGAATAGGAAAGGTCCATTTCGTCTTCCTGCGTAATACTGTGGTTCCTACAAGGGGTGGAAAGCTCCTAGGAATGCACTGTGCTATGGTACGCGGACACGGGGTAATTGGAAAAGAAAGTCCGAGAGATTTTAGCTTTTAAATTATTCACTTTAAATTAGATCGCGTGGAAAAAAACAAAACAAATTAGTGTTATTCTACTGCAAAATAGTTTATACTTCAATATCTGCAATGAATTAATCAATTAATTTTTAGAAAGATAAAGTACTATAATCAGCAAAAAATGGTTACTTTTATTCATTTTTAAGGAGATAAGAGCATTAAATTTTATTTAATTTGTAACAGCATTTTACAATGTTGTAGCAAAACATGATTTTGGCGTAATTTTTACTATTATTTTATTTGAACAGAAACATGACAAACATGTTGTTCAAATAAATGCTATTAAATTAATTATTCATAGTTATAATTTTAAAATGGAACTATTATTATTTTTTTTTCAATTTATAATTATTCGGTATAGTGAATTAAAACTTTTATTTATTTATTTAATTTTATTATTATTTTTTTTTTAACAACAGCAGCTAATGTATTATAAAAAAAATTCCTTAACTATAAATTATACTGATATTTTTTATTTTTATGGAAATACTAATGAAAAGGTATTTTTTCTACTATTTTAATCCAATTTAATTTCAGAAAGTTTTGTTGTTTTGCGTTTTTTGTAAGGCAAAAACACAGGAGTTAATCCTTAGGGCGTCGGTGCTCTGAGCGGAAGAAGGCTTCTAGCGTTTGTTCCAATATATAAAACAATTAATAAGCCATAAAATTGGGGTTGAACAGTAATTATAATAATTATTTGTTCCCTAATTTTATAAAAATCAACCATATTTCCTTCATTTTATAAATATTATATAATGTTTTGAATTTATATAAAATTTATAAAATATCCCCAATTTTTGTTCCAGAATTGGGGATACAACGGTGATTTGTCCTCAATTCTATGTTCAAAAATCTGGTTAATTTATATAACCCATATTCACATTACATCTGGAGAAAATCACCCAACATCCAAACTGTAAATTGACAGATGCGCGGTAGACCTGAACCCTGGACCTTCACACTTCAACCAGCGGCGGATCCAGAAAAAAAAATTCTGGAGGGGGCACAAGACAATTTTTGTCACATTTTCTTATAGAATGACTTGAATTTACAAAACAAGTCAATGCTCTATAGTGTAAACTTCATTCGTCTGGGGGGGGGGGGATGGGGCTCTGTATCCGTCAATGACTTCAACCATATTCGGTGTCTTATCCACTCGGCCATGGTGGGCTCCTTTTGTGAACTTTTAAAATGCAGCGTTTAATGTTCTGCATTGTATGTATTTTATTTTTAATAAATTAATTTTATTGTTATTTTTAAATTGGGAGTACTTAACAACCATCACTTTATATAAAATGAAATTTATAGTCATATAATTATTTCAGGGTTGCGAATAACTAGACAGAAACTGCCCCAATTGAGGGGTGGGGGTGGGCGCTTAGAAACCCCTTCAATACTAAGTCATAAAAAACTGGTTAACTTATCTAACGCATATTCACAATACACCTGGAGAAAATCACCAACATCTAAACTGTCGATTGACAGATGCGCGGTAGACCAGAACCCTGGACAGGACGTCAAGTAAATTAACCAGATAGAATGATTCCCCCCCTCCCCTCCTCTTTTCGCATGTGAAGGAGGCACTTGAATCCTGCGGGCTCAAAACATTGTAAGTAGTAAGTATTGAAATCATAAATTAAAAAGAATTACTATAACAATATATATGTGCTGCTTGTGCTGGCTTTATACCTTTCAGTTTAAAAATTACACTTCTGGACCGATATCGGTTTTGACGTTTGGTGCAGTACATCGCCAAAATCACATCTTAACCCTAAAAGGCTAGCCGCTATCGGACCGTTGCATGCCCGAAATCAACTTTTATTTGCCTACGCCAAATCGTTTTGCCAGCACAGAACCGACACCGTCCCAATTACCATTGTGCCAATGCCGACATCGAAACGGTACTGCCGATGACGGCCCATCCCTAACCCGATACGGCTGTGTTTGCTGGGGGGTTTTTAGTCTTGAAATAAATGCATATTTAATTTCTTTGAGAATAGTTAAATGGACCTGTGCAATACCTGTTAAAATTTGGAGGCCTGAAGTTGGGGTTGTCCTGTATGATCTTGATATGAGTAAAAGAATTTTGAGTCGTATTGATTGAAGCAACCGTCTTCCGTGTATATTTAACGATTCATACCAACATGTGGAAGCATAAACTATTGATCTTTCTAGAATAGCATTTTCTGATGAGGAAAATTTAAAAAGCTGTTGTAGTATTTTGTCTATTTTATTACTTATGTATTTCAGATGAGGTCTCCACGACAGTTTATTAATTATAACTCCGAGGTATTTAAATTTGGTATCATATGGTATTATAATATTATTAATTTTAAAATACTGTCTTCTTTTTAGTTGTCGTGGTTTACCCTTGGATATTGGACGAAAATCATCGCATCCTAAAAGAGCTAAACGAAATTCGCCTGAGCAATGGCGTTACGAGTCGTAATCATTAAGCTTATCTTTTGCGCCTGCGTGCGTAAGTAGTAGATTTCATCATGATTTGTACCTGTGCGTCGATAGAGGGCGCTCATGAAGCTAATCATTAAAAGGTGGTCGAGTATTTGAGAGGTTGACGGGTTGACGCTATCTCGCCCGTCTGCCGCTAGTCGATGATCGTCCTATATCGATATCCTAGTCCGATATTTTGAATCACGACTCTTTATCGAGCTGAGCGAAGCTCTTACACTATACTCCAGACATTTCAATGTAACGCTTCTCCTCCTAAACCACTTGACCGATTTAGTTCAAATTTGGCATGGTTATAGGTACCAATGGTGGCAAGGTATAAATCTGAAATCAAACCAATCGGGTGGACCACGGAGGAATAATCGCCGAAAAACCTTCTGCCATTAACTTTCAATGGAGATATTAGAAGAATTATTCTATTTCGCAATTACTCGCTCCGCGCGCTCATTGAAACTATGACATTGGTCAAGGTCACAATGCTGATCACTTAAAAAAAAAAGAAAAAAGAAAAGAAAAGAAAATCCGAAATCGGACATACCACCGAGGAATAAGCACCAAAAAATATTCAACTTGAGGTAGAGATAACTGCACGAAATTCGTTCAGCTCAACATTTCGGACCTAGTTTTATTATTGAAGATGTATTAAAAACTGAAATTTCTTTTTCGAAAAGAAGGTAAGAAAACATTACAGTAAAGTAGAAAATAATTGAACAAATCTTTTTTTCAAACGTTAGTGAATTAAGGGACTGAGAATAAATTAACTTAATTATCTCTCTATAAATGCGTTATAAACAACACACAGAGTTCCTCCAACGAAACATAATACGCCAAAACATACATCGTTTGTTTATTTCATTTCACAAGAATTTGCTCCGTTACATTCGAGGATATATCCTAGAAATCCAATATTTGTTATTGCCACAGATGATTTCATTTCTATACGAAAGAAGAAAATACAAACTGAAATCTTGTGTTTTGAGTTACAATAAAACGACATATTACTCAGAAGTCCACGGAACCGAGGCTAATATAAGGTTTCTTCCACTGAAGTGATCAGAAAAGCAATACAGTTTAATGATTCAACTGCCAAAAATGACAGATTAAAAAGTTGTAAGTGATAAATTTTATCAACCACTATTGTGTTTTAGCTGATAAATAACTTTATAGAGGACCTTATCTTTTCTTAATAGATATTTATTGCACTTTGACAGTAAATGCAATATGCTTTTTATAAGAAAAGTAAGATATTTAGGAATAATTTCTATACATGTTTAGAATTTAGTTGAATTTAATTAATATGAGTTGGAATAATCACATATTTTTATTCTCTAGCCATAGAAGAAGGAGAGACTATTTTATAAATAGTTTAAATTATATATTTGATAATTAATTCAACAAATTCAGCATTTTTATAAAAAAATGTGTTCTTCTCTAGGATAGGGTGAGGTAAAATGCCTATATATTTACAGATATTTTTGTGGCAAAGGGTTGTTTTTGTTTCTTACTATAATGGTGAACATTCAACATTTTCGTATAATTTTATCCAATGCATTCATACCATTCATTCCTGAAAAATATTATATGGTGTGTATCACAATTCCGTCCAGGGTTTGGAATGCTTATAAAAAATATATATAAATATTACCAATACAGCAACAAAGTTGACTTTATTGGAGAAAGAAATGTTACAAGCTTTATTTCACAAAAGTCCAATGCGTCAACCTTTCGCGACAGCGGCGGATAAATGCAATTTTGTCGGGGGTGGGGGGTGAGGGGAGGGCAGTTAATTTGTCGTTGGGGGTGGTTTGTTAGAAAATTGAATATACATTTATTTTATGGTAGTAAAATAGGATCTTTTACATTAATTTTGTTTTTTTCAATTGGGTGGGGGGTCGCCCCTCTGCCACTTATAATCCATGCTTGTTTCGTGATGAGACAGATATCAATTCTAAAGTCAAATTCTTACCCCCCCCCCCTCAGCACTGTCTACCCCATAATTAACATGTCGAGGGTATGTCACAATTCCCTCCCTTTGGGTTTGGAAGGCTTATAAAAAAATTACAATACCAGTACAGCAACAAAGTTGACTTTCCTGGGGAAAGAAACATTACATATTTTCCTTCACAACTGTCACAATCTTCTAATTGACCGCCCCAATCGACGAACTAACTGCCCCCCCCCCCAACCCAACACGGACAAAATTGTATTAATCCGTCGCTGTCATGAAAGGTTCGCATATTGGATTCTTGCGAAACATTTCTTTCGCCAATAAATTTAACTTTGTTGTTGTATTAGAAATATATATATATATATACACACACATATATATATATATAAGCCTTCCAAACCTGGAAGGGAATTGTGATACACCCTGTATAGTTATACTTATATTATAAAAAATATAATATAATTGTATATTATATTTTTTATAAGTTTATTATAAAAAATATATATTACGTTTTTTACAGTTTAATATATTATCAAAAGAAAATACATTAAACTTTATTAATAGCTGTTTTTCATATAAGTTGGGTAAAATGGGGAATCGATTACAAAAAAGCGTGCAAAAATTAATACACTTTATCAAATTTTATTTATTTCCTATCACGACTTACAAATTATTCAAATTTAAAAATAATTTGGCCAGGGCTGTTGGACTTCGGCTCTAGACAAACATTGTCTTCATCTTATTGTTGCAGAGTAAGTAAGGTGGAAGTAAAGAGAGTTTTTTTTTTCCAAAAATATAAATAAATTGTTTTAAAATGATTTTTTAGACCGTATTTTCAGATATTTGTGGGCAGTATTCATACTCATTAAATAATTTACTAGGAGCATTTGGTAACATGTTGTAACTAAGACTAACAGTGTACCATTTTACCCCACCACGCTGAAATATAAAAAACAAGAAAAATATTTTTGAAAATTCTTACTTTTTTCTGATAATAAGCTGCTTAGACCTTTTCTAAATTGAAAATAAAACAGGATTTCTCAATTTTTCAGGAATGTTCCAGTTTCTTGAACGTTTTTGGAGACACAAGTAAAGAAAATGGATTCAACAGCAGATAAAAGCTCATATTTTGTTCCCAAGTGCCATAAATAAACTTTTAAAGAAATACAGATCTTGTCAACTTATTTCTGAAAAATATAGGCTAAAATTGTGATTTAAAACATGCATTTATATTTTTGATCATAAATATATACCTACCCATTTTACCTCATAATATATTAATGTATGACGTGATCTACAATATTTTAAATTTTGGTGGCGTCAAATGATTGCCGAGTCTTGCAATTAGGTTATGCATTTTAAAAATAGGAAATTTTTTACGATAATAGGTTTAAAACCTAATATAATTTTTATTAAGTTTTGTATGTACATTAAATTAAAAGAATTTGTCAAGGAGCGCATTACACTATAAGCAATAATAGCTAACTAATAATTAAATATAACTAAACTATAAGCAATTCTACTTTAATATATCAAGCGGTTGTTTCAGCAGAAGAGACCACCTAAACATTTTTTATTGAAGGATATGCTGACAATTATTCATTTGGTTAATATAGAGGTTTTAATAAGCAGTACAGAATGTAAAAATCTGTCGGGGAAATAGCAGTCTCAGTAAATCAAGCATTAAAGATATTGCACAGTTTTAAATTTAAAACTTACTCTAATTGAAGTGTATTACTAAAATAACTTAAAATCGATTTTCTAAAAACTAATCATATCATCCATATCGATACACTTCATACTTTAAGATTTTAGAACAATAGGAAATTTTTTCCTTAATGCTACATCATGGCTGTATGCATTCTGTAGAATAAATTTAATTACGCCAAATGAGTTCAGAGAGTGCCAACATAATATAGTTAATTAAATCTCCTTAGGATTAAAAATAACTATTTAAAACTGTTGACAGAAGCTATTCAATACAAGTTAGCAAATAAAATAATAAAGAATACCCGAGGTAGAAAAATATAATGTGCTTTTCTTTAACAATTAACGAAAAAGCATACCCTTTCGAAGATAATTAAATGTTTTTTATAACAGATAAAAAAAGCTGATTGACTTTTATCAGTTTTTAGTTAGTGCTTTAAAGCAAAATATAGAAAGAAGTGAGAATAATAAAAATTTCTTGGATTTTATAGGACCAATAAACTGAAAATAAAGAAAGGAAAAATATTTCAGTAACAATAGTTGAATTGTTTTTTTTTTCAGAAATATGCTTTTTTCAGAATTTAATGTTTATTTAATAATGGTGATTTTGAATGGGAAGTAAGAAATTTGTATGTATGAAGCATTTTTAAATGGGATATGTTTATTTAACTGTTTTTTACAGTTGAAAACACTATAATTTACTTGCTTTTTTTTAGTTTAAAAATAATTCAAGCATGGAAATTTTCTTCAAAAATTTTAAAATATTTATTTAATATTATGCAAAAATAAAGAAAAAACCATTAGAACTCCATTTTTATAAAATAAGTCTGACTAATATAGTGTTAATTTAATGCAAAAAATATGACAATTTTTAAGAACATTGGTTTTTTGCTAAAAAAAATTGGTATTTTGTACAAAAAGGTCACGCTAGAAATTTTTGTTTTTAATGATTTGAATAATAATACTGCTGTTAAAAAACTGGCTTTTTTTCCTCAACAGTATGTTTTTAAAACTCGAATTATTCATTATTATTCTCTAAAAAATTTGAATTACTGCTCATTTAAAAAATGATTTGCTGTTTCGCTAATAAAATTTCTAGAATAAAATAGCCTAGTGGAAATTCGAGAATTGATAAAAGAAAAGAAAACTTAGTATACACACTGAAAATAAGAAAGATTTATTTAAATATCAAACATTAAGCTTATTTCCTAAACGTATCACATAATCTATATTCTCCGAATATTATACCATTGAACACGAAATAGGAATATTTCACTATTAGTTTTAGGTTAACCCATTTATGCCTAGTGTCCCATTTTTGGGACGGCATTGTCGCTATCAGTCGAAAATGTTATTTATTTTTCCTAGCCTTTATTCACGAGTATTGAATTTCAACTCCGCTAAATATTTTAAAATGACCAAGTTGGATATTGACATTTCAATTTTTATACATAATGATTTTAAAAGAGCCGGCCGGATTGTATGGTGGGTAAAGCACCGTACTACGGTTTCGGGTTCGATTCCTGACTGGGCGTGGATGTCATTGTATCCGTCCCTACATAGGGGGCAATGGTGGTCCACCTACTAGGTGACCCTTAATAAAGTGAGCAACAATTCCAGCCTTAGTAGCGGCCAACGCCTACAAGGAATTGTCAAGGCCCGCCATTTGAAAAAAAAAAAAAAAATAAATAAATGAAATCATCAATTGTTCAAGAAGTTGACGTCAGAAATTTATCTATTATTTCTGGTATTAACAAATATTGAAGAAAATTGCCAAAATATCTGGGAACAAATGGGTTAATGATCTAATAAAAATGTACAATAACATAATTTCTGAAAAAAAGAAGTCGGAAATTTAACCGATTTTCCAGCGCTTCTATAGCGCTAAGGCAAAAGCTGGCAACAACCATTTTTATGCATTCCTAAGCATCAATATTTCTTTCATATAAATTACTGTTTAAAAATTATCTATTCTCACTACATCTTTTATTTATATTAATGTTGACTGTCATGGTATAAAGAAACATCTATCATATAGAGCATAATATAATATTACCGTTTTGTATTTGTCACATATTTCTGGCAAAGATAAAAGAGTGAAATCTTTAATTTGAAGAATAGATGAGAAGAATCACTGTGATATGATGGCCATTAACACATTTAGTATTCATTATTTGTGAAATTAATTCACTAAAACCACAATAAGGGATTATTTACGACTCCTGTGAAATTAACAGAGGGAAATAATTATGACGTCCTTTCTTGTGTTGGAGATTAAGTGCCTATCGTCTGTCCCTCGAGTGACGTCTTTAAAATAATCCTGAAAACCATTTGTGCAGCTTAGTTAATTGAGGAGTAAATGCAATTTTGTTGCCATACATGCTATAACGTGAGACAGAGAAGGTGTGGATCCAGTATACATGAATGTGAACTGAAACATCCTTGGTTATGAAAGTGAATTCTTTACTAAAGTATTAATGAATTGTAGTTGTAGTACTAATTCATTAATTATTAATTGATTATCTTATTATTCATAAGAGCATGCTTAGTGTCAATATTTTTTTCAAAAAGGGAAATCCATTTTTCAAAACAAAATACACACACAAAAAAAAGAAAAATCCCAAATTTACCATTTTTATATGAAATTTCAGAAAGTTAAAACATTTTTCTTTTTTAAAGGAAAAGTTCCAATTTAGGACGAAATCGGCCATTTTCCTGAAATATAAGGCTAGTGTATTCAAAATTTCAGATTATTTTTTACTGTGTAGGTATATCGTATCCTTTCTCATGGTTTGTAAAGAACCTTTCACGACTTTTGCCAAAGGAGAGGAATAAAAATGTTTTGTGGACTTGTAATTGCTGTAATGAAAAGCTAGTCGCTGAGTAAAATTGCTATAACACAAATATTCACTCATTTCAAGACATGCTTTGAATTAAAATACTTTAACGAACGGCTATGAATAAAAGACTGTGCAGATACTATGGGTAAACAAGCACTTCAATTTCTTCTAATAGTTTTCTAACCTCTTCAGACCCGGCAAAATTCTCACATGTCAAATGAAAGAGCAATCTCATAATTATTTAGAAAAAAAATCTATTACATTTAAAAATGACAAGTAGAAAGCGCATTTTCAAATAATTTTTCGAATAAAAGCTTCATTCCCAATCACAGTTTCAGTTGTAAAAAATTGTTATCACCCATAAAAGAAAATTGGCAAGAAACTTTTAAAGGTAAAGCATGTCCTACAAGTTCTTTTCAGCTATTTGAATTTCTCAAATAAGCAAAAAATACTAACAAGTTCGACTTCGGAAATTTCACTAACTTTAAAATATTCTTTTGTGTAACGGCAAACAAAAATAACGCAAACAAAAATAAAATATGTGCGTCAGTGTGTAGGATTTGCACATTCACATGCGTTAACATCATTTATTCAAAATTAAAGTATCTACGCATATGTGCGTCCATTCAGAACTGGAAAAAATCTTAAAGAACAGTTTTTAATAGTGCAAAAAAAAAAAAAAAAAAAAAAGATCCACATATGTGGACCTCTGGAACGCAGAGGCTAATTATAAACGGCTTCCACCATGGCCGAGTGGAAAAGTAGCTGAACATGGTAGATAGGTCAAGTGCGGAGGTCACGAATTCGAGCCTATAACGCAGATATCGTTCAAATCGCCCGGGGTTTTGGGCGATTTTCACTTAAATGCGCGTTAGAGCTCCTTAACCCTTCAAGCGGTCAATTTTTTTACCGAAATGCTTCCAAAAAAAGGCATATTTTGAAAAGGCATATGATGAAATATTCCCGCTCTCTCTCTAGGAAGAAAAACCCGAATGAAAAGAATTCAGTTACATTGACAAGCCACGCCATCTATTGAAAAATATTAATACTAAATAGTCTCTTCACAATAATGAAATATACGGGCAAATCAGAAAAGAAAAGGAGAAAATATCGATGCCCGTACGCTATACGGGCAAACCAGTTGAGGCCAGTTTTGGGTAGCACGTACACTGTACGGGCAAACCGCTTAAGGGGTTAAAATGCCCTCCGCTTAAGGCACTCTTTTCTCCGTAAGCAGATGCCCCTCGTGTAGGCCTGCCATAACACACAACACTCTAACTATAAACATGTCTTAAATGGAGACCCTAGTGTAGCGTTGCCATAATCACACACAAGAACAAGAAAATTCATGCTACAATAATTTTATACAATGATTGTCAGGGTATTGTGAGAGGGGGGACCATACAAAAAGTTTGGCCTTCAACCAAAAAAGGACTTGGTCGTATGAAATAATTCTAAGATGAATTTTCAATGAATTTAAAATATGTTTACATGTATGAGACCAATGGTTGGAAAAAATAAATGGATGGTCTTGACTAAGATGAGCAAACTAAGATGAGCAAGCTCCTGGCGGTCGAGCAAAGATTTTGCAAGGTTTGCTAAGATGAGCAAACTCCTGGTGATGAGCAAACTAAGTTTTGGGGACAGTCCTCAATTTCATAGTTCATGTTCGGTTAGTCCCCAAAATGTAAAAAATCAAGTGTATACAATTTTAAAGTGTGACAAAATTTAATTTTTCTTTACCATTTCGTATTCGAACCGAATTTATTCCCATTAAAAATCAATCGTGTTTTCCTCATATTATTTCATTTCTCAAGAATATATTAGTTAAATTCTGTATTTTGAGAGTTGGGTATTGTGAAACTATGTTAGAAGCCACGTAAATGATATGTTGTGAAATATGTTTTCACATTCTAAGAAGTAAAGTTGTAAGGATGAAGAATAGGCAGAAAATGCCACATAGTTTTGCAATGATGTTCTAAAGTACGTATTTTTCTGTTATTTAAAAATTCACTAAATTTATAAAATGTCCTCATTTTCTTTCGGAATTGAAGAACTTATTCCAAGTTTCCTCAAATTCCATGGATAAAAACTTGGTCCCATCATAATGACTTCTTGTTGTTATTGTATTTGAAGCATTTATGTTTGAATTTGTGTGCTTGGTTTCAAGGAGTAGCTTATAAATACTTGTCAAGTACAGTGGACGATAGAATGAAAGTTTATACTAGCACAAAGAGAAAAGTAATTTAAACACCTGAGGAATGAGAGGAATTGAGCCCACGGCCGTAAGACACGCTCTTAACCTCCAAGCTGCCGGTCCTCCAAAGATTTTATGGGTACCCTCCAGAAAGAAATATTGTTAAGGAAACACAATTCTACGTTAAGGAAAAGCGTTCGAAACAAAACAACAACAACAAAAAAAAATTATAAGCATCAGTACTTCTTTTTAAAGATTAACTTTTAAAATTATATATCATTATTCTATATATTTTTAAAAAATTTAATGCTTTTTTAAATTATAATGCTCTGCGTAAGATGTATTTATCATCTTGAGCATAAAATAGTACTATCCTTTTCCATATGTCAAACACTTCTGCCAAAGATAAATGAGCGAATTCTTCATTAGAAGAATAGATGGGTACAATTACTGTGATATGATGGCCATTAACACATTTAGTATTCATTATTTGTGAAATCAATTCACTAGAACCACAATACTGGATTATTTCCGACTCTTGTGAAGTTAACAGAGGGAAGTAATTATGGCGTATTTTCTTGGGTTTGAGATTAAGTGCCTACCGTCGGTCCCTCGAGTGACGTCTTTGAAATAATGCTGAATGCCATTTGTACAGCTTAGTTGAGGGATAAATGCAATTTCATTGCTATAAATGCTATAACGTTAACCCATTTGTGCCTGGATATTTTTGCGACTTTATTCGATTTTTACTGATAACAGAAATAATAGATAAATTTCTGATGCCAACTTCTTGAACAAGGGATGATTTCTTTTAAAATCATTATGCATAAAAATCGAAATGTCAACATCCTACTGGGTCATGTTAATAGCATTTTGTAGAGTTGGGGCTCAATACTCATGAACAAAGGCTAGGAAAAATAAATAACGTTTTCGACTAATAGCGAAAATGCCGTGCCAAAAAAGGGACACTAGGCATAAATGGGTTAAACAGAGAAGATGTGGAATGTCTGTAATAGAATAAAAATGTCTTCATATAGACAATTTATTTCATACCTATCAAGTTGTAAACTGTTTATTTAATTTTTAATTTGTAATATGAAATAATGTGTTAATATAATGTAGGATAAATAAACTGATATTCAAACTTAAATCGAAGAGGTAAAAGAGGCTTCACCATGATGAAATGCTAGTTCGGGCTTTGAATCTAGCTCGGGGAGCTAACGAAATACTCGTAGTCGACGGGGGGGTGGGTGGCAGTAAGGTATTTTCTTTTAATTTGTACATCTTTTTCTAGAGTATTTGCTTCATAAATTCCCATATTTTGTAAAATATTTACCATTCATTCCGCTAATAATTTTTCATATAGTAGATTCACCGACAAATTCAAGTGTAAGAAACGGGGTAAAAGCCTGACAATAGTTTTAAGATTTTATACCCCCTTCCATCACTTTGTAATTCCACAAAACTTTCGCATTTATCAGTAAAATTTCAAAAAACGCTTAAAAATTTTAGAGGGAGGTGGTAGGAAACTGCCAGGTAGGGCTCAGCTCCCGTAACCCCCTTCCTCTGGTTACGGCCCTGAGAGGTACAATAACTTCGGCATGATGCAATTATAGTTTGAATTTTCATAGGTTTTATGTATCCTATAAACCAGGGATGGGCAAACTTTTTCGGTCGCGGGCCAAAAATCGAAAAAAAAAGTTTGGCGGGCCAAGATAAATTTTTAGAAATTTTAAAAACAATATACAAATATTACAATTTAAATATGTTAAGGAGATGAATGAACTTGCGATTTCATTTTTAAAAGTTCCTTATATTGGAGGTTCGGAGTGAGATGCACTGATTCTAAAGAACGAGGCTAAATGCTCATCTGTCAGTCTACTTCTGAAAGAATTCTCTCTAAGGTTCATAGTTGAAAATACTTGTTTACATATATAAGATGAAGTAAACATAGCACTGATTTTCTGGGCGTGAGATATTAAATTTGGGAAACTTACTTTCGATAATGATTTGAAACTCTTAACTTTGGCATATTTAGAAACAACTGATTGAAATGATTGTTAGATTGCAATTCAATTCATTCAAGCTGCAAATCTGACCTCACTGCTTCACAATTTACGTTGAAAGGCATGGTAAAAATATACAATTCTGTTTGAATGGTACTGAAATCTTGAAATCTGCTTTCGAACTCAAAATGCACTTTTTTCAAGCCATCTTCATAATTCGTAATATGGATGTATAATATATGAATATATATATATTAATATACGGCCCGCGGCCCGGATTTGGCCCACGAGCCGTAGTTTGCCCATCCCAGCTATAAACAGTGCGGATCAGCCATCTAAAATTTATTACTCTGTTGTTCTAACTATTGGCCACTTCCTTTTGGAGTATTTGCAGAAATATAATGCCACTTTGCATAAAAAAATCTGGTGTGGACGCCACGTACGTTTATATATCCGTTTTTACGTACAGATATTATGCAGTAGCTTGCCAAGGCAGATTTCAGGATGGTCAAAAATCTTGGTTCAGATGGTTTTCATTCAAATCTGAATACCTAAATATTTTATTCTTCTTTTATTTCGTTCAAGGTAGTAGGAACTGTGCAAAAAAAAATCATTTCCAATACGGGAAAAATACTTGGGATCATTCTTTGCTAGAAAGACTTTTAAAAGGTTTTTAGCTATTATGGCAAACCAAAAAATCACATTTCAAAGTTTTGGCAACTATGCAGGATGTTTATAAATAAACAAACTAACTAAAAAGAGCTATGTAAGAAAACTTTTTCCTCAAGAATTAAAAATAACTGTTGGAAGTTAAATTCTGACTAATTACGAATTTTCAGTTTACTCCTCTACGGGTAAACGAATGATATAGAGTCATTTTTAGAACATGGTATGCGTTGAACTTATCATCTGTTAGTTTTGATTTCAAATGCACAAGATTGTACTTGTTTTAGTTTCCTTTCAACGGTTCTGAAAAAGTTAGGATATTCATTTATGTACACCCTGTATTTCATAAAACTAAGAGAATGAAACTTATCATAAGTTTTATCGTGAAGTCATTCCAGGTACGTTTGACAGCTTGAAACAGGCCGTGAGTTTTGTGTTTCCCCCAAGAGGAAAAGTTGAAGTTTCGAAAAAGAAACACACTTTGCAGTTTATCTTAGCATTTTATTAAGACATCCTAGAAAACATAGGATGTCTTAATAAAAGGCTAATAAAAACACTTTTCCCGCGGTGGCTGTCAGAGCAAAGGCTAACCTGTGACTACAAAAATGAGTCAAGAGAGAAGTAAGGGGAATAAAAATTCACCAAAGTGCACGCCAAACAAAGCACCAAAAAGGTTGGACCCACAAGCCGTTTAATACATTTTTATATGTTTATTTTTGAATCCAGACGCGCCAAATTGGACGAAACAAAAAATGCAACAGCTAAATAGTAACCCAAAATGAAAGCCAATGTTATTTATAGATTTGATGCCTTATATGGTCATAAACAAACCATCGAAAAATGAAAATTCTTAATCAGCAGAAAACGGTAGGCTTTACAAATGCAAAAGTGAAAAAAAAAATGAAAACGGAAGATTGCTTTTAAGTAAGGCAGGTGCAGAAAGAAACTTTGCCGGCGAAGCGAAGAAAATCCGAACCGAAAGTGCAAAGAATAAATTTTGACAACAGATTAAATTTAAAAATAAGTAACATTAAAGTAATTGAGAATTAAAATAAGATATGTTTTGATCTGCATCACAGATGTTTTAAAAACTCATATAAAATGTACAAATTTTAAACAGTATTCCTCTGCCCAGTGATCCACCCTGGCAGTGTAAGTTTGCCTTAAAACTCAACACACAGTTCTTAATTATTTTAAAGATATTTTACAAGATTCCATATTTCTTCTGAACTACAAGCTTCGTAGCATTTCAATTTCGTAACTCCTTTAATTCATTGTTGCACTGAATTTTTCAGAACACAATATCACTTTCTCAAATCTTCTAAGATTTTTCTCTACAGTTCTTTAGTGTTCGTACTCTTCTCTGGGAATTTCACCTTATTCCTTCTATAAAATTGCCCTCCTCGATATTTTAACCGTGTTGTAATATCCAAATATTTCACTTCTGATTTATGGTGCAAGGTAATCTTACACAACAACTTTTAAACCAGTTATCCAACTCCTGTCCAATTTTGCAGCTCATTTAGCAATCCATATCCAAACCAATCAGTTCGTTTTCGTAATGGGGGTATTCATAATTACTTCGTATTTGTTTCCAGTCAGTTAACAGCTACGCACTCCGCAATCCTTAAATTTTCGCATCATTGGTCCCGAATCGTTTCTACTAACCAAACATAACTCAAACATTCAGCTTAAATTACTTAACGAGATGCGATCTGCGAAAACGCGCAGAAATTCCGCATGACTGGCAAAAGCAAGCATTTGTATCTGCATGAACTTAAATTTTGCGTAGAATGGGAAACTTTTCAATAGCGCACGTAGACAAATACCTTAAGCACGCACGAATAAAACGCCAGAAAATTCTGGACATCGTTTGCAATTTTCAACTAGTTTCTAAATTCGAAAGCTCCTGAATATTGTATTGGAAATAAATTCTCCGCCGAGTAGAACGTATGTCTTTGAAAGGGTTGGCTCTAAATCCTTTTGATGTATTGTAGAAAAGTAAGAATAAAAGTAGGCTGCGTATTTTTCTACCAGGAGCACAATGGGAAAAAAGTTACACAAGACGTTCTGAAGACGTCCTGAATTTAAATATTGAGTATTATAGAATTTTCCTGCGTTGCCTGCGCATTAAAATTCTCCGAATATATTTTTTAAGTTCAAAGGCACTTAAGGGAAAGCCTGTGAAACAGGATTTTTTAAAAACGTATTTCTCCAAGAATATCGTACAGTAATGCTTATATATTCACGTGTTGTTTTGAAAGTGAAGTTTTTAGATGGCTCATTTTTCGGTAATTTTTTTCCCAGCTGAGTTACTGAATTAGTTAGATTGCATATGTACGTATAAGTATGACGAACCCTTTGATATATTCTGAATTAATAATATATATATATATATATATATATATATATATAATATATAATAGCTTACTTACGTAAAGTGAAATCCCAAGATAATCCATTGATAAAGTGAAAAAAATAGAAAAATAGATAGCACATGGTGCCAATTAACGAGCTTATACCGGATAAGTGTTTAAATATAGCCTTTTAAGGCAATGAAAGAGTGGATAAATTGGATATAAAGCGCCAAATTAGAACTGGTGTGCTTTTTAAGCCTAATCACATGTAACCACAAATAGACGGAAAATGGAATTAATATTGAAATGGTGTGCTCTATCATCAGGCGCCACCGCACACACATTTCAATTTAATCGAAAAAAACAATAATAGCTAGGTTTCTGCAAGTTACCTGACCAAAATTAGGGTCCTTTTGTAACTTGGGGGCGCGACTGTAGATATTAGAAATAAACAACGAGGAAGTGGACCGACAAGAAGATCAAATCTCAGTAATGGAGGCAGTATTAGTGCATGTTGCCATCAGAGAAGGCTTAATGCAATCAATAGACAAGTAATGCCATGGAGTGTGAAAAAAAAAATGATATATTAATAATACTTTGGAAGTATGGAAAGGAAAAGAATAAATAAAAAGTAATAATTAAATGAATAAATGAAAAGAATAAAAATAGTAATAATTAAATGAATAAATAATAAAATAAATATTACACAAGTATAGCTAGCCTATGTTTTACGTAGTACTAGCTGCAGTAGCTAAGAAGTACTTAGTTGAGGTTGTGGAAAAGGAGAAAAACTGTAGAAATAATTTTAACAGTATATATATATATATATATATACGTGTGTGTGCGTCTATATGCATAATATATATGCAGGGTAAATCTAAACTCTTGGGCAAAACTTTAAGGGATGATAGGGCACATAATAAGGAATCAGAATCACGTAGCAATGCGGGGTCGGCAACGTCGTCTTCGTGTAGCTGTTAATAATCACTTCGGAAAAAGTGCTGAAACAACAGTGCACTTTCGGACCTTTGTTCGTCAGAAACTAATGTATTTTTCTCCGAAAACAGAAGACTAAAATGGATAGTTCAAAAAGTTTATTTTATTTCATGGATGAAATTTTCGGAGACGAGCCTATATTGTTGATGAAACTTGGTTAAGAAATTAGACGGACACTTCAATGCTTTTCCAAAAGTGATTATTACGGGGTAAGTTAAAACTGCGTTTTTCAACCCAGATTTCTACGGGATTACGATTCCTCATTGTGCGCCCTATCACCCCTTAAAATTTGCCCAAGAGTTTAGATTCAACCTGCATACGTATATATATATATGCGTGTGTGTGTGTGTGTGTGTGTGTGTGTGTGTGTGTGTGTGTTTTGCTCAAATAATGCTAATTCATGCTTACATTTATGATTTAAAAGTTTATCAATTTATGAATAAGCTGTTTTATTTTTACCGAGCAAAATTTTATGAATCAGCAATTTTCGGTAGTAATTTATGTGCCTGTCAAACGCTAATATGAAGTATTAGTTTACTGCTCCACGTTTACCTTTGCATATTCAGGGGCGGCCTTAGAGTGTATTGCGAACACTTGCAAACGTAAAGAGGTGCCCCTTTTATTCTGCACATAAAGTTTTTGTCGGATTTTGAGTTCGGTATAGCGCCGATGCGCTGCTTACTTTGCTTACCGCTCAGGGCCGCTCCTGTGCATATTAAACAGCTCATTGATATATTTATAAGAAATAGGCTAATTTTTGTACTATAATTTGCATTTTCATGCAAGATAAATCTGCAGTCGGCTAAACGTAACCTTGTATACGATTCGATTTAAATTTTATCACAGATTTTCAGATTTTTTTAAATGCTTTTAATACTTCAGATTTGATTCTAGCCACCCGCTAAATTTTAACAAATTTATGATAGGAGCTAATTTTTTAATAGAAATCTTCTTAAAAAATCTTTAAAAAATCATCTTAAAAAGATAAATATTTTCTCATCTTTTTAAAATAATTAATACACATTTAAAAAATAAAAGCCCCCCCCCCCAAATAAATAAATAAATAAATAAAATGTTCGTATTATGCATAAGGATGCTAAATATATTATTTCATAGACAGAATGTGAAAAAGGCGGAAAAATAGTTTATCGGAGAAGAAGTATTTCTTTTGTGAAACAACCTTGAAAAATTTAATAAAAATGTCTGCAAATTCAAAAACTTTTCTTTTAAAAACTTGTTTCTCTTTTCAAGAATTTAATAAAAATAACGGATATTGATATAGAAACTAATTAATTCTTTATTTTTCATGAAGTCCTATTGTATTTCTTAGTATATTTTACAATTTAATTTACTTTTCCAGATTAACTTAAAAAGAACAATACAATATGAAATCTAAATAAGATTATATATAAATGAATTACTTTTACATTAAGTTGTACAGTTTTCATTCTATTTATTAGATTCAGAAAATCTTTAGAACAGGGTTGGTTATTATGATTCACTCTACAAGTACTTTTTGAGGATGGATTAAGAGCTTAACTTGTTCTTAAAATTACTTTTTCTGTTTAATGGGTTATGCTGCAGTGAAATATACACAGTGAATACTGCCTTTCAAATGATATAGCTTCCCATTTTTTATGCTTTCTAATTTAAATAAGAATTTCAAAGTTTAAATTCCCTTTTAGATATTTAATGATATTTATTAGTTTAAACTAAAAGACTTTGTTTCAATAAATAACAATAGTTTTACAATACACAGTTTCTCTTGAAATATGTTTACATCCATGTACATTAAATATATTTAATGAACTGGAGCTTCTTCTTGTTGGTAAAGTTAAAATTTTTTGCATAAATAATTTTAATGCACTAAAATTTTAAAAGCACCTATTGTTTAAAAAATAATACAAAATACCTTATTCTGTATTTATTAACAAAAAGAATAATTTCATTCTTTTAATTATTTAAAAAATCTGGAGTGACTCCGCCCGAATTTCCGAACACTTAATTTTTGTCAAGCTTTTAAATAAATTTGATTCATTTTAATGGGATACAGTGTTCAGACGCTAGTGCACTTCAAATAATTTTAGTCCATAGGCCGCAATTTATAAGAATAGTAGCCCTGAAAAGAACTGTAAGGCCTACCCACAGCAAAATATGTACAGGATGCAAGAAAGTGCTCTATAATACGCGTACCTAATTTGAGCTCAATCCAATGCACACTATAGACCCTAGGCACTTTCAAGTATTTGCTCTGTGTATAAGAATTTTTTGTTATCCTGTGCAAGGTATTAACCGCATGTACACCAAAAGCTATACAAGCTGTGTGACGGGAACTATAATATAAATAACCAGATTGAACTTATTTGAATGTACCATTTAGACACTAGCAGACTTTAAATAATTTATTTTTGAAAATTTTCGGCTCTACACATACTAAACTCTATGTAGGTCATATGACTGTGACTTATAATGTACATATGCAATTTGCACTCGATCAAATGCACCGTTAAGACGCTAGCGCACTTTAAAGAATTTCAGCCCATAAGCCATTATGTTAAAGAATTATTTTTTGTAGCCTTGTAGGAAAACTATATTTCCCATGCACACCAAAATCAATACCGGTCGTGCGAGAGTGACCTATGATACACATACTAAATACGAGCTCAATCGAATGCACCGTTCAGACGCTAACGCACTTTCAAGAATTTTCGTTCATAGGTCTTAATGTAAAACAGTCCCTTTTTTTTTAGCCCTGTAGAAAAACTATATGTCCTATACAAACCAAAATTAATGCCGGTCGTGGGACGATGACCTATAATATATATGCGAAATTTGATCTCAATCGAATGCACCGTCTAGGCGCTATCGGGTTCACTCTCTCTCTCTCTCACACACACACACACACACACACATGCATGTATCTATACACCTTGTAAAAATAGCATAAATGTATTTAAAAGACCTCAAAACGTGTAAATTCATCAAAATCTCGAAGTCGAATTTTTTTCATGATTACAATACTTTCTATAATATAAAATACCAGTTTTTTTGAGTGTTTTTCGTTAATGCTTTCCATACATGGTACCTGTTCGGAAAATAAAAATATTAGAAATTAGAAGTCAAAATACATTATGGCGGCAATTACAACGGGCGCTAGAAAAACATTTGACGAAAGAATATCTACACTCAATATATTTAATATTCGTCCACCTAAAATAAATACCTTCTTATTCAATTTGTATTGTATCAAAATTTCAAGCTCTTTTGAAAATGCGCGGAAACTTTTCGCATTCGAGAGATTTCGTTTTGTGTACACAGCTCCTCTTATATCAATGCTTCAAGCAGACGATCATTTTAATTAAAAAAAGTTATATTATATTATCTGGAAAAAAAAATAAAACGAACTGGAATCGCAATTTTCCCTTCAAAGTCTGATAACCGTGATTATAGTATGACGTCATTCTCACGTGAAACAGCTAATTTTTTTCAATCAAATGATTCACTTTTTTTTTTCACTCTCGAAAATAAAATGGCATTGTAAAGAGCGAAAAATTGCTTGAACATGAGGGAATGGATGGATTTTCACATTTTTAAAGCAACGAAGATTGTTTTCTAATTTTTTTTTATACATAATTATGAAAAATTTCAAGCGGATCGTACAAACGGTGTAGATTTATTACGCTTTTTGTGCTTTTAATCTTTTTGAACTTTTAATCTTCTTGAAGTAATGGCGGTAAAAGTCCTATTTTCGAGTGGTTGCCCGGAATTGCTAGAGAGCAGTGAGTCAGGGATCAGCGTAACTAATTAGTACGATGCATCCTCTTATAGATGTACGAATTTAGTCTCGATGGACAATTGTGACTTCATAATTCGTAATCGGACTTGAAATTTTCATTTCCTAAATATTTGAAAATATTTCATTCATGATCTTTAATTGCCTGTAAAACTACTTTTACTACCTGAAGAAATACATTGCAGTGAAAGAGAAACAGGGGCATTTTTGAACAAGTGATATCCACGTTTATCATTAATCGAATAATTTTTTTGTAATAGTTAGATCTACACGTTATAGATGCTTACTTTTTTTATGTAAGCTAAATAATAGTTTTTTTTATAAATAAAAATTAACACTGGGATATCAGTTTCTTATTGCACAGACTATTTTTAATTCTTTCAATGAGATCCCGTAAAGGTATATTTATTATATCGTCAAAACAACGTCAGAAAAAAAAAAAAAAAAAAAAAAAATCCATCGTAAACAATATATCGAGGAGCTTTGGAATAATATTATGCACACTAGAAGAAAAAAAGCCCGTTCTGGAGGCAATTACAACGGGCGCTAGAAAAAAGCATTTTACGAAAATATGTCTGCACTCAATATATTAAATCTTCGTCCACCTAATATAAATGACTTCATATTCAATTTTTATTATACACCCAAATCGAATTTCATGCTCTTCTGGAAAAACGCAGAAACTTCTCGCATGCAAGCGATTTCGTTTTAATTGTGTACTCAGCCCCTCTTATATTAATGCTTCAGCAGTCGATTATTTTAATGAAAAAAATTCAAATATGATACCTGAAAAAACTATTTTAGACAAATTGGAATCCCAATTGTGTGACGTCATTTTACTTGAAAAGGTAATTTTGTCACCCAATCGATTAACTTTTTTGACATGGAAATAAAATAGAGCTGAAAAGAGCGAAAAATAGCTTATAATGAGAGAACGGGTGGAAATTCAGATTTTTAAAGTAGCGCAGATTGTGTTATATATTTTTATAAATGATTATGAAAGATTTCAAGCAGATCGTACAAATAGTGTGAATTTTATTACAGTTTTAGACAATAACATTTTAATCTGTTTGGATTAATGCCGGTAAAAGTTTTATTTTGGAGGGGTCGAACCGGGATTGTTAGAGTGAGTCCGGGATCAGCGTAACTATATAGTAGGATTTAACAATTTCATGCCTACACTGTCATTTTGTGACTTCAACAATGTCACTTCAACACTGCCACTTCAAAAATTTCTTGACTACTCTGTCACTTTTCATAGTTTAATTTTTTTATAATTTTGGTCCCAAAAAAGCTTCGCATAGTTTTAATGAAACACATCACCTTTTCAAAAAATTGAATTGGAATTACTTTATTATAAATATACAAAACTGGTGGTTCCCAACCTTCTTCTCCCTGCGAACCCTGTCTAAAACTGAAAGAATATGACTAATCCCTTGTGTAGTCGTTGTATGCAAGTATATTATTTTTGCAAACCTCTCATATAACTTACGAACCCCTGGCGGTTCGCGAACCGATGATGAATTGGATGAGCATTTAGCGATTTCCAAAAGTTAGTAAATATAAATGCCCTTTCTTTAATTAATGAAAATTTAATTAAAAAAACACCAAAAAGAAAACTTCCTGAACTATTTGACCTTTTTTGTACTGACAGTATCTACAAGAATGAATTAAATATCACTTTGGAAGAAGTGCTGAAGCGCTCGTCTGAATTTTTAATCATAGTTTCATAAACAATGGGCTTGTCGTCGAAAACCTAAACAATGAAAAAAAAAAAAACCAAGCAAACTTGTAAGCTAATAAAATTAGTCACAGTATTTTTTGCTAAACTTTTATTAGTTTTTGAAGGTCTATGGTCGAAAATCTCACTATTGCTTCAACACTTCGATATTATTTTTTTATTAACAAGTGCATGAAAACATGACGTTTCAAGCCCCACATTGGTACTCGAATCTTGATTTTCCTTGATCCCCCCCCCCCCCTCCAACTACACTTTACCGCTGTGCCGAACCATTTCTAAAACACTCTGTATATTTCAGTGTAATTTTTTTTTGTATGAATGTAAACGAAGTACTACAGATACGTGAGCTGAATCAATATTTCAAAGTGCTTTTTACGCTAAAAAAATGTTTAAAATAATAAACGAAGATAAATATCTCTTAAGAACATACATAAAATAAATAGATATTTTGAATGCAAATTTATACTAAATCATAAAAAAATGCAATAAATATTCTCTTTTCATTGAAGATCCACATGAACCTTAAAATAAATGAAAATGATAAAATAAAATCGACAACTCTCAGTTTGCACATATTTCAAAACATTTTGAACAGTTATTCCAGTTTATCGATTCCTGTATGTGTATAAATATATATATTTGCTCTCATCATTTCATGGTTTTACAGATTGCGAGAAAAAGAAATTGCAACTAAATCTTATAAATTATCTTGTAAAAAATTCACGCAGAGGAAGTTGATGATTTATTCATTCTGAAAGAAGATATATATTTCGAGCCAAAGTAAACTTATATTTCGTGGTCATAGGTTGTTTGAAAGTTTCGTAATGGATGGCGTTTCTCGAGACAGAAGAGCCAAGTAGGCATGCGCAAAACTAGGAGCTGCTTGACATTAAATATGTAAATCTTGAATACTCTTGATGACGCATAAACTTTGATAAAGATAATTTAGAAAATGTATTTCTATCCTGACATGGAAGATGATTTATTTTGGTGAAAGTAGAGTCAAATTTGGGATGAAGCCAATACGAGTGAAATATTTGTGTAGGTTTAACGTGAAGCAAATGCGGAAATTTACTTTGAAAATAAATAAATAAATAAATATAAATAGCATGATTTAGGATTTATTTTTAATTTATAGAATTTATTATTAATTTATAACCTTCATTACTTATTATCCAAATTTTGTTTATTCGAATCTCACTAATTGGCATTCACATAAAATTTAAACCTTATTAGAGTCATCAGACTTGAAAAAACTCTAATAAACTCTCGGTCCAAAACAAATTGACGCGACGAATGTCTTTCTTCAGGGCTCTAAAAATATGGAAGTCGCATGGGGAGGGATCTGGATAGTATGGATGGTTTCCCAGCAAAATTTTAAGCGCAGTCGAAACAAGTCTGGCAGCATGGAGGTGCGGGGCCGGGGGTGTTTTCGTGCGAAAAAATGATGCCGCCCACTCAAATACGCAGTGACATAATGCGTTCACTATACACAGGAAACATTCGGCGAAGAATGTCAGTTTCTGACATTCCTTCTGCTGTCACAAAATTGCATTACACGTAGCTGTTCTTACTTTCCGTCCTCTATGTCGGTTTTTTGAACGACCACACTTCGAGCACGGCTAACAAACAAAGGCACAGTGGTGAATGCTCGCACAGCTAACTCCTGATTCACAATAGAGAGAGCGCTTCTATACAAACACCTGCCTGGCTTGCTAACTAGCACTCCATGCTGCTTAGATAATCAGTTCCTCTTTCATTTAAATGCCCCTTATATACTGGATTAAAAACACACTTTAATGATTTTATTTCGGTAAAAGGATATGACTAAAGATTAAGTAGATTTCAAATCCACGATGAATAGTAAATATGATAAAAAAAATCCTCATTCCGTAGAAAAAAAAAAGTAGTTTTATTTATTTGTTTTTACAAAATCGGCCAAAAATATTATTTACCGCAAAATATCTAAGTTTAAATTTTTGTGCCTTGGTCGGACGCGTATTCAGATTACAGCTGGAGAAAACCGATCTGAACTCGAGACCCATTGATCGATAACAGCGCGGTAGACCCGAACACAGGACTTTTACACTTCAGCCGTATATCATGTTCAGTGTCTTATCAACTTAGCCATGGTGGGGGCAGAAAAACATTGAAGTTTACCAAAAACGGTAAAAAAAATCCTTATTATTATTATAAAGAATAATCTTAGAGGAAGACACTGAACTAGATATTTATTCAGTTTACATTTTGTGTGAGCATGAAATTATTTAATCTTCATCCAGTTTACATTTATAATCTCAGCTAAGGGATGCTTATTTTTTTAATTGACACATTATAAGTTTTTCTCAACTACCAGGTGACCTGAAAGTCCGTAAAAACTTCAAAACTTCATAAAAAATTAAATAATGATAGAAAATTGCGGTTTGTACAATTGGGTTTAGAGGATGATGGAAGTGGTTTTAGTGACAAGAGAGTTTGTAGTTCCAAATGTTAATGATAGGTGGCGTTAACATGCACAGGATAACAGAGATTTTTGTTTTGTTAATTGGAAACTTGGTTAACATTGTGCATGCCAATGCCACCTAACGGTAACATTTGAAAGTACAAACGTTCTTATCTTTAAAAAGCAATCACACCATCCTGTAAACCTATTTGTGCAAACTGCAATTTTCTATCATTATTTGTTCTTTTTAATGAATTTTCTAAAAGTTTTTTCCGACTTATTGGTTACCCGGTGTACGGAAGAACAAATATTGTGAAAAGAATTTTACTATTGTGAAAAGATGGTAGTATTTGTAAAATAATTATAGAAGCAAAACCGCAGAGAGTTAAAAATTGTGGCGCATGTGATCGATGATAGTGGTTAGTGTTTGATGAATTGGTTAAACACAGGGTTTTCCCCTGATTTACGTATTTTCCTTCCATTATCTTTACAAACACACACACATCTAGAATACTTGAGCATGCAGTAAACATCCTTATCGAAGGAAAAGAAAACGATTATCAACATGCAAGGTGTGAATAATTCCTTGCACTAAATAAAACATCACTTCCGAACTCTATAGATGAAGACGAATGAAAATGCACTATTTCTTAAATCACCGTAATTGAAGAAAACAGATTATTGACGATAATGACAATTTTTTATTTTCAGGATCACATTATCACAATATAGGCTTCTAGGTTAAATTGCGCACGATTAATATTGAAGTAAGGAGCAACAACATATTTTCACATAAAATTAGAATATATTATGGGCACAGACAGAGGCACAAGCCCCGAAGGGCAAGTGCTTGTCCCAACCTCCAACGCAGCTCTACTCTGCTCGCTAACTTACAAGTAACTGCCCATATTCAAAGATGTACACGGGGGTATGACACGAAGTCAACTTTTTGCCGTTAAGCCATGACATATGTAAGAAAGAAAAAAGGAACACGAAAGACTTTACTAGAACATTCGATGCATGCAGCTGCACACAGAGAAGCAAAAAAGCGAAACAAAACACTGCGGTCTGGGAGCAGTGCAATACTGCAAGTTAGGCTTTCATATGAATAAGTGCAAAAAGAGGATGGGAAGAAAAAAATATAAATAAAACAGATTGCAGCTGCAAGTTTGATTAGCATAGCAGAAGGCAGGAAATCGAAATGATTAAAAGTGCGTTATTGCCTTACAAATAAAATGGCTGAAAGGAAATTTGAAAGCTTTAAAAAGAGTTATTGTTAAAACTAATAATTAATTAAATTTAGAAGAGACTATTAGTTTAAATTTAGACAATATTAATTAAGATTTGTAATAATAATTTTTTATAAAAGATATGCTCGTTGTGTCAACGTGACACCCGATATTAATTAATGCGTTACTACATTGTTAGGTAAATGTAAAAGCTAAAGGGACGACATTGATTTGTCAACAAAAATATACCTAGTTTATTTCAAAATCTTATTTATTTAACCGACTTCTATTTTAAAGTATTAAAACAACGAGAAACAGATGTTGAATAAGATTTTGAGCTTTGTTTTCCTCTGATTCGGAAACAAAGCGGGTTATAATTGGACGAAGAAAGAAAAGCCGCCTCCTTTCTAACAATGGATTCAAAAGTGCGCACAAGGCGATACCTTGTTATCAAATAGTAAAATATCGAACCCCCCAGATGATACTTAAAACGTGATAAGATCGTTGAAGGAAAATGCAATCTGTCTCTGTCAAGAGTGATGATTTATTTGAGAAAAGTAATGACAGTTTCGGAGGAAACTTCAATAAATGGAATTTTAGAGGAATCTATACATTTGAATCAATAGCGGAACACGTGTGAGTATTTGGTGTTTGTTTAAGGAGTGTTTCAGATATTAAATTGTTCTCGCGACGTTTTGCTTGGGAGATTTATAACCTGAACGTTTTTGTTGATGCAATAAATTTGCTTCAATCTTAAAGAATTTAAATAGGAATCGAATATTTAATCTAGGCTTTAAAATGGCTAGACTGTAATAATCTAATAATATTTAGATTTTGTACTTTTTTGTGCTTCTTAAAATTTGAATATAGATGATAGTTAAGAGGACACGAGGTTTATCAAAATTTTAAAAATTTTTCTCACGACGTTTTGCTTTGGATATTTACAACCTGAACGTTTTTGCTGATGCAATAAATTTGTTTCAATCTTAAAACGCTTAAATAAGAATCGAATGCTTAATCTAGGCTTGAAAATGGTAAGACTGTTGAATAACCTAATATAGATTTTGTACTTATTTTTGTCTGTTAAAATTTGAGTACTGTTCGTAGTTAAGAGGACACGAGGGTTTTCAAAAAATTTTAAATACATCTGTATAACCAAAAATGAATGGATATACAGGTGCTGTTAGAAATTGCAAGCTTTTAATACATTTTTGACTAGAATGTATTTTTCTAGTAAAGTTATTAAGGTTATTTTTGCTACAGATATTTTTAACATTCTCTTTTACAAATATTAATATTAAAGTACATTTATATAGCACATGAAGACTGAATGACGATATTTGAGTATGGGACATTTAACAATAATACACGTCGATCAGTTTAAAAGAGTACCAGTTAATTTTTCTTATTACCCGTTAATCTGACGAATGTGGCAACTATTATAACACTGAAGTATAATTCCTTGAACAGTGTTTAAGTGTGGGAAACAATTTCTAACACCATTGGACAGTTAATATATACATAACAAAAAACAGAATACATACACTCAGACGCGAAAAAGTCCGCAAAAACTTTTAAAAATTCATTAAAAAGAACAAATAATGATAGACACATATTAAAAAATAGAATACATATTATGCAGATTTTAAAGTAAATAGTTGCAAAAAGTATCTGAAAATTTCATTAGCAGGAGTATGCTTGTAAGACAAACTGAAAAATAAAAGTGTAAAAAAAACCAAAAACAACATGCATTATTCCAAAATACGGCATCTTCCGCCTTTGGACCAGATACCGAAATCTTTTGATTTCATTCCACCTCATAAAGAAATAATTAAATGTGTCACACATTTACTAGATTTCATCTTCAAAACTGAATGCTCATGCAAAATTTCCTTGTATGTAGAATATTTTAAGAAAACAATGATCCAGAAGACACAGGAATCTGAAGAGGAGAAACAAATAGGAAAATCTGTGTTGAATATGGGAATAATGAATTGACATCGTGAGGGAATAGAATGCGATGTTTCTTAAATCAGCAGAATAATGTTCATAAATGTAAGTTCTTTCGAACTGCGGTTCAACTTTCTGGTACAAAAATTTAGTACAACATTCTGTCGCAATTATGTATCTTGTAAAACTACTAAACAACTCCTCCTTGGGAAAGAAATAGGCCAAAGTTGAATATATCAGTTTGTCCTATTGTATCAATCATTGTAGAGACAAATTTTAAAATAAAAATAAAAATGGTGAACAAAATTACAATTTTTTTTAACAGTAAAGTTATTACTTGGATAGACTGTAATCAAAGTTCCTTTAGAATATGCCAATTAGAATGCAAAACCACTAACTGTTTAGTTTTAAGTCTTAACCACCTTGTGTCGTTTTAACCCATTTGTGCATAGATATTTTTGCGACTTTCTTCGATTCTCGCCAATATCAGCAGTAATAGATACATTTCTGATGTCAACTTCTTGAACAAGGGATGATTTCTTTTAAAATCTTTATGTATAAAAATTGAAGTGTCAACATCCTACTAGGTCATATTAAAATATTTTGTGGAATTGAGGTTCAATACTCGTGAATAAAGGCTAGGAAAAATAAATAACGTTTTCGACTGATAGCGATAATGCCGTCCCAAAAAAGGGACGCTAGGCATAAATGGGTTAATGCTCATCACACAACCGCTTTAATACAAGATAAATTTTCTTGGGATAAATCTAAAATTTGTTTTGACACCAGAGATACAGACTGCGACGCAATCTCCTTTTAATGTCTTACGCTTATGAAGACAAAAATTTAAACCCAAGAGAACAGATATTGGAAAAAAATAATTTTATAGAGCAACTTGAAATTCCTGAAGATTACTCTATTTTCACACATTTCCTAAATAGCCGTATCGCAATTTAGATCCACTGATATATATAGAAAATGCTGAAAAATACATTTCTTAACCTAAAAATTCAAAAATAAGAAAAATTTCCATTTTCCCTCGCTTTAATATCCGCGGCTAAAGGCTTAAGCTATTGGGTAAAAATTGAGAATCACCAAGTCCATTGATATTCTCTCCCAGCTAAAACCCCAAAAGCTTTTGACCCGAAATTCGGCAAGATAATGGAACAGAATAGTCTGGAATGTCGAAGCCTCTGGGGAATTTTCACGTTTTCTAAATGAATGCGTATAGATGTGGAGAAATTCTAAATAAATCTATACGTTTATCGATGTATAGGGAATGTAAAAGAGAATGTAAGAGAATTTCTCGAGAATAAAAGTTGTATTGGTTTAAAAGTGGTTGCAAGTAATGGTTTCTTTTCAGATCTTTTTCTGTTGGAAGCTGTCTTTGTTCTGTACGCCCGTAAAATAATTTTTGTTTTTTATCATTTTAGATAAAATGTAGCAGTTTAAAAGTGTGTGTGTGTGTTTACTTTGGCCGGAAGCAATTAGTTTTACTGTATTATACTTAGTATAAATTTTAATTAAAAAATAAATCTTTACTAAGATAATTAAGTGCGCGCAATAAATCACTTCAGAAAACCCCCCCTCCCCCTATAACATGGGTTAATATAAGACGAATTGGAACAACATGCCGAAAACATTGAGATCTTTTCCCTATAACACGTTAAAAAAACTCGGGTAGCACGATAAAAGAATGAGGCAGACTTTTTTATAACTTGTTAGCCCTGCTGATGCTGTTTATGTGTTTGTGACTCGTACAGCACGGTTTAATATAACACGGAACGTATCTATGCTACCAGCTACCGTAAAATAATCTTTGTTCTGTTTCAATAAAAACTGCATTATACGTCTAAACTGATTTGTTTTCATTTTTAAAGTGCAACTTTCCAGATTTATTGCTAGCGCGATGTACATCACCAATACGATCATTCATGTTCAATAAAAAAAAGGGTTTATCTTCGCCATCCAACGAAATAATACTATAGTCATGAAAGTGGGGTCTAGGTGTATTAACCTTTTCGCGCCGACTGTCACGTATACGTGCCAGTAAGAAACGCACTCAGTTCCCGGCCGACACGCTGGCGTGCCAGAGCGTTTCCTCGTTCACCCCCGGCCGTCACACAGTTGTGCCAGTGTCCTGGAACGTTTTAAAAACTATAACTTTTGGCACAAGATGGCATTGTATGTCCATGCGGTTACAGATACATGTAGATTTGACCTTCTACTCAGAATGGGAGTAGCATGACTCACATACACGTGGTTTTTGATAATATAAACGTAAGTTGAAAGGAATGTTTCTGAATGGTATACTTTATGACGGCTCTATAAATTCGTACGTGGTTATTTCATTATAGTAAGCAGGGAGTTTTATTTTCGCTACAGCGTTGGGTATTACGGTTTGCAGTCCAGTTTTTAGTGGATAATTAGATCTAGTAGACGTGGATTTTTTCTCATTTTACAGTTAGAATGTCGAAGCTTCGAAAGTGTTAGAGCTTGAAATAGCAGAAATGACGCAAATTATTTGAAATTATGAGATATTGATTCTGAAGCAGATTCGGATAGTAGTGATAGTGACACTATAATATATTCTGATTGTTCTGTTCATGGATTTAGGCTTAATCGCGAAAAACTCTCCGGCCCTGGACAGACATTTGCGAAAGAGACTGCCGGCCTCAGCGATAAGCGCGCGTTTCCGCTTCCCGTCGCGAAAGGGTTAAAGTTGCTATGCACTATGCAAAGAAACCGTCTGAAACACCACCTTGTGGCTAAATTTGGAGTTAGTGTTCTTATCTCTAAAACAGTACGAGGTACGGGAAAAAAGAAAACTTCAAAGTTGTTTCCGTAGTGTAGTTGACTAGAAAAAACTTAAATTAAGTTACGCAGAACGATAATTATTAGTATTCGTACAGAATTTTAAATACAATTACACACGTAAAACGTAGAACTTATAAAATAAGTAAGCATTAAAATACTTGATTCTGAATGTCAAAGATATCAAATCGTAGTAAGTGGAAGCGGGCAGAGATACGTCCTCTTGGTACAATGACTAATGTCGTAGTATAATGATGAACAGGCGAAACACACGAAGTCAAACTGGCTGAACGTGGTGCAGGAAAAGTGACACCCACATTACAGAGTAAACGTTTTAGTACCATAATCAGTTAGATAATGAGGAACAGCAAAAACTAAGAACGCAAAAGAGTGCCAACTGAAACCCTAAAGCAAATGGGCTTTGGGATATGCATTGCAAAATGTATTATCTAAACTAAGATGAAAAGTTCAAACATCCTCTATAAGTGCAGAAAGAGTTATGTATTGACGCCAGTGAACAGAAGGGGATGGATATATCAATAAAAATCGAACAATACAGGAAAAGTCTGGTTAGAAATTATATATACGGCTATGATGTCTAAACACTTTTTAAAACGGAAGTCAACAGCTTAAATAGGAAAAAATATGGGTTCCTAAAAGTTAAATATTGAATTTAAAATGGAACAGGGCTATAAGGTTTATTAAAAATATGCGCTGAACTGCAGTCACAAATTTAATGCTGCTGATTGAAAACTTTACGAGAATGCCAATTTGCACTGTAAATAAAACGTCTCTTTTTAATGGGCGGGCACTTGATTATCAAGCATTCGTCACTACTAAGGCCCGAATCACTTGCCATTTTATTATGGGAGACCCCAAAGTTATCCCCTATGAAGGACGGACAAGTTAACATCCATGCCCTAGACGGGATTTGAACACGGACCCAAGGCATGATAGAAACTTCTTTATAGTCACTACACCAGCTGGTGGGCTGTAAATGTTACTCATTCGAACCCACATAACTATACACATAATATGCAATAACTGTAAAGGACAGTCTAGTATTAAGATTAATATTAAAGCCAATATTTATCCATTAACCTAAAGTGATCTCAAACCTTCATTTTTTAAAAAGCAAATATTTTCCATGAATAAAAAGGGAAGTTAAAAATCTATTACTGAAAAAAATCATAAAAAAGAAGAGTTAAACTCTCTTCCCTAGAGAGAAAACTTTATGAAAGCTACTGAAATAACTTAAACTAATTCAAGAAAACTAATAGTTGAGAAGTTAAAAGCTTCATGAAGAAAAAGAAGGAACGACAGAATTGAATTTCAAAAAATCAATATATATATATTGCCCTCAAATATTTCCACACACGATACCGTTTTCATGCTCCATATATTTATTTTACAGTTATACTAGAACAAACGTAGCTTTTAAATCTTGAACTTTAGGGAGATAAAAGTTAAGATTCTTTAAAAGATGAAGATGTTATTTTCAGAGTCATGTATTTTTTTAAAGAGGGGTTAAAACTCTATAAGCTCAAATAAAATTTAGTTAAGTGAATATTTACAAACATTAAACTAGTGCTTTTAAATTAGATTACATAGTATCTGTGAAAGAAAGGTAATTTTTATGAATTTGCAAATTCGTTTAAAAGTAAATTTACTTTTGCAACTTTGTATAATAAGTCATTTAAATTTGAAAGAATTTTAATGTAAACATTTCTTTTATGAACAGGAGTTTAATATAGGAATTCTACAAGCAATGAAAACTTATTTTAGTTTGAATAACCGGAGATTTTTCATTCTAACCTTTTTATGGTGCATTTAAACTATTAGAGATCATTGTAAAGTTATGTTAATTAAAACATTTGATTAAAGCTACAAGACTCGTAGTTTAACTATGTTTAAATGTTTAATTATTTTAAAATCAAATAAGATTTACTTAAACTTTCAAATCAGATTTGAAAGTTTTTAAAAATAATACGGTATATATGTTTACATTTATTGCGTACTTTTGAATGAAATGACTTTTATATTCATATTGTCTCGCAAACGGAAGGAAACAAAAATACACTCAGAAAGAAAGCATAACAAATACTTTTCTACAAAACAGACAAGGAGGTAATGAAAAAAATTATTTTTATTTATGTTCTTTAAACTTTTTATGCGTGTAAATATAAGCAACAAAATAATAAAGGTTAAAAAAAGAAACTCTAAAAACACAGATAAAAAGAGAGAAAGTGAGAGAAATATTTAAAGGAGACAGAGGCTTACAATAATTATTTTGAAGAAGAATAAATGAACGAAACAGAAGAACCATCGTTAGTGAGAAACTGCGTGTAAGATATGAAGTTTCAAGAAGTGAAGATGTGTGAGAGACAGATTTTTTTCAAAAAGTTATTTTTTTACATAAACTTATATTTTATGTTTTACTATAATACTAGCAAGCTAAATACTCTTTTTTAAAATTTCGGTCTTTATAGATTTTTATGCGTATACTGTTTCAACAAAGAAGTCATGTGATTGTTTAGTCAGTTAATTAATTTTTATAAAGAAATATTGCAGCTTAACTAATCTTTGAGCGACTATTTCACGCTCTCTTGATGTCTTGAACGAAGTTTAAACATGCTTTCAATCTCGCTGGACCTTAATTTAGAGATCATTTTCAGACCACCACCTGTACCACTCGCCTATACGACGTGTATTTGTCCTTACTCAGTTGTGTAACGTGGTGCAAGAATAACTCGATAATTTCTGTCGTTGAGACAGTAATACTGGATGAATCCCTTTCTTCATGCGGCAATTGGATGTGTACATTTTAAATGAATATTTCAAGCAGAACTTTAATTTTCATACAGGCAATCGAGTCTTTGCTGTCTTTGAGAAAAAAACACTGGATGAATCGCAATCTTAACGCAGCAGGTGGATGCATATATTTTGAATAAATGTTTCAAGCGGAATTTCAATTTCCATAGCGGTAATCGAATCCTTGATATCTAGGAGAAAGCCAGAAATTCTAAATAATAACTGTAATAATAATAATAAATACAGCTGGTTATTTCACGATGCTAGTTTTCGAACGGAAGTAATATTAAAACTGAAAACGACGAAGCTAATTTTTTTTTTCTTTTTGTAGGACAGTTATGGAGGAAATCAATTCTGTTTAAAAAAAAAAAAAAAAAAAACAAAGATTAACTGCAACATTAAATCACTTATTAGATTTAAATACCACGAAAAAATGAAAACTAAAGTTATAGTCCGTCAGTAATTTAGAGAAAATATCAGAAAATTGTAACATAATGTAATGGATTGCAAATAACAATTTAATCACAGAATGTAACAAAAATTTTAGGGTCGCTTAACCGATATGACATCACCAAAGAAGTGGGAAAATAATCCGTCACTAATTTAGAGATAATATCAGAAAATTGTAATAAAGTGTGATATGTTACAAATGATAATTTACTCACAGAGTGCAACAAAAAGGGTTGCTTAACAGACATGGCATTAACGAAGAAGTGGGAAAATACTCAGTGAATAATTAGAGATAATATTAGAAAATTGTAATGTATTCCAAGCAACAATTTGCTCACAGAATGTAAAAAAAAGAAAGAAAATGGAGTCGCTTAACCGACATGACATCAACGAAGAAGTGGGAAAATAATTCGTCAATAACTTAAGAGATAATATCAGAAAATCGTAACAAAGCGTAATGCATTATAAATAACAATTTACTTACGGAATAAAAAAATAAAAAAATTAGGGTTGCTCAACAGATATCCATCAACGAACGAGCGAGAAAATAATACGTCAATAATTTAGAGATAATATCAGAAAATTTAAAAAAAGTGCGATCTTTTACAAATAACAATTTACTGACCGAATGTAAAAAGAAATTAAATATATTGTGATGGTTTTTTTAATAAATTTTATACGAAAACATATATCTTTCTTAAAACACAATACCTCATGTTTTGGAAATAAATAAAAATTTTATTCATAGCTACCATGTTTATTAATACTAAATAAACTAGTTATACATAAAATAATCTCAAAAATGTTTTATTCGCTTCTCAGAATGAAAGCATATTGCAAAATTAATATAATGCTGCACTTTGAATTATTCAAAATTTATAAATTGCAAAATCTAAAATTGATGCAATTTAAGACTTTTTTGGTTTTCTGGATGTAAGTGAATTTACAACTTTGAAATATTTTAAAAACAGTGAAACATCTTATTAACTATGCTTTAAAACTAGGAAATATTCAGCGAAATATGATATTGCAAGTCGACCTCAATTACAAAAGCCTTTGTTCAATTTGAAAACTTAAGTTTCTTTTTGAAATTCTACTTTGCTGATTTTAATGTTTTATAGCTTAATCATAGTATAGTTGAAACGTAAAACTTTGCACGGAAATATGAAGTGATGAGTGAAAAGCCAGTTACTTATTAAATTTTAAATACATGTTTAACAGAAGTAGTTTAGCATTTCACCTTAAAATGGTATTGAATTAGCTGCACCTTTCCTATGGAGAAAGGTGTCACCGTGATTTGGATTCATTGATCGCAAAGTTACTCCATAAAAAGGCTGAAGCTAATTTAGCACCATTTTATGGTGATATGTTCAATTACTTCTATTAGCAGTGTATATATTTACATCTACATACTTAAAGTAGTGCACGTCTAAGAGTAATATTGAAGAGGCAAAATAGAAATGTAAAGCATTAAAATGACGTGTAATTTTGACTTATGCAAACATTTATTTTTTTTTTCAAATCAAGAAGACGTATTCCTGTAAAATTATAAAACGAACAAAAGGCTTCTAAAATGGGAATATCCATTTTATTCTTTTTAAAATGTAATCGGCATTTTAAACATCTTTTAAAGTTTATTACAGGAATACGAAGTAAAATTTAACAATTCATGTAATTGTTACAAGTTTAAATCCTTAACTCCCCGAATCTTTTTCTGAGTAGTAATTTCTTGTTTTAAAATCTAATGCATGAAATTGATTGAAAAAATTATCGAGACGTAAAACGTACTTAACATGTTAATGCATGAAATTTTATCAACATTATCTAGAACTGGGCACGCTCTTCAATTTATTTTCTCGTCGATTTTTAGCGTTTAAGTTGGCAATATTTTGCCAAAATCCGCCAAGATTGATGTAATTTCCGAGATTCGGTGACAGTCGAAATAGTGATTAATCACAGACTTAACGAATTGAAAGTATTCATAGACTTTAATGTATTCAAAGATTTTTGGATGACCTTGTAAGTAGGTGGGTTACATTTTTATGCAAAGGCATAAAAATGTAACCCACCTATTTAATGTTAAATAATCCGTTCTGTTTCATTTGGCTTTTGCGCTTATGTGAATTTATTTTCAAATGAATTTAATAACCAAATTTTCTTAATTCTGCAGGACATTAATAATGCGTCAAAGTGATTTCAATTTACTTCCTTAAGTTTCCTCCAGTCATAGTAGAAAAATTCAAAATCACTTTGTTTAAACTTAATATTTAAGAGAAATAAAATCTTTATCTCTATAATACATGTTTCATTTAGTAATAAGCACGCAACTTCTGACACTATTTTGCGTCAAAAATTTACAATATAATTTACCACCATTTCATCTCCTTGTACGCCAGCTTTATATATATATTTAGAGGCACTTCATTTAAATTTATGTGAAATGGGATTTGATGAACAGACGAATTTGATGCGATACTTCGATAATATTAAGTTTTGACTATTTCTCGCGAAACTTAAGAGTCGTCGCCAAGCTGGGTTTAGTTTTGGAGGCTAATTTTTGGTACCAAATTCAGCAATCTTTTGCAAAAACCCCTAAGTTTGGGGACAGCTGTGGAAAATTTGGGCATGACCCAAACAATGATTAACTGTAGACTCCTAATACAGTGAAACCCCGATCTATCGTTCCCGCATGCATCGTTTTCCCGTATTTATCGTTTTATTTCTATGGTCGCTGCACAAATTGTATTTGAATAACGTTAAAGAAACCCGCATGTATCGTTCGCTAAAAACTGGCTTTCCCGCATTCATCGTTGTAAATTTATTCCCCTGACCAAAATGAAATTGAGCGTTAAGTGGATCCATATTTCATACAAACTGTAATTGCTTCTCGGTATGATTTTTTGGTTTATTGATGATCAGATGAACACTGGCTGCGTGTTGAAGAAGATGTGCATAGCCTGAAATTTAATGACTATGTTTTCATTAATCAAAACGGTGAGGCATGCGATATCCTAATCATGGACTAAACGTGTCATGATGCAAAAAATGAAAATAATGGCAAAGCAGAGGATAATGTTCATGCCGATGAGGCTGAGCCTATACACTAGTACGAAGTTTGCCTGAAGCAATAACGGTATTTGAAACTGTATGAACTTTTTTATACAAGCAAAAAATAACATAAAAGGCCCAGAAAAATATTGCAAATCTTGAAACTTTACTGTTTAATTTAAAATGATGAAAAACCCAACACAAAATTACTGATTTGTTAAAATAAGAATCACTTAGTTTTCATCTTCGCTTTATTTGTTTGGCAATTTTGTAACAGATTAGTATTTGTTTGTATACAGTCATTGCTTGTATGCATAAAGATTGCTTTCTTCGTATTTTAATAAGAATCCGCATTTGTCGTTTTTCCGCATTCATCGTTTTTTCCTACGCACCCCATGAAAAACGATGAATCGAGTTTCTACTGTATAATGAAAATGTCCATAGACCTTAATGTACTGAAAATCTTTGGCTGACCCTGTAAATAAACTACCCAACTAACTGCAATAAAAAATCTGATGTGGACACCACATGACTTCCTTGTACGTCTATTAAATGATAAATATTTCCGTGATACCTTATTTAAACTGACTGAATTTGGAAGATACAGAATACTGCAATAAGACAAAGGTTTAGCAATTTTTTGCCAAATGTTTGAGATATGGCTAATTTGTGATCAGTTTGAAAGATCTATTTTTAGCATTTAATTTGGCAATATTTCACCAAAATTCGCCAAGCTTGAGGTAGTTGTACGAATTACTGAAATGTATCTAAAACCATTTAAAAGAATTTCTTATAAATTAAACAATATATAATGTAGCATCGTACTTTTTTTACTGTTGTAATAGAAGTGCACTGCGTTTGTCTCGGTCATTTCTATGGATTTTACCGCAAATTATAATTGTACAAAAAATAAATTAGACCGTATAATTAATAAACAAAAAATGTAATAAAAATAAAAAAGGGAAATAAAAATATGTTATTTTATATTATTTAAATGTAATTCAATTTCCTCGTCCAATCCTTTAACCCTCTCGTCACCGATTTATGAAAAATCAGAGAAAAAAAAAATCTGCCAGCATTTAATGCATCTGAAATACTATTATAAATCATGCAAAAATATTTGTTTCTAATGTCGATTAATATTAGATTTTTCTAATATTAATTTCTGCATTTTCGAAGCATTTTGTTATGCTCAAATTAATTTAAAAGGATGCACATATTAGGTAAAGGTTGAGGAATAAGAAAAAAACTATACTTACCTTAAAAAGAAAAAAAACGGTAAAAAGCAGCATAAATATTTTCTTAATTTTTCTCCTGAAACAATGAAGCGAAAACTGTAAAAAATGATCTAAATTGACTAGCACTGCAATCTAGGCACGATTTATGCATCTTGTTAAGAGCCTCATATACTTTCTACATGAATTAATGACATTGATATCACTGAAAGAAAAAAATACTAAATTCAATTGTTTTCTCTCTAAATATTGCTATTTGAATTAGGGGCCTCATATGAGGTTCAGGGTGACGAGAGGGTTGATGAGTAGAATGACTTGACAGTAAGGAAAAAAAATTCTAGAAGGATGTTCAAATGGACATTTTCTAAAAAAATAATGTTTATTTGAGAGGAATTTAAGGTAATATTTAAAGATTAAAATAATTTTTGTGCAAGTTCTCTTCCGAGAAATTTTAGAGGATTTTTTTCCTCTTCCACAGAAAAAGCACATATGATAGGTCTTTTCTCAGAACAACAGAATGCTTTGAAAGATATGTTCAAAGACCAATTTTATTTACAGATTGTCTAGAGTACATCATGCTTGCTTCTCATAAAATTAAATTTCCATGTACTTTCCAGCATTTGTTTTGTTGATATTTATTCCGATACCTATAATTAAATTTACTCTCTTCTTCGTAGGGTTTCATTCTTTTTCTTTATTTGTCATTACTTTATTAGCGTCAAAGATTTAATCAACTTACAGTAAACTACACACCATTTTTATTGTAATAACACATGGCATTTTTCGATTCTGGGAAGTAATGTTTTCATTTTCTGAAAAGGGTCTTAATTAGGTTTATATATTGCCTAATTGCGGAGGATAATTTCTTTTATTTAGAGATTTGTTTTGATCTAAACGCCAGATGTGACCACATTTTCATTTCTTGGAAGTTCATGTTAAATATATGAAGAACCTAGAAGAATTTAGGATTGTATCCAGTGGAATGGTAATTAGATGGTAGCAATACTAATTAAAATACAAAAGGTCATTAGATAAGCAATGTTAGAAGAGAATTTTTCTTCGCAGATTCGATAGTAAATTTTTTAGAACAATTACATGCGGTAGAACATATTTGTAAATGGCAGTTAATAAATGCGGTTTACTAATGTTAAATTGTAATGTGATATATTTTGATAAGTAAAATGACTAAATATAGCGTTATAAATGCGTTATGTTGAATTAATTCCAGAAAATAACACACTTCTTTAGGATTTTTCTAATGTTTATCTTTTTACTAAATTATTAAGGTCACCTTTGATTCACATACATTTCGATACAGATCTTCATTATATAGCAAAGCTTAGAATGTACCTTCTTAAAGTGCCGCTTTTCGGTATGTTATTTTATTTATTTGAAAATAAACTACACATAAATAAGCACAGTAATTCTTGCCTGACCTTTTTTTTAAATACAGCACTAGTGCGGCGGAAACAAGAACAAACACAAAAAGGGCGTAGTATTTTTAAAAATAACTGTCAAAGTTGGATTTCATAGAATAATGGAATACAATTTATATTAACCGTTTTTATAATATAAACCTAAATACTTTGATGTTTACAAATATCTTCCTTTATGACAATCTAATTTCATAAGAATTTCGAAATATATGTTTATGCATTGCATGTCATATTTACTTATTAAAAGTTTAAACTTAATTTGTTGAACTTTCTTTCTTTTTGCTTTTGGATTTTATTTCAAATACAGCAAGTAAATTCACCAAAATATATTTAACTAGTATAAATATTTATAGCCAGCATCATTGTTTTTTAATTTCATATGAATTATCAATTATAAACAACTATAGCAATAAAAAAAATTAAACTATTTTAGGTACTCCTATGGTAATGTTTTTAAACAGCTATGCAAAACTAGCAACTGTGTCTCCATGTGCATAAATAAGCCTGCAGGATGAATGTGTTAATGTGAAACCAAGGCAGTCGAGTCCAAGTTTATCAGGACTGACACCTATTCGGATTACAGAAAACTCGGATTATGCGGTATGCATTTTAAAATCGAAGAGAAAAATTCAGTTTTATGTTCAGTACGCGAAGAAAGATCAAATAGCGAAAAAATAGCCAGCACACACATTTGTAAATATGATAAGCATTTTAAATAGCATCGGAATAAGTTTATTTAACTTTGAAGTTTTCTGAGTAGAAAGTTTAGCGCTATCTCGGATTAAACAGAGCTAGGATTAAGAGGACCACGGAAGTTCTCAGACTGCAAAACTAATCCTATAGAAAGTATGGGTTAATGTTAAACCAATATGAATAAACAAGAGTAGTAGAGAAAGTGCATAACTAACACTCTAAGACGAGATTAAAAATGTTAATCCAGTACGAATAAGCCGGGCGACTTTTTATACTCATATTTTTAAAGTCAGAAATTCAAACCGCATGAGTCTGGAAATTAATTTGATTAAAGGATACCGCCAAATAAAGGAAATTGTTAAAAAAAATATTGATTCAAATCAGCATGTGTCCCACCAGGTGGCACCGTGGGCGGTTTTATTCCGTAGCGCAAGGCTACTTTACTATACCTAGTCATCATTTTTATGAATATTAGCAACATCCGCTCAAAAGAATAGAGGATGAAGGGGACTTAACTTATTATTAACTATTATTAACTTATTATTATTATTATTATTATTATTATTATTATTATTATCATTATTATTATTATACAAACTAAAATATAAATAACTAGGGGCAAAGGACCTAGACCCGCTACGTTCGCTTTTATAAGGGGCATTCGGCGCCTAATAAGGCTTCGTGAAAATAGGCATAATTTCAGCAGACAAAACCCAAAGATCGGATCAGATAGAATGTGACCGAGCCACACATTGCTTGGTTCTTGCATGTTCCTTGGAACATAAAAATTTGAACTTCACGCTATTTTTAATTATGTGAAACCTTTGGAACACCTTGCGTATTTGCCACCCATGGCGATTTCTCGTTAATTGGCGACTTACGTATATGTATAGTTAATAATTAGTTCTAAGGAAACATTACTTCATATGTTTTCTTTGATAAAAATTACGGAACAGCTAGGATAGCTTGCCACCAATGGCGACTATTCATTATTTGGTGATTTACACATGCTTATAAACGATAATTACTGCTCATATAAAGTTACCGGGAAAACCGTTATAGACATATTCATAAACATAATCCTTTGCAGGTTGGCGTATTTAGCAACACGAAATATATAATCTCGCCGGGCTAGCAAATATCCAAGCTGTACTATAACTTGTATAATGTAGTATAACTTGTATAATGACATAGTTAACTCCACCAAACATTTCTACTGGTAGCAAATACAGAAGCTGAACCTAACCGGCTTTAAAATAATCTACATTTTAATTATTTTTAATTTCCAAGATACTGGGTTCTAACATTTTGGAACTCGTGGTTTAGGTTCACTCTGCTTGGAGTGATACCATTTTGCCGGATAGTACCTAAAGCCAAGATGTCGCTTTTTAAATCAGTTACGATTAGTTGTTCTGTTTTGGAAAAAACGAACAATCGGTAATTCTAAACTTCTGTTATGTAATAAAATTTTCTATTTGAAAATTGTCAATTTTATGTAGCACACTTTAAGTTATTTATTTCTCATACTTTTTAATTTGGCGTAAAATTGGTGTAATTCTACTTCATGTTTGCCAATTTCAGGTAATTCTGCGTACTTGGAATTGCTTTGTTGCAAAGGCATGAACGATTTTTTGCTGGCGAAAATTGAGAAACCTGGTAAACCATTATTTTTTCAGTTTTTTATTAATATCGTCTAAAATAATTCGAATTTCGAAATTTTAGTCAGCTTATCGGCTTCCCCGGAATTTTCCGAATCAGTAGACACGTTCGTTGAAACTCAAGTCCCCATGGTTTCGGAGGAGGTAGCAGTACAAGCTTTTGACAGCGGCCGTTTCCTTTGTTTAGAATAGAGAAATGCTGAAAAAGCAAATCAATTTTGAATGATTTATAAAAAACATCATTCAAAATATAGACTAGCGTATCTTACATAGAAAATAAGCAAGCTTTTGCATTGTGTCATCTGCATTTTCTTTACATCTGCTATCTGTGTTACGCGGTTAAAATAACTTATCAAGTCTCATCAATTCACATATACGTTCAAAAGCTTTACATTCTTTGCTCTTCAATACCTTTTTTTATTTCTAGTATATTTGAACACTTAATCTGTTTTAGCTTAAATTACAAAGATTAAGCTAATTTTGCCACTGCAATTTTGCAGCAAATTTCTCCATTCCGTGTACTTAGTTTCCACCAATCTCCTCAACCCTGAGACAAGCTAGCCGAGATATAATTCTAAGTGGATTTCGAATAAATCTTCCGTAAAATACGCAATCTAGGGAAGATAGTCTACTGTAAGAATTTAGATGTGAAAAAAAAAAACCGTCTGCTTTTCCGTAAAAACACACGAGAATTGGAGTGTTATTAAAGTTGCTATTTATTTCGTTCCACAGTTTAAAAAATAATGGGGTTCCGTTGGAACGATATTATCAGTTTTTTCATACACACGCCCGCTCACGAAAGACTAAATATTTCGAAAACACCAAAATTTATACTGAACTTAAAAAAGATTATCTTTTATTTTTGCAAATTACTTAGCTTTTGGAAATGTTAACGCCTAATTTTCTGAGGCCCTATATGTGATATAATAGGAAACTGCAAACGAAAATACAAAATATGACATTAAACAATGAATCAGTTAATTGAAGTCAAGTTAAATTTTTGATGGGAAACTGTTTTTGAATTATTATTATTATTATTATTATTATTATTATTATTATTATTATTATTATTATTATTATTATTATTTTGAATTTTGAAGCCACATGACTGCCAACGTGGTCGGCAGAGTCGACTTTGAAGCATTTTGCGGCAGCTGTGGAGTTTATTTAAGATTAAATAAACATATAAAGAAAGAAAAAGACAATTTTCGGGAACAACGCGACTGGGCTTATCCATCGCAGGAGCAACAGTATATAATGGTCCCTTGCATACAATGTGGACAGTCTACTAAGGTTGCAAATGTTTGTTTTATCTTTGTTTTCAGTGGTTGGAGTTGAGGACTTGCCTTACCCAGGCATCCGCGTGCAATGTAGGGGATCTTTTTAGGGGATTGGACGATGTTAGTGGGCAGTCTATGATGTAGTGCCAGAGGGAGCTCACAGTTCCGCTGTCGCATATCCCTGTTGTGATTCGATGGAAGCGGTACAGATGCGGGGAAGGGTCCATGACCGGCAAGGAAGCTTGTTATTTCCCATGTGAGTAGTAGTTGGTGCTGTGAGACTTTAGGCAGAAACTCAAAGGTGTGACGGCCCTTGTTACTGGAGTCCTACTGCACCTGCCATTCTTTCTTCAGGTGGGCATTCAGTATGGCCTTCACTTTGGAGTGCGGTGCTGGGTGGGGGTGAATGGTCTCCAGTGCTGTTGTTGCCTTTGCTAGTTGGTCTGCACGCCCGTTACCAGTGACGCCCACATGTGCTTTAATGTGCTGGAGGTATTTAACTGGCTCCTTTAATTGCGCCAGCCTTTTCTTTATGCTAACGCTTGAGGGTCACGGGTGCGGTGTACTTGTAATGTAATTAAAGCAGATTGACTGCCACTGTATATGGTGACTGATGTCTTATGCACATGTGTGGTGGATCTTATCCATTCCAAGGACTTTGAGGCAGAGCTGTCGACTCTGGAAAGCCAGCAACTCTGCCTGATAGACTGAGCAACAGTCGGGCAGTCGTACTTGGTTTGCATGAATTTCTTCATTATCACAGAAGACGCAGAAGGCTGCTGCCGTGGAGTTCTACATGCGGGAGCCATCAGTGTACATTGAAATGCCTTTCAGGGATACTGTTTTGGTTGTGGAGGTGTTTATTCTTGCTGTGGACGGATCTTCATATTATTATTGTTATTTTACCGACTTCAAGAAAGGAGGAGGTATACTATGTTCAAAACACACACACACATACACCGACGAGCCAAAAAACATTATGGCCCCCAGCACATTTTTCAATGAACATGTCTGGACGACATGGAGAGCACGTAATTAAGTGGCAATGGTATTCAACTGTTGCTGGAGAAGGTAAGGAATCGTTCTTGCGCTTACTTTTGTGAGTGATGGGAAAAGCTGTTGATCTAAGCGATTTTGATAGAGGGCAAAGGCCCGAAGACTCGGAACGAGTATCTCCGAAAGTGCACGACTAGTCGGTTGTTCACAATCTGCCGTTGTTATCATTTATAAAAAGTTGATTAATGACGGTGAAACCAGCAGTAGGCCAAGCAACACCAAGATGTTGCGCATCAAAGCATTATCAAAGAAAGAGGACGCCGGAGAATGTACCACCTAGTACAGCAAAATCGGCGGCAGATAGTGGCTCAGCTGTCAGCCCAATACAATGCAAGTCCAAGTACAAGTATTTCAGGACATACAATTCAGCGGATACTGTTGGATATGGGGCTGCGGAGCAGACATCTCACTCGTATGCCTCTGCTTACCAAGCAGCATTGTCAAGTACACCTACAGCGTGCACGGCAACATCGAGACTGGACCACGGATATGTAGTAAAGAGTTGCCATCTAGGATGAATCCCGGTTTCTCCTTCATCACGTAGATGGTCGTGCCAGGGTACGCAGTCTTCCAGGAGAACAGCTGTTCCTCTTTCCCAGGCAGCTCAGAGCTCAAACACCACCCTGTTCCAATATCTTGACTTTGTGTGGCCGCTGCTTAAATATTTGGTACAACCTGTCTCCAGTATCTACCAAGAACTCGTGGCATCCATGCCCAGGTGCGTTGCAGCTGTTTTGAGGGCCCAAGGAGGCGCAACGCGTTATTGAGGAGGTGGTCATAATGTAATGCCTGCGCGTTACGGCATAACCGCGTTTGTTAAAGAACAAACGAAATGCGCTATCGAAAACCGCAACTACTAGTAAGTCCCTAGCAGTTGCTTTCTAAATTTGTGGTCAGTCCCCGCTGTTTGGTCCGACTGGCTCCTTTAAATCAAAGCATTCAAGCGGCCCAGATATGGGTTCTCCCAATCAATATACAGGTTATAATTATATGACACAGATTTGGTCTCGATTGCCTGTGAAATCTGTAAGAAACATCGATAATAAAGGCGTTTAAACCAACAAGACTTCCCTTCTTGGGCCGACTAGGGGTTCCAGTCGCGGCCGGACTGGGAGTCTCTATGCCAGGGCCCCACCGAGCCGTTCTGCGTCGCCTCTACTCCTGAACCCGACGATGATACTACGCCGTTCCTGTCCAGCAGCGACGGCCCGCGAAGTTTCGTTCCCCCCGGGAAAGCCACTATGATTCACGACACACCCTTCCCATAGCCGTGATATTGCACACATACACACATACACACACAGACACAGCGATAATTATTTAAAGTGGACGAATTTATCCCTACAGTACATACTATAGCCAATTGGCTACACTCTAATTTTTGTCTAATAAAAAGAAAATTTTCTAGTTATCTTCTAAAATATGCATTTAAAATAAATTTAAGATTATTATGGAAATAATTTTATTTTCTAAAACTGCATGGCAACATTATTTTTTGAGCAAAGAAACATGGAGTCATAACATCCGTATACAGTTTGCTCATAAATTTTTGCCCGAATTTTTGATTGCTTCTAATTTTTATTGCTGAATGAAAATAAATACAAAATTATTAAAATATAGTAATAGAGGGCTCAATAAAGTAGAATTAAGCTATATTACTCTCTTTTGTTTTATGAGAGCTTTAGGGTGGACATTCCAGATTTTGGAATTTAAATATTTTTCTTGCTTTTTCTGAGAAACTACATGCTGAGATTTCTTTAAAATATTTCTCCTAGCATGAGTAAGAATGAATGAAATTACAATTTCATTTTCGGCCCATTTAAAAAAATCATTCATTCTAGGATTAAAAAATATTTCTTTTTAATTGATAAGGGGATAGATTACGAGTGGCTCCTTATTAATTTGGTAACGTTTTGACGATATTATCATTCCGAAAATCAGAAAAACTCGGCTTTTTAAACCATCGAATAAAGCTTTTTGCTATAACGACGCTGGTCTGAAAATCGCCAAAGATGTCTACTTCTGGCAATTTGTCGCGAAATTTGGGCTGAAAAAACAAGTTCCCAAAAAACTGCCCTCAGCTTGGCGATATTTTCTACATTTGGAGAGAAATTGCCAAAACCTACTATTTTACATCGGGATTAATAATGCAGTTTGAATCTTTACCAAACGGAGGGATAAAAGATTTCGTGGGACTAAACCTTCCAAGGATTATGCATAAGAATACATGAACTGTTTTAATGGCAATCTTGATAGGAAATGATTATCGTTTTTATGCATAAGAAAATCTGCAAAGAATGTAAAAGTCGCCATGGGTGGCAAATATACAAGCTGTCCGGAATGAATTTTCATTTTGGCGAAATAATTTGAAGCCATTTAAAAGAAATTAAATATTCGTTAAAAATATCCCCTCCTCTCATTTTCAAGCTTTTCAAAAGGCAATATGTCACTTTTTGCGAATGCACGTTAGCGATGTCTACCTATGACTGTTCCATATACTCTTCTATGGGCTTCAAAAAATATTTTTAAAGGTGATATTTGCATAGAAAAATGGTACCTGGTAAATTTCAAATATTGTTAAAAAAACAGAGAATATACCCTGAACTCCCTTGCTTCCCTGGGATAGCAGTTATCCCTGAACACTGGGTAACTGCTATCCCTCTAAGTTATCACTGCTTACACGACACAGATGAGTATCACTGCACTGATTAGTATCAAAGAGGAATGTTATATTCTGAAAAGCCAAATCAGATGGTTTGGTCTGTTAGGGATTGATAAGTCTGGTAAAGCTAATTATCTAATTTTCAAGGAAAACTGACTACACCATTCATAGAAGTTGTGTAGGTGAAAATTCACTTATTATCATTTATTGGTAGTATGAGAGGAATGTTTGAGAACTAGTTCTGTTTGTGTAGTAGTCATATAGCAGTACGTTGCCAGCGGATTCTATTTAATAGTTTAGTATCGTATTCCAAACCAATATTTTTATAAAAATAAAAATTACGTCATACTTAGGAATTGAAATTTAAAAATAAAAATACATTTCATTTTTTTACAATATAAAATAAGAAATTAACCGTTAATAATTTAAACAATAACTACGTTTGAGTTAATAGATTCTTTTGGCGAAATATGAGTAAGAGAATTATTCACGAAAATTTTGTTTCAAGTTTGCAATACTTGCTTTATATAAAAGCAAGCGGGAAGATTAATGAAAAGATTTATATAGAAAGAAGTATTAATTCAAAGTACTAAGAAATAAGTCCGTTTTTTTCTTTTTTTCTCTTATGCATTTCAATTTTTACGAAATAATTATCTTCTAACAAAAATTATACATCACACACTGGGAAAAAAGTTCATCAGTATTTTTTCTACTGTATTTCTTTCGATAATATTAATGAATCCCTGGAATAGACTTTCACTATCTCTACCAAAAGTATTGTTTTATTTATTGAGGCTTATCCCAGTTCCGTGAGAAAGTTTCTCAGATAACAACATTTTTTTATCCACAGTGAATGGCAGATCTAAAAATAGTGTTTCGACGAAGCGTGTAAAGTTAACAGCTAGACAGTTGGTTAATTAAAAACTTGTTTATTTTAATATGGAAATATAAGGAAAAGCTATTTTTTGCAAGATAAGGTTAAGAAAGATTAGTTAAGGCGGAAAACATAAGTGCGATACTCAAAGGTTCGATCAATGTAAAACTGGAGGTATGGTAATTAATATTTAGTATATTATACTTTGATTATAATTAATATTTTTTATATTATACTTTTAGATATTTATATTTATTGTGATAGATTTTTTTTTCAAACAGGTACTGCAGTCAACTGCAAGTGTGCATTTACACGAGGTTCCGCACCGATCCCCGATTTGATAAAATTACGAACTTTTGAAATATTGTCCTAAAATGGTCTCGTATTTTAAGAGCGGTCCTCTTTTTTTTTTCATAAAATACGGAAATAAGCTCCCTCGAGCATCTTATATAATAGGACGTTTGAGGACAATTTTTGAAAAGCTCGAAATTTTATAAAATTAAGTACCTATGAGAACTCTATACGTACTGCATTTGACAAAACTAACTCTCGTTATTCTAAGCAAGTAAATGAACTAATATTCAGCAGATAAACATGAATGCCTTTCAGGAAATTTTGTCAGTAAATAATCTTGATAAAATAAATGAGTGTTTTTCCGAAACAATCTTGATGTTTATAAAATTTTAAAAGCACCTGAACTATTTTTCAAATTTTCTAATCAGTCGATCAAGTGATTTGACTTTCCAATGACAAATCCTTGATGTTTAGAAACAGTTTTGATTTTTATTAATCATACCCTGAATAATAAATTGCGGCTGTTGCTAAAAAATAGTAGCAACTTGTATTTGTATGTCTGTAATTGCAACATATTTTAAAAGTTATGCCCTAAATATGATATAATTACAATGAAAATCCTATAACAATTTAACTCGAAAATACAACTCAGAAATCAAATAATAAAGTGTTTAACTAATAGCATTGCTATTAAAAATGAGCTTTCTAAAATAATCCGACAGCTTTCATAAATTCATTATACTTATTTTTTCTAAAATCACAAGTCAAACCACAAACCTGGTGAAAAATTACATAGTTTATTGATTTCCTTTTGATTGTTTTGCTAACACACAATGTAATAAAAATAATGCATCTGTATCTGGCTTATTGGCAAAATGACAACATTCATTCATTTTTGAAAATAATGTTTTAAAGAACTTAAAAATAAAAATAGAATAAAATAAAATAATATATATATATATATATATATATATATACATATATATATATATATATATATATATATATATATATATATATATATATATAACTATGCACGATATTGTTTTATAATGCAGTTTCTGAGACACCAAAATTGACAAAATACATTCATTTTTGAAGATAAATTTTTCTTAAAAGAAATTTTCAAACAAAATTAACTTATAACTAAGCACCTAAAATTTTTTTATGATGTAGTTTCTAAGACACCAAAAATGATTTTTAAAACATTCATTTAATACAACTAAGGTGGCAAAAGATTATACTTCCGATTGGAAAAAAAAGGTCCAGTTCATATGACTACAGTACAAATAAGATTTGCTGTGTCAACGTACAATGTTTTTCAAGTTACTAGCACTTTCCGTTTGCCAAACGAAAGATAAATACATTGAGGAAAAGATGTTTCAGTTAAAAAAAATCTGATTTTAGAATATATCGTGGAAATAAAAGCTGATACCATCGTCGGAAAAAGAAAATATTACTGACAGAAAAAAGTGAGAATAAAGTGATATTTCCACTTGGTGTTATTCATGATTTTTTTTAACAGTATCGAACAAAGAATAATTTTTTTTTCTGGGGGACTGGTTGCGGGAGGGGGCGTGGGGTTGGTTGAAAGAAAAAAGTAGAAATCTTGATTTATATCTTTTCTCAGTCCAGAATGAAAAAAATGAAGGCAGAGCAGACGAAGGTAAGAGCAAAAAGTTGTTTAAACGTAACAACTGCGTTTTTTAAATGCAGTTGGCGATCAGTCTGATCTAAGTTCAGAAAAGTAATAAGAATCAGAATCAGTTTCGAAGTTTCTGTCTTCATATTTTAATGCATTTTAAACGTATATTTTGTAGGCTTTCAACGAACATTTAACATTTACGCTTCCATTTTTTCAGAAAGCATGCGTTTAATAAATTATTATGGAAGTAAAGGAATTATGCAAAATTTCTAGCATTTTAATATATATTGCTTAAATGATGAGAAAAGTATTTCAGTTGAAAATATTAATGTTTGTAGAAACGTAACTGATGTTTATGACAGAAGACACACCTTTTTAAAAATACATAATGGAATAAAAGACTTTGTAATTTAAAATTATTGCGTTTCAATTACTACTCTTTTTATCTACTTTATTTGCTGTATTCAGGCCATTTATTAAATACTATCTCTTTTAAATTACACATTTATAATGTTTAAAAAGTAACAACTCAAGTTAGAAGCTGCACTAATACGAAACTGAAAGAGTTACAATCTCTTTGGATTAAAAAGAAAACTGTAAACAATATTTTAAAGTTCATAAAATTAAAAATGTTCAGTGTAATGATCGACCATAAACAAACCAAGAAATGTTGCTCCCGAAACTTTCAACCACACATATCACTTACAATAGAATTCTCTTAGAATGATTATCTTACTTGATAGGAAGAGTAAAAAAAACCAGTTAATTATGAGTTACTGTTTGCTAAGTAATATATGTTCTTGAACATTTCACAGGTGGGAGCGAAATTTTCAAAAGGGCACACTATGTACAAAGAATTTCACGAAAATGACAGGCTTTTCATTGCTTAAGGCAAAACATGCTTTCAAGTTAGGGTATTATTACGAGGCGTATTCAGAAAGTAAGCACCGTTTTGAAAAAAAATGAAAAAAAAAGTAGTGATTTTTTTCAAGCGAATTTTATTTTTACATGAAACAGCATACCTTAAACTATTTTTTTACACAGTTTTCGCCAATGTTCAAACTCTTGTCGTAGCGGGTTACCAGCTTTTCTGTACCAAGTTCATAGAAATTTCCCGCCAATGACAATAGACAGGACTTTAATAAGCTGACTTAACCTGCGGCGTGCAATTCAAAACAAACGGCGCTCCATGACAATGCTCGGCCCTGAACTGCTGTTAACACTCAAACGATGATTCGACAGTTGCCTTGGGAGCAGTTTGATCACCCGCCGTACAATCCAGACTGTCTGACTACCGCTTGTTCCTGCACATGAAGCCCGAGCTAGGTGGCAAGCGTTTTGCATCCGATTCATGAGGTAAAAAATGCTGTGGAGTCGTGGTTATCGTCATTGGCAGGAAGTTTCTATGAAGGTGGTATAGAAAAGCTGGTAAACCGCTACGACGAGTGTTTGAACACTGGCGGAAACTATTTGAACATTAGTGTAGAAAAGTAGTTTAATTTATGCTCTTTCATGTAAAAATAAAATTGGCTGGATTTCTTTTTACTATTTTTTTTAAAGTGCACTTACTTTCCGACGGTACTTACTTTTGGTAAAACGGTACTTACTTTCCGAATACGCTTAGTATTATAGTACCTTATATGCGCATTTAAAATTTCCAGAGGCGAAGATTCCGTGGCTTTCATTCCAGCTGGGTTGAACAAATCGCACGTTTATCAATTAATAAGATTGAGTACGTCACTTAAAATTTAATTTGCCTATAAAAAAAGCAGTAACTTCACTAGTCGTGCAAATATAGTTCTTCAGAATTTGAATATTCTTTACCATGTATTTTAGTTTCCGATCCAGATAGTGCGATGCCTTTCATTTCATATTTTTAATCTACTGATTTTAATCTCCGGTGTGAAATTTAAAACTGTTTGACTTTTTTAAAATTTCCATGCTTGTATCTATTCGAGGGCCAAATGTTTCAAAAACAGTTGACATGGATCTCACGTCATAAGCTGAATTTGGCTAATATCATTAACTAGAAGTCAAAGCCCGTTGTGAAGACAAATACAGCGGGCGGTAGAAAAAACATTTAATGAAAATTTGTCTACACTCAATATATTTAATCTTCGTCCACCTAAAATAAACAACTTTACATTCAATTTTTTTTACATACCCAAATCAAATTTCATGCTCTTCTGAAAACATGAGGAAACTTCGCATTCGAACGATTTTGTTTTGTGTAAACAGCTCCTCCTATATCAATGCTTCATTCAGACGATATTATTTTTATGAACAAAAACTATGTTATCATGAAAAACTATTTTAAACAAATTGGAATGGCGACTTTGCCTTCAAAGTCTGATAACCGTGTCTTCAATATAGGACGCCAAGTCAATTGCGACAACTATTACTGTCACGCAAGTGATTCACTTTTTTTTTTTTACTCTCGAAAATAAAATGGTTCGTCGCATCGTTCAAGCGGAGTACATGTCATTACCCTTGTTATGCTTAACTTTTTAATGTTTTTGGAGTAATGGAGGTAAAAGTTTTATCTAGGAGTGGTTGCCCGGAATTGTCAGAGAGTCAGTGAATCAGTGAGTCAGTAAGACAGGAACCAGCGTAACTATATGGTAGGATATTTAAAGAAGGATTTCTCAAATGTTTCCTGTGATTTTATAACTCCGAGCATCATTGAATTCTGAGAGCACCTTGTACAGTTTCAGAGAGTATTTTGTGTAAATCCGAGTCTAGTGTACTATAGGCTAAGGCAGACGCTTTAGGCAGATAGGCTAAACTAAGGCAACTATATTTTTTTCACTTAGCACTTGTCACTTTCGCACGAAGCACTTACTGTTTCATGATAGCTTTTTTTTTTTTTTTTTTTTTTTTTTTTAAGCTCTATTTAATGTTATCTTGGCAAAAACTTGAGAGAACATTTGAGGAGATACAGTTTTAGAACGGAATGAGCTAAGGAGCCGCCGCATAAACGATAAGTTTTTCTATAAAAAGCGAAATGAAAAGATTTTTTAAAAAAACTGAACAGGAGAATTTTCATAAAAAGCATAAAATTCGAATAGAAGATTAAAATTTTAATGGATTTAATTAACAACGTGTGATGACCTGCATCGAAGAAAGCTTCTTAAATTCTTACGTCAGATAAAATAAAATATTAATTTCAATCCTGCCACAGGATCATAACGGACTGAGAAATGCATGTAGAAATTTAAGTTGTTCTAAATCATTTTAATATAGAATTATTTTTGTATCAAAACATTATCTGAAACACAGGTTGCGGAAAGGTCAATCTCAAAAGAAATATTTAATGAAAATAATAATTATTATTTTATTATATAAAGTAGAAAAATGAATTTAATTTCAATTCACTCATAATGAAAACTTCAATTTTAGAATTCACTGTAGTCAGCTTTTGCAGCTTCTTTAGTACTACAACAGAATAAAAAATCCATCTTATAGAGAATTCTGGATAAAGCATCTTCAGAAATATTCAAGCAATTAATGAAACATCCTTTTATAATTTTGAAACTTCACCAAAAAATAAAAGTGGCGTAATTCCTCAGCATATACTAAGATAATTCGTCTCCTCAAGTGTTTGTTTACTTGTGAAATCATTTTTTTAAAATTAATTTTCTCCAACGTGCAGAATCAAGTAAGCTACGCATATTTTTTGTAAATTAATTAATTTTTTTTTTTTTACTTTCTAAATTTCATCCATCATTATGATTGTAGTCACGTCAGGTGGGGTAATGACCACGGGGTATAATTACCCCACAGCGTAATACTGAAAAAAAAACCATAAATGATAAAAATTTTCTAAAATTTTAGGCATAAAGCTTATAAAGTATTTTTCATGATAGATATGGTTCATCATTACTATTAAATATCCTAAAGTATTTAGTAACAATAGAAAAACAAACACTATGTCAAAGTTTTCAATAAACGGATTTGAAGATTCTTTGTTATTTGAAAACAAATGACCTTGACATAAAAGTTAAAAGTTAAAGAAGTCAAAACACTTAAGTCAAAGTTAAAGAAGTAAAACTTTTCAGGCAAGCTAATTCATAATAAAAACTAGGTTTTTAATCTATTTTAGAGAATATTTTTATTTTTCTAACGTATTTAAACATTTTTAAATTCATGGTCATAACTATGCCACTATATTTTAAAAAGTGGGGTAACTATGACCGTGTAAAAAATATTGTAGTAAAAGTCCTTCTGACCAGTTGAAACATATGTCTTTCTTATATCACTTAAGAGTATCGAAGAAAAATAATTTTAGCATATTTGAGGTATTTGTCATATTTAACTTAGAAATAAATTAAAAGATGATATTTTTCTACTGATGACTTTAAAAATTTCAAATATTTGAAATTTACTCTCATGGCGAGTGAAAAGTGCATTCTAAGACATTAAAAGTATACCAGATAGCAGTTTTTTTTAAAAACTGAATGAGACATACAAATACAAGAAATTGATTTAGACGGCGGACCTTTGTTTAAGACAAATAGTCATTTGTCTTAATCAAATGAAAGAGCAGTTTCTCTTTAATAATAACCCGTTCCCAGTGAGCAGTTGGCATATTGGAAATTTAGTTCATGTTGGTTTATTCATTTCCTGCTAGACATATGCTGTACCGACAATATTCGAGTACACCTGAATTTTGAAGTGCTGTACTGTATAACTTGTGATAATGAAAAAAAATGGCCTGACAGGCGACAGTATTTTGGTTCTATTGTTTTTTTTCTTTAAAACTTATTTAGTTCTTGAAAAGTCAACATTAGTCAATACAATTTTGTTTAACGATTCTTATAAGTCAATAGTTTTCTTTCCATGAAATGTGTGATTTTTATCACATGATAGCAGCAAGAGACTATGTTGATTTAATAAACAGAAATTATATTTTATTACCTCAATTTCTGTCAATTACTTTAGCACAAGAGTATCACTAATCATTAACAAATAGAAGAATAGTAGTGCCAATTGCTCCAACAAACGTTGTACTGGTAAGTTTAAAAATATATCAAGTTATCATATTTTCCCTAATTTTGATCATAATTATCCTAATTTTTGAAATTTTTTTGGCAAATTATTACCGCCCTTTTAAATTTTAAGCAAATAAACTTACCGAAACAAAACTTTACTAGGCGTTATTAAAATGTCAAAGTTTCCACCTGAATAACTAAAGCAATGTTTGTATGATTAAAAGCGTTAAAAATTTATAAAGTTGAAAATTACAGAACGTGGTCATAATTATCCCATCTGACGTATGCTTTGAAAGTATGAAAGTAGATATTTGATTTTTTTTATAATCGATAGAACGTAATGTGTATGAAATAATATGCCTGTGTAAATACTCAATTTAAATTTTCATGGAAGGAGCTAATTGTAAACCACCATTTGAAGGGTCCACGGGAAGAACGATGAGAGTCCACTTTTCGTCAATGTTGAGGTTTCTACTGCATTCTGTTGTTCATTAGTGGCACTATTAATATCCGAACCCATAAGGGGAAAGAACGATGAGAATACACTGAAAAAATAGCCCAAAGATACAGTTTACATGGGGAAGAATGATGAAAGTCCCGTGCGCCTTTAGATTTTTGGAAAATCAGCTGAATTGGACTCTCATCGTTCTTCCCGTGGACCCTTCATATATTTCAGTGTTTCACGTGAAGAGAAAAAATTCCGTCCTCTAGATTATCTTTTAGCGGAAAAAAAAAAAAAAAACATGGTCAAAAACATCACTCTTGTGTTGATTTTGTCACTTTTTTTGACTTTCACGGAGAATTCTATAGGCTTTGGAAATCTATTCTTGTCATTATTACTCAGACTGAACTTTTGTATTTTTCGGAGTTATGTAAGGCAAAGCTCTTAAGTCACATGTAAAGGATTTAAGATGTTTCCATTTTTTTGCTTTTGTATATAAAAATCAAAGATCATTTTATTCTGTTACGTAAGTTAGTGTATTTAATTTTGTATGATTGTTTGTGAAAATTATTTTTAGATATGATTAGATTTTTTAGTTAAAAGAAGAACTATTATGCTTAGATTTTTTTTTTCTCCCAGGATAAAATATATTTGTATGCAATAAAAAGAAAAGTTAAAGATTATGAAGATACAATCTGTTTTTACAAAAACAAATGGTCGTTACATCCAGAACATTTCAGAGAAACATTTATAAATATGGAATAAAGAATTTTTTCATTAACTAAAAATTTTCTTACATGGATTAAGATAATATTTTTAGACTGGGTCATTCTATAGAATGTATCTTGATAACAGTGTCGGGAAATTCACTATTATTAATTCCGATCCTTAGAAATAAACTTTCTCCTTCGGCAGGATTAAATATTTTCATCATTTACTAACCATCTTGTTTGTTGATATTAGCTAAACACTAATACACTCATTCTAGAGGTTTATTTACGTGCATTATTAACTGCCTTGTTTATTCATATTCGTATGACTTTATCAGGCTTATTCTTATTTTTATTACTTCCCTTTCGGCAGGTGAGAATGTTCACAATTCTTTCACAAGGCACACAAAACAAATGAAATAGAGAAAAAGAAAATACAAACAAGCCTATAAAACTGAACTACTAACTAAAATAGGATGAGTTAAATGGTTAAACTCAATAAAAGTTTTCAAACTTTCCAATAAATCATCAACAATTTTTTCTCGACAGTCCTTTGTGGATTCTGTCCCTCTAAAGCTGCCAGTGGAATATTTGTGTCAAAATCCTGGCCAAAAATATGTTTCGTGTATTTAACGTTAAAATAATTGCTGTTGATTTTTGACTTACTTTATAGTAGTTTATATTTCTTAAATTATATAAAAAAAGCGTGCTGTCTCCAAATTATTAGATATATTCCCAAACGGCTCGAAGTTGGTTGCCAACAAATGTCTTGTCCGGGAAGTGTCCCTTATTGGGAAGTACTACTATTGTATAACACCACTTATAAATGTAATACCGTGTGTCTGTCGATCCAACTGTCTTGAGTTTTGGGTGATTTTCTCCAGATGTCACGTGAATACGCGTTAGAACCTCTCAAAAATTCTTCGCCCAAGGTGTCCTTTCCATTAGGCAAATATTCCTTGTGTAACTGCGCCTTCAACACAATAAAAAATATAAATGTAATTTATATCTATATTAATATTATTTATATTACTATTATTATTATATTTTAAGTTTCATATTAGTAAATTAGTTTAAAGAGCAAGTAAAAAAATGCACGACGAAGTAACAGAAAACGCTGCAATCTCTTGCCGTAATGAAGAAACTTGCTTTTAACCCGAGTGTTGCATTCTTTGGATGTGAATTATGATCGAAAAACAGGTATCTCTTGATGCATCAGTTACTAGGCTGTCTAAAAACATATATATTTCTGTTCTTAAACAAATTTAAAATTTTCAATTTTTGGCCAGGATTTTGATACGAATACTCCACTGTGCTCCGATCAGAAATTAATCTCCAGTTTTCTTGCCTTGAGTATGACAAAATCTTAATTTAGCCTTTCTATCCTTTTTTAAACCTGCCTCTTGATTTTTAGCAAAGAAAAGAAAGATTTAAGAAAATTGCATGAAAATATGTGCATGTACAATACATATATATGTATATATTCATTTCAAGGTTTTGGTATTCATTTTTTAATGCGAAAAAGGAGTTAAATTTCTTGGAAAAGAGAATGTTTAGGGTTATTGTGATTCAATGTGTGTTTCCTAGTAAGCAGGGAATCATTAAAAATAAATGTTTATAAACTAAAGGGGAATTTTATTAAACTGACGTCGTAAAATAAATAAACATTTGTAAAGTTTTCTTCGAACATAAGTAAAAACCGTGAGCTAATATTGCGAAATGCATATCACAAATACATGTGTTTGAGTACTGCTACCATATATTTAAAAATGAACCCTCTCCGAATTACGTTGAAAACAGTCTGCTACTGTCATCTGTTGTGTGAAATGAGATATAAAAAATTCACGTCTAAGAATTGAAATGCTCTAATCTTTCTGGAGGAAAACTTTTGAACACTATTGTCCGGCAATATCATGGGCACGAGAAATAGAGGGAGAAAGCTTAGCCAGTGATTTTGACGGGAGAAGGAAGGGGTTAAGACCTATAGTGCAGCTCGTTTTGCAATCATTCTCAACAGATGTCCTTCCCATCTTATTCTATTCAATTTTGTGGATTAAACTATTCACTCACCGCATGAGTGAATTGTTAAATCCATGCACAGATCTTATAGTTTCAAATTATATCTTTTACGCCATGTATCACTTTCAAAAACAGCTTTAAAAATATTTCTCAGAACTTTCCTCTCAAAGACTCTCCAATGTCTTCTTCTACTTCATAGTCAATGTTTCTGAAGCATGAGTCTAGACTGATTTTATCAAACCCTCTACAAAAGAACTTTTATCCTTATCAAATGAGATTTCAACAAAGATCTTAATCTAAAAAGCACCTGTAATCTGGAGTAATACTTTTTGTAATTTCAGGATTATCTCGACAGTTAAACTGAAGGCCCAAACAGTACAATATTACAATATCACCTTTGCGAGTAGCCTACCTATTAAATTTAAGGCTTTAAATATTACTCTCAACGGAAGGATTTTACCACCCTTGCTTCAAAACCCAAACAGGTAAAATTTTTTAAAGTTTCCAATTTAATGAACCCAGCCTCAAAAAAATACAAGGGACGCATTAAACTCAAACTAATTTTTCTTGCCTCTTTTCCAATGCCGAAAAAGCTTCTACCTACACCTAGCCTTCCAATTAACGTGAGTAAATATATCTCGAATTGAAAATTGGACAGATAAATAGGTGGTGAGCAGTCATCAGAGCATTATTCGCTGAAGAGGGGTCAATCAGGGCTGTTGATATTCCCAAAACAATAAAGGTGAGCGTTGTGGCAATCATGCAAAATCATCAATCGAAATACAACGAACAAATGATACCTCGTATAATCTGGGACTTGAGGACAGTTTCTTTTCAGGGATTCTTGGGTATTTTTATGTTTACCTTGTAGAATAAGCTAACAAAACAGGCGCTTTTAGGTAACTTATCTGCAGTATCATTTCCAGATTGGAATGGGATAAAATGCAGAAAAAACTGTTTTCGGTCTTTTTGTAGAAGTCCACCAGCATTGTTTCATGAATTTGCAATAAAAAAATCTGATGTGTCCAACACATGACTTCCTTGCACGTCCATTAGATCAAAAATATTTTCGACGCACTTCCTCTAAATTTATTTGTTAGAAAGAGATAAAATATCAATAATAGTAAGGTTTAGCAATTTCTAGCCAAATATTTCGATATCGCCAAGCTGAGTTCAATTTGAAAGATTTCCTTCTGACACTTTATTTGGCGATATTTCACCAAAAGCCGACAAACTTGAGATAGTCAGCGAGATTTTGGGGATAGCCAAAGTAGTCAGTGAGCACAGACCTTCAATAAATTGAATGCATCTATACACCTCAATGTATTCAAAGTCATTTGGCTCACCATGTAAATAAATTCTCAGTCGAATGCTGTCAAAAAAGATATTGAAAACAGTTAGATATTACAATAGTTCTAAATACAAAGTTAAAAAATCTACGGGTTAAAGTTTTAGAGTTATACAAAATAGGAAATAATTTTTGGCGCCAAATTTGGCGATATTTCGGCGAAACTCGTGAATGTCGACGACATTTGGCGAGATTTTAAGCATAAACCAAACAATGACAGATTATCGCCAAATTTGGCGATATTTCGCCAAAACTCGCCAAGAACGATGACAAATGGCGATACTTTGGGCATGGACGAAATGACTGACTATCGCCAAATTTGGCGATATTTCGCCAAAACTCGCCAAGGTCGAGGACAGACGGCGAGATTTTGGGCATGTACCAAACAATGACTGTCTACAGTTGTATTATAATGAAGATGTCCATAGACATTAAGGTACTGAAATTCTTTTCGGTGGTCCTGTAAATAAACTCTCCAGTAGATTGGAACCAAAAATCGAGATGCACAACTAGATGTTACAACATTCTTATATATGAAATTTCATAATAGTTTTTGAGATTTGAGAGTTAAATATGCACACACGTACACCAAAAGTCGCCAAGCTTGGCGACTTTTGGCATAGTTCTTGAGGGAGGCACGTGACCGTGGTCGGACCATTACCTAACTTATGTGGTAGGACGGTATTGTGCTTGAAATGGATGAATGCCCCTAAAATTGCTATTGACCGTAATGTATTGGAAATCTTTTGAGTGTTCCTGTAGAGAACTATAAATTATAAAGACACTTTTTTAAATAGAGAAATTCATTTTCTAACTCTTTACAGCATATATCACTTCTGAGTCGTTTGAAATAGCCCAATACCTCTAAAAAACGCTTTGATGAATTTCGGCCCATAGAGCGTAATGTATTTCGAATCTTTTGGGCGGTCCTGTAGATAAACTATTCAGTCGAATGGAACCGAAAGGGGAGGTGCACAACTAGATGTTACAACAATCCTAAATATAAAGTTTCAACATTCAACGCCTAACAGTTTTTGAGATATGCGAGTTTAATGAATTTCGGCCCATTGAGTGTAATGTATTTCGAATGTTTTGGGCAGTCCTGTAGATAAACTATCCAGTCGAATGGAACCAAAAGGGGAGGTGCACAACTAGATGTTACAACTATCCAAAATATGAAGTTTCGACATTCTACGCCTAATAGCTTTTGAGTTAGGCGAGTTTAATGAATTTGGGCCCATAGAGCGTAATGTATTTCGAATCTTTTGGGCGGTCCTGTACATAAACTATTCATTCGATTGCCACCAAAAGGGGAGGTGCACAACTAGATCATAGAACAATCCTAAATATCAAATCTCAACATTCTACGACCAATAGATTTTGAGATATGCGAGTTACATACATACGTACGTACATACGTACGTACGTACATACGTACGTACGTACGTACAGACGGCATGGAAAAACTGGCCACAGTAGACTCGCCACTGGTCAAAATGAGTTGCAGACGCGTTAATATGATCGTGCATGCTAGCCTACGATGAGATGCATCGAAAAAATTTTTAAAATTCAATTTAGAGGTAGTCAAAATCGGTTTTTATGTCGAAATTTGGCCCCCAAAATTTTTCGGGATCACATTACTTCCTTATACTACGTACAAGGAAGTAAAAAATATGCTTGGAAACAAATTAGTAGTGGCCAAGATCATTGTTTGAGTATTAGAGAATACCATGGCTTCATCAAAGAGGAATGGTCGACCATTAAAAGTGCTACAGAGTGTTACAAGCGTTCTTACAGGTTTAGTGATACATATTTTCAAGTGCTAATTTTACATATTTATTTAATACACTTCCATTGGAATATCTTAATTTGCTCGATTTTTACTTCCTTGTACGTAGTATAAGGAAGTAATGTGATCCCGAAAAATTTTCGGGGCCAAATTTCGACAAAAAAACCGATTTTGACTACCTCAAATTTTAATTTTAAAATTTTTTTCGATGCATCTCATCGTAGGCTAGCATGCACGATCATATTAACGCGTCTGCAACTCATTTTGACCAGCGGCGAGTCTACTGTAGCCAGTTTTTCCATGCCGTCTGTACGTACGTACGTACGTACGTATGTATGTAACTCGCATATCTCAAAAACTATTGGCCGTAGAATGTTGAGATTTGATATTTAGGATTGTTCTATGATCTAGTTGTGCACCTCCCCTTTTGGTGGCAATCGAATGGATAGTTTATGTACAGGACCGCCCAAAAGATTCGAAATACATTGCGCTCTATGGGCCGAAATTCATTAAACTCGCCTAACTCAAAAGCTATTAGGCGTAGAATGTCGAAACTTCATATTTTGGATAGTTGTAACATCTAGTTGTGCACCTCCCCTTTTGGTTCCATTCGACTGGATAGTTTATCTACAGGACAGCCCAAAAGATTCGAAATACATTACGCTCAATGGGCCGAAACTCAGTAAACTCGCATATCTCAAAAACTATTAGGCGTAGAATGTTGAAACTTTATATTTAGGATTGTTGTAACATCTAGTTGTGCACCTCTCCTTTCGATTCCATTCGACTGGATAGTTTATCTACAGAACCGCCCAAAAGATTCGAAATACATTACGCTCTATGGGCCGAAATTCATCAAAGCGTTTTTTAGAGGTATTGGGCTATTTCAAACGACTCAGAAGTGATGTATGCTGTAAAGAGTTAGAAAATGAATTTCTCCATTAAAAAAAGTGTCTTTATCATTTATAGTTCTGCTACAGGAACACTCAAAAGATTTCCAATACATTACGGTCAATGGCAATTTTAGGGGCATTCATCCATTTCAAGCACAATACCGTCCTACCACATAAGTTAGGTGATGGTCCGACCACGGTCACGTGCCTCCCTCAAGAACTATGCCAAAAGTCGCCAAGCTTGGCGACTTTTGGTGTACGTGTGTGCATATTTAACTCTCAAATCTCAAAAACTATTATGAAATTTCATATGTAAGAATGTTGTAACATCTAGTTGTGCATCTCGATTTTTGGTTCCAATCTACTGGAGAGTTTATTTACAGGACCACCGAAAAGAATTTTAGTACTTTAATGTCTATGGACATCTTCAATATAATACAACTGTAGACAGTCATTGTTTGGTACATGCCCAAAATCATTCCGTCTGTCCTCGACCTTGGCGAGTTTTGGCGAAATATCGCCAAATTTGGCGATAGTCAGTCATTTGGTCATGCCCAATGTATCGCCATTTGTCCTCGTTCTTGGCGAGTTTTGGCGAAATGTCGCCAAATTTGGCGATAATCTGTCAATGTTTGGTTCATGCTTAAAATCTCGCCAAATGTCGTCGACATTAACGAGTTTCGCCGAAATATCGCCAAATTTGGCGCCAAAAATTATTTCGTATTTTATATAACTCTAAAACTTTAACCCGTAGATTTTTTAACTTTTGTATTTAGAACAATTGTAATATCTAACTGTTTTCCATATCTTTTTTGACAGCAATCGACTGAGAATTTATTTACAGGGTGAGCCAAATGACTTTAAATACATTGAGGTGTATGGATGCATTCAATTCATTGAAAGTCTGTGGTCAATGACTACTTTGGCTATCCCCAAAATCTCGCTGACTATCTCAAGTTTGTCGGCTTTTGGTGAAATATCGCCAATTACAGTGTCAGAAGGAAATCTTTCAAATTGAACTCAGCTTGGCGATATCGAAATATTTGGCTAGAAATCGCTAAACCTTACTATTATTGATATTTTATCTCTTTCAAACAAATAAATTTAGAGGAAGGGCGTCGAAAATATTTTTGATCTAATGGACGTGCAAGGAAGTCATGTGTTGGACACATCAGATTTTTTTCTCTATTGTAGCTCACCATTGTTTTTTTATTCAAAATTTACAGTGATTTGTTTTCTTTCTAGGACATCAAATTAAAATAAAAGAAAAAGAAATCTAAAAACACGAAGTTGAAACACTAAATAATTAAAATAGACAAACATAATGCATGTTGCAAAATTCCTAAGAAATTAAATTATGCTATAGAAAGACATTTGTAAACATAAGAAATAAGAATATTTATTTTTGTGTCACAATAAACGATAAATACATTTTTAGTCTAATATTCTAACAAATTTAACTTCAATAAGGTCTATTTTAAAACACGGATATCATTTTTCTAATTTTACACACACGCATACACACATATATAAATATTATCGCTGCTATACAACTTTCTGTATCACTGCTTGAAAATATACTCTTAAACACTGTTTTATATGCAGTTTATATTCAAATAAAAAATATAACTTAAAAAATTGGCGTTTTTAAGCAGATAACGAACATTGCATTGCATAATTCTGAATAATTTGAACGTAAGTTGTAACTAAAATAAATGTTGACCTTAGTAGCTTAATAAATAGATAATCATTGTCTTTTTAATTGAAGACTTGTCAAAAAAAATCACTGGTATTTCCTTAATTAATTACACCACAATGCAGGTTTAATACTTTATTTATTTATCAAAGGTTAACCGTATAGTTTTATACCATTAAAACCTATTTATATTAATTGTCATTAGAAAAATTTTCTACCACATTTAATTGTTCTAAAAAATAAAGTAACACGCCGGTGAAGGAAAATGAATAACTCTTCGCACTAAAGTAGTTTATATAATGACCTTTTGTATTTTAATTTGTATTACTATTATCCAATTACCATTCTTCTGGATATTAACTGAAACCCTTTACGATTCTTCCTTTCCTTAATATGATCTTCCAGGAAATGAAAATATGGTCACATCTGGAGCTTAGATTTAAAAAGAGTGGCTAAATTAAAGAAATTATCTCTTATAATTAGGCAATAAATAAACCTAATTACGACTCTTTTCATAAAATGATAACATTAACTCACATGATTAAAAAATGTCGTGTGTTCTTACAATCAAAAAGCTGTTTAGTTTTCTGAGTATTGACTAAATGTTTCACGCTAATAAGAGTTCTCAAATGTAAAAGATGATGAAAACCCTACGATGAAATAAGTTAATATAGATATAGGTACATGAATAAATATTATCAATAAGTACTGAAAAGTACAAGGATGATTAATTTTTCAATTTGAAAGCATGGTGTTATGAGGGGAAGCTGTAAACAATTGGAACTTCAGACGTATTCTTCAAAGGACATTCCTGAGCCAGACTCATTCATATGTCAGCATTTATTTCACTTTCTTAATTAATTTCTCAAAGAAATATTCAATCATAAAGATTTCAAAATGATAATTTGTATACTTCTCTAGAGATTTCCTTTCCTTACTTTCTAAACATATATGATTCATTAAGGAACTGAAGTAAACGTACTGAAATTACATTTTAATAGTATAAAAAACAACAAATATATTATTTTCATTTTTAATTTATTACATTTTTAAAATTTATTTTTCGAAAATTTATAATTTTTCGATAGTCAAATCAGTGCCAGATACTATCTGCGTAGATTTGGGTAATAACCTAATTTTAAGGTATCGCTACCCAGCGCTAAAAGTACTGAATTTCAAATATATAATTAAAAAATTATTTTAATTTTAAAACAGAATGCACAATTTTACATTATTTTTATATTTATTAAAAAAACAAATTCACACGAAATTCTTTGTATTGCGAATTTATTATTATATGGAATAAAATGTCATTAAATTAAAATACTCTATAAAATAGAATATATAGATAATAACGCAAAAATGTATGGAAAAGTCTTGAATAAAGTATCTTAGACTGAAAAATTCATGTTTTTACATTCTGTTTTTTGTGCCATTTGTATTTTCTTTTACATTTGCTTTGTGCTTTAGATGGTTAAAATATTTCATTAAATCACACCAATTTAAAAGCACCACATTATTTGCTTTTCAAAAGCTTTTATTCTTTCTGACGTATAATTGAACAATTAGTCCCTCCTGCTTAAATGACAAGGATTAAGCTTATTTTGTCACTGCACTTTTGCTGCAAATTTTTCCGTTCCGTGTATTTGCTTTTGCACTAATCTTTTTAACCCTGCAACTAGCTAGTCGAGATATAATTCTAAGTGGATTTCGAATAAATCTACCGTAAAATACGCAATCTGTGGAATAGAGCGTACTCTAGAAACCTAGATATATAAAAAAAAATAGTTACTTCTTTGTGAAAACACGCGAGAAATGGAGCGTTATTAAGGCGCGTTATATATTTATTTCTTTCAACAGTTTAAAAAATAATGAGGTTTCGTAAGAACGCTATTATCAGATTTTTCACATACGTGCGCGCTTACAAAAGATTTCTTAGAAAATTTGAAAGAAACCAAAAATTATGTGAAAATTGAACGGTCAAACTTTTATTTTTTTTAAAAACTACTTAGCACTTGGAAATGAAAGTTCCACCAGTGGCATAACATTGAACCGGGAGACGGAAGGTGCCTGGTTCGAAACCTGGCCGGATCCGCCGACCTAACCGTTCGGAGTTTCCCGTGGTTTTCACCGCAACTTTGCATAAATACGGGTAAGGACCCCTTAGAAAGTCCCCCACGGAAGGTAGTCCCACCCCCGCCTTAGAGTCGATAACTGGTCGTCACCCACATTTTGGAAATGATGAGTAGTCTAATTTCTTTCAATGCTATTTTAATAAATCATTTCAATTTTGATAAATCATCTTATGTGATATAATTGGATACATATATGGGCAATCCTAAACATGTCAATAAATTAAGAAACAACTGATTGAAGTTCAGTTCAATAATTGTTGATGGGAAAGGTTTTCAAAGTATTTTTTAAAAACTTTGTTTCATTTCCTCTCATACTTAAATTCTTGAAATCATCGCATTTTTGTGCATGTACGTCAGCGATATATACTGTTACAAAATTTAAATGTTGTTTTCCTTCGCGAATGTGTATTCCTGGAAGGTGCGTTGTACAGGCATTGTTGCAAAGGAAACGAGTATGTTACCCCTTGACCTTGGCGACAAACTTGGCTACCATTTTGGCAACTTAACGAAAAATCGAGCGACTTTGACGACAAAAAGAAAGTTCTCGAAACTGGTGGAATTATGGCTCTATATCACCTAGGACGGAAGCTTCTGGAAAAGCCTAGAAAAAATCATGTCATATCCTATATGACGTCACATCCGCTGTCAAATCTATGAATAAAGAAGTCGCTCTCATAGTGTGAGTTAGTGTGAGATAGACTATGAAGTGGTTAAGTTGACATTCCGCTTTGAATAGTGTTACTGTTGTGTTATTTTAAAGATACGCTGTGTTATGTGTTAAAATTTCCGTATTTGGTGTGATATCAGTGATCCAATTTATCGAATAAAGTGTTATATTTGTTTTATGGGCTTTTTATGCTATTTTATCGCTTACACATTATCATATTTCGTAACAATATGTGCGATCGTTTCGTGTAATTTATTTAAAAAAAAGAAAAAGAAAACTTTGAAAGACTTTGAAAGTTTTTCTTCTCGAATAAAATAATTGTGGAGATTTACCTGATGAATTTCAAGGGATGTTAAAAAAATGTAACTATAACTGCGACATAGTTGCTGTCATAGATAGATTCTATTCATTGAACAGTCAAATGTGATGTTTAATCTTTTATAAATTCAATTGTAAAAGTATGGAAAAATTAGTAATTTAATTTTCCAAATCTACTGAGAAATGCAGTCTGCACCTTTTACTGACAGTTTCAAACATTTCTGTTAGTTGAATGAGTAAAATTGCATGAATTTAGAATAAGTGTATTTTATGTTTGTGTAACTAAAAATACATCTATTCTAAATCATTTACCGTAAGAGTCCCGTTTTACAACTGATTTCCGTTAGTGTAGTAGTCATGCAAAGTTACTTTGCCAGTCAAACTCTAATTCATAATTTAGTACTGTGTAGAAATCAATGACTTTTTATGTATAACTTAATATGTAATGACTTTTTATGTGTAATCAATGACTTTTAAGATGTGTCTCATGAATGAGAATTTGAACCATTAAAATATTTATTTTTTTAAAATGAAAATACATGCTGTGATAGAAATTACATATTTAATGTTTGAATTATGATTAGTTTTCAGTTTTTTAAGTTTAATCTGTTAAAATATTGCGCATTCTAGAATACTGAATATTCTTTGGAGAGTTTCATACAAGGATAGTTTTTGATAAATCAGCGTTCTAGCTGAAAAACTGATAAATAATTCAATACAAACGACTTTAAAGTAAAATAATATTTGGCAAAATTGTTTTGAATTTATACTCTCACAATATGAATAAGATAATTATCGAATAAAATTTTTGTTTCAACTCTGCAATATTTGCTGCATATAAATGCAGCAGAAAACATTCACTAAAGTATTCATTAAAAATAATCTATCCTACAAAGTTCCAGCAAAGAAGTGTATTTTTTTCTACTTTTTCCTTGTATATTTCAGATTTTATGTAAGTATCTTCCAACAAATATTATACATCAAACACGGAAAAAAATCCTCAGAATTTTTTTTATGCATTTCTTTCGATAATATTAATGAATCAGTGAGAAAGCCTTTCATTATCTCTAACAAAAGAATTGTTTATTTATTGTAGCTTATCCTAGATCCGTGAAAAACTTTCTCAGATAAGATTTTTTATTTTTGAATGGCAGATCTAAAAATAGTTTTTCGATGCAGCCTGAATAGATAGCACCTAGACAGCTACTTTTTTATAAGGGAGTGTTACTTTTATATGTAAATGTGCTGAAAAATTACATTATGAAAATAAGATTAATATACAATGAGTTGATGCAGAAAATTTAAGCGTGGTAAGCTAAAAGATTTGGTCAATACAGAACTGTGTGGTAAAATTTTGTGTATAATTAATGCTGTTCGTTCAAGATAGGATGGATAGAGCTCTCTAGACAAACACAGCAGGTATACAGGATGTATACACAGCTGGCCACGAAAAAAAACACGGAAAACCGGGAATAGTAAGAAAACTTTACTTGAACAAAAAAAGTCAGGGAAAATTCTAAATTTTGGCTTGAAATGTGACACGAAAAATTATCTGACGTCTCCATTTATAAATTAATTTTAAATTTGCAATATGGAAAAAAGAGAAAAATGACTTGCATAGGTGCACAAAGGTTTGACAGATATGACAGTTTTTTTTAAAAAAGAAGAAAATGTTTATTCAACCTAAACAGAATGAACGCCAAATCAAAATGTTAACCTAAAGCACTATTTTATTTTCCTTTTCTTACTAGACCCATTAAATAAAACTGTATCCTCCATGCCTGTCTTGCACATCGCTATAAAGAAATGTTTACAACAGTATATTTTTAACCCTGAATACACTAAAACCCCTCCAACATTCCGAATTAATAGCACGATCATTACCCATATCCGCATTTTATGAATCCATGCTAAATGTTTTTCGGAGCACAATTTACTGTCAACATTATTATTTTCCCATATAAATGCTACATTTTTTTTGACAGTATTGTACTATTTAGATAGGTACAATTAATTGAAAAGAAAACTTTATTTATCATTTTTTTCATAGAGTAAAATGTGTAGGATTATTACACAAATAAGATTTTCTGTGTCAATGTACAGTATTTTACAAGTCACTTACACTTTCCATTTGCTAAACATACGATAAATACATATCGAAAAAAATATTTTGTTAGAATATATAGTGAAAATAAAAGCTGATGCCATCGTAGAAAAAAAGGAAAAAAAGCTACAAAAAAACTGAGAATAAAGTGATATTTCCATTTTGTGTTATTCATGATTTTCTTTAACTGTATCGAACAAAGAATAATTTTTGCTACTTTTTTCGTGTTGGAGGAAGAAAAAAGTAGAAATCTTGATTTATATCTTTTCTCAGTCTAAAATGAAAAAGTAAAAAAAAAATGAAGGCAGATTAGACGAAGGTAAAAGCAAAAAACTGTTTAAAAGTAGTTTCTGTTTTTTTTTTTTAATGCAGTTGGTGATCAGTATCAGGTCAGTTCACGAAAGTAATTTAGGATCAGAATCAGTTTCGAAGTTTCTGTTTTCATACTTTAATATATTTTCAAACAGACATTTTGTAAGCTTTTAAGGAGTATTTAACAGTTAATTCTGCATATTTTTAGAAAACGTATATTTAATTACTTATTAAAAAAACCGTGTAAAATGTTTTCGTCAGCATTTCTATCGCTATTTTTTAAATGACTAAAAAGTATTTAATGTTTGCAACTGATGTTCAAAGACAAACGTATATGGATTGGGGGACCTCATGGCTGCGTGAGTTTGCGCACCCATCTCTGCAAACCGGCTGCGTGCGGTGAAGTCTCGGGTTCAAATACCGTTAAGCCATGGTTGTCATTTTTTCTTTATTCTGTGTTTGTACTACTGTTGTGTTCTTCTGTTATTGTTAATAAAATTTTATTTGGTTTTAAACAAATACGAAAGGGATAGTCAGGGGTATAAGACCACCTTCGAGACTGCAATCAGAAACACCCAGAAAAAACTCCCAATTACAGCAAAAACAATAACAACAATAAATATATTCTATTTAAAATTGAAATGATAAAAGAAATTGACTGTGTATTTTAAAATTGGTTGTAATGAAGACCGTTTTTACCTTCTTTAATTGCTGTTATATTAGGCCACCTACTATAGTCATTATATTTTATCACAAATACTAAAGGGATAGTCAGGGATATAAGACCACCTTCGAGACTGCAATCAGAAACACCCAGAAAAAACTCCCAGTTACAGCAAAAACGATAACAACAATAAAAATATTCTATTTAAAATTGAAATGATAAAAGAAATTGACTGTGTATTTTAAAATTGGTTGTAATGAAGACCGTTTTTACCTTCTTTAATTGCTGTTATATTAGGCCACCTACTATAGTCATTATATTTTATCACAAATACTAAAGGGATAGTCAGGGGTATAAGACCACCTTCGAGACTGCAATCAGAAACACCCAGAAAAAACTCCCAATTACAGCAAAAACAATAACAACAATAAAAATATTCTATTTAAAATTGAAATGATAAAAGAAATTGACTGTGTATTTTAAAATTGGTTGTAAAATTGGTATTAGAACCAACGGTGGACCAATGGTGAACCAATGGTGGTTGTATTTTAAAATTGGTTGTAATGAAGACCGTTTTTACCTTCTTTAATTGCTGTTATATTAGGCCATCTACTATAGTCATTATCTTCTATCACAAATACTAAAGGGATAGTCAGAATTAGAACCAATGGTGGTATATTGGTATTAGAACCAATGGTGGTTGTATTTTAAAATTGGTTGTAATGAAGACCGTTTTTACCTTCTTTAATTGCTGTTATATTAGGCCACCTACTATAGTCATTATCTTCTATCACAAATACTAAAGGGATAGTCAGGGGTATAAGACCACCTTCGAGACTGCAATCAGAAACACCCAGAAAAAACTCCCAATTACAGCAAAAACAATAACAACAATAAAAATATTCTATTTAAAATTGAAATGATAAAAGAAATTGACTGTGTATTTTAAAATTGGTTGTAATGAAGACCGTTTTTACCTTCTTTAATTGGTGCTATATTAGGCCACCTACTATAGTCATTATCTTTTATTAAACTCCACAAGCTTAGTGTTCACAAAGTAACACTCGAGCTTCGACGCTGTACGAATTCAAAACTCGAAATATTTACATCTCACTAGGGTATATGTGATCATAAATAACATTTTTGAGGTTGTAATTAAAAATGCTCATTATGTATCCCTCTACTATAAACGACGAAGAAATTTTGAACTCCGTTAACAAAAAATGTAAATATATGTACATTACGAAATGATGTGCTTGTCTCGGTGAGGAGGTATGACCGTTAATGAAAATTTGTTTTTCATTTGCTTAAACAGTAAATTTTTATATTATATAACATGTGCTTGCATATTTTGTTTGTAATACCTATATTATTTACAACGAATATCATTAAAATAGCGCATTTATTATTATTATTATCATAATTACCATTATTATCGTTATTATTATTTTGAGAAGAATGTGATGTAGGTCAAATATTTATTTATATATTACTATTTTTTCCTATATTGCATTTATATTTGTGTACTTCGATAACACTTATTCATTTCTCTTTCCACTTTCCTTTTAGTGGTTGCATCGAAGTCGTCATATGAACACATTTTCGAAACTTCGAATGCAGGCTTTCATTTTTCTTCAATACTCCATTTCTTTTTAGGGAGCACCGGCATCTATAATAAGAAATTTAAAAAGAAAGCGCATTAAATTCCTTCATTAAGGAACAGAACCAGGTTGTTTATGGATTGTTTTAATTAACTTTTAATCTTAAAAATTTTTTCTTCCTGATATGGAGACACATGCTTGGGATGTTCGGTCTTATTCTGTAAGCGTAGCTGAGCCAAATTGAGCAAACGGAGTTAATGGAATAGCAAGTTTGCCACGAAAAATTATTCGAATAAGAGTTATATTCCATAGTCCGAGATCTTATCGACTCTTTACAGCAGTTTGGTTCTTTGGAAATGTATTATATTAAGCGGGATATTCTTTTAACCGATGTATTAGTAAGTGGCTGGATTGTAAAATATTACGAATTTCAGGGAAATGGACTAACACTCCTGCCCTATTCTGACATCATTCCTACGGCCCGGGTGGTTTACCAAGCTAAACGTTTATCCTAACTAATATTATAAATGCGAAAGTGAGTTTGTTTGTTTGTTTGTTTATGACGCTTTCACGCCTAAACCGCTGAATCGATTAGGATGCATTTTGGTTTAGATATAGATGGGACCCTGGAGATGGTTATAGGCTACTTAGAATTTTAGATTTGTAATTACCTTTTTAATTATTTATTAAAAACCGTTTTTACGTTGCCATGCTTGGCGAGTTTCGCCCGTAACAATCAAATGATTCATCTTTTGAGCTAACAAGAATGCTATTGATTCAATAAAGAAGCGCGTGCGTGCATTTGATAAACATTAAATTCCACGGAAATTATGCCAGTTTTATGCCAAATCTATCTATCAATAATAATAAAAATGAATGTTCTCCAGACAAATCTACAGAAAGCAGAGCTTTGAAAATTTGAGCATAGAAGCCCATGATTGTGCACCTGAGGCTCAGAATGTTTAAATTTTAAATACTTCTCTAATTATTAATTAAAAACCGTTTTATCGCCCGCACAAAATGATTTATGCTTTTGAAATAAAGCTGAAATTCTATTTTCAGATAAACATGCATTTGAAAAACATGAAATGGTATGGAAATTATGTTGATTTTATGCCAAATTAAAAAGCATTAGAAAGAAAAGTCCAAATGTGTTTCTTAAACTTCACAAATTTCCAAATCCTACCAATAATATAAAAACTCGGCTGTTCGAGCATCGTCAGGGGGAGATCCCCCTGAATCCCCCTAAGGGAATAATTCCGTAAGCGGGGCAGGTCGCCAAGCCAGATGTCGCCAAAGCTTTTTCGCGTTGCTAAATACGCCAATCTGCAAGGATTGTGCTTATACTATATAGAGAACTATTTTAACAGCAACCTTAATGGGTTAGACGTTGGCAGCAAAAAAAGTGGCCAACTAAACATGCCCCCGCTTACGGAATTACCCCCCCCCCTAATTTTTTAGTTTTATTATTGCCATATTAAAACTATATTAATTGACTTGTCATTTTATCGCTCATTTTTCGCGTATTTCGCCTGGTAACCGTATGTTGAAATTTTTATGAGTGTAACCTATTTATAGAAAAATACATGTGGTGCATATTCTACAGCTTACGAAATATTGTAACAATAGATTAAAGCTGTTGTGAACTAATAATATTTGAATATATGTAAAAAATACATGTGGAGCATATTTTACAGCTTACGAAATATTGTAACATTATCGAGACTAAAGATTGCTTTAATCTCGATATTAAAGCTGTTGTGAACTAATGGTATTTAAATACATGTAAAATTATGCCGCTTTTTTATGTCGCTTTATTAAGTCGCATTTTTGGGACACATTTTTCAATAAGGGATTTGAGAGATAAAATGACATAGTCATTAAAAAATGTGTATGTTTGTGTGTTTAGATGTTTTTGACTGATTCACATACAAATTGCTGAACGGATTTGGAAAAATTCGTAATGAAGAGAGCTTATGCCCTGGATTAACATACAGGCAACCTTTCAAGCATATAGCATAAATAATTCTTTTACAAAAACATTCAAAATAATTCTAATGTATTGCGCTCTATGGAAATTTTATAGCTACTAAACCGATTCTAAAACTTAGTTACACTATTCCTGAGTATTATTGTTTGTTTGTTTGTGGATTAAGAGCGATTGACTACACTAGGGTCCTAGGCCTATATGGAGAATTCCTCTGTCGGGAACTTTCTAAGGGATCCTAGCCCGTATTTACGCGAGGTTTTAGAGAAAACCGCGAAAAACTGCGAGCAGTTAGGTCGACAGGCTCGACCAGGGGTTGAACCTGGCACCACCAGCTTCCAGTTTTGAGAGTAGAACTTCTTAGACACTGGTGGGACCCTGAGTGTTATAGGCTACCTTTTATGCATATATCACAAATAGTTCTTTTACAGGGATACTCATAGGAATTACATTACACTCTATGTGTCTCTATAAGTACTGAACCCATTCCAAAACTTTTTTCACTGTTAGTAAGCTACACTATTCTTGAGTATTATAGGCTGAAATTCATGCATGTAGTGCAAATAGTTTCTTTACAGGAACACTCAAAATAATTCTAATACATTACGCTCTCTGGGTATCTCTGTAAGTATAGAACCGATTCTAAAACTTTTTCGCTAATAGAAAGCTGCACTATTCCTGATTAACGTAGGCTAACATGCTGTAGCATAAATATTTCTTTCACAAGAACAACAAAAACAGTTAGCAAATACTGTCGTGACTGTATTCACCAAATGCCTGAAAAAAAATCTAAATTTAGTAACTCTGCCTACTCTCTTATTTTAAATGAAGTATACTACCATGCATTATACTTCATATAAAATAAGTAAAAAGCAAATAATATTTAAATGCAGTTCCTTTTGTCGAAAACATATGTGTTATTTACACATGCTTCATTTCTTTTGGGACCTAACTCCAAAGCCGACGCGGAGGAAGTCGCGGGTAGCAGCTAGTAATTTTATAAAAATTAATATGTTATATTTAATCAAATTTTTGTAATTAAACTCTTTATTAATCATGTGATATACATTTTAAATACATTGTCAGTTTGTACCAAAGAGAAGCTTAAGCTCTTTTATAGAATAAAATGAATTGATAAATATTTTTATTTATAAAATACTCTATTAGTTTTAAGCATATAACATCGTAATAATGGCTTGAAATATGCATCCAGACAGTTGTACTGTTCTGAACCAATTTACTGTATAGTTATTTTAACAACAGCAATAAAGAAATACAGCATTGGAAGCAGCAGCAAAAGAGTGTAACTTAAATTTATAGTGAAAACGAAGAAAGAATTTAATTTCTAATAAACGAATAAAGAATTTAATTTCTAATAGACAATAATACCAACAAATTTCTTAGTGACATCGTGACTACACAAGAACAAAAATTCATCGTATAGAGAATTCTGGATTATGCTTCTTTAGAAATATTCTCTGCAATTAATAAAACGTAATTTTGCAATATTGTTTCTTCACAAGAAAAAATAAAGTAGCGTAATACCTCAGAATACCGCAAGATAATTTGTCTTGTTAAGTGTCTGTTTACTTGTGATATTATACATTTTTTTTCTCATATTTTCTTCGTTAAAACTACGGTGAAAAAGTTTTTTTTTTTTAAATTCCGACCAGTATAATGTTTGCAAGTGTACTTAGCTAGTATTTGCATGTTTAACAATCGATAGGAAGAAATGCGTATAAAATAATCTTTTACGCTTCTGTAAATACCCAATTAAAAATTTCATGAAAGAAGCTTAGAGTAAACAACTAGTTCATTTTCTGTTTTACGCTCCGGAAAAAAATGTGTTTTCTCTATTCTGTACATTATCATTTTAGCGGAAAAGAACATGGTTAATCACTTTTGTGTTGATTTTGTCACTATCTTTTGCCCTCCCCAGAGAGTTTCAGAATGTTTAGAAGTCTTATTATTGTTATTATAACTCCGAATGAACTTTTGCACTTTTCGGAGTTATGCAAAACAAAGAGTTTAAGTCACATGTGAAGGATTTGTGACACTTCTATTTTTTTCCTTGTCTCAAATATAAAGATTAATGATCAATTTATTTTCTTACGTACGTTATTATTTTTAATCTCGTAGCATTGTTTGTGAAAATAAGTTTTTCAATACGATTAGCGCTTTTTGCTGCGAGAAGAATTTTGTAAGATTAGTGTTTCCCCACCCTTCCCGCCCAGAAAAAGTCAGTTTACTGCATGAGTCGGCAGAAAAGACTTGGAATATGTAAATTGTTTTGAAAAAAAGAAAGGTAGTTAAATTCAGAACTTTTTCGAAATAGTCCGTGTAAATATGTAAGTAAAAATAAAGAAAATTTACTTGTTTATTAATAAAGAAGATAAATCAAGACAACTGTATCGATTATAAACCACGTTCCAAGAAAGTATTTTTTCGCCAGATTTGGCAATGTATGCATGATTCGTAACGATACATTTCAAAACTTGGCGAGATTTTGGGCATAGCCTCATAAAAATCGTATCACTAATAATGTAATTTTGCGAGATCTTGTTAAATAACATAAATATTTTCCCCACCCTTCTTCTTTTACCATCCATTCACCTAATCATTCAAGTATAATGATTGGATGAATGGATGACCGTGTGCCATCAATTCATCGAATAGGATAATGGCAGTTTACAGCCATTCATCCAATCATTTTACTTGAATAATTGAATGAATGGCTGTTAACTGCCGTAAACCGTGAGATATTGCAATCCTTTAGAGCGCTTCTATAAAATAATAATAAATGCTTCTGTTTTCAATGAATAGTATTATTTTTAACAAAATATTTTTATTTTGTTTGAAATAAGCAAATATCTGTAAATTACGCTTTATACTGTGAATACCCATAGAAAGTATTGTATTTCAATTATTTTTTGTGCTTCTGTAAGTACTACGTACTATTAATACTGTAAATACCTTTAATATGTAACATGTTGCAATCCATAGAAAAACATATTTGAATTTTGTTGCAATTTGGGGCTTATATTGATGGGTATGTGAGTGCGGAGGGTAGCAAAAATGGACAGATAGACACCCCGAAACCTTAAACACTTTTTAACTTTTTTGTAAAATCAAAGAAATAAAAACAAAACCGTGATGCCTGTAACAGCAATAAAAATTTCCCTGGGCTAACAATTAAAAATAAATCTCTGTTTTCTTCTGTTTGTCAAGTATGACGTAATGCGATGAAACGACTTCAGTGATACCATGTACATTAAAAGCCTTCGTTTTTTCCCGCTAAAATTGGCATCTCCGACGGAAGGCCAGTATCACACGGGTTAGCTTGCACGGAGTCCTCCACAGTCACTTATCCTCTATCAGAATAGGTACTTTTTACGTCACTTCATCTACTTATATGTCTAGGAAACTGTCATTGGAAACTTACTGGAGGCTTTTAGGAAAAATTTAATGATTTTAGTTAGTTAGATTCTTAGTTAAGGCAAAGCTGTAAGAGTTCTATCGGCGTAAGGGGATGGATAACTGGGGCGGAGTGCTTTTTAAGTGGGTACTAAAGCGTATTGACGTTGCATCTGGAGAAAACCGCCAAAATATCCAGAGCGTTAGATCGACAGCTGCGCGAAGGTCTAGAACCCTGTATTTGAACACTCCCATTGTTCAGTGTCTTATCAGCGATTTTTTGTAACATACTAAACGAATTTCAACAAAATTGGATCGTCACTTACCCATTGATCGCTGAACTTACAAACAGAACTGAACAACATCATTCATGCCATTTCTGAGGCTTCACTGCCATTCCTTTTCGCCTCTAATACACATATTTTGCACTTGCTGAAGAGTATAGCTAATTTTATCTCCTGTCTTACTTCATTAGCGTAAACAACATTTTTGTAGTTCTTTCGATGTATAATTTCCATTTATTGTTTGCGCAATTTTAACACGAAAAAAAAATTAACTTTGAACTTTTTTGAACTTTTTTTTTTTTTTTTTTTTTCCCGTGAGTATCGAATATAGCATATTTCTTAACGTTCAGTTTTACACGGCTTTTTGAACTGCATCCGGACTTCTATTTAAAGTTAAAACTCAAGTTACAAAGGAAAAAAGCAATAATTCTTACAATTAGGAAAATCATTTTACTTTTACTGAGAAAAGCTTTTTATCTATTAAATGCAGCAAATTAAGACATGTAACATAATAAAGTGAGAAGATTCTGACATACACAAAAAGTTGTATTTAATAGATTCGAAGAACAGAGACTATAAATAGAGAATTGAGATTCGCATTTTTTACTGTTGTTTCGAATCATGCAAGTCTGTCTTTTTCTTATAAATTAAATTAAGATAATTCTACTTTTATAATTTATGTAATTAAATTGCTTTTTTTCTTCGAATTTAGAATTTTATCTTCCAATAATGCAAAACTATTTAAATGACAATTTTTTTTTCACATCTATACAAATATAAGACATGCAAATTTTTTATGTGATCAATTAATTAAGACAAATAATGCAGACCATATAATAATGAAAAATACATTAATGACGAAACTGTAATTCAAATCGGGGAATGACTAAAAACAGTAAATACTTTTGCATTCAATGAAGAAGGAATAAAGTTATACCAGAATATCCAAACCTATAAGTTAGTTGAAATGAACTGTATTAGGGTTAATTTCAAATAATAATAGTAACAGTAATAATTAAATAAATTTTATTAGTTAAAGATGTATAAATTGCGTTGATGTTTTTTTGCGGAGATTTAAAAGACCACACGTAGTTGTTTTATTCCTTATACAATCTGCTCAAAAAATGTAAAATATTTTCAAAAAACTAACATTTTGTGAAAACAATAATAGTTTGGATCGTTCGCGTAGCCAGCAAAACATATTTGTAAGGGGAAGGGGTATATAAAGAGCGAGAGGCATGATTTTTTGCAAAGGGGGTTACTTAAAAATTTCGAAAGTGGGAGGGGCGGTATTAATGTGTCATGGAGAAACGGTAAAACAAGAGATTCACATAAGAAACTAACGATTGCAAATTAAACAGTGATCAGATGAAAGAATTGACGAAAACTAAATTGAAATTATTCTTTGACTAATATTTAAAATATCGGAATAAAGACAAAACTCTAGTTTTCTTTTAATTATTATAGTTAAAGAATTTTAGTATGATGTTTTACACAAGGTGCGCATAAAAAAGTAATAAAAAAGTAATTTTGTTTTCTTTTTGAATATTACTTTTGAGGATTAGCCGAAATACATTTACTTCGCACATCAATTATCATTTTTGCAGGGATGTTTGCGCCCCATCGTAAAGCTATACCAAATATATTTTGACAAATATAATAATTGAGAAAATATTTTAGATAACATTTAGATATATATTTAAAAAATACCTCAAATATCACCAATACCTCAATACCAAAAATTATATTTATATGACGCTTAGAATACGAATTTTTAGAGGGACCCCCCCTCTTCTGGGGATTAAACTAGTCTAAAAATTGATATTCAACGCGTCAAATAAATTAAATTTGCATTTTCTTGCATGGAAAGCGGTTATTTCAGAAAGCGAGATAGGGAATTTTGGATGTTCCCATTGTTTAACAAAGGTTTTTTTTTTTAATTCTCGGAAATATTGGCGCTACCCTAGTAGCAATTTTGCTCGGGCCATCATCGGCCGTTTACGTGGCCAGTGGTAACCCGAGCAAAATTGCTAGTATAGTATTGCTTAGCTGAATCCAGTTTTTGGAACTTATTTTTGGTGCCAAAATTGGCGATTTTTCACCAAAAGTGGCTCAGTTTGGTGACATTTGGCACGTTTTTATTAATGGGGCCTTAATGTCTGCTTCCCATCCTTAGTTTTACCCAACAGTCTAATATTATTCAGTTGCATTTCCATTACGCACTCAAGGTTCGTGATTAACCGGGATCTTTCTAGAAATGGACTCGTGGAATGTTTGAGCAACGTCGGCGTAAGTTATAAAAGAGCAGGGTCTCTTCAAAGCTCACTTCCATTTCGACTCTTGCTGTGAATACGTTAACTGTGAACCCAAGTTCTTAGCCTCTTTGTACTGAGGTATTATAAACGGCGATTTCTCGGTTGTTTTGAGAAGCCTATTTTTGAATTCTGTTTGTAGCTCGCGATGCCATTCTAAATAAATACAGTGTGGTTAGACAGCACAACATTTATTTCCACACAATTACAGGACCCGTGATTCTCTCCTGTTCACACCACAAGACATTATACAAAATCACAAAACTTGTTCTCTGTTACGTGTCACGTGACATCTTAAAACATACTTGGCTAAGTGGACAGCTCACGCCATCTATTGAGAGTTGCGGGTATTAAATAAGGCTATAACAGTTTGTTAATTTTTCTAAGTTACACCTGAGAACTTTCCTCGAAAATTTCCTCTGAATTTTTGACTGTGAAAAAATTTAATTGTGTGAGAAATACACAGCATCTGAGAGCAAATCTCTGATAAGCTGACTGTTATAAACCAAGTTACTGACTGTTGATTTCTGTGGAACTGCGTACAGCACGTTGTTCGTCGAGGTTCTAGAATCAATAATATTTGTGTTTCTCGTGCCAACTGGACAGTTCACTAGAAGTTTCATTAATTATGTTCATTAATTATGTTATTATAGAAGTTTCATTATTATTAGTTTGATTATTATTACTACATTATGACCAGCTACTCAATTAGACATTGCGCCTCCTTTGTACTTCAAAACAGCTGCAACTCGCCTGGCCATGGATGCCACGAGTTTTTGGTAGATACTGGAAACAGATTGTACCAAATATTTAAGCAACGTCCACACAAAGTCGAAATACTGGAACATGGTGGTGTTTGAGCGCTGAGCTGTCGGGGAGAGGGAAGCAGTTGTTCTCCTGAAAAACGGCGTACCGTGACACGACCATTTGACGTGATGAAGGAGAAACCGGGATTCATCCTACCAGGCAACTCTCTGCTACATATCCGTGGTCCAGTCTCGTTGTTTCCGTGCCCACTGTCGGCGTAGTTGACAATGACGCTTGGTAAGTAGAGGTACACGAGTGTTACGTCTGCTCTGCAATCCCCTGTCAAACAGTATCCGCTGAATTGTGTCCCCCGAAACACTTGTACTTGTATCAGCATTGTATTGGACTGTCAGCTGAGCCACTGTCTGCCGCCGAATTTTCCGTACTAGGCGGGACAGTATCCGACTTCCTCTTTCTTTGATGATGCGTAGACACCCAACATCTTGGAGTATACTGCTGGTTTCACCGCCATTAATCCACTTTTCATAAATGCTAACAACGGAAGATCGTGAACAACCGACCAGTCGTGCAATTTCGGAGATACTCGTTCCGAGTCTTCGGACCTCTGCCCTCTATCAAATTCGCTTAGATCAACAGCCTTTTCCATCACTGATAAATGTAAGTACAAGAACGATTCCTTACCTTCTCCAGCAACAATTAAATATCAATGTCACTTAATTACATGCTATCCATGTCATCCGGGCGACTTCATTGAAAAATATATGGGTGGTCATAATGTAATGGCTCTTCGGTGTATATTAAGAAAATAAAATTAAAGTAAGATTTATCTGTCCCTTTTCAATTTCTCCGATTTAGAAATTATTATCGTTCTACATTTAAAGGAAATTTTGTCATTGCATCAGCATTTTAGTGTTCCATCTAAAACTCAATATTAACTCTATATTTCCAAGGAAAATATACCAAACGCACTTTGATTTTTTTAAACCATCTTGATGTTCTTGGAAACATTAATATGTAATTACTAATATATTCTTCAATATAAGTCAGCTCTAATAGGTTTCAGTTTACGTTCCTGACAAGAGCCGATAAAGCTTTTAAGCTTTTAAACCTAATTCTTTATAATTCTGGAGGTAAAAACAAGCTTAATCACTTTTACGTAGATTTTGCACCGTGTTTCTTTTTCCCTTGGAGAATTAAAAGATGTTTACAACTTTAGAGTATTTATTCCTAATCTATGAGGAATTTCGGAGTTTGAAAGTATTTAGAGAAGTTTTATGAGAAAAATGCTCTTGTAGAATTACGTTAAATTATGTTACTTATCTGAAAAATAGAGTATTCTAAAATAGTTCTAAGTAATTAACAAAGTTTATGTGAAGCTCGTTCAAAAAGGGTTTGTTTCATATATTGCATTTGCAAATAGGACGTACCTTTATTATTTTACAAAATATTTACCTTTAGCATAATGTACATTCAGCTGATAAAAACAACATTTGTACTACACTTGAAATTGTATGGCTTATTTCATCCTGTTGAATTGTTTACACTGATGTGCAAACCTAAAACAACAGGAGTTATTTTTGTCATAACTCCACGAGAAATTATCTGAGAGGCATGAAATTCAGAAATTAGACAGGATTTTGTATTTAAACAATGAAAAAAGCATATTTGCGCAAAAATGAATACAATGCATGCAGTATGGAATCAAATAAAAAAGGCTTTATTGAACTTATAGTATAGTTTACATGATTGTCTGTACAAGAGGAAGAATAACAAGCAGATATTCCTTGGCTTATGCTTTATTGCATTTTCTACGCAGGGTCTCTCGATACTCAGCACCAGATTGTCCGACAGTTCTCGAGGTAAGAGTGCCTATTTCTTAATCAGCGTCTGTTTCAGTTGCTGGGTGTTCACCAGAGGATGTAATCGTGACGTAAGGTGTTTCCCCGAAGCATGCCACGCATGTTCTTTGGGGTTTCGATCAGAGGAATAGTTTGCCCACACATTCAAGTGTTTTTTTCACATTCTAGTAGCTCCCGAACAGCTGGAATCCGGTGTGGCCGTGCGTTGTAATCCATAAATACGAAGTCTGCTTCAGTGATACCTCGGAACAAATACACATGGGGATAAGTGTAGCTCAGTCCGCCCGTTCAGTATAATACTTCCCTAGACGGGGACTCCAGGACAGTCGTAAGGATCTCATTACGTGATGTTACTGGGATGAAACCCATGTCTCGACCTCACTCCAAATGAACTAGCGTTGAGAATCGCTTGTGGCACTGAATCGACATTATCCGTAAAGAGGACATGACTCCATTGATGTGATGTCCAGTTTTTGTGCTCCTTGCACCACTCTAAACGGTGGAGCCGATGGCCAACATTTAAAGGGGTGCAGTGTTCAGTAAGCCGGGCGAATAGGCCGCTTTTGTGAAGGCGTCTGGACCGATTAAACCGCTGTACTTGTCGCCCCGTTGCGTAACACATTGCCTGAAGGATTGCGCTTGCTGACTGTTTTTGGGCTTTTTTCGCCCACAGGACGATATATCGGTCATCTACCGCAGCTGTTTTCCTGGGGTGGCCACCATCAATCTCATTAACAGCTGTACCTATGGTTTGGAATCCCGATCCTGGTTCAGATCATTCTTCCACGTGTGAAGTTGTCCAGGTGATTTCTTCGAGCCGCATTCCACGAGAGAACTCACTTGCACTTGCTGCGAGTGCCTTTAATTGCATCTCCGTCCTTCCTTTTATTGTAGTCTTGAGTTGAGTGCCCCAACCGCACGCGTTTTGCTTACGCTCACGTCGCCCGTGGGGTTTTGTTCCTGACGTTTGCAAACGCATGACCATCTTACTGAATTGCGTGTTCATTGTACTGGTCGCAAGAACCCTTTTTTTCAGCAATTTTATAGCTATCTGATAAAAATTTACATTGTTGCTTAAGTTTTGAACACCAGAGTATAAAGTCCTTAAATCATTGTTCTATTCTATCACGAAAGTCCGAATTTAACTTTCCTTTGTTTGTTTGTGTGTGCTATTACAAGCGTATACGAGGGCCACCTCAGAGGACTTTTTAAGGGGTTCTAACGCGCATCCATGTTGCATATGTAGAAAACGGACTAAAACTCGCTTGTAGCACTGAACACAGACGTGACGTAGACCCGAACGTGGGACCTTCACACTTCAGCTGCCTACCATATTCAGTGTTTTATCCATTCGATCATAGTGGGGACCCGTAATTTTTTTTCTAAGACCTTATAAAATAAGAATATTTCTTCTCGATACGGATATCTAGACAATATTTTCTTGATAAAGCTTGTGTATCATTTTCATTGATGCTCTGATAATATGGACCATAATGCTATGAGAAAGTTGAAGAAAGTAGAAGAAAGTTTAAGCTTCTAAATTCATCCATGAATGATCATAGAATGAAATACCATTCTTAAACCAAGATGTCGTATTAGCAGGTTTTATCGTTAGAAATTTGATTTTTAACGTACATGCACACACACACTTTCGCATCTGTATGGAAACTCAAATTAGAAACAAGGATAATAACTCGAATAATTTAAATTTTATATGAAAGCGAAGAGTCTGTTTACCGATATTAAGCTATGTATTGTATCATTTAAGAAGGTTTTGAGCAATCGAACTTCTGCCGTAAGATAACCGTTATTGTTCTGCTTTTTTAGTTATTGTAGAGACGTGAAACAAGTCCATTAAATGCAATTATTTAAATGGAGAAAATGTATATAAATGCCACTGGGGTTCGATCAGGACTATATGGAGATAATCAACATTTTTTAAACGAAATTAGCTTGCGTTTGCTCATGTGCGGTACTGCGTTTAGTAAATAAGTCGTACTGCTTCGAGATATACTTTTAATGTGGTGTTTTATATGTACAGCGCTATGAAAAACACGAGAACATGTAAATGGGCACGCAGTAATGGTTAATATGCAGTACGTGGCTAATTTTCACTAAAGAAAAATGTTGTATTTATTATTGATTTACAGGACGTATTCAGCCAACTCTTCATTTGAAAATTAAATCCATTAGATACGAAATGCGGAAAAAATTATATTTACCATTTACGCAGGTTTTCTTCTTTTATATGTGACCCTAACTCATCCTTGTTTAATTTGTTATTGATAGTTTAAAAGACGAATAGCCCCTTATTTTACTACTAAATTTTATTTAATTACCATCATAAATTATTAAAGTGACAGGAAAACAAAACAGAGTAATCATTAATTTCTTACACCTCAACTGTAAATCAAGAAAATATGAATTCGTTGCTCTCAGTGTTTGTATTTTAATGCAAATAATTTAAAAAATGATGCTATAAAACTTTATGTGATTAAAGTGATTTTAAGAGGTACATATAAATTCACAGGAAAAAAACTCATAAATCGTTATACTGATTAAATTTGTTTTAATGCATTAACTACCTTTTTGAATGATGATTTCATTAAACTTTTATATCAACTTTGGAGCAAAATAGGTGGCCTGAAACTTAAAAATAGTATGCTGTATAAATATAATATTCAACAGAAACAAAAGATTTGTTTAAAACAAAATGAGACATCAGGTACTTTTCCAAGACTTGAAATTTTTATGTATTTAATTAAAAAATATTTTGACTTATTTGTTTTTTTTGGAAAACATGTTCTTCTTGTTTAACACCTAGTTGTTAAATAATAAAAAGCCTTGTAAGTAAGAAACAATACTTGATGCCTGTGAAATTTTATTTATTTCTTTAAAATTTTATTAGAAGATTATTATATAAAACACTTCTTCGAGAAATAACAAAAAGAGAAAATGCAAAATCTGCCATATTTTATAAATATTAAAGTTATTTTGAATTAATATTAGTCAATATTTCTTGTTTATCTGTAGTAAATTTATGTGAACATAATGTAACTTTCAATAAAAGTTTTAGCATAGTTTGTTTAAAGAGTAATTGATTGTACTTACAACAAAAATTTTGACGTAATTTACTAGGTTAGAAAATAAGCATGCTATTTTATAGTCTTGTTCTATTGTGATTCAGATATTAAACTAATTTTAGGCAGCAGTATAAATTGTATCTCAAAAAGATTGAGACGTGTTTTGTATGTTTTTTAAAAGTTTTTCTTATTAAATAAAACAATGAATTTCTAAGTAATTTCTAATTTAGTTAATACTTCGATTTCTACAATATTAATTTTTTTTTCAATTTTAAGTTGCTCAATGTAGACTATATTAAAAAAAATTACATAAATAAACACAAGAACTGAGATTCATATATATTTTACTTTAATTTTTAACTGTCATATATGTTAACCATAAAGTGAACGGTAGCGTAAATATACGCGTTCTGAACATTCATTCACTAGAATTTTTTGTTATTTAAGATTAAAAATAATGATTTAGGAGTGGTAGGGAGAGCGCGGAAGACGTATCTCCTATTTTCACAATTTGAAAATTACTTTGAAGGTCAATTTCATATTAACCCATTCTCGCGATGTAATTGTATTAGAAAAGCAAACGTTTGTCTGATAGAAGCATTCAAGGTTCCCACAAATTAGAAATCGCACATGCGCACTTTTTTTCTGTTATTAGCACTAAGTTGTTTAGGGAAGAAAAAAAAATTAGTAAAATTGCCGAGTAGCTGAAACATATGATTTGTTTAAAATGCAACTGAAAAAAAAACATATTTTTTGTCCAGTATTTTGAAAAATTCCAATTAACATTGAAAATTTAATACTTTTTCTGTTTTTTTTTAAATTTTTGTGAATTTTCTTCAATGACTGGTAAAAGCAGTTTACATCAAGGAAGATTCGCCCCCTGAGAGGGATGAAAATCCAAAAAGATGGAGCTACAAAGTACCTGCACAGTAGATATTGTGGCCCTGACACAGAACTGTTACCTGAACATCTCTTCTCTCGCCTGCCATTTTGGACATTTTGCAATAGATTAGTGACTGTCCACAAGAAGATCTTTATTCGGACATTTGCCTTGACATAGATGAAGCAGTGTATGAAACCTTCGGTCCTATATAGTGTCCTATTGTTATTTTCCCCCCATGTCCATAACACGACAACCAACCAACCAACCATCAGAGAAGATTCAACTTAAGAGTAACCCTAACACAAAAAATTTTTTTAGACGATATTTTATTTAAGATTGGTTTTCATGGTCCTTAAGTTGGTGTATGTTTCGATTGAAGCATTTTTAGGTGACTAGACTGTAATACAAATATCATAAAATACCAGCTAAAAGTCCGGATAGTCAGCCTTACCGCAATGAGTTGATAGAAGCCAGTACCCATCGCCGTCATAGCAGTCTGTTAGAATAAGCGACTGCGGGCTCCTATTCAAAAATTTACTAGAAGTCTGGATAGTCACATTTACCATACACGGCGTGCGTTAACGGAATTTTTACTTCATCGTCATAGCAGTCTGTTAGATTCAGCAACGGCGGGTTCCTATTCAAAAACTTTCTAAAAGTCTGGATAATTATCCTGACCATCCACGGCATACACGGAAGTGTTTACTTCATCGTCATAGCAGTCTGTTAGAATAAGCAACGACATGGGTTCCCATTCAAAAACTTACTACTAGAATTCTGTATAGTCAGTTTTACCATCCATAGCGTAAACGGAATTGTTTCCTTCGCCATTACAACATTTCGTTAGAATAAGAAACAACACCAAAACCTTCGTCCGGATAATCTGCTCACATCTATTATGTACACGGAAGTTTTTCACTTACCTTCACAGCATTCTATTAAATAAGTAGCAATGGGTATTACCGCCTCAAAAACGTACTAAAAATCTGAATAGTCAAGTTTACCATCGAAGGCATTGACGAAAGTGCTTCCAACGCCACTGTAAAGCATTATATTAAAATAAGCAGCGTGTCTCTAAAAATTCTTGATTTTTAAAGTTTAATTGTTTTTACAGGCCACCAAATACATGCGATACTGGTGAGACATCAACCAATTCAAACTGATGCACACTTCAAATTTAATTACTGTTTTTGTGCCAAAATTGTTTTTAATTTTTTGAGATTAAATTCTAAAAAAATAAATAAATTGAATCTTAAGTAATAAATCATTAATTTCACAGCTCGGAGCAGAATGAGTGAAAAATAACTTTAATTACCACATTATTTAACGCAAAACTCCCAGAGCAATAAAAACATTTACAGACTTTAGTTTTATTGCCACATAAAAGTTTATTTTTTGCAAAAGATTTGTTCCAAACAAGCAACTTTATCAAGAAAAATACCCCGGAAAATTTGATGGTGCAACTACATTTATTGATAATGATGTATTTCGTAGCTCAGTCTTTATTACCTCTACAAAATCCCTCTTTTCTTTACTTACAATAAATAATATCTGAAATAAGGAAAAACGTACTAAATACAAATGGAAAATATCCATCACTGTATAAAAGAAAAGAAAAAGAAATGACTGACGTGCTCCCCAAATGCTTTTACCCCCTTGATAGATATGATTATTTAATGTAAGGCATTACAAATAAACAATACTCGACTAGATATTGCTCAGTTACTAAGAATTGGAAAAGTATCGTTTTATTTGGAATGCCATTTGCAAAAGTGAAGTGCATTTACTTTAAGAATAATGAAGCAAAATAAATTACTTGCAGTGATTTTGGAGCATCTCTCCCTTTCAAAATTGCAATTCTGAGCTGCAAAATTGGAGATGGGTTTAGATTGAAAGAATACAGAATTAGAAGAACTGCATTATTAAATAGAGAAACGGGATAATTTACTTTTTAATATGATAGATAATGCTTATTTTAATAATAAAATCAATGCTACAGGAAATTATGAAATGAAAGCATAAAGGTTTAATGACAGTGCCAGTATCTATTTAAAAAAATTAAATTACAATATAGAACAACTAAGAACAACCTATGGATATTTGAGTATGATGCCACAAAATCTGATATTTTGCATTTATCATTTCTATGGCTAAAGACGTTTACTCAATTTTGAAAATGAAATGACGTCCTTTATATGTCAATAATTAGCCCAATAAATAAACAAAGTTCTCAGTTTGAATGTGAACTAAAGATTTACTAAACTGTAATATCCTGCAAAATGTATTGAATTTATTGCTAGCGAAATGTGAAAGAACAGATAGGTTTAGATTTTCTGTATCTTCATGCTCTGAATATTATGTTAAAAATTAAATATGTTAATTAAATTTTATAGCACTGTGCTTTTTTTTAGAAAATAATGAATTTAAAATTAGAAAAATGAGATTTCTTTGTGGCTTTTTAATAGATTACAAGGAAAGAATAGAACTGTTACAATACGATTGTTAACAGTCAATGTTTAAACACCAGCAAAGAGTACTTCTATTGCTTTCTGAATCATCAATTAACTCTAATGGTGTGTTAAGACAATGGATGTTCCGAACACTAACGATCTTGCACGATAACGATAGAAAACTAGAACTAACTAAACTACGGCCGTTACCAAGAGAGCATTGGGGGGCATATGGAGTAAATCATTACTAATTAAACGGATTTCCTGCACGAATTATAACTTATAATCCGAGCTAACTAATCAAAACATTTTCAGAGGGGTCTTATATCATGATATCCCCCCCCCCTTCGGCTACACCCTGCACTAGCCATTCAGAGCTCTGGTGACCCGAAATACCCACTGTTTGAAAAGATCTTAAAAGTGTAGTAAGACACTGATAAGTGGCTGAAAAGTGCGTGACCGTTAGGCTCCCACCGCATGTAAAATTCACTGTCTGAACTCATTTTTCATGACGAAATTCAACGAATGTTGTTCAGATAAAAAACAGCATGTGCAGTATGTATTTTGTAAGCAGTGGATTCGTACATGTTAACTATTTTTAATCGAACAAGAAGGTTCTATAAATCCTATGAACTAGTTAATCACACTTTTGATTCAATGTAAAAAATATTTTATTAAGCAAAGCTACTCGAAGGCTATCTTCCTAAGGAGGGGGTGACATGGGTGAAGGACTTTTAAAGGAGTTCTAAAGTTGATCATGTTACACGAGAAAAACCGCCCCGAATTCCTTACGTTAGATCGCTTGCCGCGCGACACGCCCGAACCCATGACCTTCACAGTTCAGTAATCTACCATGATAGGTGTGTTTTAGCCACTCAGTCATAATGGAGTCCTCAAAAAAAAATTACATTAAATGGAGTGCAGAGTCTTACATTGTACATTTTGGGCTATGAACGAACTTGCTTGAAAATCAAAATAAAAGTGCGATTTGTCTATACATAACTTCAATTTAAATTTAAAAAGATGTTGAATTCTTTCCATTTTGAAATAAACAATTTTGTCGAGTTGGTTGCCTAATAAATTAAATTAAGCTTAATAATGTGTCATCTTTAGTTGATTATACAAAATCTGTAGAATATAGCCGCCATTTTACTTTGAGTAATAAATTTTAGAAACAGTTTACTTTCTCTTCTAATGACTCTTATTTAGAAGAATAACTAATTCATTTGAGCACATAATAAATACCTCAAACATAGAGATAAAATGCCGTAACTTTTTCGACACTTCCTCCATTAAAAATATTATCAATCGCATTTAATTATGAGGTGCCTACTGTGCTAAAATTGGCAATAAATCAAGAACTAATTACACGTTATTCTATAAATTTTAGTTTTAGCTGTAATTTCATCTGGATGTTGTGAAACTGCTTTAATCCTGTATTAGCGTTTCTAACGTTTTTATAGTATATTTCAACAAATTATATTCTAAAAAGTTCATGAAATATTTTATTTGTGAACTTAAAACTGATTGAGTAACTATTTTTTTTAGTTTTCTCAACTCTTAAAATTACTGAGAGCAATAAAATATAAAGCGTAATTCATTTTTATTATCTATGTAACTTTTTGCTTTAAAAATCAATGCTTTGTAAAAATGCACTGGGATTTTTAAAAGCAATTTTTATGATGGCTTTTATGTTGACAGACATGTATTTATCAGATTATATTTTATTGCTTCAAGGAAATCCCTTGTCTGAAAATATAATAAACATTACTTTAACACGAAAAAATGCTGCAAACTCAGTATAGAAGTACATTTTATTGGTAAAAAATGCTTTAAAATGTGCCGATGTCATAAATAAATTAGAAAACGGAACACAGTTTTAATATGTTAATGCCTTAGTACATTTTAATGTTTAAAGAGATTAGCGAAATGATTACAAAAATAAAACAAAGTGCAAAGTCAATGATGAATAAAAAATGTTTCTTTTATTTTAGTTTAGAGTAAAATAAACAAGACTACGAGTCTTCATCAACTATCCTGCACATAGAATAATATATTTTGACAGAGGAGAGAAAGATAGGTATTATAAAGGGATATAAATATTGGTATTTTGATACTGTAATTTTAAGTTTCGTGAAAGAAAGGCCGTTTTTTGTACTTACTTCAATAGAAAGGGTGTATTGTATCCAAGAAAAAAATTTTCTTCTACAAGTTTCTTCGTAACGTCTCAACGTATACATCTATTTACGAACATACTTATGCATACATAATCTATTTTGACCGACCATGAATCCATTCTGTCTAATATCGCCGTGACGGCTTGATGCATATTTGTACCAATGCAATGCGCATAAATCAAGAACTATGAGCCGTGGAATGCTGAAATTTTGCATTTAGGACTGTTGTATCATCTAGTTATGTACCTCTTTTTAAATTGTAATTTACCGATTAATTTATTTACATGTTCACCAAAAAAGATACCTTCCAATGGATACCTTCAATTCATTAAAAGTCTGTGGTCAATCACTAGTTCAGCTATGCCCGAAATCTCGATAACTATTTCAAACTTGGCGGTTTTTCGCAAAATACCGCCAAATTAATGCCAAAAAAATCTTTCAAACTGAACCAAACTTGGCGATACTTCAAATATTCGGCTAGAAATCTCTAAACCTTAGTATTACTGCTGTATTGAAATAAGTTTAGATGGATGTTGCATCATTTAGTTATATGCCTTTTTTTATTTTAATTCAGTGGTTGATTTATTCACAGGATTACTCAAAAGACTTTCCATATATCAAGGCCTATAAACATGATTAAGGTTAAAAGTCTGTGGTCAATCACTATTTCGACTCTGAACAAAAGCTCCTCTACACTGTTTGGGTGATGAAATCTCGCCATTGTCGCGAATCATGGTGAGTTTGGGCGAAATACTACCAAATTTGGCACCAAACGTAAGTTTTCAAATCAACCCAGCTTGGTGCTATCTGTTATATTTGACGAGAAATCGCCTAACGTTAATATAATTGAAGTATCTTATTTCAGTTTCAAATTAAACATGCTTCAATGAAGTGCATTATAAACTTATAGACATCCCAAGATAGTCATGTGGCGTCGGCATCAGATTTTTGTAATACAGTGTTTATGATTTGAAACCTTAAATATATGTTTTATTTATTCATATTTTGATCGCTGCAAGAAAGTCAGGAGAAAATAAAACTTACAGTGATCGTCGGTCAAACTTAACAAAATACTATTATTTGTAATATGATAACAAAATCGTAAAACTGTAATGTAACAGAGTGTTATGCCAGAGAAATCATTTACTAAGAAAAATAAACTGCATTAGTAAAATTATAAAGACACCCACCAAAGATATTCAAACATGTACATCATTTTGATGTGGCTATCTGTTTCCTCAAACATTTTTGCTTTTGTGAAAAATATTCAAATTGAGATGTTTCAGAATTACTAACTAACAATAATGCTACAATAAAAATAACACAAACACACAAAATTAAATTAATAAATAAGTAATACATGGAAAAATGGAACTTATAAAACAATACTTTTTTTTCTATTTTAGAATTTAGATTGTTTATCTAAATTACGAATATAAGATAAAATGAATAGAAATAAAAAATAAAATTAACTGTAAGTACGTAACACAAGTAAATAAGTTTTATTTTGTTTATCATTACATTACATTCAAAATAAGTCGATTTTCATAACTTCATTCAGCCCAGACATATCAATAGTGCAATATGGTAATTTATTATAATGACTGAAGAGCCATGCAGACAGTTGATGGTTTCTAGACATGGAATTATGGAATCTGCGTTAAGTCACGTAATCTAATCAGAAGTCATTGCGTCAAATTACAGAAGATTGCTGTGCAACTAGATGAAAAGCTATGTGAGCATCCATAGTAGTTAAAGCTAGTTAACTCGGTTCATATTCATATTTGTATGATTTCTGTTAATGGGAGGAAATATGCACTTTATTAAACTGTCATATTACCTTAGACAGAATATATTTCTTTAAATTCTTTTTTTAATGTATAGAAATTAAATATTTATGTATAAATATATTAGTAATAAATATATTATACACATAAATATTCAATTTCTATGCATCCAATATATAGAAAAAATACATTCAATATGCAGTATAGCGCGTTAAAAATCTACTAATATATAAATATATTGGTATAATATTTTTAACGCGCCATTAATTAATGTTCTATTAATATCGCATTTATGTATTTTAGAATCTAGGAATGATTTCAGGTTTCGTTGGATTCTTGATTTTAACAACTTGAAAGGCAAAAATAGATTTTATTACTATGGTAATTGTTACTTTAAAAATAGAATACTAATTTAGTTATTTATTTAAAACTAGTTGTCTGCCAGTGGTCTAAATTTAACCATAAGTTATTGATTTTTTTTAAATTTGAGCTTGAATAAGTTTCTTCTGCCAAAGAGTACGTCTCAAGATTCCATAGACAGTGGAACCTACTAAAGTGACCACCTTGGCTAAGAGACCATCTGTCTACAGTGACCACTTTTGCACAATTTCAATCTCCCTCTACCGACCTTGGATTTAATACGTTCCCGTACGATTTCACACATTCAGTTTGCGTTTTGAATAATTTAGGTAACTAAAAAGTCTAGAGGCCCACTCCAAAAATTCAGCCTAGAGCCGTCCTTGGCTAAAGGCCCATTATGTTCAGAGTTATGAAATCTTAAAACGTCTTATGATTGAACTCTACTTGTTAAGGCGTACCACTTATCATGCAAGCTTGCTGCTTCAAAAAATTTGCACTTTTATCGAATAATTGCCCTTGAGATTTATTTACTGTCATCGCAAATGCTGGTATATTTGGAAATTGAGTTTTTTAAAAGTATATGATAAAATAATACCAGAATATTTTGTGGAATTAAAACTATTTTATTGCTTTCGGTTCCTGTTCAAACTTCGCAGTCAATAGCATTACGATATATAAACTTGATGCGTATTCTTGTTCGATTGACTAATGCTTCCTTTGTACTTAAGTTTCTGATTAGTATAGCCATGCATTTAACTTTCAATACTAACTTATGTGCTGGCAAACTATGGTATTTTTTGGTTAGCCAGGCGCAAATCCCGCCAACTGTTTTTTCTGGGAAACGTTTAAAAGTTACTTCTGAAAGACTGTCGTGCCCCAAAACAAAGCCGGAAATTTTAATCAGTATACAAAATAGTATTTATATACAGAATTGAATTTATACAAAAATATCAATATACTAAAAAGAAATTTGTATGCTGATTGGTTACATAATGTGGAATTGAGGATAGCGTGCGGAGTTAGATTAAAATACGAAATTAAATTAAACTTCCAAACTATAGAAAGGGATAAGCAATTATGCACCGGAAATGGCTTTATGTTTGTAAGCATTTGGAGCAGATCACAATTATTTGGCAATTTTTCACTTGCTCCCGGCTAACAAAAAAAAAAACAAAAACACACTCATTGTCACAGAATGCAAAAATTTTACTGGATAGTTATTGATTTAATCATAGCAAATTATTTTATTGTAGCTATATTGATATGTTCTTTATTCATTAGATATTCGACTAAATCAGCATGAAGTTCAATTATCATTTTTAGGTACTATTATAACTGACTTCAATATGTTATATTAGAGTATGCTTACGGAAATATCTCCATACACTTCTTTAATAATATTATTTTTGTTTCTTATTAATTTCAGAGGTATAATCAGAGGTATAATCAGAGGTATAATCAGAGGTATAATCAGAGGTATAATCAGAGGTATAATCAGAAGTATTTTAATAATATTTTTGGAAAAAATTTGCTCTAGCATACTGCGAGGCGGGAGACTGAAGAAATTGTCGAATTGGCACGTTTCTGTGGAGCGTCTCTAGGATTGCAACCTGCCTGTTTGGTTTGTTTCTCAACAGGTTTAAAACATGGCATTTACAACACTTTGAGCACCTATCGACCGTCTAAAAAAAGTCGCCAAGCACAAGGATGAAGCACATTTTAGTCACTGGCGTTTACCAAACTGGTGAACAATTTCACTTTTTTCAAATTTTGATGTAATATTATAACCCTACACTGCTGCTGAAACTTAGTGTTGTTATTTCAAAATTAACACAAAAATGGAACCGTTGCCCGACTTGGCCAGAAATACTGCGTACCGAATTACTTCTCTAATTTTTTACGGTGCAATAGCGTATTACATAAAAATTTTACCATTCGCACAACCACCTCCATACGAACTTTAACTGTGCCAAATTTCGCGCTCATCCGTTTGCGCAATGTACTGCAAAAGGGACACAATTTTCCTTAGTGTATTTATATATACATAGATGTACAAAGATGAAATGAAGTGAGTTTAGTTTTCGTTAATTCAAATAAAAATTGTTTTGCTGCCAGAAGATGGCGTTTTACATGCAAAGATCCTTGGAAAACGTTTTTTGCATACAAAGCAGCATCTGTTGTCAAATTATTTGAGATAATTTCTTAACTGTTATGGTATGTTTGTTAGTATTTTGATCCATAAGTAAAGCTTCCAAGCTAAAGCATTTCAAGATGTGAACGGTTACGAAAATATACAAAGCAACATGAAGTTTATCCTTTTTAGATATAGGTTAGCTGTTCTGATACAAATGCTAACTTAAGGAGAGAAATAATTTCGCAGTTTTTAGAAATATCCGATCTCATAAAGCTCAACTACAAGCGTTTAGAAAAGAAATTGCTTCCTCTCATTAACGAAGAACGAGTACTTCAGTTAATTTTTAAATAAATATCATTATTATGAAATATAGGTTTATGACAGTAGTTCTATCTTCTACTGCAGTTAGAATAATGAATTTTGAAGTAAATGATCACGAACTTGAATATATGCCGGTCATCGACGTATTCTTAAAGAGCTATATGAAAAATTTGTCCGTAAGATAGTGCTGTAACTTGCAATCATCAAGTTCATGTAATACTCATGCGTGCGTTAGTAATAGATTGCATCAAGATTGCATCGTTGCTTGAGGACGCTTATGTAGCTAATCATTAAAAGGATGTTGAGTAGTTTTCTTTGATAGACTGGCGCTATTTGCGCGTCGATGATCGTGCTATATCAAAGTCTGCGTATAGGATTTTTGGAGATAAAGAATATAAATTTTCGCATTTCCGAAACTATGTTAATTAAATAATACTTAAAAATTTTCTTGTCTCCATCGTGGTCGAAAGAATAAGGCACTGAACATGGTAGACGGTTGATGTGTGAAAGTCTGCTACATACAGTGTGATTAAAAAAAAACTACTTTGATATATGAACACCTAGATGTTTATTCGTTTCATCAATCTAACGATATCTGAAATGAAATTTCAGATATAGTTATTTGAAAATACGCAATCGAGCTCCTGATTATTTAACGACAATGGTAACGGTGTCGACAATGGTAACGATTTCACGACAATGGTAACGATGGAAAAAAAATCAGAACTTCTCGAATAATAACATTCATTTTTTTTATGGAAATATCATACATGAAATTAGAACGATCCACGTATGACGAAAGTGTTTGGCGTAAAACCTCAAAGAACAGCATTGTAAAGGGCCACTGACAACACAAATGAAGAGAGGGATATTTTTTTAAAAATTGAAATTAAACAGTTCACAATGTCTACTGCTAGTTTCACATTTCTATAGCCTATCGTTGTGACGTATGCACACTAGTTATCAACATCGTTAGTGGGCCCGTGTTCTCACGTTGGATCTTTTACAATGCTTTTTTTTTTTTGCAAAATGTTTCACTCGGTTTATTTTCGTGATATGTATATCGTTCCAATGTCATTTATCGTTTTTTTTACTGCATTGATCAGTTTCCGTTAAAAAAAAAGAGTGTGCTGTTAAATCTCTATTATTTTAAATAATCACATTTCCGATTGTAACTTTCAAATAACAATATCTAAAATTTCCTTTTGATTGGTTGAGTGGGCAGGCCAGTAGAGGTCGTTTAACGGGATGTTTTATTAAAAATAATTATCTGTATATATAAACTAAAAATATAGGAAATCAGCAAAGCTGTTTTAGCGTTAAATAATCTGTATATCACTAATGTGAATAGTAGGTTTATAAAAAGTAATACATTCCTTTCCTATTAAATTAATTCACTATTTAACCCAATAAAACTTTGAATTTGAATAAATTAGATTTTTATTCATCAGGGTAAATATATTTCTGATTATGAAAGTGAATACTGAAGAAAAAAATTATGTTAACATTTAGATAGTAAATATTTGCTATTAAGCTTCATTACCCGTTTTCCCTTTACAGAAAGGGAAATTAAATGGACTTATATTTTATTTATGAAATAATACATATATCAGTAAATTAATTTATTAGTGATTTACATGAATTGAATGTACATTTGCATAAGTTACGTTACTTTAAAATTTTTAAAAACGCAATTTACATTATAGATTTATCTAAATATATCTAATTAATATAATTAATGTATAAAAATTCCTATCAAAAATTTTTAAACTCATCAAGTTTCTAGCGTAATAAAAAGTAAGTATCGATATGTGATTTCAGAGATATAATTGAATTTAAAACTGCACTACGACTTATTTTTATAGCAATCCTTTAACATGGACAATATTGCCTTTCTGCGCTACTGGTAATATTTATTTACTTTTACAATCCTGTATTTCTTCTCATTTTGTTCACATTTTTTTAGTTACTAAGGAATATCACTTGTGATTTTGGATACGCAATTATATTTTTCATGTGTAAAGAAAAATACGCTGTTGTATTATGAATTTCTTGCGTTTACTTATCACTTTTTGAAAATCGGTCTAGTTATTGTGTGAAGATTTTTTATAGATATTAAAGCGTAAAGTTAGAGAGAGAGTGAGAAAATTTATGGAGACCCCATATGGCGATCTTTATTGAGGAATGAGGAATGTTTTAGAAACTTTTATAATAGCTACATTCTCACAATTTTTCAAGATTTATTTGTCCCATAAATCAATGTGATGCAATTTTGATATAACTTTTCAACCCCTAAAGAAAAAAATAAACATCAGCATTTTTTGCTAATTTTTTTTTTTTTAATTTAAGGTGTTATTAAAAGTGTACTATTTCAGCCTCTAAGCGATATTTTTATTTTATATATTTTAAATGTAAAATTGAATATTAGAAAATATTTAAAATGAAAGTACTGCATATCTATGTCGAGGAAATAACTTTTTAATGAAATTTGTAAATGTTGTAAAGAGCTTTTCTCTAAAGCATTAGTTTTTACAAGCAGTGTTATGTTTATGTGCTATATATTCATATATTTCGATGAAACATTTTTTTTTAGTTATGAGAAAGGAAAAAAACCAACCCTATTCCAGACTTAAAGCTGTTCTCCTAAAGAAAATTTGCTCACTCCATTATAAAGAAGTGGTACTGCACTTCTTCAAATTGTGACGTACTGCACTTCTTCAAATTGTGACATGCTTCAGTGAGCTGTATTTGCAATTAATTGAATTATTTTCATTTCTATTGAAATACATTTTTAAGTGATCCAAAATTTTTTTTATTATTTAAAGGGGACCTTTACCCATTAGGCACCATTCCTCTTCCCTACAGAGGACCAAGATGTTGCTGATTTTACTGTGTGAACTCAAAGCTACCCTCGATGAAATGAGGGGTAGGTTAACAACCAAGACAAAGCCGGGAATCGAACCCTTGTTCAAGGTGGGAAAGAATGGTTTCATTAATGGCGTCATTAAATCATCTGGGCGTCATTAAATCATCTGATTGGCCTTGTGGCAACACGCAGTTTTCCAAGCTCGTGCTGCTATTGTATTTGTCACTTCTCTCAAAAATTTTCATCCGAGATGTGATATTGTTTTTTCTGTGCCAGAGAATTTATGTACACCAAATAAAGCTTTTCTTTAAAATTTATGTGGTGTTTTATGATTACGAGCACCCCATAACCTCTTAGAGATGTAATACCAGCCTCGTGAGAAATTCTAAAATAGCTCAGCATTTTTTTTTCTGCTACTTGTAACATACTCTCTTTAGACGTGACATCTATTATTAATACTCTTTGCAAAGTAGCAACTAATTGCTTCGAAAAGTATTTAGTGATATTTCATTATTTTTTGTAGTTAAAGAGGGGAAAAATTCTGTAAAAGTAAGCGATTAAAAACACTGCTTTCGTTTTTAGAAGTTGTTTTTCCAAATCAGACTGATTATTTTAGTAAGAATATAGTCAACTCCCCCAGTACCTCTTGTGCAGAGTTTATATGGATTATTTTGAAGAATTTTACTTTCATTGTCAATACATTCTTTATTTCTATCCATTTGTGTTTCCAAATTAATTTTTATTGTTAGTTATACTGAGCCTTGTAAGCCTTGCATTTTTTGAAGAGGAATACAATTATTCTTAAAACTTTTTACTTCCTTGCACGAAGTAAAAGAGTGTTGTAATCAAGAAAAATTCGGTATCAATATTTTTAAGAGAAAAAAAGATTTCAATCATTCTTGAATTTACTTTGAACAAGTTTCTGTGTGAGGTCTGTATCTATGCACGTATGTACGATCCGTTATGATAAGCCGTGAATCCAAATCCATTTTGCCTAGTTTCGACGTGCCTTCTTTACGTTCGTATGTATCTAGCATAATACAAATAAAGATTAAACGTAGAGTGTTAAAATTTTTGCATTAAAGCTTTTAATTATAACATCCCATTGTGCAACTGCTTCTAAGACTGAAAACGACTGTGCAGTTTATATACTGGTTCCTTTATAAAAGTTTCAATAGATTAAAGTTTGTGGAAAGGTATTATTAAAACCCATGCCAAAAAAATGTGCGCCCTTGGACATCTTGGCGACTGTTGCCGAAACATTGCCAAATTTGACTCGAAAAATGTTTCCTAAGCTCAATTTAGCTTGATGACATGTACTAGAATCGATAAAACTCAATGTTGTCTCACTTTTATATGAAAAGAACTTGAAATAAAGATATTTTACAGACGTAAAGGAAGTAATTCGATGTTCAATTCAGATATTTTATGCTCTCGATTTAAACAGATTTCATAGTTTATCTGCTTGCGTTAAGTTAAGGTCTCCACATTTTTCTTTCTTCTTGATTTTTTCAAACTATCTCTACCAATAAACTTTTTATGCTATTTACGCAGTATATTTCATTCTTTCGATGCATCTTATGATTTTCCCCTTAAAAATCAAATTGATTTCACGAAGTTTTACTTCTTGTCCACAGGTTTAATCTTTTTCCTATTTTAAAGCCTTTATAAAGTTTAACAATCGCAATTGTCTTTTAATGGTGTTGGTTCTTGTATTAATTCGATTATTATACTACCACAATGTTTCTTTCTTTCTTCGTACTTGCAAAGGTCTCATTAACCGTTTTGGCTTCCAGGACATACTTAAAACTGTCAGTGTTTGTTGAGAATGACATTCCAGCAATGTGCCGTTGAGTTGTCCGTTAAATTCCTTCTTAATGTGATTCAAGTTATGTTTTTAAGAAAATATTTCCAAACATGCAACTGCCTCTGATTTGATACAAAAAAAAGGTATATACAGTCGACCCTCATTTATCAAAGTTAATCCGTTCGAAATTCTGCCACGATAAGTGATTTGCCGATATATCGGATTCATTATTTAGAAATCAAGTATTTTTCGCAGTTAACACACAGAAGCACGTGTTTGCTATCAAAATACATTTTTTAAACATCATTTGAGTCTCTAGACATACATAAAATAAACCCATATCAAGAATTACAAATATACTATTATTTACGTTTAACTACATGCGCTAACAGCTGTTGCACACACAAGCACTAACCTATGAAAATATCGAAAATTGTTCAATTACGAAGCAATGAGGATGAAGAGATGCACTGCGCAGGAAAGAAGCGCCAGTTCATTGCTATTCTGAAAGTCGACTTTTGAAAGACAAATGATAATTAATATAAGAGTTATTTACCAGAATTAGAACTAATTCCATAAAAAGTACACTTTGATAACAATCAATCCGAAAGTCGACATGCGAAAGGCAAATGATTAATAAACAAGTTATGCACCAGAAATAAAAGTAACTCCCTAAAATGTACACATTTATAACAATCAATTAGAAAGTCAACATCTGACAGGCAAAAGATAATTAGTATATGAGGTATGTACCAGAAATAACACAAATTCCCTGAAAAGCACACATTGATAACAATCACTCTGAAAATTGATATGTAATAGGAAAATGATAATTGATAAACGTGCAAGTTACGTACCAGAAATAACACAAATTATGAGGTTGTAACGAAAGTTTTCCGCCACTGGAAGTATTGTCTGCACAAACAGTTCGCGTTGGTGTCTTTGCCAATATTTTGTCAAACGATTTTTGTTATTTGAAAGAAAAAGACTTGTTTTAGAGCACTGTGTTGTGAAATCTGTAAAACAATATCTTTATGATTAAGTATAAGGTGTCTGAAATGGAACTATCACGCTACCAGATTGAACCATCATTTACTCTCAGTTCTGTTGAAAAAAGTCATCTACAGAATGACACCGAATCTTGTGTACAGCTTAAGGTACTACTGTTGTATCATATGACATTGTAAAGATTTGGTACCGAAAGTTCAAAAACGAGGACTAGGACATTTAAGAAGCAGAGCGCTCTGGCCGGCCTAACTGATGCTGATGAGGCCCGTCTACGAGAATTTGTGGAAGAAGATAAAATATTCATCCACTCGAGAGCTAGCTAAAAGAGTTAGACTTTATTACCATGTCCATTAGTCGCGCAAGGCGTCGTATAAACTTGACATATAAGATCAATCGCTCGGTACCGCATGAGCTGACTCAAGCAAATCTGGCGGAAAACTTTCGTTACAACCTGATAAATGAAAAGCACACATTGATAACACTTACTCTGAAATCGATATCTAATAGGAAAATGATAATAAACGTGCAAGTTACGTACAAGAAATAACACAAATTCCATGAAAAGCACACATTGATAACAATCACAATTGCTTTTTTCTTTCAGTTTTCTGAAAATACGGTTATTTTCATGTGAAAAATAACTTTGGGACTGCCACGAAGTGTACCTGAGTAGAATACAGCTTTAATTATCCAAGTTGATAACTGAGAATTGAATAACCACCATACCGATTGAATGTGGAATTTTTTCCCCGTTATAGAATTTGATTAAAAAACGAGATACAGTAAAGCAGCTGAATTCGAAGCTCAATATTGCGTGTCACGACCTTACAGACGTCTGATAATTTTTCGAGTGCATTCTGAATTTATTTTACTTATATATATCACCATCAAAGTTGCTTTTCACATGAGCAGAGATATAAATTAAATTTACTTATATTTCTGTGCTTTTTAATCCAATTGAAATAAAATATAAATTTCTTTTCCGTTGATTCATGCTTCATGTAAGGAAACACACGAAAATTCTGCCTTTTGCATTTAGTATCTGTTGGAGGATGAAATTATGAATAGCAGTAAAATAAGTTATAAAAATAGCTGAATGCGAGAAGGAAAAAAAATCACTTCAACTTCTGCTGAATAATTTCTCGTAAACACGGTAATGTATTTCTGACCAAAAGTATTAAAAATTGAATGAGTATAGGGCAGTTTTTTCTAATCGTTCTCTTTCGTTCAAATAAAGTAATAAATCTTAAGGGATTGAAAATTATTCTTGCGTACTTTTATAAAAACTGCATAAGCTAAAAGATTCCCGAAAAAAAGGAAAAGGAGCTAAGATATTTTTTCTTTAGTAAACTAACAACTTGAGCGTGATTAAACACGGAATCAAACTCCATTGGCTTTTATTAGATAAAAGCCTTTTGGAGACTGAAAAAAATGTAGGTTCAGGAAAGAAAAAATGAATGGAAAACTTTTGGCATTAGCCAGTTTCTGTTATTTAATTTTTTCATTTTATTAGGACGATTACTTCTCAAGATTTATTTTAATGTCAAGGGAAATAAAATATGACAATTGCCATATGCTTTGTCAATCCTATTTAGCGATTATTAAAATATTTTGCTTCTTTAAAAAATAATTTTACTTACTAAACTATTTCATAAAATGCACTTTTTAATTTTTATCTTAAATTTTTCTTTCTTAATTTAATTGTTTTTGAATATATATACGCATATGTATTTATTTTTTATAGAATTTTCGTAATCCAAATAAAAGTTTCTGATTTAATTTAAATGACAAATAGTGGTTACAGAATAGTTTCACATTTTTAAGCAAATATAAGAGAAGGGCATTAAAAAATACATTTTTAGAGAATAAAATATATAAATATGTATGAAAAGCTATAAAATAATTTCATCTCCGTATAATATTTGACGCAAAAAATATTTAAAGTTGACAGTTACTGTTTATAATTTTATTTTTTTGTCTTATTTGTTTTTATGTGGTTGTTCCTGAAATTGTATAGATGCAGGGGTTGATTGTATAGTTTTCAACCGCCAGGGAAAGTCATGGGTGCCTAAAAAATGCCTATTTACCTGTCCGACATCCCTTTCAATCAGAGTAAACTTGGATATCACTTGTCCGGAAACGTGCACTACTTACATTTCACTGCATTATAACTCTCCAGGCAGTAAAAATAGTTTTACAGGCAATGGAAACGCTCACAAAATATATGCAAACGATATGAGGATAATCAGATTTTCAAGTCCGATTAAAGATTATTAAATTGTAATTAATGATTTTAACAATAATTAACTATCTGTAAGCATATAAATTCTGCACCATTTCAAGAGGTAGTACAAAATACAAAATTCTGCTTTATGACAGTAAAACTAGATAAACAACTTGTCACAACTCAATTGTTCCAGGAAACAAACAAACAAAAAAAAACCAGGAAAACAGTTTATTATTCAGTAGCTGAAGTTGGGTGCACAAGAAAACAAAATTTACTATTTTTTCCTCCTCAGAAAAAAATTTGCAGGTACAAAAATAAAATTGATATACACTTTTAACCTTCTCTTTTCCCCATCTAAATGAATTTTTATGAGTTTGTTAATATCTTTTTCATATTTAAAAAAAGAAAAAAGTAAATGTTTTTCAGTGTTTCATTCTACCCCAAATAACGGGGTACAATGAAAAACTTAATAGCACTTCACAAATACTCAAATGATGTACGTCAAATTGAAATTTCATCAAATATGTTTTATGTACATTTATAATAAACATTAGTGAGGCATGCGTATGAAATTTTAGTAGAAAAAAAAAACTTAATTAAACTCTTGAAAACGTATTTTTTTTAATTAGCGATTAGCCTACAGTTTTTCATTTCATATTAAAGTTACTTAAATCAAATTAAAAAATTAGCATTTCGGCTTTCCTTTCTGTTCTACCTGAAGGGACAGGAAGTGGTAATTTTGATACAATTTTAATTAAACAAAATACGTTTCCGAAGAACGCACAAACTTGAAGCTTCACTTTAATCGTTTGACGTACAGAACTTCGCATTCCGCTTGTTTTAAGTTTATTATATCCCCAACAGAGTACATATGTTTACATTTAAGTTCAAATTTCTTGATTTAAACATAATCATTAAGAGCGATATTGATTGTGTCATACATGATATTTGAGAATAGCTTATAATTTGTATTGTTTGGATTGTTAGTTGAAAGACAATCTGGATTGCAACCATCTTCAGAGGCTGAAGGAGATAGAGTACGATTTAAGTACGATAGAGTACGATTATTCCTTGTTAACTTGATGTGCTATACGGTGATCTTAACCTAAATATTTAATAGTATAATCTTTACATTAAGCGAATACATTCACCCGAAATACAATGAAACATGCTTCATTTACCACATCTACAAGTATTTCACTGTTCCCCAAATTGAGGCTACAAACTAAATAAATTTTTACTAATTCCTAATATTTTTTTTTTTAATTCTGGCTTCGAAAGTATGAAGACCACATAGACCATAGTAATCACAATATATGGAAAATAAATAATTAAAGCTATAAAAACAAGAAGGTAGAACAAAAGTACTTTTAGTAATGAGATCTATTTTCAATGGTGAAAATCCAATCATTTTCTATATCTCTTGATGTAAAAATGCGACTGTCTACAAATCATATCAATAACTGGAACATGTATATGTATAATGGGTGTGTGAGTTTCAACTTTCTGTGACAGATCCTATTGATTTTAGATAGCATGCTTCATTGTACCCCATGTTTCATTGTACTCTAACTTCCCTACATTAAAATTCTTTAATCAAAAATGTTTCAATACAAAGATACCCTACCTCTCTCGCAGTTGATGAAACATATTCACTAGGTAAATTTGTGCACATAAATTGCAGATATAACTGTTATATTTGTAGTTATAATACAAGTGTGGCTTTTGATAGGGCTACTGTCTATTAATATATAAATTTGACAGACAGAAAAATACAGTTTTAATTTCTAATTTTTTTTTATTGGCATGGGAAAATTCTGTTTACACCAAATCTTTATTATTTTTTTCTTTCTCCTTGGTTATCGCTACCAATAAACGTTTTATGACTGTTACACAATTTTTTACATCCTCTCAACAAATATTATAATTCTTCAATGCAAAAATACGCGAATAAATAAATGTATATTAGACTTTAACGTTGCAGAACATCTCACTGAAAAATGTTCTAAAATATATTTTATTAACAAATGATCTAATTGGTTGATTCACAAAGAAATTAAAAAAAAAAACTTTAATGATTTGCACAATTAAGATGCAAGAGAAAACTCTGTAAGATAATCGAGAATTTAGAAGCAAAAGGAAAATAAGTTCCAAATCAATAATAGATAAAAATGTATACATATTATGTACATGTATATTGTATATCCCTTTAACGCGCGGCGTTCTCGCCGTGAGGACACCAAACTCTGACGTTTCGACTGTTGCCAGTCACGAAGAATAGATTTGATTTCTATAAAAATAGTTGCGCTTGACATAGCTCCACGAGAATCCTTTACTTTTTAGAACGTCATTTCCCGTAAAAAAATTGTCACGATTATTTTTAACCGCACTGACATCTGCTGAAAAATGCGAGAACCACTGGACAGGTTGCCCAATGGTGAAAAAAGGGCAGCCGTTGCCATCGCTCGACTTAACTACCAGCAAAATGGCTGACGATCGAAATGTTCATCGCGTGCCACAGATCTAGATAACCATTGATTGATAACTATTGATAGATAACCATTTTTGACCACAGCTGGCTGTGCTCGCGCACAGCCAGCTGCGTCAAAAAAGGGTCTCTAGATCTGTGGCACGCGATGAACGTTTCGATCGTCCGCCATCTTGTTGGTAGTTAAGTCAAGCGATGGCAACGGCTGCCCTTTTTTCAGCATTGGGAAAGGGTTGCGCCTCAAAGGGTTAAATATATAAATGGTGTTCATATTTACCGTAATACTCTCTTGTGATGTTAGACAAAAGTAACAGAAGCATTATTCTACTTCAAACAAAACTTCAAAAACTCATACTCCAGATCAAAACATAATTCAATCTGACTGCAGAAAGAAGTCTCTTTTACATTAAATTTCACTGACAGAAAGATCTATGCCTCCACTCGACGTGTTGTTATTGAGGGTAGGCCGTTGTGATTGATAACTGAATCACTCAAGCATGTTTTTTATTAACTTCAAATAGTGGTATTTCTCCTTACAGAAAAACGAGAAATGAAGTACACTTTGTTTTACGGATTAATTTGAATTGTGAAAATTTGAATAAATACTTAGAATATTGGATGCAGTGCCATTTTTTTATAAATATAGTGATTTAGTTTCCTTATTCTGTTACAATAGGAATTTTTATTTGCTAATGTGTGCTATCAGTGATAGTCTTTTTATTTGAGTTATCACACAAAAGATTCATTAAGAAGACGATAATGCAGATTCGATCTTCAGATTCGCAAAAATGTGTAGCTAAAACGTTTTGTTTTCTTACTGATTATTAATATACAATTTATTAAGCTTAAAATAAAAAAATTATATCGATAGAATAATTAGACTGGTAGTCATACTAGTTTTAAATATGTGAATTAACGACAGCTGAAAGCTATATCAATACTTCAAATGCAATTTTCTGAAAACAGATTTTCGGACTGTTTTGTAGCGTTCAAGTGTTCCATGCGCATTAATCTTTGCTGAGTCTTTCTGAAATGTGGAAAAGAAATCCTTGATGAATATTTGAAAATTGCATTGTTTTAGTTGTAATTTTCTGAAAACCATGCATGTTTACGAAAGTAATATTTTCTTTGCTACAATTTTTATTGTAAGTTGAACATTTTTGTTGTACCTACATAAAGCTAGCTTAAGAAAAAAACAGATATCATGGACAAAAATTGATACAATGGATAAATTTTAGATGATTAGCATATTTTAATTTATTTCATATATTAATAAAACTCTGAGATTAACTGGTTTTAAATTTTTTCATAGTCGAGTACCATTATAATTCTAATATTTTGAAGTGATTCGGTTGATAAATACAGAACTTTATATTTATGGCCCAATATCGGCTTGAAAAAACACATTTCATACATTATCAAAATAAGATCGTGTTTCATTTCCCCATCGTAATCTTAAATGTCTCAAATGCTTTCTATAAATAAAATTGTTTCCAATATTCAAAAGAGCACAATAATAATCCAGTCTAGACATGCAAGGAAATTTTATTGGAGTATAATTAAATGTAGACGCTACAATTTCAATTTTTATTTTCATCTTTTTCAAGTGTTTAACAGAATATTTAAAGGCATAATGAGTAGTGTTTTCCTGATGTAAATGTTTGAGTAAAAAAGATTAAAGGTCTTCATACACGGATGTTGGAACATACTTTTTGAAATGTTGGTATCACTCTTCTTTTTAGTTATTTTAGTTTGCTGTCCAATCTGACTCGTCACTGCAGTTAATATTAGTAAATGCTGTGATTCAGAGTTGTTAAAATGTTATTTTTCCCTTAATTAAGGGGTCTTATGAGGATTAAGAATTCAAAAAATCGATTTTTCAATATTAATTTCATTTGAAAGCTTAGTTACTTCTGAGCATTTTGACCCCAATTTCATGCAATAAATCCAACTAGAACTGGAGATACACATAAAAACGTTTTATGATAGCTTTACATTTGAACGCAATAAGATAACTTTAAACTACGTTTTCTAGAAACGCATTTTTATGAACTATCCGCAAGATAACAAAATTTCTATGATTCGTATCTTCACGAAATTTTGTATAGTTATAACTGGTATCAGTATCTATAGAATGAATTAATATTAAAAGTGAGAGAGAAGAAATTTTGAAAATTTTAATAGAAATATAAGGGTAAAGTACGATTTTTTTCAAATTTCAATTTCAAGCACAATTTTAATATTCTTAATATTAATTCATTCTTTTAATATTAATTCATTCTATAGATACTGATACCAGTCATGACTATACAAAATTTCGTGAAGATACGAATCATAGAAATTTTGTTATCTTGCGGATAGTTCATAAAAATGCGTTTTGAGAAAACGCAGTTTAAAGTTAACTTATTGCGTTCAAATGTAAAGCTTTCATAAAACGTTTTCATGTGTATCTCCGGTTTTAGTTGGATTTATTGCATGAAATTGGGGTCAAAATGCTCAGAAGTAGCTAAGGTTTCAAATGAAATTAAAATTGAAAAATCGATTTTTTGGATTCTTAATATACATGTTATTATTTAAAATACTGAATTCAATGAAAACAATTGATTAAACTTTCTTGACTGATTCTTTTATGAATAATGTAGTAAAAAGAATATGTATTTTTTTGAAAAATTTTAGACTCAAAAATTTTTTCTGTCAAACAAAAATAGCTCTGAAATATGCAGTTCAGTTCACATATGATGGTTTCCCTTTTTTGTTTTAAAATCATACAAATGCGAAATGAAGTGGAAATAAAACAAATTATATATATATATATATATATATATATATATATATATAAGATCTACTATGCAATTTAACGCAATAAAAACATTAATGATAAATAAAAAATCAAACAATTATAGAATGAATAAATTTTACTTAAATATCCTTAGACAGTTAGTTGTTTTCTCTTTAGCATTGATAATAAGCGAAACTAAAATTTTTGTCTAAAAAATCAGACAATTAAAACGAATTAGCTACAAAGAAAAGTATAAAATTTTCTCAAGAGAACGATTTTTAAACTAGACAAATTCCGTAAACAAATAATATTCAGTAATCCATATTTATCTACAATCATTTTAACGAAAAATGCAAAAAGAAAAAAAAACAGTAATTTCTTTATTCGTTGATTCTCAATTTACCATTTTATGCATTGTTTCTTTTACTTTATTCGCTTAACCCATTGTTTATTATTTATCTCGATACAATTTCAACACAATAATAATGGTATAAATGGATAAGTCACTGGTGAATGGCATATTCCCAGTTGGATAGAAAGCTTTTATTTGCTAATGTTTCCTAGCATAACACAGTTTCCCAAAGTAACGCAGCTTCGCGAAGTCTTTCAGATACGCTGTTTTATGAGACAATAAATCTGTGTTCAATAATCCATTTGTTTCTGTGCATTTTATTATGACTCTTACTCGAGCTTCATTCATACTTACAGTATTATAATGATTTTCAAATATTTAACAAATGAAAGATCCATGTTCAGCGATGTAGTTTTCGTTGGCTGTTTTGAAATACTGGCAAGAGAAAGACTACTTGCGGAAACAGCGCATGAGATGATATTTAAAATTTTATACTTAGTCTGCTTTTGTTTGTTAATAAACAAAGATATTTATTAGTAAATATTAGCAATGCCGGAAAATAATGTCCTTCCTGCGTATGTCAATATTTTGCTTAACCAAAACTAGTGATGCTAATAATACGTAATTTGGGAGAGTTTTTTAGCGCAGATGCTCGATTGCGAGAGTATTTTCCAAAATTCGCAAATTACGGGGAATAGATCACAAGAAAGGTTTTTTCCCCCGTATCTTTCGTGCTGTTAAAGAGATATCCATGAAATTCTTGCTCTAAATTACAACTCTCACGAATACTTGAAATTCGATTTCAGAACATTTTGAATATAATACTCCAACTACGATAGACGTAAAAAAAGGGGAGGATAATCATTTTTCTTTAAAAAAATATTTTTAAAATATTAGCATTAATATTTAACAAATATGAGTTACATGCTTAGGCACAGATTGCACAGTTTGCAATTAATTCAATGTACAAAATTCCTTTCTTTCAATTTAATGTATAAAAAAGACATCACTGTCCGGTGAACCTAATATAGGGTGATTCGAAATTAGTTTTACAAACTTTTAGGAGAGGTAGGATACACCAAGACGGTTCAGAATCCCATAGCAATGCAGGATCAGAAATGTCATGTTCATGTACCTATTAATAATCACTTTGGGAGAAGTATTGAAGTGTGCGTCTAATTTCTTAGCAAAGTTTCATAAGCAATGGGCTTCCACCCGACAGTATCATCAATGAAATGAAAGACAAAATTTCTGAATTAACAATTTTTATCAAGTGCAATCGGTGAAAGATGGATTAGTTTTTGAAAAACCATGGTCGGAAAGTTGACTACTGCTTGAACACTTCTTCCAAAGTGATTATTAACAGGTACATGAAGACGACATTTCTGATCCTTCATTGCTATGTGATTCTGAACGGTTTTGGTGTGCCCCACCCCTCCTAAAAGTTCGTAAAACGGATTTTGAATCACACTGTATAATACGATAGATATAAATTTTATCCATGAAACGCCCTAAAAGGATTAATGTTAAATCAAAATTTATTGAGTTTTACATTGATTCAGGAATTCTGGTTGGTCCATATAATTTTGTACGGTGAGTCATAAAATGGTAAAAATACTGAACCATGTACTGGGGAAAATAAATGATCCTGCAATAACAAATGTGGCATGTAAGATATCTTGCAGTAATGAGCATTCATCTTGAATATATTAGCGATCGGTTAAACATGCAAGTAGGGAGAGAAAGATAGAGTCCTAGGCAAATGCGTGGAATTTGTATCTGCAAGCCACTAGACCACAAGATTGCTGATCAGAAATACGAATAAAGTACTATACATGGAAAGACTTCATTTCCATAATCCTTTTTATTAGGGAAACTAGAATCTAATGTCATTTTTTTTATTGCAAAAAAAATGACAAGTTTAAAACAAATAAACATTCAACAAGTTTTAGCAACTGACAAGTTTTTCCAAACATAATTTTCATATTTTTTTTATTACATTTTTAAGCAATAATTTATATATTTTTTCTTACTCACACAAGATAGCAACTCCCCCCTCCCCCCCCCCCCCCACACACACACTTTCTTTTTAACATATACCCTTCTTGAAGGACGATATATTCAAAATGTTCTGAAATTGTTTTTAGGTATTTGCGAGTATTGTATTTTACAAGAAGAATTCTATGGATTCCTGTTTTCTTCTTGAGATCACGTGGTATATGTTATAAGAATATTTTGGTCTCCTAACCTCCATTGATTATCAGTTTTGGGAAAAAATTCACGTAGATGCCAAATTTGTTCCTGTTAGCTTCAGGCAAAATACCGACATACGGAAAAAAAGTATTACTTTATTACTTTTCTGTACTCCTAACATTTGCCTTGATTGTAACATATTGTTACATGTTAAAAAATCTGGTTGGAAAAACTGCATGAAATTGTGCGTTTGCATTTCTAGATCCATAAAGCAGCTCAACGTTGAGCAATAGTTTTATAGAATGTCCAGAAAATTACAGACATTAAATAAATAATCACATATCCAACGCATTCTATTTTTCAACCACGTTTCGGTTCACTTTAATTACAGCAAATCAAATTTTTCGTAAATTTTGTTTCAGCTTTCATGGGATTTTTCAGCAATCAATATTTAAATGGTACGTAATGCCAACTCAGTGCTGCTTAATTTTAAGAAAAAACAGATTTAAATCGTTTTTCTTTTTATAGGCCAGTAAAATTTATTAAGTAGAAAAGAGACTCAAAATTACACTACGCACGCTTGGTCATTAAAGGATCAACAAATAACCTTATTCCATGGTACTTTTTTAAAATCCTAAATTTCCTTTAAAGAAAACATAGGCATTGATAAAAATTTAAAAATATAAGATAATTAATTAATCAAATTTGCACACGCTACCATTTTAATTTAAAATGTAAAACAAAGAAAAACCGTTCAGAAATTTGTCCGAACAAAATAAAATAAAATAAAAAATCGAATATTTTTTTTTTACAATTAATTTTCAAGGTATTTGTTTAAAATGTTTAACTCCGGGGAAAAAATTCTGTTCGTAACTACTGTAAAGACAAAAGAAATTAGTGCATGCTAAATATATCTGATAGAAGAAAACTTATTTAATTACACTGAAAATATTTGTTGCGAGTTTCTAACGTTCTTCTTTCTTACGTTAATTAATTTTTTTTCTAATGTTTAAAATTTGTGCTCTCTGATAAATTGAATCATTTAATTTATTGAAACATTTTCAGTGCTTGAAAAAGCTTAAAAATTTAATTTCTACAAATGAGAATTTGTTTTTACACATTGTACTTCCATGATTAGTAGCAAAAGGTTTCGATATATTTAATCTTCCTAAGTCTTCTGGGTCTTTATTTTTTAACTGAAACAAATTTATTTTGTGTATCTTTTGTTTAGTATTTAAAAACATTTTATGGATTTTTTTTAATCCACTGTAAATTTAACATACAATTGAAAATTTATTAAATTTATAATATTCTCGTCATAAAATACAAAATGAAGAGATTAATCCCTGTGGTATGTTTCAAACAATTCGTAGGAAGTATATCTAAGATTATTTAGATTCAGATAATTTAAAGTTTCCAGTAGTAATTATTTTTTTAATGAAAATAATACTGGTTCCTTTAACTTTTTAAATTGAAATATGAAATCCTATTCTTAGGTTTATTCTCATTTTTATACTGCATCAAACGAGCTTTTTTACAGTACACATTTCTTCTAAATGAGTAAAGTAGCAAACACTTGTTTTAAATTTATAACCAGCAGACCAATGGCTGAGTTTAAAAGACACTGAACACTCTGAGATGGACAAAGTATACACCTCCAGGATTCTGACGTGTTGCGCGACTGTCGATCTAACGCAGTTTTTGGTGGTTTTAGATGTAACGTGAATACCCGTCAGAAACATTTAAAAAGTCCTCCGCTGAATCCATATACCCATCTCTCCCGTACTTAGACGGATAGGTTTTGTGTAGCTTTGCCTTTACCGAAAAAAAAAAAACAATAAGTGTGTAACAAAGAAAAACCGCTAGAAGTGTTTTTGAGCATTTTCATGTAAAAAAAGTTATTTTTTAAAGTACAAGCAATCAACTGTCCGAGCGACATGGACGTAAAACTTCATTAAATCATTACCATTTCTATCACGATAAAACACATTTAACCCTTTAAAGCGCAGTGTTCCTACTCTGGGAACACAAAACTGACGTTTTGACTGTTGCCAGTCACGAAGAATAGATTTCATTTCTATAAAAATAGTTGCGGGTGACATAGCTCAACGAGAAATCTTTAGTTTTTATTACGTCACTTCCCGTAAAAAAATGGTCACAATTATTTTTAACAGCACTGACATATGCTGAAAAATGGAAGAATGCCAGAACAGCTGGATAGATTGACCAATGGTGGAAAAAGGGGACCGTTGCCATTGCTCGACTTAACTACCAGCAAGATGGCGGACAATCGGAACGTTCATCACTTGCCCTGGCCTTGCCTTGCCTTGATCTAGAGACCCTTTTTTGACTTCGTCGAAAAAGGGTCTAGTCAACGGCTGCCCTTTTCCAGCATTGTGAAAGAGTTGCGCCTCAAAGGGTTAAAACCAAAGCCTTTAGACACTGATTAACTAATGAAACAGGCTAAATGCATAAAACATTGGAGGAATGTGATATAAATTTTTCCTTTCAGATAAAGGTAAACTAGTAATTTTACTTTAAAAAATGTAATGTGTTTTTTTTTTAATTTTCTTCTTTGTTTTTGGATTTTACGTTATAAAATGTTACATTCTAAAGTATATTAATGAACTCTACACACGTAAAATTTCGTCAAATCAGCATCATTTATATCACTATAAAACAAATTTTCAATGTAAATAACTCTGTAGACAACTTTTTAGAACTGATTAACTGTAGAAATATTCTAAATGGATAAAACAATAGAGGGATGTGATATCAGCTTTCAGAAGTAAGATGAAAATAAACTAGCAATTTCGTTTTAAAAAAATGTAATTTTTTAAAAACTTTTTGATGAATTTTAGCGTTTTTACGTAACAAAAGTTGCGTTCTAAAGCATATTAATGAAGCCTATTGATGTATAATTTCGTTAAATCACCACAGTTTTTATCACAATAAAACATTTAAAATGTAAAAATTTAGACACTAACTAAACAGTATACAGACATGAAAAAATAAAATTTGTAATATCACCTTTATTCTTCAGAAGTCAGATAAAAATTTAAAAACGTATTTATACACTTCAGTATCTTCTAAGAAGCCTCGTTTTTTCAGTCGATAAATGTGCAGCGTTAAATGACACGGGAAAATAAACAGCCCATATATCATTTACCAGAGTGAAATGCATGAGACAAATTATTCCGCAAATTTATAGTCATCCATAATTATTGAGGGGCCGTAAAAATATACTACGCCATTATATCAAGAGAAGAGGCCTTCCAGAATGACCGATTTAATGGGGTTTAAGTATAATGTTCAGAGAGAAGGAAGTAAAGTTGAGGAGTCTCCTTATAACGTATTACGGCGGCGAGGGAAGAATTTCGCTTGTTGAATGAGTTTGGATTTTTTTAGTTTGGGAATGGGACGTTTTTGACATGAATTTAAAAGTAAACTAGTAATTTTGTTTCAAAAAAAAAATATAACAAATAATGTTTTATTTTTTGTAGAAAATATTACGTTTCACATTACATGAAATTGCTAACGCTTTCTGTTGTTGTTATTTTATGGTAATGTGGAGTAGTGTTTCAGGGAAGAAAAGTAACTTAATGATTCTAATCGGGCACTATATTAACTAGTTGAACAATGTTAAAGAATAAAAATACATTTCATAAAGCACAAACTTTTATTACATTTTAGCAGCAGTGTTTTGGGGAAATAGGATCGTATATATGTAAATACAGTGTAGTCCTAAAGTACCGGGTGACCAAAGAGTGCGTAAAAACTTTAAAAATTCATTAAAAAAGAGCAAATAATGATATAAAATTGCGGTTTGCACAAATAGGTTTAGCGAGTGATGGAATTTTTTTGTAATGACAAGAAAGGCTCTGTACTTTCAAATGTTACCGATAGATGGCGTTGGCATGCATAATAGGAACCAAGTTTCCAAGAAATCTTTTTTTTAAAAATCCAAAATCTCTCTAATCTTGTGCATGCAAAATGCAATTTTGCGTCTTTATTTACTCTCATTTAATGAATTTTTAAACATTAATGCACCCAGGATGCGAAGTTTTCATTAAAAGCTTGTGAAAACTTCAAAAAATCATTATAAAAGACAAATGGCGATAGAAAATTGCGGTTTGCACGGATAAGATTAAAGAGATTTCGGATTAAAAAAAAAAAATGGAAACTTACTTGCCATTGTGCGTGTCAGCGCCACTTACCGGTAACATTTGGAACCACAAACTTTCTTGTCATTAAGAAAAATCCCATCGTCCTCTAAACCTATTGGTGCAAATCGAAATTTTTTATCATTATTTGTTCTTTTTTAATGAATTTTTCAAGTTTTTACGGACTTTTTGGTCACCCGGTATATATGTCGAAAATATAAAGGCAGGTATAGGGAATAAAGACGGTTCGGAAACACATAACAATGTGGGGTGGGAAATGTAACTATTAATAATCACTTTTTAGGAAGTGTTGAAGTAACAGTGAACTTTCCGACCATCGTTTGTCAAAAACGAACGCATTTTTTTGCAGAAAGCACTTCACTAAAACTGATAGTTTAAAGATCCTGTTTCGTTTCATTGATGAAAGACTCTGTGAAGTTATCATTGTTTATGAAACTTGATTAAGAACTTAGACCATCAGTTCTTCCAACGTGATTATTAACAGGTACACGAAGACGACATTTCCGACTCCATATTGCAATGGGATTCTGAGCCGTCTTGGTCCCCTCTACCTCCCTTTAAATTTTCGATATATAGTTTAGAACCACCCTGTATATATATATATATACGTCGGGGATATAGGAATTTAGCGCCCAGACCCCTGCGGTACTCCTCAGATAAATCTATAAGATAAATGTAATCGGTGTTTTAAAAATTTCAAAGCAACGCAAATTATGCAAATTTACATGCAATCCATGCAAGTAACTTATAAATTAATTTACTGATATATGTATTTTCTATCGCCAAATATTTTCATAAATAACATACAAGTTCATTTCATTTCTCTTTCTCTAAAGTGAAAGTGGGAAATGAAGCTTACTATCAAATGTTTACTGATTAAATGTTAAAGTGTTTTTTTCTCCTCTGTTTTCTCTTTCGTAATCAGAAATATATTTACCCTGAAGAATAAAAATCTAATTTATTGAAACTAATTTATCGAAAAGTTTTATTAGATTTATTAAGGAATTAATTTAACTGGAAAGGATTGTAATACTTTTTTTTTCTTGAACCTACCATTTACATTAGGGATATACATATTATTTAACGCTGAAACAGTTTTGTTGATTTGCCCAGACCTCTGCAGGACAATGTGTGTATAGTACAGATATAAGGGAAGTGCCAAATTTAAGCAGACTTCCCGATATTCATATATAAAATAAATGGAGTGTAAATGAAACTTCCTATACTTCAAATACCATTCTAATTAAAATTCTAAAGAAATTACAAATTTATTTGTAGCTATATTTCCCCTGAAAATCCTACTGACACAGTGATTATTATCTAATGTATTATTACTACTTACTTGATTATGCATCACACTTGTATACTCAATCTTCTTGGTACTCCCTATTATTCCCATACATTCATTACATTGATATAATGTGGATCATCTTATATATGATGTAAACGGATATGTACAGATTATATATGATATAAACTATAATATTTGTTGAAGATGATAATTAATGATTTTGTTTATAAAGAATAGATTCATGAAAACAGTCCTCTAAAACAATGCTCTAAAACAGAGATATCAATTTGTGGCATGGAGACTCCTTTAGGCTGAAAGCAAAGATAGATTCTGCCCAAAACAGTTTTGCATATTCCGAAATTTCAGCATTAGTTTCACATATTCAAGGCCAAATGAGTCCTTGTTGTCTTTATAATCAAATTATTACAAAAAATATTTATGATACTTCATTATATTAAAAGGAGACTTATATTAATAAACTTAATTAAGATTATTTTGCTAAAAAGCTATTAGTAGGGCTAGACGTAAGCTAATTTCTTTTTATAAAATGATTCATTATACCACTTAAATTGTATCTATGGACTTTTTTATATGTAGTATACACTGCGCAAAATTTGAACAAAGGTGATTAAATTAGCACCTTTTTCCTCTACAGCGGAAATTAAAAAATTCTGTGAGCTGACAAACCTCAGAAAATTAGAAAAGTATGCAATTTGGTTTTTCATTTAGCTTGTAAATCAAGCAGTCATTAGTGTTAGAAAAATTTGTATGATTCAATTAATCCCGTCTTCTCCGAAACTGGCGCAGATAACCTCAACGTTGGACACTTCTGCTATTAAAAGAGAAAGTGAATTATATGAATCATATAAAAAGTGTTCTCTTTTTTTATTCTCAACTTTTCACCTTCTGTTCTCTTTATTTCATTTACTTTTGGTTTCATTATCAAATTCATATGTTGCAGTTTTAATTATCAACTTTTACATCGAAGTTTTAATTCTAGAACAATGATATAGGAAAAAATAATAATATATTTCGATTTTTTTTCGTTAGAATAATATTTGATAAGATTGAATCCTTCCAAAAACGAAAAATTAAATTTTAAAATTTAAAGTTTAAATAATAAATTTTTCATGTAATTTGTAGGGAAAATTGCTGAGAGTGTTCAAAGATACAGATTGTGAAACATTAAAAAAATAATAATACATAAATAAAATGAACTCTTAATTCATTAATATGCATACTTATCTCAAATTATACGAAATTTTAGTTTTACTGATAAATATTATTCATATTTTTCAAATTTAACTATAAAAGTTCTGTAATAAAAACAGATTACTTTTTCCATAAAAAAATGTAATAAATGTTTTACATAGTATCTACTATTTTGTCAACATTACTCTTATAATGTTGACTAAAATGCATGCATCAAACTCTAAATAGATTTATCATTTTAGTCAGAAACTAAAATGGTTACTAAACAAAAAATAAATGTTTCTGAGCTGATAATACTTGCTACAATTTAGACGTATGTATAAAAAATATGCAATAGCTTTTTTTCTATTTTTTATCCCGTCCGAACACAAAATCTCACCACTATAACTACTTACCGAATATATTTATTCGAAAATAAAAATAATCAATTTTCATTTATGAGGGTTATAAAATATTTGATGGGCCGCAAGAGACTAATAAAGTGTGAACATAGTCTGAAATATTCTAATACTGATAGGAACAAACTGAGAAATTTAACAGACTGGTTTTTTAGATGCGATAAAAAGCCACCCACAATTTTTTAACTCTTTCGAGCGGAAAAAAAGACAATTTAAGCACAGATACATTTAATAAAGCTGTAACGCTTCAAAAAAAAGTAATGACATTTAAAAAAAATTCTGGATGTTTGTGTTTTTAAATAGCTTAATGTGTTTGCTTGTGTATTTAAAGTATTAAATTTCGAATTTCTTTTAATTAAAAAAGTAATTTCTAGTAGAAAGCCTAGTAAGATTAAATATGCAATCATTTTAAGTTAAAACATGAACTGGAAAGCATCTTATAGAAAAAAACCGTAGGAAATTTTGAAATTGTATGAAAGCTCCTAATGATTCTGTCATGGAAAAATAAACCTCTGCATGATTAAGTTTTAACATGTTTCCCGGCAATTGTTTTAAAAATAAATGTAAACGAATTAGATTGCGATATTAATTTTTTTCTTTAAAATGAGTATAAACGGGGGCAACTAGAATCTTCCACCGAGACTGCTACTAGAAAATGATTATTTGATAGATTTGTTTGTTTCTGAACATGAATTTCGGATTTGTGTGCTTGGCCCGTAACTTGCTTAGAAATCCACGTCAAAAGGACAACACAAGGGGGGGGGTGCCCTCCATGAGAATCTTTCTAAGGGGTCCTAACCCGTGTTTACGCTAGTTTCGGAGAAAACCACGGAAAAATCCGAACGGTTAGGTCAACAGCCTCGAGATTGGACCCGGACTCAGGACCTTCACACTTCGGTTGTCTACCATTTTCAATGACTTAACCACTGTGACATGGTGAGGCATTATTGACAGAACGTGGTCCGAATTTTCTCAGTTGAACGTTGAAGGTGGTAGAAACGTCGATCGCAGACCGTTTGCCTTTTTTTCTTTGAGTATCAGTAAATGATTTAAAAAATAAATCAAAGATCTAAAAATCGAACCACGCTTTATCAAATGCCATTTTCTAGTAGCAAACCTGGTAGAAGACTCACAATGGCCCTGGTATAAGTCGTTGACATGATCTTTGGAGCATGTCTACGAACGTAGTAACCATCGTAGTAACTCTCGGAATTTATTTCAATGGGAGAAATTTGATAATCTGATTTTAAACAGTTATATTCACAGTAACAATAACATTAACAGTGCTGTATGAAACAGTAGTAGCATTATATTCAAGTTGCTGTGCTGATTGAATTTGTTCTTTGATTTCCTAGCGGAATTATTTTGTAATTAAAGAGGATTTCAGCTGGTTCTTTAAAAAATTTTTAAAGGGGTTTAATACAACATAAAAACAATGAACAGAATCTGCGCAGAAGAATGCCCAGCTGCTTGTCACTCAAGTGATATGCATGTGAAACATGTTCAAGTAGATTAAAATTAACTATGTAATTTAATTTAAGAATTTTTTTTCAAATTCTGAACTTTTACAAGAAAACATACGGTATTTATTTATTTCTAAGGAGCGTGTGTTTTTATTCTATGAATCACAGGTGATCGGGTAATTGCTGAAAAATTAAGAATGATTAGAAAAAAAAATGGAAAAACATCCAACATTTTTTCCGTTTACGCGATTTAATCATTTACAAGAAATAGGTTTTACTTTTTTTCTTTTTTAATACTGATATTTGGTGTTGGAAAATAAAGTTAGAGTTACTTCAATTTTGGGAAGGAAAGAGGTAACTCAATCACTTAATTAACATTTTAAAATGATTTAAATATTGTCCTTAAAGCAAAATCTAAATAGGTACATGAACAAAATTTACCAATTCTATCGAGAATTCAATATTCTCAATGTTTAAGGCCGAAATTTATTTACTGAAAGCATCTGAGGATAAATCAGACTTGACTACGTTGCTCGGGTCCTGGTTTTACTTTTAGAAAATTTCATCGTCTTCCGGAAATCTTTTGCTTTTTTTATTTCAGAAAAATTACAAAGTTGGTTAGTTAGTTTACTAAGGTAGGAAAACAAAATTTTTTTTTTCTATTTTAGGTAATTTAGTTGGCTAACAACATAAACTAAGAATATGAAAATCATATTGCATAAAAGAGTTTTTTGAATAAATAGTTTAATTAATTAAAAAAATTTGATTACTTTAAAAATAATAAACCTTTCATTTTTTTCAAAGTAATGAATCCTACATTTCACACAAAATAATAAATCATTCATTTCTTCAAATTAGTGAATTCTTCTTTTTCCGAATAATTCACTAAGCCCCCCTTGCAACCAGATGATGTTCTATATTTGGTTCGTGCATCAAAAGTCCCCCTCCCCTTACTTTATATATAAACGGACGTGTTCCGGCTGACTGATCAATGCCCAGGTAAATCTATTTTGGATACAGACTTGAAATTTTAGAAGGTTATTGCTTTTGTGCCCAAGCGGCCAACTCAGAGGCGATTTCTAAAATTTTGCACCCAAACGAAAGTGCCGGAAAAAATGTTCTTTTATCATTTTCCTTCCTAAAAATAGAGATATCAGTAAAAATTTTGCTTTAAATGCTACTAACACTATTCTTTTCAGGGTTCTTCGAAGCTCATACAAAAAAAAAAAAAAAAAAAAAAAAAAAAAGATTGGGGAGCCAAAATGATCTTTTCGTTCTTTTCACATTTCCCTTCATACCTCAGAAGAAAATGGAGATGCCAAAATATTCTTTCTTTAATGTAACGAACATAAATACTTAAAAATCAATTCCAGCCTTTATTCCCGACCAGCGGCCAAGCGCATAGCGCTCCCAACTAGGAGACCTAAGGTGTCTTGTTCAAACGCAGGTCGCGTCCTTCGACGTAGCCTTTCTGAGTTCTCTGTGGTTCCCTCCGAAACTTCGCGTGAATACGGATTAAGACCCCTTTGAAAGTCCCCTTAGGAGGGCGCCCCCTCTTGAACTAGATCTTTCGTGTAAATCATAGGCCAGATTACCAAAATCAAATGCAATCAAATCAGGATTTTTTAGAATTTGCACCCATATAAGGGTGACGGGCGAAAACGTTCTTTTCACATTGTCCCTTTATATATATCAATGGGTAAAAGAGATAGCCGTAATTATTAGAGGTAGTCCGTTATCAATGGGTGAAAGAGATAGTCGTAAAATTCTTGCTTTAAGATGTAGCCAACACAAATACCTAAGAATCAATTTCAAATTTTTTTTAGAATTCCCACATAAACGATGAAAAGTGATCAGAGACTTTGTTTTCAACTGTTATTAACTGTTTCTGGGATGGGAGATGAAATCGTTCTTTTCAACAACTTAAGTGGTAATAATGGACATAGTTACAATGGAATCTAAATGGTATTATAATAAAAGATGAAATATTTTACTAGTTTAAGCTATTTTTATAGGGGTGCTAATAAGTGCGTCAGTCGGTTAAATGCTATCAATCTCTGACAAAAAAAGAAAAAAAAATTCACTGATCCAGATATAAATATATAAAGCATATAAAGGAACTAAAATTTTGCTGAGAGAAGCAGGTAAATATAAAACATTTATTTAATTATTTTCAATTTGTTGGCTTAACATTCCACTTTCCGTGCGAAGAACGAGCACTTCGTCTAGTATTATATAATATGACGTATTGTCGACGAACGAGAAATTATGATCAATAGTTCACATACCATCGAGCGATTTCGGTAGAGGACTATCTACTAATTTTTGAGAAAGATCAAGGGGGGTTGTGTTATGATATTAATAAAAGCAGACATGTATAATGAAAAATATTAAAACTGAAGTTATGTCGTGAATTTTTTTTAATAAAGAAGCAACCGAAATTAAATAAGTACACAGTTTCTCTTAGTTCCACACAATGCTATTACACTATTAAAAAAAAGTTGGATGTTAAAAGAATAATATTTTTAAAGTAACATTCATAAAATTTTCTTTGCTTCAAACAAGACTATACTTCTAGGAAAAGAATATTTCTTGAAAAATACAGTTTAGGAAGAAGAATTAAAAAAATCTTCCGTGGAAATTTATTCTTTACATTTTAATCAAGATATTCTTGAAGAAATGGCATGCCATGGAACAGTTGCTTCTCATGCTTAGAATCAATTTTATTCTTCTTCCGCCTACTTTTTAAAGGAAAGGCGTACCATAAAAAATACATGTTTCAGTATAACGACTTCCTCTAGTTTTAGAACAAAAGCCCGGAGCTGAAATAAATTCAAGCTTCTCATTGGCTCATTGTCAAGTTCGAATATATTTTCAGTCACGCAGTCTGCATTTGCATGGCAGGGAATATTTTAAATCTTGACGATTGGCCAAATTGCGTTGCATTATCTGAAAATGAGTAGCCATAAAATCCTGTAAAGGGCTTAAATAAATTGCTGTGAAATCAGTATCTGATTAGCTCATTATTCCCAGCTCTTTTGTAATTTGTTTTCTTTAAAATTCCTTCTTATTCTAAATAAAATTAGATGAATATAACGTCCTTTTTATGTGCTTCTACTAGTAGCTATAAGACATTATGCTACAAATTATAACATTGTAATCTTATGTTTAGAAAATTACGGAGTCTTACGGAGACATATGAGGCTGTTTAAAAATATTATAGCCAGCATTTAAAATTATGAAAAGAATCAGTGTTAGATACGGGCAATAATTTGTAAATGCAGTAATATTTTTTTTTAAATAATAATGATATTTAGCTGTTTAGACATAGATCTATGTTCATGTGTTTTACATTATAAATATGTATAAGTTCTTACTTCTTGAAATTTTTTAACTTAATTTTTTAAATGTGATTTTTAATGCACCACATTTACTCATGGCTTGTCCGTTCAGTCCTCAAAAATTTATTACAAACTTTCTTCTAAATACAAGACTTGATTTCTTACAAAATACATAATTCATTAATATGAATACTGTTTGTCTTTCAGTTTTTTGTTTAGAAGAGTATCTATTTTAAAGGAAGTTCATTAATAATTCATAAAAAATTGCGTAACAAAATTATGATTACATGCGATTATTTTGATGAAATTTACATTATTTTCTCTAAATTTTCGTGGATTAAAAGGGAAACTAAATTTCGACATAAATGCAAATTAATTAGTAAACCTTTTACAGACTGAATTAAGATTCAGGAATATTGAAAATTTTTTGTGTAGATATTTTGTCTAATAATACATTAGTTAAAGGATATTAGTCATTTAAATGAGGGGGGGGGTTATTGCATATAATTTTCATTGTGTTTCCAATTGGAAGCATGGGTCATTTCTCACTAACATTGGTTTAGAAAACGGAATATACTGCTGGGTAGTTTAAACAATAAGTGAAATATTAAGAATTTATAAAATATTTATTTTTAAATGTAAGTAAATATATGAATTACGTTTGAAGGGGGTGGGAATGTAACAAGATTTAATTTAAAATAAAAATTTATGAAAATGACTTTTTCAAGATTTTTTGTCCAATTTCCCACTAATGATAGAAATGTAACTTTTATTACAAAATTCAAGTCATTTTTTAACTTTATCTGTTAATTTTTTTCAAGTCGATCTTGATAAAATTTAATTTTTCAATAAATTTTTTATTTGGGGTTCCCAATTACGAACATCAGCTTTTAAAAGATTAAGAAAAAAAAATGTCATAAATGCCATAGTCATGATAAACATCTAAATTGAGTTTTTGTAATCCAATATAATTTTTTACAATTTGAAATGATAAATCATGACGTTATAAGCATTCATAATCTAAAAGAACATAATGAAATATTGGTGCATTGGTGCAATTAATATGATCTTAAATACTTATTATCGAATTCTATATTACTTATAATGAATATTCAAGTAATAAATATAAATTTAATTCTCGCATATTTATCTTGAGGCTGAGAACATACATGAATGATATTAATTCGATCTTTTAAAATTAATATGTAGAAAATGTCATTATGAAAAGAAGTATTGAAGCATTTTTATTCATTGAAGTGATTTAACTCAGTAAATTAGTTTTAGGTACATTAATAAAAATTACTTATAATTATTATTTAAAATGCGTAGTTCAATTTTATCTACTTGAAATACAATTGTTGTATATTTTATTCTTTTGCATAAAGAATTGTTAAATATGTATTCAACGCATGAATGATGAAATAATGTTATCAGGAATAAAAAACAGATAAAAAAATAATTTTTGTCGTTTAAAAATAATATAGCGCGCGAATTTAAATAATCTTATATACACAAAAACTCTAAAATAATACTCTTCCCTAAAAATGAATATTTTGAATTTTAGAATTTTCATCATTGCCAAAGAAATTTGCTTTGATTTTTATGTGGTATGAGATTTTTTGATTTCAGTTCGACTACTGAATTCAAATTTTTAAATATGTATAACTCTCTTTTCTTCTAGTTTGAAATTTTCTGTCTAAACTATCATTTTAATACGCTAATTTGATATCTTAAATAGTATACTCGCAATAGAGAATATAATTATTTTACGATGGGAATAGAGGAAGCATCAATGAGCTGTCTCTGTGTTTGGATTAAAAAAAGAGAGAACTGAATTACACAAAATATAATATAGGGTATGTTATATCTCAGTTTAAAACATGGATGTTGTGAAACCATGCACATATTATATGATAACTTTTATTTGGTACAGTCTAGCCCGCTGAGTGAAATAGCTACTTTGCTACAGAAAACTATTCTAATAAACAGGGTATTTCATAATACGGAACCAAACTGACAAATTTTTACTATTATCAAATATTTGGTTTATCGAAAAATTATTACTTTAAGCAGGATATTCTTTAAACCAACATTCCATTGAACGGGCTCGTAACTGAAGCTTGTCTATAAATGCTGTTATGTAGGAAATATTAACATCTTGTACTTTTTAACGTTAGTTTTGAAACTTCTGACTATCTTGGTAAAGACAATGTTAACGAATAGAAGCTGTGAAATAGTAAATATTTAATGTTTTTTCATTCAGATACTTTGTCACGATCAACAGTTTCTGTTAGTTCTTCGAGAATTGTTGGACTAGTATCAGAGTACCCAAACAGTGCAGAATGCTTCTTTTTAGATTAGAGACGATTAAGGAGGGCGTTTTAATTATATTTTTCTAAAACATTTATAACATTTTAATTTGTTAAAAAGCAACACTTTTTATAATCACCTTGTCAAAGTGAAATCTGCTCTAAGATCATGGATATTTTGAAACTATGAACAGTTTCAGGAAGTTTTATTCTGTGTAATCTCTTTCAAAAAAGATCAAGGAAGGATAAACAATTTCACGAAATTACTATCAATGCAGTCTTCTAAAAAACATCAAGCACCTGAAAAAAATATCCTCTCTCATATTAATGTATAAATCTTATTAATACTTGAGATTTAATAAGATTTATATTAATAAACAGATTCTGGAATATGTAATAAGTTCTAATTATTTTTATCAAAATTATTGTCGATTGATAAGAAATCTTATCTTTTCGAATAAGAAAAAAAAAAAAAAAAAGAAAAAACCTTAAAGAATTCCGTATTAAACACATGTGACGTCCAATGAACGATTTTGAGATTCTTTTTCTTGAAAAATTACATTTTGGATGAAGGCATGAAAATTTAAAATCAATGGAGTATAACTAGCATGTATTGTCTTATATGGTAATTACTAATGCTGTCTGTCTAACTTTAGTAAGTCTTATAGATACAATAAAAATAAGTGAAAAAAAAGAGGATAGAGGGAGAGACAAAAAAATAATTAACATCATAGATTCGCACTTTATGAATATTTATATAAAATCCACCCGAGAAAAATGAATAATTAACTAGTTATTGACGAAAAAAAAGAAGGAAAGTAACTAAGAGGTAAGTTTTTTTTGGAAATAGTATAGTTAATATGAAATTCATATTTAATAATAACCTTTTAGAAGTTTCAAAGGATTATATTCAACAATAGAGTGTAGAAAATTTGTTAAAAATCCTACTTTGACCGTCACAGAAGCACTATTTTGAGAAAGGACTTCCTTTATCAGATTAAATATTTTGAAAGTAAATCAACATGTGTTTTAAAGGGACATTAAAATATTTCTCTATTAGTATTCTTTTAGGAACAATAGAGATATTAACCACAACTACGACAACATATTTTAAACAATAAGGAGGAGAAAAAGCAAACTATAAATACTCTTAAATAGGGTAGTTTCAAAATGTAATGAGGATTACATTGCTTTATTTAATGGTATTTTAAAATTTTAAGATTAATTTAAAGTGAAATATTTATTTTTATGCATAATGAATAATGCACTTTTTTACGAAATCATTCGGATCTACATTTTTCGAAGTTTTTTGTAATTGTCATTTATAAAATTTGTTTTTAAAACTACTTCCCGTATGACTACATATCAATATTTAAGCAATCGATGAAGCTTAAGTAATACATTGAATAACATTATTCTAAATTTTTGGGAGGATTAAAATTGCTTATAGAAAACTGATTATTTTAAAAAGAAAAAAATAATAATGCCAATACTATCCAACAGGGTGAATGTACTAATTTGTGCGCACACAAAAAAACAACTCTCCTCGAAAATGTAATAATCAGGATTGTTTATTATATTTCTTAATTAAAAATTTAATCTCTATCGTCAAAAGAAATGTTATTTAATTTAAAAAGAAGTTATTCAATCAGATCTGAAAGAACCTAACAGATTGTAATGAATTTTCTTGATCAAATTGAAACGCTTCCTTTTTAGCATGTAAAAGAGCAACTTCTGCTGTAAGTAACTCCAAAAAAAAAATCAGTAATTCAAGCATTTTGAAATCAAAAACCGAGATTATAAGTGAAAGATATGTTCAGGTAATCTGCCATAATCATCTTTATTTGGAAATGTGTTCATGATTAATACCTACTTTCTTTACAGAACATTTTTTTTTCATTTTGAGAAGAAGAATGATAATTGGAGGATTCTTAAAATTATTGTCCCCAGTATGGGCGTGAATATGGTAAATGGCTGAAGTGTGGAGGTCCAGAGTTCTGACCTACCGTGTGGCTGTCGATCTAACGGTTAGATGTTTTGAGCAGTTTTCTCATGATGTAGTACCCTTTAAAAAATCACCCCCCCCATGGTAATTCCCCCATAGGCAGATACCTCTCGGGTAGCGTTGCCGTCGTACAATTTTAAACTGTATAGAGTAATGCAAAACTCTTAAAATATATACAACTTGAATTTAAAGATCATGTATACTAATATTTTTGTTACAGTACTCCATGAGTACGGTACAATATTCTTCTGATTTTTTTAAAAAACATTTCTCTGTCGCTGTGGCGTATTCAGACTTCCTTCAAGGGAGGCGGGGGGGGGGGAGTTATAGACATAACTTTGTGTTAAAATGCGTAATATTTAAGATAGGAATTCAAAATTTTGTTAAAAAATGTTTGACAAGGAGAGGGATTGAACCCCCAACCCCCCCCCCTCGTGTATGACACTGCTTGTCAATATGATATATATAGAATATTGGTTTCACTTTACCTGTATTATAAACAAATGCTTCGTTCCACTTGCACTTTCCTCTGGAGAAATATATACATTCCTCTGTTCACGCTATATTTTATATGCACCTTATTCATCCTATATTGGTTCTTATACCATTTTCTTCATTTTATATTTGCTTAATACATACATTTTACTTTATGCACGATTAATATATGATAAAAAATGCATAGAATGTGTGAACATTTACAAACATGAAATTTCTTTTTTAAAAGTTGAATTTAATTAAATAAATCCTGTTAGCATTTCAAAACAAGACTTATTGATTGTCTAATTTTGGGTTATTGAATTACTTTATGTCATAATAATTATAGAATTCTTTTAAAAGGGTGAGGCGTGCAATAAAAGTACAATAGGAATGAATTTTTTATATATATAAGACTATAGATAGTATACTTTCTAATTTCTTCGATTTCTCTCTATACGAAATGTTACAGATATCAAAAGTCATTAAAAGAAATTATCATGCCTACAATTGACATCCTCTTGTTTCATTTTTAAGTTATCAAAGTAATGCATTGATATCATACAAAAATCTACAACTTTTTCCTTATAGTCTAGTAGTTTGATGGCTGATACGGAAGTCTTTGTAGAAAAGACCACCGTATTCTGTCTTAGGTTTGGCAAGATCACCTTCTACGATGTTGTTCCTGTCGTTATGTCCACGCTCGTATCTAAAGTGGACCAAAGGTAGCCCACACAGCCTTGTCGATATCGATGCAGCTATCTCCATAAAGGTTAGCATGGGAATTGATGGATGGAAATTGATTGTAATTTGGCCAGAATGGCAGGAGAAGCAAAAATATGCTCAGGGTTCTTTCCAAAATCAAGAGAGTTCCTGTAGACATGGTAAATTCTGGTGCCATCTCTCTGAATTTTCACTCCTCTATAATGTTTCGTTCTGATTAGAGTTAAGGTCTCTGCAACGGCATTGTATGATGATGCACCTTTGTTCCTGAAAGACAATTCGGAGAGACATATATTTGGTGAGCATAAATTGAGTTTACTACATTCTCACATTATTGAATAAAATACACCGTGAAACCTGCCTATGAATTTTTTTTTATTCAACCTTGTATATAAGAAAAAGAAAAAAGAAAAACAAATGTTACGAAAACTTAAATACATACAGTTGAATCCGCTAATGGAATATCACTATCGGGGTATTCACTTAGCTAAGGAATACCCCGCTAAGTGTAGTGAATTTTTAATGTACCAAGCAATAACAATAAGTGAATTGTATCCCGGATAACGGAATATCCCGCTTATTAGAATACATTTTCGTGGAAAATTGGCTATTCCATTAAGCGGATTCAATTGTTTATGGTTACTTTGTTGATATAATTCCGATGAAAATTCAAGCATTTTTCACATCTATAGACGAGCTTTTCAATATCCTCTTGCAGAAATATTTCAACCAATGATACGGAATGGACATCAAAGCGGTATCCACACAGAAAAGACAAAGCAGCGAAGTCCGATATTATCCTATGAGAAAATCTCTTTCGCTCATTATATCGGCAGTTGTTAATATTTCGTCTGCATTTCCCCCATCATCTTGCCAGTGATTCTATATATACTTTGTCTTTTCTTTAATTTTGATACCTCTCCTGCCAAAACTTTAAAACATTCATTTTGTTTGCAAAACAGGTTTTCATATTTCACCTATATATTTCATATTTAAAATATTGGTGAAACAAATATCAAAATTTCGGAAAAAGCAATTTATGCATCGTGCCACAAGAATAAATCCGAGAGGAAATATCTATAACTGTTGACAAAATACCCAGTGGGCTAACGAGACAGGATGTACAAAAACATCACAGGCACACAATATGATTTTAACGATCACAGTTACCCATATAATAAGTAATGTACATATGTAACTATTCAAGTTAACAGACAAAATACTACAGAAATCTGGTGCACTTCAATAACACAAATTGACGTTACAATCTATTTAACACTGTCATGAAAACACCTCTTTAATGGTAAAGCGCTAGACAGCCAATCAACACTCTAGGAAAAATTCGTCTTTATACACTAATTTATCCCTCATTTTTCAACAAATAATTTCCGTACGCCCTGGAAACGTAATATTTCCATGTATTCTTCTTCCAGAAATCTGAAAAAGAGGAAAAAAAATTCGTTGAATCTGGTGAAGTTTTTCAATTAACAGGAGAAAAAAAGAAACGGATATTCGTCAATTAACGTAAATATTCCGGCAGCACAGCTGCCAGAAAAATTTCCGTGAATTGATTAAATAATTTTGGAGAGTGGGTCTTTATACACTAATTTATTCCTCATTTTTCCACGAATAATTTCCGTACTCCTTAGAAAAGTAATATTTCCGTGAAGTCTTCCCAAAAATCTGATGGAGAAGAAAAAATTCCGTTAAATCTACAGAAGTTTCTTAAACTGACAGGAAAAAAAAGAAACGGATATTCGTCAATTAACGGAAATATTCTGGCAGCACTGATTGCTGCAAAATTTCCGTGAATTGAAGAAATAATTTTTGAGAGTGAAATTTGTCCCGTTGCAGTTTTTAGTCAGCTGCATGACATTGGTTAGCTACCGGCAAAAGATCCTCAAGTAATACTCCGTGACCGTTAGGTTCAGAGGGTTATAAAATGTAAATCAAACCGAAGAACAAGAACGAATTATGCGATCTTTAGAATAAGGAACGCTCTGCAATGTACTCTCTTAACCCGATTCATGAATAATTCACGAATAATTCGGTATTAACAATATAGCCGTAAGTTCGTAAGTTCGAGTACTGTAGCGTATATTCTCAAATTTCATTTTTCCTTGAAGACCACAACACTCTTATCTTAAACCTCAAAAATTAAGTTTGAGGCCATTAAAAACATGCACCCATTCATACAATGAAGCAAACCATTCTACACGAGTTGTAAAATATTAATTAAGTTTCTTAAAGCAATAATTATAATGAAACAGGCTCTAGTTTGCAGAGCGAATGTCATTTATTTTGCAACAATTAGACGTTGAGAAATAAAATATCAAATCAACTTCCTTGGCAAAAAAAATAAAATGATACATTTAATTTCCATTTAAAAAAAAGTGCTGCCATTCAGAGGGCAATAAAATGTTCTCTTTCGAAAGAAAAACGTCATTCTTTCTTTGAAAAATGCGGAAGGGAACAAATCTTCCCAGTAGGAGAGATGAAATGCATTTTGACAATTACAAATAAAATGTTTCGTTTAATAGCGGGAATCAAAGAAGTACGCCAAAAATGTAGGAGCATTCATCTGTTAATAAACGGCCCTTTGCAGTTAAAAAAAATCTGACGAGAAATTTGTCTTTGGAATTCAAGAGATAAGATCCGTCTATTGAGTTTCTCAAGATAAAAGTGTTATAAAATTCAAAACAAAAGATTAAAAAAGTATCATTCTATTTCAGATTTTTTTTCTCCTTTTAAATAAAAAAAGGCGAACAGTAAATAGCTACAAAAGGTTCTTTTTAATGGGATTTTCAAATTAAATTCTATCTAGATTCAAATGCTAATTCCAGAATTCTTTTTCATTCGCAATCAGGAATTTAAATTTCATCTTTGATATTTAGCATTTACTTGTATCTTGGGATCAGTTTATTTTGAAATCATCGTTTTTCTTCTGGATGATAGTGATTTTAGAAGTGAAGTTGGTACTTTTCAGTATACCATGACTGCCGCCCAGGTGGTGCAGTGGCGCAGTGACTAAAAAATAACTCTATCACACCTTGGGTCCAGGATCGATTCCCCGCTTGAGCTTGGATGTTTTCTTGCCCGTGCCTTCATAGGGGGTAACGGTGGGTACTCTGGGTACGCTGGGGTACTCTGAGGTTTAGTAGTGGCGAAATTCTTGATGAGAAAGTTTCCGCCCATTGGCAAAAAAGTAAGTATGCCATGACATTTAAAGAGGCCTTCCAGATTCAAGCAGAACTTTTCAAAATTGGGAACGGATTTTGTAATATTCCATTATAACAGGAAAATTTACTCTGGAACGCTTCTATTAAGAACTACTCCTTTTAAATTACGAATATCGTCACGACAGATTATTACAGGAGAGATTCAAATTTCAAATTTTAAATCTTCCTAGCCAATTTTCTATTCCAATAGATTGCAGTTATATTGTTCCATTCCATGCGCTTTTTGAATATGTTGAATTTATTCATGTTTATTAATCCTTTGTGGCGCAACCCTTTCCCAATGCTGAAAAAAGGGCAGCCGAACACAGCCAGCTGCGTCAAAAAAGGGTCTCTAGATCTGTGGCACGCGATGAACGTTTCGATAGTCCGCCATCTTGCTGGTAGTTAAGTTGAGCGATGGCAACGGCTGCCCTTTTTTCAGCATTGGGCAATCTATCCAGCTGTTCTCGCATTCTTCCATTTTTCAGCAGATGTCAGTGCTGTTAAAAATAATCGTGACCATTTTTTTTACGGGAAATGACGTGCTAAGAAGTAAAAGATTCTCGTGTAGCTATGTCACCCGCAACTATTTTTATAGAAATCAAATCTATTCTTCGTGACTGGTAATAGTCAAAACGTCAGAGTTTGGTGTTCCCAGAGCGGGAGCACTGCGCGTTAAAGGGTTAATATCGAAGTATCTACGTTAAGAAGTAGCATATTTCTATAAAGATTCACCGAATTTCTCTTCTATGCTGGTTAAAAACTCAATAGCGTTCTGCCAAATAACCTTTTCAATGCTCTAGCATCAAAATAAATCCAACTTCCTATCCCCCCACCAATTTCGGGCACTTGCTGTCTGCCACTTTATAAATCGACGTAGTTGTGGGTCGACGTAACTTTGAACGAATTCCGAGACGTAAAACCTAGATTGGCACTCCAGAGGTGTTATTTTAACGCGGAGGGCACTGAAACCAACAAAAGATTTTAAGAACAACAATTACTTTTAGCTTATCGTGTCCCATAACAGTCCAGTCGAGAGAGGTTTTCACAGTCAGAAGCGCTGTATTTCAGATTGTATACGTAAGGATTCAAAATTAATGCCTGAAACATTTTCATGCAGACATATAGTTTTTGATGAGCGCTTCTTGTGCAATAAAAGTAAATGTACACTCTCAAAGATTAGTTCTTCCATTCACGGAAATTTTGCAGCAATCAGTGCTGCAGGAATATTTCGTTAATTGACGAATATCCGTTTCTTTTTCCTCCTGTCAATTGAAGAAACTTCTGTATAATTAGCGAAATTTTTTCCGCTTCAGATTTTTGGGATTAATTCACGGAAATAATTACGTTTCCAAGGCATGCGGATATTTTTTGTTGAAAAATGAGGAATAAATTTGTGTATCATGTGTGTGCCCAATAGAGTATTTGTGCAAACTCTCAAAAATTATTTCTTCAATTCACGGAAATTTTTTTGGCAGCAGTGCTGCCGGAATATTTCCATTATTTGACGAATAGCCGTTTCTTTTTTTCTCCTGTCAATTGAAGAAACTCCTCCAGATTTAACGAATATTTTCTTCTTCAGATTTCGGTACGAAAAATTCACGGAAATATTACGTTTGTACGGAAAGTATTCGTTGAAAAATAAGGGATAAATTAGTGTATATAGACGAATTTTTCTGAGAGTGTACTTGGATTTGCTTTTTTAGACTTAATTATAATAAGATTAAATATTACTACTAAAAAATCACTTTGGGAAATTTCTTAACGAATAACTTGTTACTTACTTAAATTACTTGTCCTTACTTGCCTGTAATTACACTTTTTACGAAAAAAAAATAAGATTTCCAGATAGGAATCAAAGAATTTTGTCGTCTCTCTTTGGTGATAATAACATGAACAGCGTGTAATATTCCTTTTCTTTTATCTTGTGTAGTCCTACATTAGAAGTATTAATGCTATGGCTAGGCCATTTTCTTTATAGGTAGAATGTTCTTATAAGCCTCAATAACATATTTTAACTTTATTTCATTTGAAATAGAAAGAAATGACGTATGTAATGCCCTTAAAGTATGGACGGTATGTAAGATAATAGGTTATGTGATGCAGTCCCATATCATAACTAATAGTGCTAGGTACGACATCCCAGGCTATCTTCTTTATAAATTGTATGGTATTGTAACTCCTGATGATACACGCAACCTTTATTTTATCCGATATAGAATAAGGTAATTAATTCAATGAAGTAATTAGCACTGTTTATGCCAATAAACTGATAAAAAACAAACATCATTTATAGACCTCAAATTATGCACAGATAAAAAAAGATGATGTTCTTGTTATCTCAGTTTTGTTTTACATTAGTTCACTCAGAATTTCTATTATTGCCAGGGATCCATCCATTTGCAGATATGGGGGCCCAGTTCAAAGCTTCATTGGGGACCCCCCCCACTGACGAAAACTTTTTTATACGCTACAAAGCAACTTTAATATTACACCATACAAAGAAAGTTGTTATAACAGCATAAAAATTATTACTTAATCAATATAAAAAATGAAATGAAATAGCTGGGTCACAATAATATTATGTAGGTTAATAAAATTTCGGTGATATTATTTTTTTAATGCTTAATTTCATTCCATATTTTTCAAGTCACATGTTCCATAATGTTTTTGCATTTATTTTCCTAGTATTTATAACAGGAAATTTGTTTATAGTGGGACAGATCTTTACTTTGTTTCACTTAACCCTTTAACGCGCAGTGTTCTCGCTCTGGGAACACCAAACTCTTACGTTTTGACTGTTGCCAGCCACAAAGAATAGATTTGATTTCTATAAAAATAGTTGCGGGTGACATTGCTCCACGAGAATCCTTTACTTTTTAGCACGTCCTTTCCCGTAAAAAAAATTGTCACGATTATTTTTAACAGCACTGACATCTGCTGTAAAATGGAAGAATGCGAGAATAGCTGGATAGATTGCCCAATGCAGAAAAAGGGCAGCAGTTGCCGTCGCTGGACTTAACTACAAGCTAACTACTTGGTTGTGCGCGCACAGCCAGCTGTCGTCAAAAAAGGGTCTCTAATCTGTGGCACGCGATGAACGTTTCGATCGTCCGCCATATTGCTGGTAGTTAAGTCGAGCGATGGCAACGGCTGCCCTTCTTTCGGCATTGGGCAATCTATCCAGCTGTTCTCGCATTCTTCCATTTTTCAGCAGATGTCAGTGCTGTTAAAAATAATCGTGAGAATTTTTTTACGGGAAATGATGTGCTAAGAAGTAAAAGATTCTCGTGGAGCTATGTCACCCGCAACTATTTTTATAGAAATGAAATCTATTCTTCGTGACTGGTAATAGTCAAAACGTCAGAGTTTGGTGTTCTCAGAGCGGGAGCACTGCGCGTTAAAGGGTTAATATCGAAGTATCTACGTTAAGAAGTAGCATATTTCTATAAAGATTCACACAATTTCACTTCAATACTGGTTAAAAACTCAATAGCGTTCTGCGAAATAACCTTTTCAATGCTCTAGCATCAAAATAAATCCAACTTCCTATCCCCCCACCAATTGCGGGCTTTTGCTGTCTGCCACTTTATAAATCGACGTAACTTTGAACGAATTCCGAGACGTAAACCTGGATTGGCACTCCAGAGGTGTTATTTTAATGCGGAGGGCACTGAAACCAACAAAAGATTTTAAGAACAACAATTACCTTTAGCTTATCGTGTCCCATAACAGTCCAGTCGAGAGAGGTTGCCACAGTCAGAAGCGCTGTCTTTCAGATTGTATACGTAAGATTTCAAAATTAATGCCTGAAACATTTTCATGCAGACATATAGTTTTTGATGAGCGCTTCTTGTGCAATAAAAGTAAATGTACACTCTCAAAGATTAGTTTTTCCATTCACGGAAATTTTGCAGCAATCAGTGCTGCAGGAATATTTCGTTAATTGACGAATATCCGTTTCTTTTTCCTCCTGTCAATTGAAGAAACTTCTTTATAATTAGCGAAATTTTTTCCGCTTCCGATTTTTGTGAATAATTCACGGAAATGTTACGTTTCCAAGCTATGTGGATATTTTTCGTTGAAAAATGAGGAATAAATTAGTGTATAAATGCAAACTCTCAAAAATTATTTCTTCAATTCACGGAAATTTTTCTGGCAGCAATGCTGCCGGGATATTTTCGTTATTTCACGAATAGCCGTTTCTTTTTTTCTCCTGTCAATTGAAGAAACTCCTCCAGATTCAACGAATTTTTTCTTCTTCAGATTTCGGGACGAAAAATTCACGGAAATATTACGTTTGTACGGAAAGTATTCGTAAAAAATGAAGGATAAATTAGTGTAAGACGAATTTTTCTGAGAGTGTACTTGAATTTGCTTTTTTAGACTTATTTATTACAAGGTTAAATATTACTATGAAAAAATCACTTAGGAAAATTCATTTACGCTTTTTGGAATAATTAAATTAACTTGTCCTTACTTGCCTGTAATCACATTTTTTTACGATAAAAAATAAAATAGCCAGAAAGGAATCAAAGAATTTTGTCGTCCCTTTTAGGTGATAATAACATGAACAGCTTGTAATATTCTTTTTCTTTTATCGTGTGTAGTCCTACATTAGAAGCATTAATGCTATGGCTAGGCCATTTTCTTTATAGGTAGAATGTTCTTATAAGCTTCAATAACATTTTTTAACTTTATTTCATTTGAAATAGAAAGAAATGACGTATGTAATGCCCTTAAAGTATGACCTGTATGTAATATAATAGGTTATGTGATGCAGTCCCATATCATAACTAATACTGCTAGGTACGACATGCCAGGCTATCTTCTTTATAAATAGTGTACTATTGTAACTCCGGATGATACACGCAACCTTTATTTTATCCGATATAGAATAAGGTAATCAATTCAATAAAGTTTTTAGCACTGTTTATGCCAATAAACTGATAAAGAACAAGCATTATTTGTAGACCTCAAATTATGCACAAATAAAAAAAGAATGATGTTCTTGTTCTCGCAGTTTTGTTTTATATTAGTTCACTCACAATTTCTATTATGTTCAGGGATCCATTTGCAGATATGGGGGCCCAGTTCAAAACTTCAATAGGGACCACCTCTTACGAAAACTTTTTTATACGCTACAAAGCAACTTTAATATCACATCATACAAACAAGGATGTTATAACAGCATAAAAATGATTACTTAATCAATATGAAAAATGAAATGCAATAGTTCGTTAATAATAATATTATGTAGGTTAATAGCATTTCAATTACATTATTTTTTTCAATATTTAATTTCAATATTTAATTTCAATATTTAATTTTTCAATATTTAATATTTTTCAAGCGACATGTTTCATAATGTTCTTGTATTTATTTTCCTAATATTTATAACAGAGAATTTATTTATAGAGTGACAGATCTTTACTTTGTTCCACTTAAGAAGCTATTTCATGTGTGCCAATAGAAAATCAGCTACCTCTATGGTGTCTTCACGATCCGCTTGCATCACTATACAGGCCATGCCTAAAGGTTAAGTCTGCACTAAACAATAGCCTGAGACTATACCGGTTAGCTGAAAAAAAGTTGTGGATATAATCCTAGCGCTATGGAATAGTAGAAGAGTAATTATTAATATTATTATTTTTCATAAAAAAATTAGTCTATCTGTCTCTTATTTTAAATTAAAATCAAAATTTGCAACATTTTAAACTGAATGGGTAATTTGTGGGCCCCCTTTATTTTGTTGAAGGCCTTGCAGGAAATCTGTCATTGATCATTATATTTATGTATAATTGATTTTAATTACATTCCTAAAAGAGTGATAACACAGCAGATTTTCCTAAAACAATCAAAGTGTATTATCATTACATGGATTTGTTTAGAAGTGTTATAATTGTATGTGATACAGGAAATGTTCCTACTACCCTGATAAAAGGGACTTCCCTTTCTGTGGTTTGTAGTTCGGTATTGTGTTCACTTTCATTAATGGCTGAGATATTAACATCGTTTTCAAATTCGTTAATTATCTATTCAGCAAAATCCAGATCACTTATATTTTAGAAATAATAATTCTCTAATTCAGTACCATTTATCGATTCCTCGGAACTCGGAATGAACTGGCTCTGTAAATTAAATAAATGTTGTTGTTTCCCCCTCTAATGCTGCATTTTGATTCTTTCTTGTTGAAAGAATAACCAACTTCTTGCTCCTTGTTAGGTACGCTTTATCTCCCTGAGCGGTACGTAAACGTCAGTATACCGAGCTGAAGGATCTATTTATCACAATATACATGCATCATAAATGCTTTTGTAATCTTTCTCAAATTTAGGGGAGATTTTTTAAAAGTATAATATATTTTATATGCTTTTTAACATTGTTCAAATTGCTTCATTTGAGTAGAGTACTGAACATTTTTCAAAGCGTATATTGACATAGTTTTTTTAATCTTTCTTTTAATTCTGGTAATCTGGGTTTAATTAGTTCTTACTCAACCTTAAAAATACCACTAGATGAAAAATCAAATCTGTACACATATAAATGCACCATTGGCATGTGAACGCTCCCCAGGTCTGAGCTTTTTGCTAGTTCAAAGGTTTGTCCCAGAATTGGGACTTTAAGCAGATTAAAGCCAAGATTTCATTTATTAAACATAAAACTTTATTAACCACGTAGAAATGAAATAAAATTTCAATTTCACATTACAGAATTTTCGGCTGTGACTTTCAACAAAACTGACACAGTTAAGAATTTAATTTTAGTGAAATTCTTTCAATCTTAATAAAATAAAAGAAATATGTTCAGAAGAATCTTTTAAATATGTGTATTAAATTTATTTTCCTACTTCAAGCATCCGAAGATATTGAAGTTAACAAATTGCTTTTATAAATTTTCATCAGTTGAATTAAGTTTGCACTTTTATTTGGAATAGTGAGTCTATGATTATGTTAAACTGAATTGATATGTTTTAGAGAAATAAAATTTGACATGAAGAAAAACTTCTTTACAGCTACTTTAAAAAAATTGTTCTTTAAAATTTATCTCCCAAACAGTTTATTTGCAAACTTTCCTCATTAATATGTAAGCCTTTTTATTTACAGAAAAGTACTTTACTATTTTTGGAAAGTAATTACCCAAATAAAAAATAATTAAATTTGCTGTTTTTCAAGTGTGTAACACTTAAAGTTGTAAATAAACTACATTTTAAATACCATGACTAGCATTTTTTTCGAAACCATAAAACGCAAAAATTTTATGGTTTCGAAACTTTTTTTTTTTTTACTATAATTTGTTTTTACTTTAAAGATACAGTTACTCAGTTTTCCAAAGAATTTACCAAAGGTTCAAATTTTATTGCAAATATCATGTTTTATTGCGAATTATAAATGCACAGTTTCTGAAAATATATTCAAATATATTTTATTCACTACAGAAATAGTTAAAAAACAACATATTTTTTATGAAACTTTGCAATTTTGTTACAAATTAGTAATAAAGATAAATGCCACAAATTCTTGCCACTATCAAAATATATACACAGAAAGCATATAGTCATTTCTCACACTTGCTTTTTTAATATGATACACTGCTGGCCATCGTAAATGCAACACCCTGAAGGAAGCATGCAAATAATATGAAATTTACAACATGCATTAGCTGAGGTGAGATATGCAAATGATTAGAATTTCAGCGCAGACGCACATCAAGCGCGCCTGTGGCGCCACCTCAAAGCGCTATTTAAGGCTTGGAGATTTCGACGGTTTCAAGTACAGCAATTGTGTTTTTCTTGCTTTTTTTTCAAAAAAACGATAAATTATGCCTCGTAGGAAACAACGATCATCTTTTGATCAAGTATCCGAGTTTGACAGAGGAAGGATAGTGGCATACCGAGATTGTGGGTTATCTTTCAGGGAAATCGGTCGTCGTATTGGACGAAACCAAACAACTGTGATGCGGATATGTGATCGTTGGGTGCAGGAGGGTACGACGGACAGACGTGATCGACCGCATCGACCTCAGTGCACCACGTCACGTGATGACAGGCAGATTGTACGCATGGCAGTGACGGACCGCTCAGTCACATCACGAACCATATCACAGCAGATTCAGTCTGTAACGCATCATCCAGTGTCTGCGCGTACCATTCGACGTCGTTTACAGCAGAATGGTCTGTCCGCAAGACGTCCATTGCTTTGTCTACCTCTGACGCGGAACCACAGACGTCTCCGCCGCCAATGGTGCGATGAAAGAAGGATGTGGACGACAGAATGGAATGAAATTCTCTTTACAGACGAGTCACGCTTCTGTATGCAACACCACGACGGTCGGATTCGAGTCTGGAGACACCGTGGAGAGAGGATGCTGAACAGCTGCATTATGCACCGTCACACTGGTCCTGCACCGGGTATTATGGTATGGGGCGGTATCGGATATCTCTCTCGCACTCCTCTAGTACGCATTGCCGGTACTTTAACCAGCCAGCGCTACATCTCCGAGGTGTTGGAGCCAGTTGTCCTTTCTTACCTTCAGGGCTTGCCAACAGCCATATTTCAGCAGGATAATGCACGGCCACACGTGGCACGCATTGTCCAAGGGTTCTTCGTCAATCACCAGATTGAATTGCTTCCCTGGCCGGCGCGCTCTCCGGATCTTTCGCCGATAGAAAACATGTGGTCCATGGTTGCTCAACGACTGACCCAGAGTTCATCCCCAGCTGTCACACCAGATCAACTTTGGCAACGTGTGGAAGCTGCTTGGTCTGCTGTACCCCAAGAACACATTCAAAGTCTCTTTGAATCAATGCCGAGGCGTGTGGCAGCTGTGATCTCCAACAACGGCGGCTACTCTGGGTACTGATTTTGGCAGGAACCACGCTTCATAGAATGCTGTAAATTTAATCATTTGTTACTTGGTCAACATGTTATCTACACAATAAATTTTGTTGTGATATCTCTTGTTTTTCTTGGTGTTGCAATTTGGGTGGCCAGCAGTGTAGTTTTCCTTCGAGAAACCATCTTTGGTGTCACAAAACTGATGACATCTATGACAGAATGACTTGGTTTCATCTCCTATCATTTTTGTCTAAAGGAAATTTCGAACTATATGAAACCTAAAACAAACTTGGAAATTTCAATAACTTGCATCCCTGGAAACAGTTAATATGTTTTATATGACGAATGAAGCAATGTAGCTTGTATACATTTCATAATAAAAAGTAATTTATAATTCATATATTTTGTCTTACATTTTTTGTTTCGGTTTTTTATTCTTGTTGCACTTTATACGTCTCTATTATAATAACTTACATTTTTAACTATGATACTTCTTTATCTCTTCATATATTTTTTTTATTTTTGCCACATCCTATTCACTTGTTTTATTAACATTTTTCATTTACGGAATGGCAACACTCTTTAATTTCTCTTTTGTGCTTACCCCGAATTTTTACGTTTGGGTCGGCCATTACTTCTCTGATCCTGAAGTCTGGACTTTTCCCCCTTGTAACATACTTATAATTTATTACCGTTATGAATTTCTTACGCCAGCATTATTTAATTTGTAACGTTCTGTAACAACAGGTTGTTTAAAATATTTTTTTAATATAGGGTGTATCTTGCAAAATGCAATAGTTGTGGTCCCGTTTCTTTAAAGTCAATTTAACTCTTTAAATTTTTAAATTACATTCGGAATGTGTGTGGTCTAATACGTACATGTACCAGTACCACCAACAATGCTTTTCTTTTTTAATAAAATAAAGAAAATTCTACAGTTACACGATACACTATTATTTTCATTGTTCTGTGATTAGTTTAGGCGTGACAAGAAGATGATACTGAGTTTGTATCTCTCTATTCTAAAAAAAAAGTAACGGCCTCCGTCGCCGGCGCCGCTGTCAAGTTTGTTCTGGCATCCTCCTCGGAAACCGCGGGGATTTGAGTTTTCGTGAAGGTGTTCACGGATTCGGAAAATTCCGGGGAACCTGATAACCTGACTTAAATTTCGAAAATTGAATTATCTTAGAAGATAGTAATAAAAACTGAAAAAATAAACATAGTGGCTGCCAGGTGTGGCAATTTTCGCCAGCATAAAATCATTCATGCATTTGCATAAGCAATTCTAAGTGTGTAGAATCGCGTGAAATTGACAAACATGAAGTAGAATTATACCAATTTTCCGCCAAAATAAAAATTATATGAAATAAATAATTCAATGTGTGCTATACAAAGTTGAAAATTTTCAAATAAGTTTTCTTATACTTGACAGGAGTTTACAATTACCGATTATTCGTTTTTACAAAACAGAATAAATAATTTTAACTGATTAAAAAAGCGACATCTTGTCATTAAGTACGATCTGGCAGAGTGGTATTTCTCCAAGCATGGTGAATCTGAACAGCGAGTTCCAAAATGTTAGAACCCGGTATCTTGGAAATGAAAAATAATTAAAATGCAGATTATTTTAAAGCCGGTTAGATGCAGCTTGGTATTTGCTACCAGTAGAAATATTTGGCGGAGTTAACTATGCCATTATAAAAGTTATAGTGCGGCTTGGCTATTTTATAGCTCGGCGAGATCATGTATTTCGTGGTGCTAAATACGCCAATCCGCAAAGGATTATATATATGAATATATGGATAACGGTTTTCCCGATAACCTTATATGAGCAGTAATTATCGTTTATGAGCATGTGTAAATAGCCAAAATAAGGAAAAGTCGCAGTTGGTGGCAAGCTGTTCTTGCTGTTCCGTAGTTTTTATCAAAGAAAACATATGAACTACTGTCTACTTAGAACGAATTATTAACTATACATATACATAAGTCACCAAACAATAAAAAATCGCCATGCGTAGCAGAAACTCAAGGTTCTCCATAAGTTTTGCATGATTAAACTAGTATGAAGTTTAAATTTTTATGTTCTAAGGAACATGAAAGAACCAAGCAATGTGTAGCTCGGTAACGTTCTATCTGATCTAATCTTTGGATTTTGTCTGTTGAAATTATCCCTCTTTTACAAATAAGCCTCATGAGGGACCAAATACCCCTACACGAAAAGCGAGCGTAGCGAGACTAGGGGCTTTGGCCCCTAGTAATTTAAAAAAAAAATTAAAAACGAATGATAAATTCAAATATTTTTGTCCACACTTGAATATGATAAATCCATTTCTTAACTTTAACTATTAAGCTGCACAAATTGCAAAGAAATTAATTTGTAGAATTGTATGCTATTTACGAAGTTGTTTATAACATATCTTAAGAGATTACTTTTTTTCTCGTCGACGCTAATCAAGGTCTGATCTCTAAATGTTTGGGTGACCTCTCGTGATATCTGTAGAAGATCCAATCAATATATGTGGGTGATCGAATCAATATACTCTATCAAAATAGGCAAGAAAGTTTTTATTTTCTTTCTTGAAATGCATAAAAAATTCATTTGTACTTCGTATAAATGATCTGAATTAATATAGCCAAATCCACGATAACAGTTGGATTCTTGATTATCTCGCAGCCGTGTGAAGTAAGTTGACCCTCGGTAGATATATATATTGACCTCTTGCTTCTATAGTTTCATACTGGAGGCCCCGTAAAAGGGTGCGGTTCATTGCTGAATTTCTATCAAAATGACTGTAGGAGCTCTAATTTGATTTATTAAATTTGAGCATTAATTGCCTAATTTATATTTAAAAATAAAGTAATCTTTTGTTTTATCACTGCTATATTTAATATAAAAAAATATCAATAGAAGCAATTATGTAGACTGTTAAAAATTTTTATTTAATCTAAAATTCTCTGAAAAAAAAAGACTAGAGGTGATGAGCTCTCATGAAAATTAATCCCTGACTGGTCTTCGTGTAATACTCTCTTAACATATTTCTGCACCCTAATTCCGTAGATTTTAAAAGAGGCTTAACGTAGAAAAATGTCTCCAAATATGTTTTTCAGGAAGAGTTTAGCAAAATTGTAAAAAATTAATACAAATTATAAAAATTTTAAGATTAAAATTCATAATTCTGTACATAGTGGGAGTTATATACTGTCATATACAGAGTGGAGGTTCCGCTGTCGTTGTAGTAAGCATTTTTATAGCATACTGAACTCGTTTGTATTATTTTAGTACTAAAATATTTGAATGCACAATATGAACTTCTCCGCTTACACCCCCCCGCCCCCTAAAATATATATATATATATATATATATATTTGCAGTGACCCTGCTTTTGGGTGACCGGAATTTATATCCCCTATTAATTCTACACAGTATGAATGTGAAACAATAATATTTATTTAAAATAACGAACTATATACAGGCCCATTACTGTCGAATAGTGCTGGCCCGGTACATTTTAAGCAGTACCACGCCGTTAACTTTTCTGTGCATGTCATAGACACATGGCAGTTCGCCGTTACTAGTTATGAACTGGCGCATATGCACTTTTCAGAGACTGGTACTCCAGTGACTTCCAGACGATGGCAGTCTACCTTGCTCCCTGTATACGGCACTTTGCCAGCACGACGGGTACCCGGCCGTCATTTTGCGGGCAGTAGTGTGTTTGCTGGGTTATAGTTTAAAAAAAAATAATTTTATTAATAACTAATTGGCTATACCATCTATTTATTATTATTCAATAGTCTATTATTATTATCTATTATTATTCTAAATTTAGTTATTAAATGTTCTAGTTCAATAATAGTATAAATTTCTGAAAAATAAATAAAATGTATGTATTTAGCTAGTACGTATATTCATTATAATTTAACATGCCACAATTTTATTAATATTTAATTGGATATACCATCAGTTTATTATTTTTAAATATTCAATAGTTTTAATTTTAATTTAATTAATATGCTTTATGTTAATACTGTCAAATAATATTACACTACTGTTTCTGGGAACATATTCATAATTCTATTATTACACTTGCGAATTCTGGCACCACCGGTATTTCACTTCTTGATTTTGGCAACATTCTTACAGCGAAATTTGCTGTCTCATGCCATATGATCTACACATTATTACTGTTAGGTATGCCTGTTTTGCAGTGTTTTTTGATTATTTTGATTTCGAATTAATTATTTATTTATTTTCTTGTTGTTCTATAATAGAACAGAGCCTAAATGCGTAGAGAGAATATCTCTTTTGATATGCCACACAACCGAAATCCTACTATTTTGTTGCCTTTACTTATAATGTTCTGGTTATGGCCCCTGACGTATGTCCCAGAGGTTATACTTTCCATTCCATTCATTCTTGGATAATTTGGTTCATTGTATTTCGAATTTCGTACTATTTGGCTCTCTGATTCTGATGATATACTTTTTTTTTTCCCCTACGGGGTATGTCATTTTTGCAGTAATAGTCTTTGTGTTTTATCTCATTAATTATATATATATATATATATATATATATATATATATATATATATATATATATATATATATATATATATATATATATATAGATAGATAGATAGATAAATATTGATCATGACATAAATTGTTAGTAAAATTTAATGTATTGAAAGTTTTTTTTGTGATAATGTAAATTAACTACGCTATTGGTTTCAATAAAAAAAGAGTGCACAACTGGATATTACTATAGTCTTTAATAAAAAATTTAAACAAGTTATAGCTAATTGTTTTTGAGTTATGTACTATAATATAATCTTAATTTCTCGAGAAAACTTGTCAAAATTTATTCACAGTTGATCGAATTGGATCGTCCATGCTTACATGCATACGTACAGAAGTCATGCAGAGCCTGGTGCAGTAAATTCAGGTGTGGCCAAAAAAGTTTTTATGCCAAAATCTGAATACCCAAAATTTGTGGAAGGAAGTAAAAAAATGGAATTTTGAATACCTATTTTAGTTTACAAACGGAATTATGTTTCAAATTTGCATACAATTTTATTCTGAAAAAGAAAAATTCGTATAGAAATTGTTTTTATCCTTTTAGTACTTAACCTTTTACAGGCCAATGTTCCCAATTGGGAACATCAAAGTAAAAAGTTATTGAAAAATTAAATTTTATCAATACTGACTTAAAAAATGTAGTAGATATACTTAAAATATCACTTTATTTTTTGAAAAAAATATTGCATTCTTAACATTAGTGGGAAACTGGATAAAAATCATAAAATAGCCATTTTCATAAATTTTTGTGAAAATCTTGATACAATACCCCCCCCCCTTTCAAACTTTAATTATACCTTTATTTAAATTTAAAAATAAATATCTCACTTATTTTTAATATTTCACTTATTATTTAAACTACCCATAAAAGTATGGCCAAAGTATAGCCCCTAAAAGTATGTTCCCAATTGGGAACACGGTGAAAATTGGAGGGGGGGCAATTCTGCCGCCTCCCCATTTAAATGACTAATGTCCTTTGAATAACGCATTAGAAGGCAAAATATGCAAAAACACTAATTTAAAATATGCCTGGGTATTGGGTCTGTAAAAGGTTAACTTTGCAGGTAAAATTCAATAAATTTTTACACTATTTTTACAATATATCTGGTAAAAAACGAAAGCATACTCGGATTAAATTTGCATATGTTTTTGATGTATTTCGAGCCATCTACGTGGAAAGTAAATTAGAGTTCTTTCATTCTGAACTAAGATATTTTTACCGTTCAATGTGCTATGCGATACGTTACCAGGAATAAAAAGCTGAATTCTTTCACTGAAATAAACGAGAAGAGAACATAACATGGCCCCTAAAAAAATAGAAGTAGAAAAACCGAAAAATGAAATGCATTCTGACAATTACTTACGAATGGACTGTTCCATTTAACAGCGGGAATCGAAGAATCCTGCCAGAAATGCAGAAGCATTCGACTGTTGATAAAAGGGACCTGCAATAAAAAAAGGGGAAAATATGTGAGTAGAGAAAAAAAGAATATTTTTCTTATGCGAAGTGAAATTCCACGGAGATAAAATCTCCTTCTGCCAAGTGAGATAAAAGTGTTATAAAATTTAGAATGAGTGAATTGATTTTTTTTTCGGCTATGCCAAAAGACGTGGATACCAATGAGGATTCGATTAGTGTCCAAGGCAAGATAACTGGGGAAAAAATGGCGCAGGAAAGAAGTGTTCCATTGATCGTTATGAAAAATTTTTTTTCTTTTCTGAATTAACTTTTGCTCTAGCTTCAGCATTGTATTACTGAGGTGAATTTAGTTTTATCAAGATTTATTGGCTTAACGTGGTTAAACTGATTTCTAGCTTTTAAGGGAACGTAGATTTTGTTCTTAGAATACTTCGGTTTTTATATAAAATATATTGAAGGGTCTGGGTAGCTCTCTGTTTCAATAGGATTAGATAATCGAAGTACGTTTCTCTTTGATATATTTTACCTAGAAGTATCCAAATTTATTTTCCAAATAAAGGCATTTATTATATTTTGTAGACATACGATTTGAAATCTTCCTGGGCTAATAAAGGTGAAATTTATTAATTATACAAATATCTTAAATTTCTGCCAATACCTTGGACTACGCCAGTCCAGTAGTTTAGTGAAGATAAAGAATAACACAATCCGGTTGTGCATGGACTATAAGCAGTTGAATAAAAACCTTGTGAATAACAGACTCTCCTTGCCTTTGTTTGATGATGTGTTAGAGAAGTTACAGGGAGCGGAGGTTTATACCACATTAGATTTAAGAAATGGATTCTACCACGTGGATGTTCAAGAATGTTGACTGAAGTATGCCACTTTCGTTACTCCAGACGGTCATTTTGATTTTAATAGGGTTACTTTTGGGTTAAGTATTAGCCCAAGTGTATTTCAGAGACATGTGTACACCAAATTTGACTTCAACTAAGAGGGCATAGTAATTCTGTATATGGATGATTTAATAATACCTTCTAAAACCGAAAAGGTGGGCCTTGAAGAATTGGCAACAGTGTTAAAAGTTGCATCAGAATGTGGACTTGAGATGAAGTTAAGCAAGTGCCAAATTTTAAAACGTGAGATAGAGTTTTTGGATCACTTGGTGAAGGGGGCCCGATCCTACTGTCCTCTTGAAAAACCCAGGCAGTTCCAGGAAATTTCCTTTACCAACTGCCGTGAAGCAGGTTCAAAGATTTTTGGAGCTCACCGGATATTTTAGAAAATTTATCTCTGGTCTTTCAAAAATAGCCAAGTCCTTCAGCGACTTACTGAGTAAGAATACCCCGTTTTTGTTCGGAACAGAACAACGCGAGGCCTTCGAGCAACTGAAACAGTTATTATGCGAGAGCTCCGTACTGAGGAGTCTTTCAGCAAGGATGCAAAACAGAATTACATACCGACGCGAGTAAATATGGATATGGGTCGGTATTACTTCAAGAGATCAAGGAAGGTATCCTTCATCCTGTTCATTATATGTCTAAAGAAACTACTTTGGCTGAGGAGAAATATAGCAGCTACGAACTCAAAGTCTTGTCGATTGTTAAGGCCTTGAAATAGTTACGAGTATATTTGCTGGGGCAAAAATTTAAAATTGTAACCGACTATCCTGCCTTCTATAAAACCATGGGGAAAAGGGCCGTGTGGCTCGTATTGCCAGGTGGGCTTTGTTGATGGAGCAATATAATTTTGAAATTGTACCCCGACCAGGGACGAAAAAACGCCACGATGACGCTTTGAGCAGGCATCCCATCATGCTCGTTGGGACTGATATGCTTTACCGAGGATATCAAACGCTCAGGAAAAAGACAAATACGTTCGAGCTGTCAAAATTCAAAACAGCTTATTCATTGATCACAAATTAAAAATATCTACAGCTATCACTATTCTCTCTTCGTTTAGAATAGTTTTTAGTGTATTTTTTATTTAGTTAAACAATCAATTTTCGGTTACTTTGAACTTACAAATAAGAATTTAAATTATGCATCAAAACGAAGACTGTACTGTATGATTGAGAATAGCCATAAAACGATACGACTTTCGTCAAACAATCTCCGCCACTGAAGTTCTCCGTAACTTCTAGCACAAAAAAAGGATATTGGAAATATGTCATATAATAAATTGAATAGCAGTTCTGCTTTCATCATAACTTGATAAGACTTAGCCACTGAAGTTGGGAAAGTATTTTTATGGATTTGTTCCAAAGCTTCTGTGAACTCACTTGCTGCATTTGTATCTCTTTGATATCTATACAAAACACACACAAAATATTCCTAAAAATTTTAAAAGATACATATATAGCATTAATGTTACTACACCACTTTTCTAGAAGTTAAGTCAAAACTGTAAAGTTTATAAAATTACAAATATTCAATGTGACAACACACAAAGAACCCAGGCAAAAGCCAGGGGGGGCGGTTAGGTTCAGTGTTCCTCCTCCTCGCAATATTCGTCCAAAAGAGGGTCTTGATTTGGTGAAGCTGGTCACATTGAATACATATGATTTTTTTTATTTTCAAAATTTTACTGCAAAATTTTTCAAGAATAAAAGGTAGTTAATTTTCTTAGTTTTTTAATTGAAGCACTTTAAATTTTCCCTATATATTTGGAACACACTATATTTAAATTTGTGGTAAAAGGGTGCCCATCAACACTGACTAATGCAGATTCTGCAGATTAGTTATTTCTACAGAATCATAATTTTCACATCTTGATCAATACTTAATTTTCATCACTGATTTTGATGAGGATTTTACTGCTGCTTCTATGATAAGTCTATTGGTATTTATGATACGTAGGTCTTTCAAAGATATGGCATTTAAAGAAAGAAAATATGTCCTCCGGCCAAGGCAACTTCCCCCAGTTGACTGATGCCCTCCGTGTAGGCGGTTTGAAATAAAACACACACACAAAAAAAATTATATTAAATGAACACGAAAAAGTTTGTACAACTCTCTCGTGTTTGTCTTTCTCCAAATATTGCTCGATATTTTGAGGTAATTGTATCCATGAAATTTATACTAGAAGTTTAGATTTTTTAAATTGTAAAATATAATTTATAAATATTACATGCATTTTCTGCTGTTGTTATGGAAACCGGAAAGGAAGCTTATTGTTTGTGATACTTTTGACAAGTTGAAACTATTCATACATTTACTAAAGCTAAGCACGCTGTCGCAAAAAGCAATTTATAAAGTTTCATACGAACAATGCATCTTCAGTTCTCACGACAACATTTTTTGGAGACAATAAACCTTTAAAATTCCGGTGTTATTTATAAAAGATAGAACTTATTCAAAATCGGTCACTGTGCATGCTATTTTCTGAAATTTCGTATACGTAAAAATATTACAGCATCTGCTCTGTGCCACATATTGCATAAAATATGTCTGTTGCTGACTCGAAACACGAATCTATCTCTTAATTCAAACCAACTCAAATTCTCAAAATTACCGCATTTCAGCTTTTTAATAAGTCATTATTACCTCTATACAACCAATAGTTTTGTACCTTATTTTGAAAAACATATTTCACGAAGGTACCTTAAAATAAATGAGGAAATAAAAAATCGAAAAAAAAAAGAATGCTAAGAAAATAAGAATAAAATTTTCTGAGAATAATGATTTGAATAAAACAAAAGTGAATGGCAAAATTTATTCTCATTAGCATTAAGAATTGCATGGGAAAAAAATGATAGGAAAGAGATATTTTAATCATGAAAAATAAAAAATGGAAATTCTGCCATCGATTTATCGTGTCCAAATACAAAGTGGGATTTTCTTTTTTAGGAGAACCAGAGTGTCGATTATGAAAAGACATGATAAATTTCCATCCTAAGCAAAAATGTTTTGTAATACTTTATTTTAAGGAGTAACAGAGATTAAATTGAAAGCGAATAAAAGAATACAGTGCAAATATTACGTGGAAATGATAAGCGAAGTAAATCTGTAAGGTACAATCTGTTTCAGTTCTAGCTTTGGTAAATGTAAAAATGCAAAGTGACATTTTTCCTTTTCATTCTAACATTTTATTTTATGTTTGTGTTCTTATGTTACGGCAAGATTGCACGAGCGGCATCTGCCTACGCATGTGTGTGCTTTGGGTGGAGGATCTTTTTAAAGGGTTCTAACGTAACCGTAATTCGAAATTAAATTTAGAATTAATTAGCACATTGCTCTTGTTAAAATAACATGAAAACAACAAGTCTGCAAACGCCAAACATTGTTGAGATCCCAACTATGCTTTCGACTTTAGTTCGACTAAACTCATCTGCAAACCCCGTTCCCCCCGTGAATTAGATTTTCTTGAGAAGCTTTTAATATCCACAAAAATATATATATGGTCTTGTTAATGTTGATTTTGCTTTTCCCCTCCTTTCTAAATATTGGAAATCTCTCTTTTCTCCAAACAATTCGAGCGTAATTTCCTGCTTTTCTATTGGTCCTCGTAATCACTATCTTGAATTACAACTTTTTCTATTTCGGGCCAGTTCGAGAATTCGTCGATCGGTTATGCACCGGTGCTACCGGTTGCGGTGATTCTTCGGTTAAATGACGTCACGGTTGTCAACCGGTTTCGGTCATCCTCACCACATCCGATTCCAAGCCAAGAAAACAAAAATAAACATTATCAACACTACGCTAATAACCGGAATAACCCACCTCGCTAGCAGGGTCATGCTGGTTGCGCTCTGGTCACGCTGAGCGGACAACCGCTACATGACCGAAACGTTTTCAAACGCGGTCACTTCCAGAGCTCCGACCAACGTCCCGCCTTTTCAAACGCTCTGGTCGTGCACCGGTGTTACCGGTGCACAACCGATGAATTCTCGAACGCGACCTTAAACAGAGAAATTTTTTTTCCACTCCCATTCTAGCACTGACTACGGAATGTCATACATGCTTAAACCGGTATGCTATTTTAATTCTGTTATTGTTGCTCTATACATTTTTTCGTTGCTTATTTACTTCTCGAATTAATTTTTTATTGACACCCATGTAATGATTAGAGAACTGTTATTTTAACATTCACGATTACCACGTTTCTCTCTGTGGATGGAATAACGAACTCATAATCTTTCAAAATAATCAACTTTTCTCTCTCCCCCCCCTTACAAATTTTAATTTTAGTGCCCCCTCTCTGAATGGACAAAAAAAAAACAAATCTATCTTTCTATTACTTAAAAAGATTTCAAAGCTCATGCGCAAAATGCCAGAGATAAATATGTTCTTGCCACCATGAGTATTTTCCTTCGAAATTGTGATTATGTTTCCGAATTCGAGAGTCTGGATTGAGTATCTTGGGTTTATGCTGCATTTTCGGAAACCATCCTGCAATAAATGTGTAACGCTTCTGAATTTTTTTACACAGGACGGTCACTGTGGTGAAGGCATTTCAGAAAAGATTAGACATTCCGACGGTTGTTACAGGTGGTCTATTATTAGTCTGGGGCTTGTTTTTCAGGATTCCTCTGCTTCGACACGATAAAGAAAGATTTGTTTTTTGGTATCTTACGGAAAGACTTTCCATATGGCATTTATCATCAATTACCACGAGAAAAGGGGAAAAAATTCCTCGTAGCAGCTTTGTAGACTGCCCTTCTTATAGTAAACAATTAAATATATTACTTAATAAGGAGGTAATTATACTTCTAAAGCAAGGACTGTTTAGTTGTATTGGAGTTACTCACTTCAGCATGCAGGCAAACATTACCAAAATAACAAAAGAAATAAACGAAGTTTAAGATTTCCCCAGTTCATAATTAACTTCAAAGCTGCCCGTTCTTACCTACAAGCAATGCCGCCAAAATATTATGATAATCTGTATGACTAATAAAACAATATTTTTAAATCATCAAGTTTTGAGTTTGATTTTCAATAAAATCTTCGACTGATTTTCAAGCACAGTTATGTAATTCAAATTCATTATTAACTTTGTATCGCAATTTTCTTCATTCCCATTTTTAAATACGAATTTCATTGGAAATTTCATAAATTTTTAGCTTTATTTTACTTAAATTTACTAAATTAACAATAACTTTAATTTCAGTTTTTAGCTATCTTCACAAGGTTAAAATTGTTTGAAGTTTAAAGAGAAATTCCACTGATTCTAAATTTGAATACTCCGCAATTTAACATTTTACACATTTTTGAATTCAGCTTAACACTTAGCATATTAATGACTTTTTTAATGGCGACTGAGTATTTGTGTTACATAATAGAAGAAACATGCATTAAACTTTCTGAATTTCAATCTCAGGGATGTAAGCAAAACATAATAACCTTTTATTACTAATGTTTTCAATTATACACGTCCAAGACGACTGGTAAGACTAATTAAATATTTAGCAATAGGAAGTTTCTATGATTTTCCTTTTACAACACCCGATAATTAAGTTAAATAGTTAAAATAATAGTCAATTCGAGAAACCACTGATTCTGAATCTCGATGAATCATGCAGGAATTCGTTTCACCATAAAATACATTACGGGTAATTTAAACTCTTAAAATGTTACAACGAGCGTTCTATATACTTAAAAAATGTCAAAATTTGCATTAAATTATGCATCAAAAACAGCAAATATATGCATTAAAACTCTTAAGAATATGCATTTATTTACCAAAAAAAGTACTTAAATGTAAAAGTACGTGTTCTATCACAATCAGAGCAATTTAGAGCATATTTTCCTTAATTGGAATTCAATGAAAGAATAATGAGCATATTAATTGAGCATGATTAAAGCAAATTAATTTTATTTTGGAAAGTTTGCGATATGAAATACGTGAATAAATATATAGTTAAAAAACAGATTCCATTTCAATAATTTGTGTTGCAATAAACAAAAGTGTTTTGTTAAATTTTCGATAGTAAGGCTTTTCCCTCCTGGCACAACTGCGCAACTCTCTAAAATCTATTATTCTATGCCTAAAACTGTCTTTTAATGAATAATAGTTATTTGGGAGTAACAAAATTATTGATATGGAGGTAAAAAGAAGTTAGAGGTGAAGGTGAGATGTAAAACATGAAGGTGCAAAGAGAATGAAATTTAGGAATACAAAAGGCAAAAATGTGGAATTTTATGCACATTTATGCACTTGTGCAAAATCACCAAATACACTGAAATATGCACTTGCATATGCAAACACGCAACTGCATACTATCTACGGTTTAGTTATTTATATCAAATAGTTTTATAAGCAATTTTGTAAGATTTAAAATTATCAAAATAGCCTTTTTAAAATCTAGCGATTAATAGCTTAAAATGACATGAAAATTTGGTTATGATGCATTCATTTTACTTTCACCCTGAAAGCTATAAATACGGCTCACTACACCCAAAGGATGTAGGTAAATAATCATGATAATGAATGATCATGAACGTTAATTAAAATAAATTAAAGTTCATACTAAAGACGAATCTTTGCGGGAATTCTAGAAACAATTTTTTATGATTAATACCTACTGATCTTACAAGTGTTAAATTTACAATTAAGAAATATTGTGTTAAAGAAAAGCAAATCAATAAGTATCTTTATATGTATGTATAAACACATTGCTTAAAATTAATGAAAATGAAAGGTACATAATCTATAATTTTCTACTTATAAAAAATAGGTATTTTAATTAAAAAAGGCAACAAACATTGTAAAAATCTAGAAAAATCAAAATAAAGCATATCCGCAGATTACTTAAAAAAAACTTATTTTTGTGCCTATAGAAGAAAAAAGAAAATTTAATAAACTTGACAGCTTTTTTCTCAAAAAGCTGAAATATCAAATTGAAAGTACAATTTAAATGAAAAAATTTAGTTGAATGTTTGAAGCTCATTACTTTTTTGTTTTCAAAATATTTAAAGCAAATTTTACTCAGCATGTTTTAATTTAAATAGAATGTTAATTTTTTTGTTGCGTATAGTTTGAATATTGAAATTAAAATTTTGTAAACTAAAAAGTATTATTAAAAATTGCAGATTAGCTTTCAAAACGTGGAAGTGTGGAAGAGATAATTAAAATTTCCATTAATAGAATCTATCGAATGAAAAAGAAGTTAGATTGGGAAACCAATTTTTAAAACTTATTATATGCGAAAAAACTGATGCACTGTTCAAAATATATTGATATATTGTAACATATTCTTATATTTCCGTTTGGTGTCCCATATTCAGTTTAGTATTTGTTTCTTTTTTTTATATTTATTGTAAGGGTAGATTGGTATTATCAATTAAAAAAATTACCTCATTTTATTGTGGTAATTATACAAGTGAAAGTTCAGTTGATCCATTATCTAATAGATACTTTCTACTGTTCTAAAAATATATTTTACTACTGCCAAAGATAGATCTATTAAAGCGTAAACTACAAAAGATAAAACAGTTTTACCGAGTAAATTGAAATTATCTTGTTTTTAAATTACTTAACAAATATAAAATGAAATAATTGTTAAATAAATAAATACGGATATAAAAATTTTTAAATGCGTAAACAAATAATGAAGCTATAAAAAATGTATATAATAACCGCTTAAAGTAACTTTAGGTTTTCAGGGAAAAAAATCAAATTTAGAATAATAAATTTAAAAAGCATGGACGTTAGTATATAAAAGATAAAAATACATTAAGAAGTTAATTTTAGAGAACAATACCAATACCCAATATTAATAAAAATATGTTTCATATGTTTTAGAAAAGTAGTTTTAAATTATTGCGATGAAGTGATGATTTAAATCATCCCTTCTTAACGAATTCTTAAAGGATATGACAATAATTTAAAAAATAAGAAGTAAAATGATAAAATACGGTGAATATTATTTTTAAGGCAAAAATACTGAAACTGATAATAATTCAATTTAAAAGAGTGAACACACTAGTAATTCTATGCATCGTTTTTTCAGTAAGAAGATATTTCTAAAGAGAAAAACAGATTTAAAAAACTGTTTTACGTATTACATTCAAATAACATCTTCTACTGTTAAAAAATATCATTATTTAAGATCACTTGCAACTTCAAAAGCTATGCCCAAGGGTGGAGGGAGGGAGAAGCAACTTTTGACAGTTGTACACAGAGGAACAACTCTTGAGATTTATTTAATTAATCACAAATGATATTCTGCAGAATTCAACTATTTTATACAACACATAATCACAGGAATTCCTAACGTCTGCTATTAAAGTCGCTGCCACTCTGTTTTCGACTATTAAAGTATTGCTCTAACTTTCAAATAGAATTTGATATATTGTTTTCTTAGAGTGATTCACATTTTGTTAGTGATAAATAAGCAAAAACAAAATTGTTTTTAACAAACATCAATTAGACGTTTTATAGTTTTATGTGTTATATTACATTGTAAAATTCAGCTTCCCCGCACTGGATATCAGGAATGGTGTGGTTAAAAACAAGTCTAAAAATATCGTTACAAAGCAATATCAAGAACAAAACGTAATTCATTAATCAAAATAAAAATAAATGTTACATTTACTAAAAAAATATATAGATACATATTTTTTAAATGTTAAACAAAGTATGTTGTATAATGTTCTGCCAAACTTAAAATAAATTTTCCTCATTAGAACTTCTCAATTGCATCCTCGTCTTAACCACGGGCATCGACCTGTCACCGAGAGGCTAGGCTTTGTTGAGTTATAGAGCAAAACGAAATTTGTCTGTAAGATGTCGCTGTGAGTCGTATAGTTTATAATGTACGCATGTGTACGTTAGCAGTAGATTACACAATGATTCGTCGGTATCTGTCGCTAGAGGACGCTTATGTGGCTAATCATTAAAAGGGTAGATGAAGCTTTTTTTTTTGAGAGGCTGGCGCTATTTCGTACGTCTGCCACTATTCAAAGATTGTCTATATCCAAATCAGTCCATGGTCTTAACGAATAAACATGAGGTCGGTTTTGTCGACTTGCCTTGTACTATTCTTGGGCAACATAATTAATTTTCTTCTCATATTTCCGGACTGGATTAAGCAAATCAGGACTGAAAGTAACTTTTGGAAACTTCAAGTCATGGACAATTTTGTTTTTTCTTCTTTTATCTAAAATATCATAAACGCACTTTATAAGCAGTAAAATGACACTTTATAAGCACTTTATAAGCACTTAAAAAGACACTTTATAAGCAGTTCAAAACTAAATAACTTATTTAGTCAAAGTAGGCTTTAAAAAGTGGAAAAAAAGTCACTGTGTGAAAACTTCAGAAAAATATTTCAAGAAGCAGATGATGATTAGCAAATAAATTAATTATAAATTAATTAATCCTTATTAAAATAATACACGCAAAAGGTACTTATCAGACTACTTACGTGTCCGATCAAAACAATTTCAATATTTTTCAGTAGTAGTAGAAGTACATATACAGACTGGTATTCTAGAAGTATAATTTTGTGAGTGTATGTTGTTGAAGTACAGTGCCAGTCTCTATATGTATTTATACTGCTACTGAAGAAGATCGAAAATTTTTTTGATCGAAACACTCATATAGTCTGACCAAAAACCTTTTCAGTGTGTTATTTTACAAAGTTTTAAGTATTTTATCTTTTAAACACTAGTTACTTTTGAGTTTTTAAAAAATAAATTCATTGTTTCAATGAAAAACCATTCAGTCATTCCGACTTTTAAGAAAATATATTACTAGATCAAATAGCACATTTTGGGAGAGAAGCCGAAATAAAAATCAGAATATAAGAAACAGATATAAAACAATACTGAGAAAATAGAAACTATCTCACATATTACTTTCAAATGATGAGTTCTATTCCAAAATAGAAATGCCGTATTTCCGAAAAACACAATGAAATTTATGCTTCACTTCTCAGATTTCAAGGAGAAGCAGTATGAAATTCAGAATTTTTATTCTTTCGAACATAAATAGAAATATTTCAGACTTGAATTATGAGAAGAAATCTATTGAAACCTAAAGAAATGCGAGAAAAAAAGTGATTTACTCCTACTTTTCCAAAAATATGTATAAAAATATCAGAAAATCTTTAACAACATAAAAATTTTAATGTAAAATATAATAAAAAAGGGAAAAATATCTGATGGGGAATCTTCTTGATAATAAAGCTATCATGAATATTTTTTTTTCAAATTACACTTTTTCAGGTTTAATGATATGGAATCTATTGATTTTAGTTCCATTTCATTTGCTTTGCATATATATATACATATATATAGATAGACAGATAGACAAATATTGTCCTTTTTTTCATTTGTAATGTATAATGTTGAAGTATACGACCTGAAAGGTAACAAAAGAACTGCTTACAGTCTAATAAAATAATTCACATTCGAATATTGCATTTCTAAACACAAATCAATTGTACAACATTAGTTTTCCTATTATTAGAAAAAGTACATGCATTTAAACAAAGTTAAGAATTATTTATTCAGCGACATTCTTTTAAAAGATTTCTTTTGAAAACAATCATTTATAGTCAAAGAAATCTAGAAAGCAATCACATAAACCATATTATTCTTCAATCTTCATCAATATGTATTTCAATCTTCAATTTCGTTCAAAAGGGAAAATTGGTGTGGTTACAAAGTTAGTATTTAAGAGAAAACAATACATGGTTCCCGAGAATTGTCAGACACTTTATAAAATCAAAATAAAAATCATTATAAACAGAGTTGCATTAAAATGTCGTTGCTAATTAATTGCATACATATCAAATTTAATAGTTTTCCACACGAGATCCTCTGGTGGATCAGACATCATCGAAACCATATTCAATTTCATTCCAGCTATTTGAAAGCATCTCAGGAGTTATGGAGTGAATAGCAGCTGTGAACCGCTGCTTGAGATTCTGCACATTAGGACATGCAGTTATATAAACAATATTTTTGATGTCACATAAAAAAAAGACAATCAGGTTAAATCCTGCGAACGAGGAACCCCCTGAATTGAGCCATCGCGACCTGTCCATGAATGGACTATCCTAAATGTTCATTGAGGCAATAGCGCACAGACGATGACTAATGTGGAGCTGGTCGAGGCCATCGTGATTCTACCAGGCCTACTTGTGCACTCGATGAGTCATCCAAAGAGGCCTACGGATGCTCACTTATTGGTTCAGCACTTAGCTACGCCATCTAACGACCGAATCTAACCAGTGAGGAAACGTCCGAAGGCCTCTTTTGGAGTGAGAATCACGAGGTAGAATCACGAAGGCCCCGAGCTGAACCGTCCTTAGAAAAATCATATTGCCACATCTTTTCCACAGTCACCATGTATACTAAGATCTTCTGTATATCTTGTCAAAGGCCCTTCACACCCTAGCTCCATCTATCCTTTTATTTGTGCAAAATTATAGAAAACGAAAATCTAACACTTTCGTACGCCGGCCACCATTTAAAAATCCGGTTCGTACGTATATATATTTTTTAAAATTTAATATTGTAAAGGGTCCAACAATTATCGGTAATCCAGTATTTTTACTTCTGGTTATTTCTATCAATCATTTGAAAAAGAATAACGTCATCAACACATAGTGCAAATAATTATTGAGTTGTTCGGAAAGTCATTTCGATTTTGTGAGCCATTTCAAATGCTCATGAATTGTCAAATTTGATAAATTTAATCTTTCAGCTATCTCACGAATATTTATTAGCCATTTTCCATGAAGTAATGCCTTTATTATTTCTTCATCCGCTTCAATTGGCCTTCCAGAACGTGGTGCATTTTCACCGTCAAAATTTCTGGATCAAAATTGTGAAAACCAGTTTTGGCACTGGCGTTTTCTGAATACATCATCTCCATACACGTGGGATAATATTTTTTTTTCTTAAACAGTATTTTTACCTTTTCGATCAAGAAATAGATAAACATGTCGAAATGCCACTTTCCAGTTGCCATATTTGAAAGTGTGTCAACCACAAATTGAGAAGAATTGAGCTTTTGAGCTCAGAATGAATGGAGCTTTTTCCGCAATCAAGCTTGCTATATAATCTGTCAAAATATATAATTATTACGTGGCTTAAGTGTGAAGTTGGCTGTGGAAAAATAGAATTAAGACTTCTGTTAGGAAAAAAACTATATTACTTTCTGAACAATCCAATACTTTTCGACAGATTGCAGTCATAAAATATTTTTGCAAGTTTTTGTAAAACAAAAAAAAAGATATAATGAGCAAAATTTTCAGAAGATGGTTTTCGGTTATAAATTCCAATAATATAACTGATGAATTCTATTTGTCTGAAACAAACTAATATTACATAAACGTATTTAAAAACTATGACTTTTGGAATAATTTTGCATACAAATACAGTTTTTAGAAGAAAATAATTCGCAACACATAGAATAACAAAGAAGTATCTACTTTTCACAGTTATTTAATAAGCCTTACTACAGTTAGAGAACGTAAAGTACAGAAAGATAAGTAAAAACATAAGCAACGTTTCAGTACGTTGTTGAATGTCTCTCTTTTTTAAAATGATTGATTATTTTTGTTTTATCAAATCCTTAAAGATTCCGATATTGAATTTTACATAACTTTCCTCATCTTAAAAGAAACGTCTAGTTGGAAATAAGAAATTAATGATACAACTAACTGCATAGTCAAATATTGATGGAAATTATCATAACTTTTGTTACTTTGAACTGAAACACATGTAAAAATTATTTTCATAAAAAGTTTTATCAAAAACGTCCAATTTATTATCGTAGAAACAATCAAAGTTAGAGATGATTTTGCATTTCATAAAACAGTTCACTTAGAATCATATTTCTTCATAAATGCGTAAAAGCTTTCGACATAAACATCACTGAAAACTTTTGATTTTCTAAATTTCTAGACTTATATACTAGATTTAATACAGTTTTCTGTTTCACTTTGAAATAAATTTACTTTTTACTGTCTACGGACCGTTTGCCCATTTTATTAAAATGTAAATGTGTAAAGTTTTTTTCTACATTTATTTTCGAAAAAGTAAAAATATATTAAAAATTCATCTAAAGAAAATCTGTTATAAAGCTAGAAGAAAAATTGAACTTTGTCCTTGCGAATATTGATTTCACGACAGATTATAAATTTTCAATTCAAATAAAAAAATCTCGAGCAATTAAAAGAAAATACTAATGGTAAATTACAAGAAAGCTATTTTCAGATGTTCACTGTATAGCAAATTGTAAAATTATTATGCAAAAAAAAATTTGAATGAAACTGTTTTCAGATGTTCATTGTATAGGAAATTGTAAAATTAGTAAGCAAAAATAAATTTGAATGAAACTTCACCCATACTTTATTGATAATACAGGATGTCCCATAGCTATTGGGACAAAACTTAATTAGAGGTAGGGCACACAATGAGGAATAAGAATCACATGGCAACATGGCGTCGAAAAAGTCTTCTTCATGTTTCTTGCAATAATCACTTTGGAACAATGCTGATAGTGAACAATCCTGCTGTGTGACAACAGTGAAGATTAAGTAATAGTGAAATTTCTGACTATTGATAGTTAAAAACTAATGCATCTCTCCTAGAAAACACGTGACTAAAATTGATAGTTTAAAAAACCTGTTTCATTTCATGGAAATTTTTTGAGACAATCCTATTGCTTATGAAACTTGGTTAGATATTAGACGAATACTTCAACACCTTTACCAAAGTGATTATTAACAGGTAAGTGAAAATGGCATTATTGACACCACATTGGTGTGTGATTTTGATTCCTTATTATGGGTGGGGGGGCATCTCCACTAAAATTTTGTAACAATAGTTATGGGTACCCTGTATAAATATTCTTTATTTCCTTGTTGTTATATCTAAGAAAAAGAAGTACAAAAATACTAAAAACACATGTTTAATTTTAAAACATTAACATTTATACAACTTTAAAACAATTATAATGAAAGAAAATCATGAATAAGTGAATAATCATTTTTGATGAAAATCCAAAATGTATCATTAACCATATTTTCCAATATACATTAAAAATGTAATAAAGTCTCATTGAAGAGCTTAAACTTAATTTTTTAATTATTTAATCTAGCTTTTACCGGTGTATGTAAAAATTTACTCGAAGGATAAAAAATCGTTTCAATTAAAAACATACGTTTAATCGTTAAGTCGTTTCAACTAAAAGCTTTATTAGGAACAAAGAGTCCGTGATTACAATAGTACTAATGTTTCAATGATACTTGCTTTGTTTTTTTGCATCATTTTTTAAAATTATACCATTAAATTTATTTATTGTAAAATGCAATAAATTTCCCGAATTTTATTGAGATAAAATAATATTGGAACTGCTATGAAAATTAATTATTTCACCTCTGATTATATTAGCTTAATTTTAAATGCTGTTACACATTTTAAGTTATAACTAATCAACATAATGCAATGATAAATTAAACATATTTTTTTTACCATCATCTTATTATCATCATCATCTTATTTTTATATAGAAATGACAAACTGCAATTCGAACCTCATTCTTAGTCTTTGTGTTTCCATTTCAATGAATAATCTCCCAAGTATTAAGATTAACTGCGTATTTGTCAGCGAATTCACTATGTATTTACTACATTTTAAACTGAAAACGTCCAACATATTACATGTCAGCATATATTTTTACGATAGCAGTTCCATTTTATAAAATAAAAAGATTAATGATTCTGTCAATCCAATCTGCTCTGTTTATTTAACAAAGATCAAATGCATTGAGTGTATTCGTGCCCAGTCAAATATATAAACTAAGCATGATACTGAGTGAATTTATGTCACCCACGTTTATGACTAATTTAAGTAAAAGCAAACTATTACAACTAATGTCTCCGGAGGCGGTAAATCATCTTGACCAGTGTGTCTCATGAAAGACATGATTTAGGGACTTTGTGTGAAATTTTTCCCCTGGAAGCAATATAGTCTTCCTGAACTTTCCCTAGAGAATTCCCAAAATAGTTGAAACAAGTTTCCGTGTGTTCTGACAATTTGTCAACGACGATAATTCTCTACAGCGATGTCTTGCAATATAATTTTAGAAGCACTCAAGATAACATGGTTTAAATATTCAGAATTTTATGAAATATAATTCGGAATGAAACGCGTTTTTTAGTTTTCAGGGATGATATTTGAAGCTAGGTTTTACTGGGGCAAAATGTTGCAAAAAAATTGAGTTTTCTGTCTAAATGTGTCAGAAATTCAATGAAAGAATCTTCAAAGAGATTCAAAGAGATCAAATATGTTCTTGAATAAAAAAAAAATTTGAAATGGTGAAGGGAAAATGTAATTTTAAGAAAGTACCTCTGTAATAATAGCGGACTGCAGTAATTAGTCATGCATAAAATATGCAGATTTTAGGTTAGACATAGCCAGTTTTTTTCTCAAGACGACGATATTCTAAAATACTTAAAAACCAACAAAGTTTGCAACAGACATTCAAAATTTTACAAAATGTTTTGATAAAAAGGAAAGTTAAAATGACGTTTAAGTATTGTTCGATAAAGAAGATTATTGTCTAATTGTCTTACTCTCTTACAGCACTTAAATACTAACAATTTGCAGTATACAGAAGGAGCAAATTTAAGAAAAAGAGCACTTCTTGAAGCAATTTGTTTAAAGGCAAGTATATGCAAGACCATTAAGCTGCTTACTTTGGTAGAAACTATTTTAAAAAAATAATTTTTTTGTTAGTTGTGCTCATTTAGTCAGTATATTTTGTGCCATATAATGAACACGATACAAAACTAATTTCTTTTAATTGCTTTTTAATCCATGTTGCTGTAGTACTAATAATGTTAGATCGCATCTTACATTTTCATTTCTGATTTGTCTGCTAAAACGTAAGAGACACAAAGTGAGCGAGCCTATGAACTGGAGCTTAATAAGGTGCACACACAAAAAAGTGGTACTGACTTCGTTTCGACAATATTGGTCAAGCAGAAAAATACATGACTCACAAAAAAATAATGTTAAAAAATAGTCTACATTTTATTGATATTTCTTTTGTATTGCCGCTCGTTTAGTCAGTAAAAAAAATTTATAACGAATTTGTTAAAGTTTAAAGGTCTTCTATCACTAAACTTTTACCATTAATATTTTGGCGAGAAATTTTGCTTCATCCTTTAATATTTTACGGGCCAATGTTCTCAGTTGGGAACACTGAATTAGAAAAATTATTAAAAAATGAAATTTTATCAATATTGACTTGAAAAAATTAGCAGATAAAGCTGAAAGATGACTTTTTTTAAAAAAAAAGAAGTTGCATTTCTATTATTATTGAGAAACTAGAAAAAATTATGAAAATTGCCATTTTCATTAATCTTTACTGACCTTAATGCACCCTCGCCCTTTCAAACTTTTAATTCATACCTTTACTTAAATTTATAAAAATAAATCTTTTATTAATTCTTAACATTTCAATTGTTATTTAAACTACCCATCAGTACATTCAGTTTTTGAAATCAACTGAATTTTGCTATAATGTATAATCAGATATGACCCATGCTCAAAATTGGAAACACAGTGATAATTCTATATTATACCCTCATTTAAATTACTAATATTCTACAAATAACTCACTAGAAGACAAAATATGCAAAAAAAAACTAATTTAAATTATGTCTGTATCCCAATGTGGTATGTAAAAGTTTAATTAACAAATATTTCCTTTTTCAATGTTTTCAGTTGAAAGTTTAATTCCAGTTGCTTCTGCTAAAAACTACAAACTTTGAAACACGTCTAACAAAATCGGGCAAAGAAAATTTTCTCCTGTAGTCAGCGTTATTATCTCTCTAATATATCCGATATAGAACTTTTCGGAAGCCCGTGAAAGAAAACACATTTTCTTCCTTCTGAAAGGTATCGACTTCTGAAATCTTTTTTCTTAATCTTCATTCTGTCTTAGGTACAAGTTATTGTGGTGCTAACTGATGTGACGTCAAGGGGGCAGTGTCAGGAAAGAGATTAGATGTCAGGCGATCAAAGATGAGCAGATGAACACAGAAATGTTGAAGTTTTCGAAATAAAAAAAAGAAGAGCGATGTGTTACTTTTATATATATTGAACAAGGTTCGACGTGTGTAACTCTTTAAGTTGAAAAGTTTTACTGAAGTTATTAAGAAACGGGAAATATTGGTATATACTTAGTGTATATTGGGGTATAACATAAAGTAATTATTGATGTACTTTGGTGTACATAAAAATGCTGATGTTTTCGAAATTAGAAAAAAGATGAATGATGTCTCACTTTTATATATATTGAACAAGAATGTTCATGTTTCCGAAATTATAAAAAAAAGAGCGATGTGTTACATTTATATATATTGAACAACTTTCGACGTATGTAACTTTTCAAGTTGAAAAGTTTTACTGAAGATATTAAGAAACGGGAATATTGGTATGTACTTGTATATTGGAGTATAACATAAAGTAATTGGAGTATAACATAATTATTGGATATTGGTGTATATTGGAGTGTATATTGGAGTATAACATAAAGTAATTATTGGTATATATTGGATGTTCGTTAAGCATTTTAGGTTTTTTCAAACAGAGGATTTAACTGTGTTTATTCACAGCCAACTTCAAAATTACATGAATATATGCACATGGTGGTTATAAATAAACTTCCCCTATAAACAAATTTCTGCAGCTGTAACCGGTGAGCAGATTAATACCAAATTTGGCATATGGACTGTACAGGAGATGCGCTTAAGGGGATTTTTAGAACATTTAGTTAAAAAAATTATCCTCTAGATGGCACTTTACATGGTATAATCAGTTCAAATATTGCCCAAATGAGTGAATAAATGCCAAAAAACTATTGAATAAATGTTAAAATTGTTTGTATATTTCGAATTAACAATTTCCATCATTAAATTTGCCGTTTTTCAAGCAAAATGCCACCTAGTGGATATTTTTTGAACTAATGTTTTTTAGAAATTCGTTGAGTGAATGTCATGTATAGCCAACATAAAAATTTCGCCTACACTCCGATTTCCCGATTTAGTTATAGAGCACTGTTTATAGGCGAGGTTTAATTATAACCACCGTGTATATATTTTGACAAAAGATATAGCGAGGCTTACGTGTGAAAAAAAAATGATTAGTTAGTACCCTTTCAAATCTAAAAGGTGGAAAGCAGTTCCATTCGCATATTTTACATTTTTACAATCTATAAAAATGCCGTTCAAGAAAGAAATAAATAAAGAAATACTTTGTGTAAGGAGAAGATGTATCGACTGAAAGACAGTGCCAAAACTGATTTGCGAAATTCCGATCCGGCAGTTTTGATGTCGAAGATGCACCACGTTCTGCAAGACCAGTTGAAACTATGAAGACACGAAAGTGACACAAAAGAGTTGATAACAACTAGTGAATTCGCTGTGAGATTAAATTTATGGAGATTAAATTCGACCGTTCATGATCATTTGAAAATGATCATCTCATTCATGGGATTCTTATGTGTCTTCAAAACAGGATTACTTTTCGAACAATCTAATAAATAATATATACATAAATATTCTTAGCATACCAATGATATCGTTAGTATTGCCTTCTGGCTAACCTCATAGCACTGTCAGATCCTCCATATAGGACGGCCACAGGCGAAATGGGCCAGCTTCCATTTATTGAGCCCCAGTGGGAGGAAAGGCCACTTTGCTCGGGGTGTCCTAAATTTTAACAAATTTCGGATGAGAGAACACACCAGAGATTGACTGTTCTGTTGAATACATTTCTGCAATACTTTTATGTCCATGTACGCATTTAAGAATGTCATTTAAATAGGACTTCAAGAATGATAAAAATTGCGATGAATAACTAATTTTCAAAAATGACGAACTAAAAGAATTTTCAAAACCCCCATTCTTAAGAAAATTAATGCAATTTTGATGTTTAGTTTGAACTAAACATTTACATTTATAAAAGTATTTAGACATGATTAAAACATAATACTTATATAAACTTTTAATGTTAAAAACAGTTAAAAATGAAAGAACGAAATAAGTATATGTGCCCACTTACGATAATTGTGTTACTCTAAAGAATTATAATGTTTTCGCATTATTTAATGAATTTATAGTTTTCATGCTTAGATTCGCTGTATTAGAAATAAATAACGATGGTATTTATTTTTAAGTCATATTTAATAGCTTACATACAATATTAGGTAATAGATTTTTTCTATTAAATCCCAGAATTGTTAATAGGACCAATAAATTTTACCAAGCACCACCATAAATAAAGAAAATATGTAATTATTATAAATTATGTATTAAAATATATGGAAAGTACAATTTTTGAGATTCAGAGTATTTAATATAATTTTTGAGATTCAGAGTATATTTTTGTATTTGTAGAACAATCATACAATTTATTAAAAATTTATTTCTCAGTAGTAATCTATAATTTTAAAGTATAAGTATAAAAACCTAAACTCAAATGAGCGTCAAATTTTTACGGAGATGTTTATTCCGTTTCTAATACACGTTTTGTTTATTTTTAATTTAAGCCTTTGAAATTATAATTTAGTTATAGAGCACTGTAACTTTATTTAAAATACATAAAAAATCAAACCAATTACGACATCCTATTCAGTAGAAATACATCTGCAACAAGGTTTTCCATTTTTTTACATCAAATTTTACTGTATACATATATTAAAATGTTTAATATGCAATCCTTGCTTTTAAAATACAGAGATGTACATGGAGAAAATTTCATAGTATCTACTAAACATTTTAAGAAATTAAGGCAAAATAAATTCAAAATTAAAATTCTTATACGGTCTCCATATAAAAATTTTCTATATTGGTATATTGCGGCCCATGGAATAAAAAGTGATGGATAAAACTTCAGCTTTTTATCTTAAAAAGTGCCGAAAATATGAAAATAAATACATGCTCAATCAAGGCACTTTTCATTGTCTCTAGAAAGGAAGAAAATTGTTTTAAATGATCGCTTTTCAGTAGTCGTACACAAATTACGAAAGAAAACAATGATTCCATAAATACATAATACTCCAGCTATTATTGGTATTGCAAAATACCTGATCAACTTTGTTTTAGCATATCTCTGAGTCTTTCCATGATAAAGCCTGAAGGAAAATGTGTACGTCATTTGGCATATTTCACTAACTGAGAATTTTTTTCAAGGGAGCCGTATAAAAATTTAAATTTGTATTTATTTAACCTTAATATCCTACATTTTTCAATTGATACTAAAAAATTTTATGTATGTGTAAACAGCTTGTTTTGTGAGAACTAAAATAGACGATATCGCTAAAGTTCGGATACTGTGTTTGTGTAGTGGACGTCACCACTTTTAAACGTGAAATCCTGACAGAAAAGTCGAAATACTTATGATTTTAGTTTCTTTGTCAGTGCCAAGCTTTCAAAGACTTTTGAGGGTTAGACACAATGAGCACTGAAAAAGACATCTTTATATTCATGTACCTGCAATGAAAAGAGCTAATAGGCTAACAACTTGTTGCGAATAGTAGTTGAGCAAATTAGCTTATCAGCGACAAAAATTAGCACTCGAGAGGCATAAATTGGCCTTTAAACTAAGTTATCTATTAGAGAATAATATCTCTTTTGTAGACCAGTAAATATCGAATCTTGAAGCCCTAAAGAAATTGGTAACGGCCTGCAAAAAACTCTTCATTGTTTTGGAGTTTGCATTTAACCCTCCGGTCAATATTCCAACATTTTAGTCCACCAATCAATTTAGGCCAATTATAAGACTGAGCATGGTTGTTACTATTATCTGGAAGTTGTTTTATAATCTAAAAGTTTGACATGATACATCCCTCCTGATATTTTCTAGGATTAATCTCACATTTAATAAGTGGTTAATTAATAAGTTTTTTCATAACACTTACATGGGTATATAAAAGTTTAATAAGTCATTTTCAAAGAAAATTTTGAACAATTTAAACATGGACTAATATTCTAAGAACAATTCTTGTATTTATGTTGTGATATTTTTTTTTCTAAGGAGGGCACTCGCGTTTATAGGCATTGGTCACTACCACGGCCGAAATTCCTGGTCTCTTTGTTATGGAGGCACCTAACAAGTGAACCATGGTTGACTACTATGAAGGGACGGCCGAAATTCTACCTAAAGCAGTGACAGGAATCGACCCTAAACCCGTGGTGGGGTAGAATGTCTCTGTAACCACTATACAAATCGGGCGGCATCTTTTGACCTAAATTCAGGTAATTTTTTTCTCCAAGCTACTTACAAAAGTTAGGTTTGCTTTTCAAATACAAGTGTTCTAATCTGCTCAAACGTGCTAAAAATGGGTTAAACGTATTTAAACACGTTTTGAGTATTTTCAAAGTTTATTTCAAAAATTCTCAGTGTTTCCTACCAATCATATAGGTGGATAAATTAGAAAAAAGTTACACCACGGTCACTGCAAGACTCTATTTTGTAAACTTTTTTAAAAATGTATGTAAATTTTTCTAAAGAAATTCGTTAGCAAATTTTGCATTTTAAAAATTAAATGTAGCCTTCAATTAGCAGTATTGTAATACGCATCTACAGGGTACCCCAAAAATGGGGTAACACGCTTTAATTCTTTATCAGAGATAAGTGGGAAATGCAAATTGAAAAAATGTTAAATGTAAGGTAAGAAAAAAGACTATGTAAAAAAAAAAAAAAAAAATCTTCTCGTTAACTTTCAGAAAGTTACTTCAATTTGTATACGATCAGCATAAAAAAAATTCCCAGTAAGTTAAATGCCACCTCCCCCCCCAAAAAACTAATGAGGTGATGTAAAAATTTAAGCCATTCATCATAAAACGTCTCAGAGATATCTTTAAACAAAGATGATCAGGGGATATACATTCATTGGAATGTAAACGTTTATTTCTAGAGATTTAAACCATTGCTTTCTTTTGTTATTCCTATATGAAATGTGATCATCGGGCATGGTTATTTTCCCACCAAGAAGCATTGAACAGTGGTTTAAGCCAGCATATATTTATCTTCATACCTTTGACATTTTTTTTTAGGATATAAATAAAATTTCTGTAGATCACCCTTTTAGTGTATGAGGATCATTTTATTGATTGGGATTTTTTCCGTGCGGGCGTTGTATACAAATTTAAATGTGCAACTATTTTTAGAAATTAATGACATGAAAATTTTCTTAGTGTAGTCCTTTTACCTACCTTATTTTGAAGATTTTTTTTTTCATTTAAATTGCCTGTTTATATGTAGTACATAAAAAATTAAAGAAGTTATCGCCATTTTTAGACAAACTATTATATATGCGCATTATGTACAAAAAAATATTTTTTTTCGACAAAGTTCATAAAAATTCCCATCTATGATACATAAAAGAAATTGGAATAAGGCTACACATAGCGATCACATTTGACATCATGGTAAAGATGTTCTTTTACCATTCCCTGATTTCGGTTAGAAGTGACAAGCTGTCACAGAAGGGCGCATTTATAGGTCTTGGTTATCAAGATAGAGTGATGTCGTCTTTGTCCGGAATGTTTTTCCCAATGGCCCATTTGGACATAAAGCGAAATTGTTTTTCGTGTTTGTTTAGTTGATTATGCTAGTACGTATTAAAAGCTGAAACCCACATAGATATTCTGGCATAGCCTGTTAACAGTAAACTGATAAACATTTACATTTTTGCAAAACCCTCAGTAATGATGGAGATTAGGATTAAAATAGAAATTTAATCATGTCTGTAAACTTTTCTCTGAGGTGTAATGAAAATTAAATTTTTAATTGAGATAGTTTAATTTTTATACGTGCATTATAAAAAACAATGATTTGGAAAATAAATGCTACGGTTTATTTGTTGAATATTTTTATCCATTAAAAATATCAATGTGACATAAATGTTGAGTGCTAATAAATTGGAATTTAAAAACCAAAAATAATATATATACTTTAATGTAACCAAATTATTTGTTAGGATATTCTTTTCATTTCTAAAATTTATGGAGATAGAGCTACAGAGGAAAAAAGTGCTACTTGAAAACAAATGTTGATTTAACTGCTTTTGATAAAAAATTCTTGTAAATCGCTGAAAGGTATATTTTTTGTTTCGTAATAGAAATTATAAACCATACTAAATGCACAAGCGTTCATGTTTTGTGTGGACACACTTTATGCTAATAAAACTAGTTCAAATGTTCCGATCTTAAAAAGAAGTGTTATAAAAACCTTTCATAAAGTAAATAAAATTTATGGAAAAACCGAGAACATTTAAATGAAAGCGTTATTAGTATATTTTTTGTGCAAAGTAAATTTTTGTACTTAAAGTGAAAAATATTCAAGCAGTCATATCAGTAACATAGATAATGACTCTAAAAAATAATTTTTTTGAATTTCAGCTTTGATTTTAACAGATATTTAAAAAGCCTTTGAATTTCTTTTAAAGATGTTGTGTGATTCATATTTATATTAATAAAATATACGGTTTTACCTTTTTTATCCGACCATGTTTGAGTCAATAAAATAATTTATAAGCGTTAAACATATACTTTTAGGTTGTATTTGTAAAAAAGGTTAAAACATGCATAAACGTCCTGGGAAATTATCTTACAGTAGTGTTTCCAAACGGCTGGCCTGCAAGACATTGCTACTATTCCACGAATATGAAATTTATTAAAGAAAAATTAGCAGCATCTAATGTCGCACGATGTAAAAATTATAGTTTTATAACATTTGATCAAATAAATAAAACATGTTCTTAATTATTCCCTACTATTTTTACATAATATATATGAAAATATTATACTTATTTATTGTATTAATACATATGTTCATTATAGTTTGCTAGACATTTTCACCCATTTCAGTCAGCTTCACTTGGTAAACTTTTAATAAGCTTGTCGTTAAATAACATTTATAAACTATTAATAAACGTCGTTTATTTTAATTCAAAAATAAAAGTTTATTAAAATTACCAATGAATTAACGCAAAAGAGTGAGCGTTTTACGTATTTAATCATAAAAAAAATATTTAGCCCTTTTTATTATAGATATAATCTTCACTGTTTTTTTAAGTGCGTTATCATGTCACTGTGTTTCCAAAGCTGACTTAAGGCAATGAAGCTCTTTTATTTCTTTTACCTGCTGATCCTCAGGTGAAATTTATTGCACTGCCCCATCAACGTTAAATTAGAAAATAAACTAGCTGTTTGTTTCTTCTCAGACATTTTAAACATTTAGGTCTGTCACGTGATCCTTACTGAAATGAATACTAGTTCGTCATATGCCCACCGAAGCCAGCCGAGTCGAAAACAGTCAGTCATAGGACTGCACGTCAGAAGTGAAAACTTCTTGTCAAGCTTTCTCAAATTTACATTTGCGCAGTTAAACAGGTTTTCACTCATTATTTCATTTTTATTAACGGAAAATAAACATTTATTCATATTTTTATACTTTTGAAGTTCTTTAAAAAAATGTGTTTTTAAGGCTGTAAGGGTATCGCACATTCATTTATGACATTCTCACAATTTCACATATTTTTGTACGTTCTTACACAATTAAACGCAATTTTCACGGGGTTAGCATTGGAAATTTTTGAGTTTAAGTTTTGAGTTTTAATTTTTGAGTTAATTTTTGAGTTTAATTTTTGAGTTAATTAAAAAGTGAGAGAGGGAACGCTCGCACAGGCCGCAACGTGACATAGCTGGTATATGCGTACGGCATATATCAACAATACATATTTTTCCCCACGTGTTCAGTCTGATAGGTATAGATATCTCACATGCAGAGGAACTACGCTATATGATTAGAAAAGTATCTCCAGAAAATTTAAATGGGAAAAGCGGGATCTGTTTAGGTGGATTTAATTGTGCCCGATAAACAAATACATGGTCATATACAGTCTATGGCTGATGAACTGATACGCTGGTGGTATCCAAAAGTAAGGTCACAAGTACATTTTTCATCGTATTCAAAATTTCCTGCAGCAAAATTGATAAAATTTGTATTTTGTATATTTTGAGTAACGAATAGCACAATTATAGGCGCCGATTTGTAATGAATGTTCTTTACAAAAATGAAAATATCTTGAGCTGCTTATACATAGAATGTAAAATAAGCTTAAATCTTGTATTTGATGACGAAGTTTGTACATATCTGCACAGCAAAGAAGCAACTTGTTAGTTCAGTCATTTATTGTTATGCTGGGTTTACAAATTTATTTGGACAGTCTCCTCAAAGTTTGTACTATATTTCTGGGGAAAATTAGGATTAATGTGTTTCTTTGCTTTTTATTTTATACATATTTTTAAAATTATTACTGCTTGTTGTGGAAATTTGCTATTTTTTTCCTCTAACTGTCAACTCGATTTAATTACGGTTAGGACGATATTTTGGACACAGAATTTTCTTTCATTTAGTTTTATTCTATTTGTTACTGGATTTTTTTAAAAATAAATTTCACTGAAACTTATGCCGAATTAAAAAAGAAAAATGATATTCTGCATTGATACATAGTTTAGCAAAGAGTTCTAAAAGGTTAAATATCCCTAATTATAATCCAAATAAATTCATAAAACACAGTTTTATGTCTTTCAATTTTGACATTTCTTTTAAAAAGTTATCATAATTATGAGCAGTTATGTATGTATGGGAAATTTAGGTACTATTTGTTTTATTTTCAAGTAACAACGTAAACAATTTTAAATATATTACACTTGCTAAGGTATGCCCCTTTACAAGTTTTAGTAATCTAAAATTCATGTACACTCTTAGATCATTTAACTTTAAAATCATCGAATTTTATCTGGTTACAACTAGTAAATGTTTAATCAGATTGTGCATTCAATGTTTCAGTTTTAATACCTTTATCCAATGAAGACAAACTGCCCCCCACTTATTTTTTCTATTATTTAGTATTATTACATTTACTCTTTCTACACGCTACTGTAATGTTTCTAATTTTAAACTTATTTCAAGAAAAAAAATTCAGGTTATTGCATAAGGTTATTACATAATCTTAAACTCCATCTCATCTGTAGGAATTCTTCAGTAACTAGAACGAGTTTTAAAGAAAGCGAGGAAAATATACTGCAGATGAAATTTTAGACGAAAAGAAATAAGATGAATTCTCAGTTCATGAAAACAGCATATAAGTAAATTTTTCTCAGTTACAGGAGTTTAACACAATGTATGATCGAAACATTTTCTTTTCATTTATAACATAGTAAAAACTGAACATCAGGAGAAGAGATAAATTGAAAAATATTCTTTAAGAAAACAGGAAAATAAAATTCTAGATCATTTTTTCTACTATGAATGCCGAGAAATTTTCATATTTACAATGTCCTTAATTTATTTGATGAAATAGTGAACTTCATAGAGAAATAAGCAAATCTCTCTATATAAAGGAAGATGGCCTGACTGACGATCACCACACATCCAAATCTACTGGAGATATTGACATGAAATTTTAGCGGCTTATAGCTTTTGTGCCCCAGGCGTCATTTAAGAAGTGATTTTTAAAAATTCGAACCCAGACGGGGGTGGCGACCCAAAACGTTCTTTTCACGTTCCCCTTCATGTCTCTGGGGGAAAAGTTCTTGCTTTAAAATGTTACTAATACAAATACTTAAAACTCATTTTCAGGATTTTTTAGAATTCGCACCCAAATATTTCATATTTTAGAGGAAAAAAAGAGATAGCCGTATAATTCTTGCTGTAAATGTAACTAACGCAAATACCTGAAAATCAATTTCAGGAATTTTTAGAATTCGCACCTAAACGGGTGCAGGGGCCAAAACGTTCTTTAACAATCTTTTCACATTTCCCTTCATATCACAGAGGAAAAAAGAGATAGCCGTATGATTCTTGCTGTAAAATATAACAAACGCAAATACCTAAAAATCATTTTCAGGGATTTTTAGGATTCGATCCCAAACGGGCGTAAGGGGCCAAAACGTTCCTTAAAGTTTATTTTTTTCACATTTCCCTTGATATCTCAGAGGAAAAAAAATGAGACAGCCATAAAATTTTTTCTTTAAAATATAGCTAATACAAATACCTAAAAATCATTTTCAGAGTTTTTTTAAAATTCGTACCATAACGGGTGTATGGTTCCAAAACATTCTTTTCACATTTTTCAGAGGAAAATAGAGAGGGATGTAAAATTCTTGCTTAAAAATATATTGAACACAAATATTCAAAACTGATTTTCAGGGTTCTTTTAAATGCGTATCAAAACGGGGATAAGGGGTCAAAACATTATTTTCAAATTTGCCATCATATTTCGAAGGAAAATAGAGATAGCAATAAAATTCTTGCTTTAGAATGTAGCAAACACGAATGCCTACGAATCGTTTTCAGGGTGTTTTAGAATTCGCACCCAAACGGGTGTAAGGGGTCAAGATGTTCTTTGACGTTCTCTTCACAATTCCCTTCATATATCAGAGGAAGAAGAGATAGCCTAAAATTTTGGCTTTAAAATGTAACTTACACAAATACCAAAAAGTCATTTTCATGGTTCTGTGAAATTCACACCCGAACGGGGTTAAGGGGCCGAAACGTTCTTTAAAAATCATTTTCAGGGTTTATTTATTTATTGATTTATTTATTTGCCAGGAGAGGTCAGCTCGCATCACTGAATGTGTCGCTTAGAGCTACATATACGTCCACCCAGGAAATTCCCGCCACAATTTGGAGCCTCATCAGAAGGTGGGGGACTTCTGAATATTGGCACCCCTCGGAAACTGCTAGCGACCGCCGAGAGGAAGTTTCGGAACCACGGATTTAACGTGCACGTACACCGCATGTACACAGTGGTCTTTAGTGGTACACCGGTATCGAACCCACAACCTTCCGGTTACGAGTCGATCCCTTATTCCTACCCAAACCGTGATAAGGGCCAAAACGTTCTTTTCACGTTTTCCTTCATATCTCAGAGGAAAAAAGAGACAGCCGAAAAAAATCCTGCTTTAAAATGTAACTAACTCAAATACCTAAAAGCAATTTTCATGATTTTTTAGCATTCGCACCCAAACGGACGTAAGCTGCCGAAACGTTCTTTAACGTTTTTTACACGTTTCCCTTCGTATCTTAGAGGAAAAAAAGAGATAGCCGTAAAATTCTTGCTTTAAAATATAACAATAACTAACACAAATATCTAAAAAATCAGGTTTTTTTTTTAATTTGCTCCCAAACGGTTGCAAAGGAGCCAAACCTTCTTTTTACATTTTTCTTCGTATCAAAAAAGAAAAAAGAAATACATAAATTCATTGCTTTAATATGCAACCAGTAACAGCAATACCTAAAAATCCTTTTCAGTTTTTTTTTTTTTTAAATTCGCACCCAGTGTGTAAAACGTTCTTTTCGCGTTTTCCTTCATATCTCAGAGAAAAAAAAAGTGATAGCTATAACGTTCTTGCCTTAAAATGTAACTAACAGATATACCTAAAATCATTTTCAGGTTTTGTTTTTTTAATTCGTGTCCAAACTGGTGTAAGAGACCAAAACGTCATTTTCATACATGTCATTATACATGGAAGGAAAATGTAGATAGCCGTAAAAATCTTGCTTTAAAAAGTATCGAACACAAATTCATAACAATCTTTTCAGTTTTTTAAAAATGGACCTGAATACAGTGTGGTTTACAAAAACTGTTTTTTGCGTATTTTTCAGTTCTAGAGTACTGTTAATTTCAGACAAAACTTTTTGTCTACCTGGTGATAGGGCGAATAATATTTCAAGGGTTGTAAGATGAAATGCAAAAAGTCTCAAAGGTTTGCCGTTTTTGGAGATTTATCGCTAAGTTTGGCATAAAAAATTAGTCCCCAAAACTGGACCCAGCTCATCGATATCTTCCATATTTGTCGAGAAATTGCTAATTCTACTCTCTATTTAATTGGAATATTGGTGTATATATTCGTGTAAGTAAAGGTAAAGTATAGTTAGAATATACCTGGCAAGCATTTTAAAACAGTTTTAGTAGACGATTTTAATATAGACCTCAAATTTGAAGAAGTACTTCAAGAAAAAAAAAATACGGCCTACTCGCCGATTCTGATGCGCATTCCAAACAGTATTTAAAAAAAATCAAGTATACTTAGACTATGCCTAACAAATGTTTTAAAACAGTTTTTGTATGCGATTAAATCTATAACCAAAGTATATTCAATATTTATTTACTTATTTTCCATTTGTATTAGTTGGTTTAACAATATCCATTCCGTGCGAAGAACGGTTACTTCAGCTAGCAATATACTATGACTCAAAATTAAGTACAAAAATAAGATAGTTAATTCTATATAAGGAGGTTTAAGGCAAACAACATACTGTTCACGTAAGACGACAATTTTTAAACAAGATAAAGTAAGGCTGTTTCGTTGTTTCTCGAAAAAGAATGTGTTTTTTAAAGTGTGTTTGCATAATATTTTCAGGGCATGTGTAAAGTGTTAATGCAAAATATTTTATCCTACCGACCAAGCTTCAATTACTAGCCATTGAAAAAAAAATCAATATATTGATTCATTAGTGGACAAATCAATATATTGTCCACTAATGACTTTAATTTTGCACGAGTAAATACTTGAGGGATGTTTTTGTGTATTAATTTAATTCTTCAAAAATAATTTTAACTTCTATTAAAATGTTTATATATTTTGTTCTATTTTATTACTGAAGTTAATGCAATATTTTGTCATAAATTACATAAGTCAAGCTATATGCATATACATAATATGCAAAGCTTCAGAAAAAACAGCTTTGCGTTACTTGAAATATAAAATTTTCAATGACATTAATATTTTGTACATAACATATCTACGGGTTGTAACATAACAATAAAAATCACGTCAAACTCTCCTTCTTTGACACCCTGAAATAGCGCTCTACGAAGTACTTGTGACTCTGATTTACATTGTCAAGCTGTCTAAAAGTTGCTTCGAAAAATTTTAGTTTAGAAAGAAACAGCAGTGTCATTTTTCTACTTCTTGCGCTTTTAGTTATTTATGACACTTCTGAGAGAAATCTTGTGTAAAAAGGTGTTAAAGTACTGTTTCTTAAAATACTTTTGAAAGTGTCAGTAAATCTTCGTGGACGTTTATAGCGTTATAAATAATTAAAAAAGTAAGAGTTTTAATTTATTCATTAATTACTTTGAATTTTCTGTACACTTTTATTGTGTGTTTCAGCTTATAAAAATTTGTTCAAAGAGCAGCGATAAAATATGTTACCGGAACACACATTTCTTTTACTTATTGTTACAAGCTTCCTCTATACATTATGTAATTAAAAAAAATGTTGATATTATTTTTCATCTGTATCAGTATGTACTGCAACATCTCAAAATAAACATATATTTTTCCTTGAAAAGCAAGTGACATATTTTTCTATGCTCTGCACGTTGTATAACATTCTTAAAAATAAAACTCAAAATAAAACAATTGTTTACAATAGACAGAAATTTATTATTTATCTCCTTCTTCATTTTTTTAAAGTTAACATCTATAGAATATAGAAATACAATTATCGCAAAAGGAAGTATAAGAATTTGCATCTTTCTTTTTAACACAATAAACTACTAAATTCAATTACAGTGAGATTTGAGTTATATTCCGGAGAATTAATTATTTATACCCTAAGTGGTATTTAAAATCTAAAAATATTCATATTACATGTTCTATTAATAGTTTCTTCGACTACCTATATTAGTAATCGTATCTAGAAATGCATTTCATTATTTATTCTATGTTGTCCTCTCATTATGCTGAGATATGCCTTTACATCTTCATTCTCTTTATTTCGAAATGGTAGAAGTTACAATATGTAGATAATTGCATTAGTTTTCGATCGGAACGACGCACATATTTGAACGACGCATTCTGAAGAGGGAGTTGAATCAGAGATAGGAATATTTTCTACGGAAAAAAAAAGAAAGTAATTAGTTTATTCGAGTCAACAAATATACAGCAATCTCCTCGATACTTGAATGGTGAACAGCTTTGATTAGAAACTGCATATTGTCTAATAGACAGACATTGCACTAACTTTTATGATTAAATTAGTAGACGGAATGACGAACTAATAAGAAAAGTTTGTTCTTTTTTGAATACCAAACTATTAAGATTTCAAATTGGAAGTTAGAAGCGTTATGATTTTAGCACGATTGCGGGAACCGACACTGCAAAATATATTTTCCACGATAACAGTGCACGATTACGGGAACCTACACTGCAAAATATTATTTTCCAAGATAACAGTGCAACGTGTGGTGTAATTTGACACTGCGAAGTGTGCTGTAACGTGTGATGTAAATTGACACTGTCTTTACATCACAATGTCAACACGTTGTGATGTAAAGACAGTGTCAATTTTTATATTTTAAATACCACTTAGGGTATAAATAATTTGTTGTAGAAGGTTTTTCGAGATTAGCATATCAACGTCATTACGTCATTTCGTGAGTGGATCTACAACACACAGAGCTGTATTCCAAAACTGCAGCACTTGTTCTGCATTATTTTACAGCAATATATGTGATAAAATTACAGATATTTCTTACAGTGTAACGTTAGGAGAACAACAAAAATAAATATTCAGTGGACACGGTGTACGACGTGATATACGTTACGCGAATGGGATATTACGGGAGTAACGTATCTAGGATTTAACGTGGACTCCTCGTCCACAAAATAAGAACAGTGCATTTCAAAAAACGTCTGTCAAATTTAAGGAAAAAACTGTCAGCCAGGACACCAGCTTATTTTCGTATGTTTTACAGAAGTCTTCCGTGAATTTTACAAATTCTCAGTTCATTTTACAGATATCGTCCGTGTACGGAAAAAATTACGGATGAGTTCTGTAAAACATATTGAAATAACTGTCCTAGTTGACAGATTTTTCTGTTAATATGACAGACTTTTTTTGCAAAGTAGCGCAAACAGAAGCGTAGGATGTGAGGGGCAGGTATCGTCTTTGTGATTTGCTACTGAAGAAGAGAGCCAACCAGCGAATGATATTTCATCCCTCGTAGCATCGCTCACGGCGGAAGGGCCGCAAACTATTTTCAAGAATTTTTTTCCTGCAATTTATTTCGAAAATTTTCGTTAGTTATCGCGTTTCTTAAGAAAAAAACAGTAAATTTAACAATCGAAATAACTAACTAGAGATGTACAATTCCAATTTTTCCTTAGGTGCTAATCATATCTGATGATTTATTGACTAGTTGGCGTCTTTTCCTATTTAAATTCGCTGTTTTTCCCACGTATCAGTGCTACAACGCAGTGGAAGTACTTGAACTTTTAATTTGAAAAATTCTCGAGGGCATCTCATGGACATTTCAAACATCCCCGTTCCAAATTTCAGCCCGTTCACTCAATTTATCTTCATCATACTGTTTCTAAAGGAAGTTTAACTCTAAATATTTTATATGCAAAGAATAGGCAATACAATTCAGAACGACGAAGTATTCTCATTGATGACCGACAGCCGTTTGTCCACTATACGATCATCTTTGGGATGAAACGCAATTTATAATCATGGCATTGATAATATGTCACACGAATAATAAAGTTATGTCATCTTTAATTATCCATAAATACATATTTGTACGTCGTCAGTTCGATAAGTCCGTGAAAATTCTAAACGGTGACTCTCATTATACCGTCTGTCGGCAATATCCGTTTTCTAGCAATCTTAGATTCGCTGACGAAGTTCTTTTGGATGAAAACATTTTTTGATAAAAATTTCCCAAATGAATCTCCCTCCCGGATGAAGAATTGTGATCCCTGCGACCTCGTGTACTCTTAAAAATTTAGTGCGACATTTCACCAAAACATATTAAAACATGGTACTTTAAAAAGTCCGCTCCATAAGACGGTGAAAACCTTGTTCCAACATATGGTGCTCAGGTTTAATCATACTTTTGCGAAGCACCAAAGGTTGGAACAAGATTTCGCCATCTTATGGAGCCAATTTTTCTTGTACCGTGTTTTACCATGTTTTGGTGAAATGTTGCGTCAAGTTTTAAGAGTGTAATCACTTGTCTTTCGACGTTACAAGGACGCAGGTGTGAAAATTCCTCGCCTGGTAAAGGGGAGGGAATGTGTTCTTTTAGGAAATTTTTATCAGAAAAATATTTACAACCAAAAGAATTTTGGCTGAATTTCATTATTATTTTCTGCAGATTTTCTGTAGATATTTCTATAGATTGTTTTGGTCAACGAATCTCCACAGATTGCTAGAAAACGGATACAGCTGTGGGACGGTATACTGAAGCCATCTTTTAGACTTTGCACGGACTTATCGAACTGCCCACGTAGAATAAATATAATTTTATGGGTCTATACTGGTTGCATAAAATAGGAGTGAAATACCGATCTTACTTGGGAAGGTTGCATTTTTATAGGATGTGGCCAAAAATAGATAAAAAGCATAACAGTATAATAAATGTTTCAAAACAAATATTTGAATACATAGTTTGATGTCACTGAAAATTGTCATGTAAATGAACGTTTCCTCTTATTCACAAAAGCAGCTGAAAACAAATATGAATCAACATGACCACAGATAATTTTGAGGATTTTCAAGTATTTTAGTACGACCAAGTAAGAAAGGATTACCTAAACTATCTACCACTGAGACTCGAACGTCCACTTCTCAAAATATCCGATATCCCTTTGATATGATCTAGGAAAAACTCTGCTAACAACTATTATCACTGAACTGTCTGTCGAAAACAAGTGTTTAAATTAACACCAAAGTGAAGACAAAAAGTGAAGAGGAGAACGAAATTCTCCAGATCACAGATTAAGGAAGTCAAAAAAAGAACTTCTTGAATGTAATAGACAGTATCATCTGCAGTGAAAAGCAGCATTTCAAACTTGCCTACCATATTTAAGAACATTAAGACCATGAACATCAAAATTTAAGAAGAAGTTCAAAAGCAGTAAGTAGTCATATAGTCAAGTAGACATTTGAAAACGGGATACCGTGGAAAGCTTTTTTAGTAATTAATTACGAAGAATTACTTTATTAACTCATTAAAAGCAGCTATATGATTTTAACATAAGTAAGACTGCGTGAAGTGAATCCTTCACGCAGCCTTACTCACGTAAAAATCATTTTGTAGACTTAATATTTTTTGAATATACACTCTGATAATACATCATTAAAACGACCTATTATTATGCCGATGTTACATACCTATCTACAAAAGATAATAATTGTAATTTTTTTTCACTAATTAACAAAATCATTTGTAAATTAAAAAAAATTATACAATGTATGGTGCAAAAATAGGTCATTTTACATATGCATTATCAGAGTGTATGGAGAAAAAATATTGAGTCTGTAAAATCATTTTTACGTGTGTTAGACTGCGCGCAGTGAACTATATGCAAAAAACAGTTGCCTTTAATCTGTTGATTAATTTGCAAATATGTTTGTGTGCTTCAGTATTATTGTCTCATAAAAATACCGTATATATCGGCGTATAACATGCACTTCGAACAATTACTTCATATTTTCGTGTCGTGTTATATACCGAATATAAAATGCATAATGTAACATGTAAAATACATTGCTTGACGCATTGAATTTGCTGATGCGTGTTATACGCGGGATATACGGTACCTATTACAGCGATAATTCGAATGCAAAAAAATTTGAAAAATGAATGCTACAGATATCACATAAAATTTTGCATTTTGTTTTGCAGATGTCCTTGAAAGAAACACTTTTAATTTAAATTTTAATACCACGAAGGATATTTCAATTATTGATACAAGTTTAGTTACAAATGATAGCTTTTTTTCTTTGTGTGTGTTTAAAATGCCCGCATTTCCAACTTTCCAAAATTTCGGAATTCACGTTTCATTTGCAAATGCATAATATTGGTAATGAGATCAAATATTGCGAAATTTTTTTGTTTCAAAAACATTTTTTTTTACCGTGTGAAAGGTCATTTTAAGGCTTTTAAGCCTTTAATGCCAAAAATACCGAAAGTAAATCAAAACACATGTTTGAAGTTTATGCGTTTTCATAAAATTGATCAACACCATAATTGCAGTGTATAAATCGGGTGACATTAAATAACATGGAGATTTGATTATCTGTAGAAATGCAATTTCAATTTAACAATATTTACATTGTTAAAAATTTTATTAGCTGTGATAACGCATGAGCTGTGATAATGCATACTTCGATTTGGTATTGAAATAATTAAATATATATATATATATATATATATATATATGTGTGTGTGTGTGTGTGTGTGTGTGTGTGTGTAAAAGTATATTCATCAAAATAACTTGAATATTTGAATGCGGAGCTCTTATCAAAACTTAACAACCATTCAAAGTATGTGAGCATTAATGAAAACTTCACTTCCTGCCAAAACTATGTATGCATAAGCCCAAGAACAAACACTCTTATTAGGAGAACATATTTTTCTACTTTTCTCTGATTAAAGAGGATGTATGAGTTACTTTTAAAGAATGCTAAGAATTTTAGAAACTTGAAGCTTGTGCAGCTCCATATTTGTTTCACTTTCAAGCCATCATTATCCCTCATGAATACACATACCATTTTGGCGAAAATTGTTTTAATGGATTTGAAAGTTATAAAATTCAAATGACATTTTTCCCAAAGAAAGCTATGCGTGATTAAAGGCACATGGACATTTTGATAAAGCTTGGTGAAATGGAAGTTTCAGATGCAGTGTTTAAATTTTAAACAGCGTTCACTTATTTGTCATATATTCGTAATGCGTTAACTTTTTAAAATCACATTTTGGTGATATTTTAGTTTTTTAAATGCGGCCACATTATTCATTAAAACTGTATTTATTTGTGTGATTTAAACATGATTCCTTGAAAGAGCGAATTAATTTTGTTTAATCATATCTTCCTCTATTCCCTAATAGTACAATTAGTCCAAAAGACGTTTAAAATACATTTTTAACGTCAAAAACCTTTTTCCAACGTAATTTAAACGTTTTTTGAACTAGTTGTGCTACTAGGGTTGTAGCCACTACATATTATGAAATCAATAAGTTCATATCTGTGTGTCAAAAATTAGAAATATTAGTGTTCCTACTTATGTAATTCGATTCGAATGTCTACCATAAATTTTCGTATCGATACCTCTGATGGTGCCGATCCAGATGCTAGGTGCCATGTGGAATTTGTTCAAAATTAAAAGCCCCCCTGAGATAAATCGATCTTTCTTCCACTGGGGTTACTTCAAAATTTAAGCCGCTCCCTTTCACCCTCCACTGTCCTATATGTAGGGTCTGACCCAGCTGTGCGGTTACCGGAGGCCATTGGTAACAACAACAGCAATAACAAAATAAATTACCCTCAAAGGATAAAGTTCGTTTAAGCGAACGTTCGGATTTGTGACGTAATTCGAAACGTATGCTAGAATGTAAACATTCGATAGGGAGAATCTGCACCTAAAGTTTTACCGCTCCTAGCTGAATACCAACATACATTAGCAGCTTGGGAATAACGTCACTTTGATGTCACACATCCGAGCGTTCGCTTGAACGAACGTGGTAGAATAGAGCCCCTTTAGCCTTCTAAAGGGATAGCGGAGATGCAACTAGGAATCGGGGACCGAAGTGGCTGAGACTGATCAGAACGTTCTTGAATGTTCTATGGAACATTTGCGAACTTGCGTGCTAGGTCCCAAGAACACAATGCAAGTTTTTATTACAGTAGAGAAAGGTAGGAAATGTGATAAAAGATGGTAAGATAAACTATGACCGTACGCTTGGACGATTGGCATGGAGTAAGACAGGCCCTAAACCTCCAAGTCCCAAGTCTCCCTGAATGCTCCAGAATGTTGTAAACTGTTCCTGTAATGGGAAGTCGGTGAATAATCTATAAATATAATTTAAACATTTTGAAGAATGTTCTAAGATGTTCGAGAATGTTTGAGAATATCCCAGAAGTTTTCAAGCTTTCGAGGTCGATTTTGACACGTTTTTGCGGACGGAGGATGTGAGCTGCTCTATGTCTCTTTCTCATCATCGTGGTACGCAAAATGTTCGTTCTGGGAAAGAACATGCTTTGCTCTTTTCGACCGAACAATTTAAAAATGAATTCCGGAAGCTTTTCTTATTATTTATATTATTATTATTATTATTATTATTATTATTATTATTATTATCATTAATATTATTATAATTATTATTATCATTAATATTATTATAATTGTTATTTTACGATATTTCGATAATTATTTTAAATTCGAGTTAAGCCTACAAAAACATCAACATTTCCCGAAATATTTTTTATAAATGTATTTTTAATTCTTTTTTTTATAGAAAAAATAAGCTTTTTCGCGTGTCAAGAAGGGACACTCAGTTAGATAGAGAATGAAACTCAGTAATACCCTAATAATATGTAGAGTTGCCATCTCTTTCTTAAGAAGCGATAAAATAATAGGTGAATGGTAGTTGTGTAAGAAATATGAAGCACAATACCTACATATGATAAATAATATCATGATGTTTGACATATTTATGTTACTCTATACTGAGACTTCGTTTTTCAGTAAAAAATAAAAGCGGTATAAAATCTTTTTTGTACGAAGTAGAATATTTCAACTGGAAAAAGAAAACCTTGTATTTCGGAAAGATACAGGTTTACAAAACAGCATAAAAATATCCTTTTGTCATCCCCAAATTTTTTGTATCCTCATACATAATGCAACATAAGGAAATTTTAGCTATATTTGTATCTTAAAAAATGAGACCTTCTCCATTCTAATGTATTTGTTGCTCATATTATACTTTGGGAAATATCTGATTATCATTTTTTTGTATGCATTTGCGCATTATTAGCATGTTTAGCAGTGAAAAATTCTAGAAGAAAATAGAATAACCTGCACAGGAACAAGAAATACCTTTAACAAGTTTAGTATTTAAACGAACCTGGACAAAGAAATAGTTTAACAAATCTATTGGTTAATGAAATGCATTATGCCTTAAAATATGTACAGTAGGATGCAGTGAAAAAGGTTTTTTTCTTAATTTTAAAATAGCGAACAAAAATTATGTTTTGTATTCAATAAAATAAGTACACAATTTCAAAAATTTTCAACTATGTCTTGAGGGTCCACTATTGCCCCAAAAGTTACAAAAATTCGAAAATTTGAGTATTTTAATGTTATTTTTAAGATAAAAATGAATAAGCCTTCTAATATTCAATTGCAAAAATAGTTGGGTTAAATGCTTTTTAAAGGCTGTGCAAAATTTTAAAAGTGTCAGAAAATATTTTCAGATTTCTCTACAGCGAGCAGAGAAGTACAAAAAAAAAGGAAAAAATCACTTTTCGTTACAAATAATTGCTTACCTCAAAAGTGTTTTTACTATCCAATTTACAACCAAGTTTACTTAAATAAAATGTTAACACTTGACAAAATACTTGTAAAAAGAGGGGGAAATGTTAACGTTTAACATTTATTTATAACAGAGCAACTTTTTTTATCTGTAATTTTTTTTATTTTAATTCTGTCTTGAGTTAAAGCACGGAACCAGTCTGCAGGACTCAATTCGAAGACGAATAAAGCCATCCCTTGAATGTTTTAAGCAGGCTATGGTGGGGACATCGCGATTCTACTAAGTCTGCTTGTGCACTCCGAAAGAGGCCTACGGATGTTTCCTCATTGGTTAGATTCGGTCATTAAATGACGTATCTAAGTGCGGGAACAGGGCCATCGTGATTCTAGCGGGCCTGCCACCGGTGCCTGCCACTCCGGTGAGTCATCCAAAGAGGCCTACGGATGCTCAACTATTGGTTCCAGCAGTTAGATAGGAAACGCCCATAGGCCTCATTCGGAATGCACAAGCAGGCCCGCTAGAATCACGATGGGCCCGACTGGAACCAATAAGTGAGCATCCGTAGGCCTCTTTCGATGACACATCGGAGTGAACAAGGAGGCCCGGTAGAATCACGATGGCCCCGACTGTGGCTACTTCTACCATAATTGGTTTTAAAAATCTCACTGTAGCTTGAGAGTGGCATGGTAGTCTGAAAATGTCGAAAAATCGTGATTGTAATTCCATCCCTGGGATCTCCTTCAATTTATTATTCGTAATTCCTGATGTTTGTTTAAACGAAAGCTCGGATTAGTCACATCAATATTAACGTCATCCGCGTTCTACCAGAATATGAGAATTTCACAAGTTTCCGATATTTAACAGTTTTTTTAACAATTTTTAATCACACTGAATGAGACGGCGATAATGGTCTAAGCATCTAGAGTCATTCTTAAGTTTTTTTTATGGGATAAAATAATTAAACTGTCGGTTTTTTCTTTAAGAGGTTAGTTAAGAATAGCAGATCCATTTCACATACGTTCTTTACAGAACTTCGTTTATCACGTGTCCTGGAAGTACTATAGATTTGCAGATTGCATGAGACACAGCATTCAGTAGGCAAAATTCTGAATTTTTTCTCAAAGGATATGGTGCAGTCTTCCATATAAATACACAAGCAGTTGGAAAAAATTTCTCTTCTTTATTTCATATGTGATTCACCGACCTACCTTAAAATTAGGGTGATAAAAATTCAGTCAAATAATTTTAGTACACATTTTTGTATGAATTTTTAAAGCGAATGGGTAATTTATATTTAGGAAGAGATTTTTCCTAGGTGCCTATACATTTGTTGTTTTGTGTTTTGTTTCGAGCATTTATTTTTCTGATTTGTATGCTTGCTCGGAGGCCGCTGGCTGCCATATTGCTAGTTGCACGTGGCGCCCTCTTTTCCCCTTCTTTTTTTGTGTTTTCTTTTACTTCTTCCTCTTTCTCTATGTTTGTGTTTTTCTTCGTGTTGTACCTTTCTTTCTGCATTTTTTTCCCCTGTGAAATTTTTGTGTCTCGAATCTTGTTGCGGAACAAGTGAGTTAAAAGCCTATTAAATGCTCCAAAATGCCATCCCCGAATTTTTCGGGGCAGAAGAAACAAGAAACAACATCAAGAAGTGTGTTTGGTTTGAAGAAACCGCTTATAAATCCTCATCGAATAAAGAGAACAACACAGAAGCATGTTTTACTAGCAGAGAGAAAGGAAATTAAACAACCGAGGGATTGAGTGGAAATCGATCTCGCGATTGTACGCCATTAACACGGCGATTAACAGGTGATTAGCGCGGAAGACGACATGCCCTTAGCCTACAAGCCACCTGCTCCCCTGTGTTTGTTGTTGCTGTTCTCGTGGTCATGGATAGGCGATTGCACTATTTATGACAATAAGAGCCATAGCCCCCGAGGGGGTTGGACTTCTGCCTGTTGGTCTCTAATTTTGAAATAATTCCATATGAGAGACTTACCACTACCTGAATATGTCATCACAAGAGATATCGTAGGACGTTGTAGCCACGACGGATTTTACGTGCACACGCTCAGATTAGCGTACACGATCCCAGTGCAGTCCAACCGCGAGAGAAGTCCACCTACCCAAGTGCAGGCCAAGCCGGTGTGCACTTGGTGTGCACACTTTACGTGTTCTTACTGGAAAGGTGTTTAGTGGCTAGACACCTGCTCCCTTCTTATGTATTTATGAAGGTGACTGCAGTTAACTAGAAAGGCCATTTCAAGCACATCGGAATCCGTAAACGGAATCGTAATTTGAAAAGATTTTACAAGTGCAGATTTTTCAAGCACAATTTTACAAGAACAGGGACGAATTCCATTCACACAATATTTTGCACTCCAATTCTGAATCCGATATGTTGAGAATAACCCTTCTATTCATTTCGTTTTCCAAATAGTCACTTATGGATTGTATAAAGGACTATTCGATTTATTGGGCCAGACAACTGCGCGTGTCTGCTAACCAGACGTTTGCCGCCCGACATGTGAGCGATTTGGTCTTGCATTCATATCTCGTTAGCCAATGGATGTGTATGTTTGTCCAAATATTGTTATGTAAAATTTGCACTTTGAAATAAAGATGATCTTGTTCTTAGCAACAACTGAATTGAAGATTGAAGGGCTAAAAGTTGTTGATGTTATTGTTGTGCTTGAAACATATTTATTTTCGAACTCGTTTACGCTTGGTTTACAAAATCTGCTGATCCTATAACGCAAATCCTATAAAGCATATTTATAACGCAAATCCTCGTCGAATAAAGTGTACTACACAATGAAAGTTTTCACTAGCACAGAGAAAGAAAAATTATAGTGCATAGGACCATACATTTAGAAATACCTAGATTGCTCATCCAATGTTCCTAATCGTGTGCTTTTTGTTGCCAAAACTCACCCCATTTCTGCCACTATCATGGCTGCCGTCGATATAAAATAGAACATACGTTGCAATACTTCAGAAAAATAAATAAGTTTGAGGCAAAATATTTCGATACGAGTACTTTTTAAAATATAGATCGTTCTAAAATGATTGAAAATACCATTATAATTTAAGTTATTGCCATTCTGAGCATGCGCATGCCACTATCATGGCTACCATTTGGAGGCAACAAGTTTTCTCTCGTTATGCTCAATCTGGAGATTCCTATATCTATGCATAGGACTCACACAAACAAGCAAGAGTGAATGGGAATCGAACCCGCCTGCTTAAAAGTGTCGTAAATCTCGAAAAAATTTCTATAGCAAATACAAATCTATGTACAGCAGATTCATTTCATTCACGTTTTTCACAGGACTCACGGGCCACCTGCTCCCCTCTTATTTATTTATGAAGGTAACTATAGTCAACTAGAAGGCTATTTCCAGCTTATCGGAATTCGTAAACGGAATCGTAATTTGAAAAGATTTTTTGTATCACGTGTCCCGCGTAAAGGAAATATTTCCAGATTGTATTGCGCGCTGTATAAGCTCCGGTGATTAACGGTTCGCTATAAAAAGAAGAGGTTTCGTCGGTTTTGTTCTTCAAATACCGTAAAATACCGCAAAATCGGTTTTTTTCAGAGGGGCCTCCCCGCCCCCTCTGAAAAACGCCCTCTCTGATTTTCTCGTGAATTTCGTTTCCTCTTAAAACACTGCTAATAAACGCCGCTTAAGGTGGTGTAACGAGGTTTTTGATTTGTCTATTTTAACATTCTTAACTTGCGTGTTGACGCATGAATCCAAGTTCGATACACTTAGTCGCAATATTTGAAAAAGACATTAGAATACTTTCAACTGAGTTATTTAAAAGAAACTATTGAAGCATAAACTTATTACAAAGGCTAGTGGTGGCCCAAATAAAAATATGTCCTACAAGGACAGTGATAATAAGATGGAATGATTTAAAACTACGCCAACAGAGAATTACACATAGACGAGAGCAAAAATTTGGCTGAGATAGATAACGCCAATCCCAAAGCAACCCCAAAACTTAATCTAATAAAACTGAAATAACGGAATCGCGAGCAAATAATTTTAAAGTTGTCGCAGGGCAAAAAAAAATTATTTACGCCAGCAAGCGTAAGTTATAGTATACCAGTTTATTTTGTATCCCAGTTATAGTATCCCAGTTTATTTTGCTTAGAAAAGATGATTGAACCTAATTCTCCATTCTCATTGCTGTAAATAAATAACGGCGAAGATCCCATTCCGTGTCGATGAGGTTCTGTCATGGGCAAAGGTGCATAACAATAGGGATTCAAAAAGTGATTTGAGAAGCAATGACGGGAATAAGAGACAATTTTACTACTGAGATTTCAGAATATTTCAGATTGAGATAATCATTTCAGAGATTGGATATAAAGGGTAAAACTTGGGTTCAATTTATAAAATGAAGAAAGTATTATGCTTCCCTTTTAAAAATTCTATTTTTAAAATTCAGGTCATTTTAAAAATTATTAAGACACGAATTTGCATAGAAGCAATTCTATATTAGCTAAAATCAGTTCCAAATAGTTATATAAACGTTGTTAAAAATATTTGTTTGTAAACGTATTTTACTTCAATAAATGTATTGAAGTGAAAATTGGATATTAAAGAATTGTATTTTACATCTCTACCGTTTAAGAAGTTATTCAACTTTTCATATTTAATGCTACATAAGGGAATATTTTTCTTTACATTGTGAAAAAATGTCAATTCTTTGATTGTGTCATTCTTATTAACTCAGCGTAGAAAAGAGCAATCTTTCACGATAAAAGATTTTGAACAAAATCATTCCGTTTTCAAACATATCGAATAAGGGGTATTGTCGGGTCTCAATTTTTCATCAATACCTCCAGCTAATATTCCAGACACTCTCAAAACGGGAACAAATAGCTTAAGAATGGCATCTATCTTCATTTTGTCTTATCTATCATACGTACATATGACATAATTATATGTTTTATTGTTGAAAGAATGATATGTTGGCTTAAACATAGATTTAAAAAGGAATATAACTCGGACTTATTTAAGACAAGATAATTTGTCATCTTGCTAATACGCTGTGTGATTTCATTTTGATTTATTGGGTTGTATGTTTAGACTGACTGAGAAATATGTTCGGGTTTGCAGTGGTTGTTCTGAAAATACTCGTAAACATGTATTAAGAACTAATTACGTAATTGATATTACTTAAAGTGTGTTGAGTTTAACAAAAACAAAATTGTACTTAAATGTGTTAATAAATTCATTAAAAACATTTCATTAAAAAATTCTTAAAAAAAATTCATAAACATTCATTCATTAAAATCTGCGTTAACGAAGAAAAAGTAAAATTTAAAATTTGCATAATTTTTTGATTGCATGCATATAAGGTAAATTGAAACTTAAAAGAAATATTATTACTAATGTGTTTCTACCACACATAACGATTTCTTAAGTAATAATAATAATAAAAATAGTAATAATAGTAATTATATATATATATATATATATATACACAGTAATCCCCCTGTAACACGGTAGATTCGATCCGCGTTATAAAAAACGCGTTGTAGCAGTATTCTCGTATAACGCGCTCTATGACCCCGTATAACGCATTATGTACAAATGATTCAAGTAAATCGAATATTAAGGAAAAACTAAATATGTGCGAAATATGTACATCGTATTAAAATCAAACTAAGGATATTTTAAATAAAACGCTTACACATATGTAACTAAAAAACACTTAATTAAAAAAATTACATAATTCAAAAAATAGTTATGTTACATGTTTATTACATGTTTATCTCCTGGATGGTTCTCAGAGGGGGGTTGCGAGTTGCAATTGCCTCCCAGAGCGTCCCATACATGCTCCATAGGGTTGGGGTCTGGAGATCTGGCTGGTCAATCCATTCGGCGAATATCCTCACTCTCAAGAAATTCGTCGACCAGAAGAGGTGTATGTGGCCTCGCGTTATCGTCCATTAAAATGAACTCAGGGTCAACTGCACTCCTGAAAAGGCTTACATAGGGCTCCAAGGCCTCATCCCAATACCTTGCACCAGTCACAGTGCCTCTTTCAAAGACATGGAGAAGTGTGCGGCCATCCAACTTGATGCATGCCCAGACCATTAAACCTCCCCTGCCATAATGGTCAATTTCGCGGACACTGGAGGGTAAGTAGCGGGTTCCTGGTACTCTCCATATAAACGTACGGCGAGTATCGGTGTTTAGGCTGACCCGGGACATAAGAATGAAGAGAACACGGTCGCCCATTGATCCATACTCGAATCTCTCTACACCATGTTCCTGTTCGTAGAAGAGAGCGGAACGCAAACAGCAGGTCTTCTTGCAAACAACCCTCTCTCATGAAGTCTTTAGGAAACAGTCACACTTGATACACGGGTTCCTGTGTCTGCATACAAGTCACGAGAGAGCTGAGAAGATGTAGCACTCCTGTTACGCCTCGCTGTAACGGACAAATGGCGATCTTCTCGGACCGTCCTGGGTCTTGGATGACCTTGCCCAGGCTTTCTCTCGATGGATCTGGTATCCTGGAACTGTTCCCATAAGTTGCACACGACGCTGGGCGTTAAATGGAACTCTCTGCAAATCTGGATTTGAGATTGGCCTACCCACTAGCCTCCCCACTATTCACCTTCTCATTCCATCATCTAAATGTTGTTCATCTTTACTGTTTCGTATGTACTCATTTTTACTGTTACAATTTGAAATTAACTGATTGCTGCAAAATAACACTAAGAAATTCGCCGAGGTGTGCTAGCGAACGAAATTCGTCTTAACTTATGCGAGCTTGTAAAGCCAGTTTCTCTACTGGCTCTGCCTAAACGCACGTGTACGCTTACGTATTTGACGTACAAGATTTGCATTTTTTTTCTAGAAGCAGTGGTTTTACATTCAGTTGTTCTTTTCATGAAAGTCGATAAAATATGCAAGTTCTCTTAATTTATTTCACCAGTGTATATATGTATAAAATAATCCAGATATACTCCTTGAAATTGTTGACACAGTATATATATATATATATATATATTATTTGAGTATAGCAGTTGAGAATTTGAAATTATTTGCGAAATTTTGCTCACTAAGTGTACATTTTGCCTTTCCTTTATTTTTTTGGAAATTGTGATACAGTGGAACCCCGATCTATCGTTCCGGCATTCATCGTTTTCCCGTATTGATCGTTTTACTTCTATGGTCCCTGCACAAACTGTATTCAAATAACGTTAACAAAACCCGCATGTATCGTTCGTCAAAAATTCGCTTTCCCGCATTCATCGTTGTAAAATGTTTCTTCTGATCGAAATGAAATTGAAGATGAAGTGGATCAATATGGCTTACAAATCGAATTACTTCCTGGTATGATATCTTAGGTTGATGATGGTATAGTTGAAGAATTCTTACATCTAGCAGGGATGAGTATGGTGTGAATTGTAGAGATTATATTTCCATTGATTTAGAAGTAGCAACGTGCGGTATCCTAAGAATGGAAGAAATGTGACGCAAAAAATGAAAATAATCGCGAAGAAGCTGAGAATAATATTCATGCCGATGAGACAGAGCGAACACTAGTGCCTAGTATATCCTACGCAATAACGGTATTTGAAATTGTGTGACTTTTATATACAAACATGAATATACATAAAACGAAAAAAAAACATTGTAAATCTTTAAAATTTTGTTTAATTAAAAGATTAATGAAAAACCCAGTGTAAAATTACTGATTTTGTAAAAATAAGTATCACTTAATTTCTACACAACTCCAATTTGTTTCTTTTACAGTTTGGTAACAAATTTAGTATTTTTGGTATACTGCATACATTGTGTGTATTCATAAATACTGTTTTCTTCTTATTTTGACTTTAACCCGCATTCGTCGTTTTTCCGCATGCATCGTTTTTTACTACACACCCCTTGAAAAACGATAGATCGGGGGTAGATCGGGGTTCTACTGTATTACAGTAAGCCATCATGTAATTTCAAGAGTCATATAAAATTAAATAATCTATTAAGACATTTCTATTTCATTTTCTTCGTTTGTGATTCGTGTGTATTATACAAATAATCAGTAAAATAACTTTAAAAAATACAATACGCATCGATTATCAGTCAATTTCGAAATAAAATGATGAAAAGTATCATGAAAGGTTTCTATTTTAATTTGTCTTGATTGTGATTTCCATGCATAACTTGCATATGAAGAATCTTTAAAAAATGCTTAGTCAATCTCAGTGATTATCTTACACTGCATGCTTGATGAAAGAGACACCTTACAAAGCTTCAACTAAAAGAGCTTTCGGATAAATATAATAATACGCAATATTTATTCCAATAGTGACAAACACAAAATATTTCTACATACGCCAACGGATGAGATAAAATAACTTTATTCTGATTTTAAAAAATATCCGAAAAAAATACATAAATCATGTGAACTACACTGACAAATGAAAATTTCGAATTGGAATTTATACTGAAACAATTATAAGTTGAGACTACAATTTTGAATTCTCTACAGCCTTATGTCCTTTCTTTGTTTCAGTTTCCCATCGTTTTTACATAATTATTGGTTACTTTTTACATTTTTTTGCAAACTGTGCATGCGTAATCTAAATAAACTCGAGGGACTCTTGAAAAGGGGACAAGTTAGCCAAAAACGTACAAAAAGTTTATCCGACTGACTTCGAACATTCGATTTCTCCTATAAATGTTGAAAGAATTTAAATAAAATGTATTCGAAAGTCATTGCTTAAAATATACGGAACACCTCTAGTAGCATCTTTGTCAGCCTTGTGAAATCGGATAGGGAAACTCTATATATAATAAAATTGAGGTTGAAAGGAATTCCTTGAATCCGAATTATTGTCTGAAGGCGAAAGGGGGACATTGTTTGAAATACAGTTTTATGGAATTCCATAAAACGAAAACTTATACAATCATGCACAACTTTTCTACAAAATATGTAAAGCAAACGTACAACGTAATGAGTATTATAACATTTCTGTACTCAATACTTTTCCCAAGCTTTAAATTTCAATAAATTGAGGATAATGGTAATAACGTAATATAATTTTATTTCACTGCTACCGATATTTATAGTAATTTCATCCGAACTATTGAAATTTTTTTATTGAATCAATTTCTATTTTTTACAATACTTAAATTGCTCGTTTATTGCACTCAGTTGCAAACAAACTGCTAACATATATATATATATATATATATATATATATATATATTAATTGAGGAATAAACATAACTGTTAATTAATTGTTATCAATTCGAAAATGAAGATTTTATTCGATTTCAATACATTCTATAGATATTGTATAAAATATATCTTAGTTTTTTCTTTATCCCATAAAGAAAGTTATTGTCCAAAATTACAACATAATATTTCCTATAAATGATTTATATGTTTATTTTGTGTCTGCCCCAACTGCTTTTGTTTTCGTTGTTGATATTTCGGCCTGAATAACTGAGAACCTTCACATAGTATGACACATTTAGTTTTTCGCTTTACATCTACTATTACACATACTATTTCTCACTTCTACTTATTTTCTAGAAAATTAGTACTATTTTAGCATTTTTTTTTTCCATAAAGCATATTATATTCTAGTTAAATTGTGATAAAGTAACAGAAACAAACAAGATATAGCATACAATAGCGTTATCAAGAATTTTCCAGTTCTTTACTTTATTGTACAAAGTTTATTGTAAGGGCAGTGTTTTCACTAGAACGCGAGAACGCGAGAATCTCGCATTTTTTTTTCTTTTTCTCGCATTAAAAAATTATTACTGCGAGAAATTCGCGCACTCTACAAATCGGTTTCTCAAAGAAAAAAAATAATGAAGAACACAGAGTGTAAAAGTGGATTCTCAAGAACTCCTAAATCTATGAAAGAAAAAAAAAAGAAGGGGGCTGGGGGTTCCTGGGAACATTCTGATCCTGGGGGGGATCTTAAACTGGGTTACTTTTATTGCATGTAACTGCTCTTGATTTAGACTTAGGTCCAGTTACACTCGACAAAAATAACTAAAAATCACAAATACCTTCTTGATTTGGGTATTTACCCGACACAGGAATAAATACCCTACCTACTGGATATTTACCCAACCCAAATCTATTAGGAAAAAATTCCTCACCCATTTTATAAAAATCTCACTCATTTTGGAGGAAAGGGTGAGAAATTCTCACCCATTTTTTTTTTCTACAATGAAAACCCTGAAGGGAGAAAAAATATTAATATTTTGACAGAAAATTGATTTCAACCATTCCTAAATTTACATTGACAAGTTTCTGTGTGGCGTATGTATCAATGTACGTAACTTTGAACGTAATAATATATGGCGTATTCTGACCGACAGTGAATCCATTGTTATTAGCTTTGTGGAGTGTACGCATGTAGCTCGCGCTATTCCAAAATTATTAGTCGTACTATGTTGAATTTTTGCATTAGGTTTGTTTAACATCTAATACATTATTTTTAGTTGCATACCTCCCTATTTTGATTCCAATTGAGTGTATTTTTTATTTACAGAGTCACCCAAAAGTTGGACAATACTAGATGGACAAGTTTATATTTGAATGTCTACAGTCAATCATCCTTCAGGCCATGCCCAAAATCTCGTCAAACGTGGTGACTTTGGAAGAAATACTTTTTCAGAAAAAATTAAGTTCCCAAAACTGACTCCAAATTGGTTACACCTTTTATATTTAGCCCAAAATCTCCAAATCTTAATATTTTTCAAGTTTCGCACCTCACTTTCAGATTGAAAAGTTTGAATGAAGAGCATTGATATTTTAACAAAATCGTCAAAAGGCGTTTAGATGGGATTATTTTAACTTTATTTTATAAATCCCACTTATGCTGATCAATCAACCGTACAACATTTTTTAAATTAATTTCAAGTAACGAAAATAAACATACATCCTGCTGCAATTTATTTCAATCTTAAGTTTCAACTATGTTGTTCTTTTCCAGAAATTCAAATAAACACGGGTACTCAATACTGCATAGACAAATGCAATGCACGAAACAAATGAAAATAGCAAGGAGAAAAAAATCCCCTTTAAATTTAAGACTCTTCTGGATTTTTTTTTCTGTTTTACGTCCTCGGGTCTTTAAATATTGACTCAAGAAGAAATCTTTTTATGCTGCAAAATTTTATGTCAAAGTGTTTATATGAGAAGAGAATGAAATATCTGATAAAAGCTTTAGTAACCGTTTATGTTGTAGCATGAAAAAGAGAAACATACGGCTAAAACAAATATTTAAATTCGTGAGCCTTCTTTATGAGAGTTTTGCGAAACAGCATACTAAATTTGAATTTATATATATATATATATTCTTGTTTCGTTATTTTTCCCGTTTTTAACTTTAAAAGCCCTAGACAACTGTACAAAAATGACAAAAAGCAAACGTTTATACTTTAATTAATGAGTAATTTAATACAAATATTATATCTGAGACAAAGTGTTTGTACAAAATTTTGAAAATGAGGTGATAAATATTTGCGTGTCAACATATTTCTTTTGTAAATAAAGCTCGCTTACCTTTGCTCCAGAAACTAGTTCATTTGAGATAATAATCTTATTTAATTTAATTAATTGCAATATACAAAATTTTGCAGTGGGCAAAATGTTGTACTAACTGTTTGAAATAAATGCTGATCGAAATTACGTTAGGAACTTTCAGGTTTGTATCAAATTACACTTAAATTTAGTTGGGCCAATTGTTTATAAACAACATTTTCTTATAAAAAATAGTGTTATAAGCAAAATATTCAGTACTCTTAGCTTGACAGTTTCTACTGATATGCAAAATAATTTCAATGTTTCGTGGCTTAAATATTTTTGTTATGCGAAACGTGTAAAAAATGCCTTTTATAACTGCTTACTGGAAATCAGAGGGTATATGTAAGGCTGAGATTATATATAGTTAATATTGAAAGATAAAAGTTATTTAAATCTGTAATGTATTCAATGTCAATGAATAAATGTAATAAAAATGGATAAATGAAACTAGAGCACCTACTTTTATCAGTCTTAGCACATTATAAGAGTTAATCTACATAGATGTGACTGATTGTTTTACATTTTTGATACGTTGTTGGTTATGATCTCTTCCTGTTTATTTAGTATTTTTTGTTTCAGGATAGAAAATAAATTTCTGAAACAATTTAAAACTGTAAGTGCTGTTGATTGTTATTTTTAAAGACAGTGACTGATATTATAAGTTATTTTCATCATAGGATACGGAATTTTTAATTTCTTTCTGTCGTTTAATATTTTTCTTTTAATAGCTAAAATGTATTTATGATCTTTCCTTTAAGCATTGCAGAACATTTTTTTTTTAAATTATGAACAAACAAATATATTTATGCAGGATTTAAAAACAGTATAATTGTAATCCTGTGCGACTACACTGTTTACTACGTAACACAGATTATCCAAGAACTAAATAGTTCGTTTCTTATTGTTACAAACTTGTAATGTTGATTTCCCACGCCAATGTGTATTGCGGGAAAGTGTGTTGTACAGGCATTTTTGCAAGTGAAATGAGTATGTGATTCCTTGATCTTGGCGACAAACTTGGCTACCCTTTTTGCGACTTGGCGATACATTTGGTGACTTTATCGACAAAAAGAAAGTTTTCAAAACTGGTGGAATTTTGACTCTATCTCAATTAAAAAAGTTTCTGGAAAAGCCTAGAAAAAATGATGCCATAACCTATGTGACGTCGCATCTTCTTGTAAGCCTACAATAAAGAACACTGTTTCAGTGTGACTACTAAGCGTGTGATATAATGCGAAGCGATACACTGACATTGGCTTTGAATAGTGTTATTGCTGCGCTTGTTAATAATTTGATATTGCCTGTGATACTAAATTCTGTTTTTCTGTGAGATAATAGTGCTTCCATTCGAAGTGTTATATTTGTTTTTTCAGGATTGTTGTGCTATTTTCATCGTTCACCAACTACCAGACTTCGTAACATTATAATGTAAACTTTATTTAAATTGTTTTATAAAGAAAATGTAAAGGAAGAAAATTTATAGTTTTATGAAACATCTAACATATTTAGAACCGAGATAAATAAATAGATCAGTTTCGATTGGAGCTAACAAATGATGAATTGCATGTTCTAGTTTATGAACGAAGCGTACAGAAGCACTTTAAATTATTATTTTTTCTTTTATTCGATGACTTATTCTACATTAATATCCAGTAATTCCATACAGTGCTAACCCAGTATCTATTGAAATATCTTATGGTGAGGAATTACATTTTATCTATTAAAATGACGATACGGATCTAATATAAGGAAACGCTATTGAATCAAGATGGCTGCTTTTTGAATGATTAAAGTTAAATCAAATTAGGATTAATTAACCGAAATAGTAAATTGGCTAAGTGTCTCAAAAACTTATATAAATATCTCTCCTCCAAAAAATCGTCCTTTGGAAGCCCGTAAATAACACAGATTTTACATAAATGCTGGCCTCCAAAATTTAAGGAACAACCGGCTTTTTGAGCCTGATTTGCAAATGAATGAATATAGAAACAGCAAATTTGGAGACATGTGCACAAAACAGTTATGTATTAACTGCAACATAGAAGTTTACATAAGAAAAACGCAAAAATGATTTACAACCATAGAGATATGAATACAAGGAGACGGCATGAGCTATCTGATAGTGAAGTCGAAACTGCAACTGAACCGCCATATTGCTTGGAACACGTTGCAATGTGACTGTGTTATTCTATGGTGAACGTTCCAATTTTAAAGAAGTAATGTTGCTAAAGTTGGCGCCAAGAATAATTACGTATTTGACATAACTGTAAAACTTTTCACTGCAGTATGCTGAAATTTTGTATTTGAGCTATTGTAACATACAAATGTGCATCTTTACTTTTTAATACGTAAAATCATGGATCTTTCACAGTTATTTAATTTCAAACCAACAAAATACTTAGACCAACTTAGACCAACTTAGGCCATACTTAGACCAACACAGTTACTTCAATTCCTCCAGTGCTGAAGATAGCTAATGCCATCGCTTTGTTTATATCTCTATGTTTACAACAACAAAAAAAAAACTATCTCGCTGGAAAAGTTTATTCTCAGAAAAAATAATACATACCACAGTTTTTCCTCTTCCGAAAAGTTGAAACGGTTTATCAAGTCGCTGCTTCTCCCACCAAGACTGGATAGTTCCGAAATGTTGAAACAACACACCAGAAGTCGCTGTTCCTTGCTCCCAGACTGGATACTTCCGAAATTTTTTCAAACGGCACATCAGGATCACTGCTTCGAGCAGTAGAGCTGGATAGTTCTGAAATGTTGAAGCAGCATATCTTAAGTCGCTTCTTCTAGCATCAAGTCTGGTTAGTTCCGAATTCTTTTACCGGAACATAAGTGTAGAGATGAGGCTGCTCAGAGTTGACATCCCCCCCCCCTTGCTCATATACAGGGTTGTCCAAATTAAACTTCCCCAACTCAGAGGCCTGTGCAGGATGTTGTATGGGTCATAATGTGATGAAATTTTGGAAAAACAGACACTTCAGATCACGCGCTCATTATTTATTAAAAAGAAATTATTACTACAAGAAGTTGCCGATAGGTGGCGCTGCAGATAAACAAGACGTTCTACAGATGTTCAACAGCACGAGCAACAGTAGGCACACTGACAACACCATGTGGCGATTGGCTAGCGGCGTCCACGACCGCTAAAGCGACGTCTTGAACGCGTGCAGAATCCACAACATGTCTTCCTCTACCTGGTAAAATTCCCAGCTGTCCGGTTCTTTGGAACTTCTACATCATGTCTCGTAAAGCGCGTGGTGTAATTGGTCCTCGGCGTAAGTTCTTTATCCGACGGAATGCTGTTTTCGCAACACAGGAGTTCTTGTCATTTTAGTAGAAAAGTTTCACTAACAGAGCTGGAAACAACTGCCTGTGCAGCGCCTGTCTTCCACTTTTGTTGGGCTCGTCTTTTGGATACGTTGCTCAGAAGCTTTATTTCTGCAAATAACGTTATTGCAATATGCAAATTATCAGGTTGTAACGAAAGTTTTCCGCCAGATTTGCTTGAGTCAGCTCATGCGGTACCGAGCGATTGACCTTATATGTCAAGTTTATGCGATGCCTACCGCGACTAATGGACATGGCACTAAAGTGTAACTCTTTTAGCTAGCTCTCAAGTGGATGAATATTTTATCTCCTTCCACAAATTCTCGTAGGCAAGCCTCATCAGCATCAGTAGGACGGCCAGAGCGCTCTGCTTCTTAAATGTCCCACTCCTCGTTTTTGAACTTTGGTACCAAATCTTCACAGTGTCATATGATACAACAGTAGTACCTTAAACTGTACACATGATTCGGTGTCATTCTGCAGCTGACTTTTTGCAAGAGAACTGAGAGTAAATGATGGTTGAATCTGGTAGCGTGATAGTTCCATTTCAGACACCATCTACTTAATCATAACGATATTGTTTTACAGATTTCACAACACAGTGCTCTAAAACAAGCCTTTTTCTTTCAAGTAACAAAAATCGTTTAGCAAGTTACTTTGAATGGTTACTCGCGTCTGCACCAACGCGAACTGTGTGTGCAGACAATACTTGCAGTGGCGGAAAACTTTCGTTACAACCAAATACTAGTGTTACAGCGCCAACTATCGGCAACTTCTTGTACTAATATTTTTTTTTAATAAATCACGAGCGCGTGATCTGAAGTGTCTGTTTTCAAAATTTCATCACATTATGACTCATACAACATCCTGCACAGGCCTCTGAGTTGGGAAGTTTAATTTGGACAACCCTGTACAGATTCTCCAAACACTCAGATTTCCACTATCCAACTCTACTCTTTTCTGTCCCTTTTTATAGATCTCGTGCACATTCCCCTCTTCTTTCAGATAGATCGAAATTTTAACTTTCTTTTTTCTTCAATAGGCTGATCGGCTTGATTCGTTTAGCCGTGGTTATCATGCTCTTCGTTCAGCGTATTAACAAAACGAAAGTATTGCTTCATTGTTTCTCTCTTACTCTACTACGTAACTTCGTGCCGCCTGCTTGTGCACTCCGATGACTCATTCAAAGAGGCCTACGATGCTCACTTTTTGCTTCCAGCACTTAGATACGTCATCTAACGGCCGAATCTAACCAATGAGGAAACATCCGTAGGCCTCTTTCGGAGTGCACAAGAAGGCCCACTAGAACTACGATGTCCCCGGTCAGAGGTTTTAATCGTCGGATGTACCGATCATCTACTGAAACAAACTGTCTTTAAAAGTGACATGACGGCGACTTACTTCATCCTAAAAGGTAAAATCCCCAGCAGTACCACGTGAAAACCGCACTTTCAGTCAGCTGTGAACTTTAATTACTTCTGTCCGAAATGTAAAAAAGAAAATTATAATTTTAGTTATTACGCAACGCTTGCATGTTTTCGTCGCAGTGTCATACAAAATCTAATGCAAATAAAAAAATGTTCGGCATTGTGACACTTGATAATCGAAAGACTGCATTGTAGGTGTTCATCAATTAAAAATTATTAAACCAAAATTTTGGTTTTTGTCAGGTGAAAAGGGGTATGAAATAAGAATTTCTTGTAAATAATTGGACAAGATATATCATCATATCCCTAAATCTATAGAGAAATTGTGCTGATTATATAATACTGATATTTTCCCATGTGAATGGTAAGATGACCTGCAACAAATAAATTTTGATTATTACATAGTTTTAACTATAACAATAATAACAAGGTTAAAAAATCATCAAGAAGAGATATTTTAAATAAATACAATTGATATAAAATATTTCATCAACATAGCTATGCGCAAATTTTTAAAATTTAGAAGCAACTATAATATGAAAAAAAAGCTTGCTTGTTTCGAAACAATTCAGATTATTTTTTTTATTGACATTGTTTGTCTGCTGCATATAATTTAAGTGTTTTTACACAAATCCCTTTGACTCGACAAACAATGTACTGTTCATTGGAAATTATCACCAACAAAGATTGTGCGATAAGTTTAGAACAATTTTAAAGAACAAAAATAGCACAGTCATTTTTCAGAAAATTATAAATGTCTCTCACGGTAGTAAACAACGGATTATTCATCACCAGAAGAAAAGAAAATGTCACCGAAGAGCATTAACAGCTGTTCTGCATTTTATGGAATACTTTTTGAAAATGTTCATAAAGTTTGGAAAATTTTAATTACATTGCTTGGAGAAACAAAGCAGTACGGCTTTAAAAGGTTATTGATAAATAATAGATTTAAAGAAATCTAATTTTTCTGCCGTTTTCTGAGTTTCACAGAATGCTAGTTAAATATCAAAAGGAATATTTTTTTTTACAAATGCTAACTCGGTACATTTTTGTATTTTTTGAAAATTGTTAATCCAATTAAAATTTATGAATCTGTTATTTGTAAATTTTCATGAACTGCAGAGTTTTAATTCTGTGAATGTGAATTTTTTAATTTTAAATGCACTCTAGTCTTATAGGATTATTGAGATATTTAAAACCAATGTTTATTTCTGGAGATTTCTTAGTAAAATATATTACCTTAGAGATAACATGGGAAGTGTAATGTATCACAAATTCTAGTATCACACGAAAACACTGCAACGTCAAGTTTATTGAAAACGGGAAAAAAATAGACAGGAAATTTGTTTTATGTATCAGAAATTTTCGGATTTTATGGGAAAATTTGGCAAGTTAAATTCATATAAAACTTGTAATAGAGGATTAATAGAGGATTTCACTTAATTTTATGGTATGCTCTAGTTTTATTTAGAATTTTTTTTTTTAATATTTGATAAATCAGAAACATAAGCTACACATTTCCTAAGTGCTGGGTGGTTATAAAATAAGTATCTCTATTTAGAACTGCCTGTAGATTAAAGGAATAGTCGGAAAGAAAACAAATTGGTAAACTTGGTTTCTAAATCGAGAAACTTACTAATCGAGAAGGACAGAAAAATAAAAAAATAGTTGCAAAAATCACCAACAGATGGCACTGCCAGTGCGAACGCCGCCATGATAGGTACCGCCTTGTGCAAGCGCAATCACATTATCTGTAACGTTTTTCAGTAAATTAGTTTTGAAATCAACGACCCAGCAAACACAGCCGTATCGGGTTAGGGATGGGCCGTCATCGGCAATACCGTTTCGATGTCGGCATTGGCATACTGGCAATTGGGACGGTGTCGGTTCTGTGCTGGCAAAACGGTTTGGCGTAGGCAAATAAAAGTTCATTTCGGGCATGCAACGGTCCGATAGCGGCGAGCCTTTTAGGGTTAACATGTGATTTTGGCGATGTACTGCACCAAACGTCAAAACCGATATCGGTCCAGAAGTGTAATTTCTAAACTGAACGGTATAAAGCCAGCACAAGCAGCATATATATATTGTTAAAATAATTCTTTTTAATTTATGATTTTAATACTTTCTATTTACAATGTTTTGAGCCCGTAGGATTCAAGTGCCTCCTTCACAGGCGAAAAAAAGGAGGGGAGGGGGGGGAGGAATCATTCTATCTGGTTAATTTACCTGAGATCCTGTCCAGGGTTCTGGTCTACCGCGCATCTGTCAATCTACAGTTTAGATGTTGGTGATTTTCTCCAGATGTATTGTGAATATGCGTTAGATAAGTTAGCCAGTTTTTTATGACTTATTATTGAAGGGGTTCCTAAGCGCCCACCCCCACCCCTCAATTGGGGCAATTTCTGTCTAGTTATTCACATCTCTGAAATAATTATATGACTATGAATTTCATTTTATATAAAGTGATAGAAGTTAAGTACTTCCAATTTAAAAAATAATAATAAAATTAATTAAAAATAAAATACATACAATGCAGAACATTAAACGCTGAATTTTAAAAGTTCACAAAAGTAGCCCACCGTGGCCGAGTGGATAAGACACCGAATATGGTTGAAGTCATTGGCGGATCCAGAGCCCCATCCCCCCCCCCCTAGACGAATGAAGTTTACACTATAGAGCATTAACTTGTTTTGTAAATTCAAGTCATTCTATAAGAAAATGTGAAAAAAATTGCCTTGTGCCCCCTCCAGAATTTTTTTTTTCTGGATCCGCAGCTGTTTGAAGTGTGAAGGTCCAGGGTTCAGGTCTACCGCGCATCTGTCAATTTACAGTTTGGATGTTGGGTGATTTTCTCCAGATGTAATGTGAATATGGGTTATATAAATTAACCAGATTTTTGAACATAGAATTGAGGACAAATCACCGTTGTATCCCCAATTCTGGAACAAAAATTGGGGATATTTTATAAATTTTATATAAATTCAAAACATTATCTAATATTTATAAAATGAAGGAAATATGGTTGATTTTTATAAAATTATAGACCAAATAATTATTATAATTACTGTTCAACCCCAATTTTATTGCTTATTAATTGTTTTATTTATTGGAACAAACGCTAGAAGCCTTCTTCCGCTCAGGGCACCGACGCCCTAAGGATTAACTCCTGTGTTTTTTCCTTACAAAAAACACAAAACAACAAAACTTTCTGAAATTAAATTGGATTAAAATAGTAGAAAGAATACCTTTTCATTAGTATTTCCATAAAAATAAAAAATATCAGTATAATTTATAGTTAAGGAATTTTTTTTTTTTATAATGCATTAGCTGCTGTTGTTAAAAAAAAAAATAAAATAAATAAATAAAAGTTTTAATTCACTATACTGAATAATTATAAATTGAAAAAATATTAATAGTTTCATTTTAAAATTATAACTATGAATAATTAATTTAATAGCATTTATTTGAACAACTTGTTTGTCATGTTTCTGTTCAAATAAAATAATAGTAAAAATTACGGCAAAATCATGTTTTGATACAACATTGTAAAATGCTGTTACAAATTAAATAAAATTTAATGCTCTTATCTCCGTAAAAATGAATAAAAGTAACCATTTTTTGCTGATTATAGTAATTTATCTTTCTAAAAATTAATTGATTAATTCATTGCAGATATTGAAGTATGAACTATTTTGCAGTAGAATAACACTAATTTGTTTTGTTTCTTTTTCCACGCGATCTAATTTAAAGTGAATAATTTAAAAGCTAAAATCTCTCGGACTTTCTTTTCCAATTCCCTTGTCCGCGTACACTATAACATGTAGCACACGCGCAGTGGGTGGGGGGGGGGGGTCGAGTGCATTCCTACGGCTTTCCACCCCTTGTAGGAACCACAGTATTACGCACTAGGAAAAAATGGACCTTTCCCTATTCTAGTTTTCACGGACAATCGAAGAGCGGGAAGTGTTTTTTTTTTTTTTTTTTCGTTTCCCTTTTGTATTTGTGACCGTCTCCTGCCCATTCCATTCCAAGGTTGTAACAGAAATCATCTCGCAACGCAAACTTTTCAGTAACGTGGATTCTGAGTTTTCTCAGAGCAATGGAGTTTGCTGCATTTTTCTCTGGATAAATTGCGATTTTTTTTTCCTAGACTAAATGGCACTGACTGTAGCTAGACAAAAATTTTAAAATTGTCTGAATGTGGTTAGTGCTTTTTAGTTTTAAATAGGCTAAGTTCTTACGTCAGTTAGATAGGACTTTGCTATAGTTTTCTCTGGATAAACTGTGATTTTTTTCTAAAGACTAACTGGTATTAACCTCAACTAGACAAAAATTTTAAAGTTGTCTAAATGTGGTTAGTGCTTTTTGGTTTTCATTTTGCTAAGTTCTCACGACAGTTAAAAAGGGGTAAGTTGATTTTTAAGTATATATTACGAATTTGTATTTTTTCTTAGCTAGATTTTTTTAATGTTATCTCAGGGACTACTAAAATAAGATGTAGTTCAAAACTGCTAATTATTTCTAAATAATGCGAAAATGAAATTTATAATTCAAATAAGCAACTTGAAAACTATTAATAAACAAGCAGGAAGGTATTTTTAATAAATAACTTACATACTACATACAACAGAAAAAAATAAGTATATTCTGTTATAGAAAGTTCCTTTCTTCTACTAAATGATAATCATAAACTGTAAAAGTTCAGTAATAATTAAGTAAATATAAAATATTTACTTAAAGTAAGTATCTTCTAATAATAAACATGGTTTATTAAAACTTATTAGTTTCATATATAGTTTAGCACTAATCAACCTATTAAAAATAATCATTATTATATAAATTACCTTACATCACTGGGGCTCATTTTGCCAAAAATACTTAGTTAAAATCCAAAAAATACTTAGTTTTGCCAAAAGTACTTAGTTATTAAGTATAAACAAAATAATTTGTATGTATATGAAAATGTTTAATTATTTTGAAGAGAAAAGGTTTTTATGAAATTAACCGTTTATTTGTAGAATCAGCCAATATTTTAATTTCTTTTAACGTATGTTGTTTACATTCTTCTTTAAAATAATATATAAAATCAAAAGGCAACTTTATTTTGTATTATGAAATAACTTAACAAAAAAATAAATTAAAACATTTTTTTAAAAAAAGCATATTGTATAACTTTATTTTTTTTTCTCTCTCTTTTTTTTAGCATTGCGTGAATGTTTATTTATAATCTTTGGTTCTGGAAAATTATAAATTTTCTTGGCTTCTAAAAGATTTTTGGAAAAAAAAAGAACATTGTCTAGTTGAGCCTAATATTTTGTTTAAAAAAATGTCTATGGTCTGACAAACATATAATAACACGTTTAAAAAAAGTAAAACATTGGTTGATGCATAAAAAAATAATACGGTTAATTTTAAAAAGAGCTTTTCTTCTTAAATTCATCAAATATTTTCTTAAAAACAAACTATTTTGCTAATTAGGTATTTTTAATAAATTTAGTCCTAGTGGTGTAAAGTCATTTATATAATAATAATTATTATTACTTTAATTTGTTGATTACTACCCTAGAGAACTAACTACGGAGCTAATTAGGGTATTTTGGAAATAAATAAGGTGCTGGTCGGTTTTCGATATTTTGTCGTTGCCGATACCACACCAAAAACGTAATGGTTTTGGTTCAAAAGTGGCACAAGGCTGGGCCGACGCCGTTATCGTTTTTGCCGACACCGAACCAGAACCACCCCATCCTTTCGGCCCGACAGACGCCCAGGCGGACGCAATTTTGTCGTTTTCGGTACCGCGTGAGCGATATCGCACCGGCACATTCTGCGCCGGCATGCCAGTGTCGGCCCAAAACTTATCCGATAGGACTGTGTTTGCTGGGGAATTACGTTTTAATTCGTTGTTTTTGTTTCACACATTATAAGAGGTACGGAATTTTGGCAAATAAAAGACTGAAATTTCGCAGAAAAGAAATACAAAATTTTGAAATTTCGCTAAAATTCGCATAAACAGCTTATAAATCATTGTTTTATATACTTAAAATTTATAGTCTATATCATTTAAAAGCTAAAATATTTTAATTTCAATATTTGACTGTTTTAGACTCGTTCTTTTGACCTCAACAATGACATCATAAGTATTAAAGAAGTGTTCTGCGTATAGTTTGGATTACAAATGCTCTGTAAAGCTCCTCCAGAAAAGATTAGAAAAGAATATTTATTAGCTCACAATATATCCTTAACATAGGTAACACTATCCTTTTTATTGATTGTAACATTAGGCGATGAAAATAGGAAATAAGTTTGAAAGATTATTTAAAGTAATTTTCTCTTCTTTTCTTTTTTTAAGTTATATTTTACAGCTATTTAGAAAAATAGAAAATTTTGCTGAAATTCACGTTTGCTTATATTTATCATTTATCCGCCATTATAAGGAAATTTCGCATCAATTTCGTAAGAACGAAAATTTTGAACCTGTACACATTGCACGTTCAAAAGAACCATCTGTTGTAGAGTCTTGCAACTAATTTTTTATCATTCCATTCTTCACCCTTCTCGATTTGTACATGTTCCAGTTTTGGTTTCATTCCGATCATTTCTTTAAGCTACCGACAGTTCCAAATAGAGATACTTATTTCATAACCTTCCGGTAAATAAAGTTATGTGTTCAGATGATATGCATTATGCAACCAACACAATCTTCCTTTAAATTTCGAGTACCTTAAAATCCAAGAGTTCTTACTTAAGCCCATGGCTAGACATATAAACCTAAATCTGAAATTCAATCTCGCCATTCATATTTACGCAAAAGGATGTTTTAAAGCCGTTTCGGGATATTGAACGCGCATTAAACCATGCTTCATGTCATGTCAAAGATGTCTCGCTACGTTGGAATGTCAACACGGGAGAAACTTTTGAGGTTTCAAAGATACTATCTAAAAAGCGATTGCGGAAATATCTTTGCAACTGTAAGTGAGAGGAAAATATTATATAAAGCGATTAATCTTATTAAATGATACTAAGTGTTGAGAATGGCATAAGGTAATAGCACTTTAATGAAGAATTTATGTAATTTTTTATAAAATCAACGAAATTTGGGTATCTTATACCAGGACTTTTTGGTTGGAAGTTGACAAAAAGTGGTGTTTGAAATAACAATAATAGTTGTAGTAATATAATAATTAATAGTACAAGACTGCACCTCACAAAACGATTTTCAAAATCTCATGATCATATTAATGATAAAAGAAGACCATAAAATTTAAATAAATAATGCAAAGTGACTGGCTGCTTTAATTCACGCTGTCCTGAATCACGTGCGGCATCTTGAATTTAGAAAGCATTTGTGTGATAAATGCCTTTTTAAAACTGTATTTAAAACTACATAGCATTGTGCACCGTTATAAAGATCGTTTAAAACTGAACATACACCTATTTTCTCACTTGAGTAGTTTAGAAAACATGTGTACTAAATATAACATACTTTGCTTCTTCCTCTTGTTTGTTAATGGCATCGTCTACATTCTTTAAATGTATGTAATTGCATTTCTAAAAGTTATGTGTTTAACGGAAATTGTAGGAATTAGAGATCATTATTTAATTATCATTTAGGAAAATGGGACTTGACATAAAAAATTCTTTTAGTTAAAGGATTTATTTTTATTATTAGTAGAAGTATTGATTACTAAACACAAATTATGTTGTTTGTAAGATTAGATATATTCTCGTAATGCCAACGGTTGAAATTTGCTGGTTAGTAAAATAAATCAGAAGAAAGATAAATGATTGTACGCAACATTAGTCATTTTCAGCAATTTAAACTAAATAGCAATACAATTACACCGTGTTTTGCAAGATTAAGTTAACATAGACATGAGTGGTGGATGTCCATAAAAAATAACATTAACTTATAAACATGAGCAACTACATTGAAAAATATATTTCGAAAACTTTAGTCAACCCTTTTAGAAAGTCGCTTGTTAACTGAAGTCACCTGATTTTTTTCATCTTTAAGAGAGCGGTAGTGAAAGCGACAAAAAAAGACCCCTCTCACAGGCTTCTATTTCGGAATTTTTATATATTTCGACAAAATTGAATTGTGTTTTATTATTTAATTTTGTTGGCCCATAACTTAGTTGACTTGAATCATATTCCTCTTTTTTTAATGAAAAAAGTTTAATTGCTTTTCTTTAATGGAAAGAATGAAAAAAAACAACGATGTAAAAATAACTAATGTATTTCTATTTAAAACATATAATGGTTCTTTGATTAAGAGAGTTTTCCCGAAAATAATGAATTTTAACTATGATTTGAGGTATTACAAACGCTGAGCTTCTTTTCTGTTTCCTAAATCTGTTTTCTCCAGTTTTCTCCGGTTTCCTGCAGTTAAATCATCTAAAATGAATATATTATTAAATAAGACATCAATAAAGACTTTTTTTTTAATTCCGGGCGACATTTGCCAATTAGGCTTTCACCACTACAACAGATATAACGTACTGGCCATTGTATTAAGGGGGGGCACCCAACAGGTGGCCAACATAACCCCTTATGAAGGGACGGACGAAACACCCAAGCCTAGCAGGAATTCGAACCCGCACCGAAGGCGTTATAGAATGGTTCTTTAGCTACTACACCACCTGGGCGGAGATCATTAAAGAGCTAGTACATATTTTCAGGTTGGGGAATTAGAAAAAGTATCCAAATATCCAAACAATCTATTTGTAATGTGTAATATACAGGGTTGTCTGAAAGAAACTTCCCCTATATATATGAGTCCCTAGAGGCCGAACCGTTCAACCAATCGAAATGAAAGTTTAGATACAGTTATTTAAATGCATGGGGTCTAGATTGTGATAATTTAAAACAATAAACTTCTCACAGTTAGGGTTACCGTGACAACATTTCGAAATTTTCGAATGGCAACACCCACTTGTTTTTCGTGCGCAAATTGATCAGAGCATGGAAAAACCTTAAATGGCACAGGAACGAGACGCGTATGACGTAAATTGGCGGCGTAAAATATTTGCAAAGAGCACCGTAAAGAACCAATCACAATAAAAGGTAAGGTGTAATGGATGCACTTTGCATAATTCAGTGGGCTAGGCAGTAGAAGCACCAATCACAGAACACTCTTGCAAAGTACATCTTGTGGTATAAGCAGTGTGGGAAGATTGTTTCTTCATGTTCGTGCTAATGCATCTCGTTTCGTGCGAAGAAGATGACACTTTCAAGGAAACAACGAGGTGAATTCGTAAAGCTTTTATATCTGAGCGGAGAATATGCTGCCGTAGCATTGCGAGTTTATCATCGAAATCGTGAGCTAAATCGAGACCCATGTTCCGTAAAAATGTGTACGTAATTTGGTACAGAAATTTGAAGAAACGGAATTCACATGTAATAGACTGCGATCCGGACGGCCCCGTGTTTCTGTTGAAGTTGTTGCTGAAGTGCGTAATGCAATTACAGGTACATTGCATACAGCAAGAAGTGTTTTCTCGCAATTTGGATGTACCGAAAACCAGTGTTCTCCGAATTCTGCGCTCTGTTCTGCGGATGTGCCCTTATCGATTCCAGAGCGTGCAGGCGTTCGCACCTGGAGACAACCAACAGCGTGTCGATTTTGCGAATTTTTTCCTAATCAGATATGATGGGGATAGCAGATGGCCGCTGCGAATATTATGGACGGATGAGGCACATTTCACCCTGAAAGGGAACGCAAACTCCAAGAGCTGCGTTCACTGGTCGGAAGAAAGTCCTCACGGTGTGGCACCATTTACCTTTATACGACAGACGCGCGACTGTGTGGTGAGGCGTCGCAGGGACATTCACTCTGGGTCCTTACTTCTTCGCAAATGTCACACCCAGTGGTATGCAAACGTGCTCCGTCACAGGTTCTGTGTATAAAGCCATGTTGGAGAATTACTGCAATTCAAGAATTGCAGCAGTGAAATGTCATTAATGACATTGTATGTATGCAAGATCGTGCCCCTCCACTCATTGCCAGAAGTGTTCGACAAGTGCTGCAACAGCAATTTGGTGATAGAGTCGTTGCGCATACCTTTGCAGTTCCGTGGCCACCTCGTTCCCCCGACCTCACTCCGATGGATTTCTGGTTCTGGGGTTATCTGAAATCAAAAATTGCGTTTTTCAATTTGCAGAAAGTCCCTTAAAATCGCACAAAAAAATTCGCAGTATCTCAGGAAATTATCGTAGAATATTTTTGAAAATTTACATTTAGGATAATTTGAAGGTTTCTTTCGTTTAATAAAGTCAAACTATAGTGCTGCCATTGAGAAAAACGAAGTCGATGCAGAATCAAATATGAAGACTTATGCCCCTTAAGCAAATAAAACTAATAGTAAAGTCCCGCAGTGGACTGGGCGCTAAACTCCGTTCCCATAAGAACACGGCAAGTGAAGCAGCATCTGGCTTGGCCAGTGCTTGGGAGGGACTTCCCCCTCTCGTCCCGCCCGCTGTGGAACCGTGTACGCTAATGGGAGCTGGTGCACGTAAAATCCGTCGTGGCTCCAAAGTCCTCCAAGCTGTTAAACGATACCTCTGGGGGTGCCGATTTCAGGGGGTTGGTCCCTCCTCTGGAATTGGTTCAAAATTACGGGACCCCGAGCTAAGACGGACTTCCTCCCACTGGGGCTCATTGAAATGGAAGCCGCTCCTTCGGCCCATCGCCTGCCTATATAGGGGGATCTGTCACCGCAACGCGGTTGCCAGAGGGCATTAGCAACAACAACAACAACAATAGTAAATTAAAGTTTACGCTATTTGCAAACTAATGGTATATATAACTTTTCTGTACGACGAACGACGGCCAAAAAAAGAGCAAGTGGTCTTTTTTTTTCGGCAGCTGTACAAGAAGATCATATATAGATCGTCTGAGAAAATTTAAAATAAACTTTAATGTTTTATCCTAGAAAAACTTACTTACAATGGAATTGAAAATTATTTATTGCGTAATTCTTTAAAGTCAAAGAAAATTGTTTCAAAACATGAACTATAGAATTTATATAAGAGTATCCTGGAAAATAAATTTCCAAATAAAAAGGAACAAAACATTACTTGGAAAATTTATTTCAAAATATGCAGCAATATTTCAGCTACTTCTCAGCATAAGAATAGCCTGGATTGTAACGCCTGTCATACCGTATGATAAGATTTTGTAGCCCATTGTCATAAAAGTCTGCCGCCTGAGAAGGGAGCCAGAATGTTACATATGTTTGAAGTCTTCAGTGGAAAAGTGATGCCGGTACAGGCATTTCTTCAGATGCAAGTGACTGTGCCTGTGGAAGCATAGGTTAACTATAGGTTACCGATCTTGCTTCCAGTGATTCTCACCCGAAGAAATTCCTCTCCGGATATCAGTTTGTCACGAACGAAGACTGCAAGCGCCTGTGACAGGCTGGCTCCATTCTCAGGCGGCAGACTTCTTTCCAATAAATTTTGCCGTGTTTTGTTCCTTTTTATTGGCTGTCTGAAGCTTACTTCCTCGTATTTTTCATCTTATAAATCTTAGTTTCGAGATCAAGAACTTTTACTCTTTTATGGAAAAATAATTCAAAATTGATATAACACTCCATTTTGAAAATCATTTCTCAGGCGTGAAAAAGCCATGTATATAAACACACAAAAAATATAAAAAATAGTTAATTTGTTAAAATTTTCAAATGAATGCTCAAAAATAAATAAATAAATGATAAATAAAAAAATAAATACGTTAATATTGTATTCATGTATTGTTCAAACTACGAGTGACACTTGTAAAGGGTTTAAACAGTTTTTGAAAATGATCCATCTATGCTGACATCGCTGTATTAAATAAGAACAATAATTTATAGTTGTTCATCTTGATGCGAGCGATAAGTAGCAGGAAAGATTAAAAACACATTTGCGATGACATGCAAATTTCTGAAAAGCTCTTTCTAATAGTTCAGACCCGTTATTGCTAATTACTAATTTAGCAGTATGTGCTGAACTCAAAAGATTAAAATGAAATTTGAGATAACTGAAAAATTAGGTTAATTTCAAGCATTAGCAGCAAATGAATAATACTGTCATTCCGTAACAGCTATAATTAGCATTGCGTATTCAGATTATAAAAATAAATTTTAAATTTGTTGATGAAAACCTTGGTTTCTTTCTTTTATGCTGACTAATGTATTTTCTGAATAGTATGATTCTATTTAACTTAGTTGTAATAAATGCAATTAATTCTTGTTTATCATGAATTTGAAGAAGTGTTTAACTACCTCTTCTACTAGTTTTTCTGTGAGAAAGCGACACGAATGAGAAATTGAAAAGCTAACAGATGCTGATGCAAGCAGCTACGTGTAGTAAATGAAAGTGCCAATTATGAAAAGGCTTATTTCAGGAAAAAATAAATAAGAACTAAGCGTGATCGTATATGGGGAGCAATAAAAATTATTTGAAATTGTTCTCCATCGAAATAAGAGCCATCAACAAAATCTGGTGTGAAAATGTAAAATTAATAAAAAGTTTGCATAATCACTCACATAAAGTATTACTTTTCAATAATACGGTAATTCTTGCCGGTACAAGAGGTCTGTCCTTTTTCAATTGAAGAAAATTTCAAGGATCCGCAGGTGTAAAAAGCCTGCAAATGGCAACTGAGGGAGGGAGGACTTTCTGTACCTCCCGAAATGATCATATTCTTGATAATTACCATTTTATGTCTTATTATGAAAGATTTTACTAGTTTTATTCGTAATTGCATTAACGTACTCTCAGAAACAGCAAAATAGTAGAAATGTAAAATTACTGGTACTGTTAAATTTAGTCATTTAACAGTATCATGTTCATTTCTTTTGTTAAAAACAAACACACGACACTTATTGTTCATCTTGATGCGCATGAATTATTTATAGATGCGTTACGTTTAGTATTTTTAGATTTTCTGAACGCATATATAGGTAATAATTTCGATTACATATTGATCCTGCAATTATAATATTTACTTACTAAACTACCAATGTGTTCTCCGATTTCGCTTCAATTTCTTTATTCAATATTGCACTGAATCACAGATATGAAATTCAGTAATTTCAATGCGTAGACACATGGTACACTTACTACAGACTTCTTAACGAGAACATTTATCTAAATTTTATCCGAATTAGGATTATCTAAATTTTGAACAATGTACATCTTTTCATAGCATTTATTCCTCCTCAGCTAGGTTTGTGGATAACTCTATCGTGTACATGAAAATATCATTTGCTTGATTTGCTTCCAACAAGGTTTTGCATACTCATAGGTTTTAACTAGATTTTTGATGCTACTTGTCAAAACATAGTATTTTTAATTATCATTATAAGAACTTTAAAAAATAATATGGGACAAAATATCTCCGTGCTGAATTTAGGGTAATTTTAACAGCAAATGTCTATTTATTCTTTTTGTGTGTGGATGCATAGGGGGGAGATATAAATATATTTACATCATTACCCAAACTCTCTACTGCCGTTTTTAATGTCCTAAGACACTCCAGAACTGTAGCTTAAAACGCATCAATAAAAGAGTTATTGAAGTCAATATTAGTGACCTGTCAATATGTCTTCAAGTAAAACTTTTAGATTCGAAAATGCCGAAAGTAACCAAAATCAACAAAGGACATTTCTGTGTGGTGAAGCATTTCGATCCTAAACACTTAAATTCTAATATTATAAGCTTGCTTTCAGACATACGCCTTTTGTGTCGATGAGGAGGCCTTTGTGTAAGCTTGACTATTACTAAGCGTTTAAATGTAAACCCTTTTCACTCCGTTGGCTACGAGATAAACGAAATCCACTCTCCTCCAAAACAAATATTTTTTAAGGATAGGCACTGATTAAGAATTTGGAGCTATTATTCTTTTGTAGTGCTTATTGCCACTGGATAGTCACAAAGTGTAATACTACAGAGCAAAACACTTCTGAAGATATTAACACTGAAAATTGGTAAATTGATCAATATGGAAAAAAACACTCACTGTGCACTCGGAAAACGACCTTGTATAAAAGACGAATTTGTCTTTTATAACACAGGGTAACAAAAAAAAATTATTTTTTTGGTACCTAGGATTTTTTTGCTGATTTTAGCAATATTTGGGGCTCTGAATCAAAATATGCAGTCAGTTTTTCTCTATCAGCTCTACATTTTTAGATAATTGGTGTTTTTTTCTTTGTTTTAAATACAATTCCACATGAAATGAGCAGTTGTAGCTCCATTTTCTGCAGTCTTAAATAACATATACAATTATTAATTCCTGCATAATTCCCCTATTTTTAGTCTGCGATCCAGTTATTTCCAAGAAAATTTTTCATATGGAGTCAGCGTCTAATAACTTAAGTGAGTTTCGGTTTAACTAGAGTTGGGTCAGTTTTTGAGTTCCCGCCTTACGGGGTAGATCAAATTTGCCGCTGCGTGATATTTATGTTTATAAAATTGTTTTATAACGTTAACCCAAAACGTACTTTATAGTAGATTGTTGTATTTGTGGTATTGAATTGAAATAAAATGAGTTCCAGTAGAAGAAGTTTTAAAAATCATCCTGATGTGCTTTGCTACATATGTGGAGAATACACATTTAAAAAAACAGAAAGACTGTTAATGACTTTATAAAAAGAGCTTGTTATGGATACTTTGGTGTTAAGTTTGGAGATCAAGATAAAATATGGGCACCACATCAGGTCTGTAAAACTTGTACAGAACACTTACGACAGTGCACTACAGGGAAAAAAAAATTATAAAATTTGGTGTACTGATGGTCTGGAGAGAACCCAAAAACGACATCGGTGACTATTATTTCTGCTTAGTAAACATTACTGCTATCAATCGAAACAATCGTAGCAAGTGGACTTTGTTCAATACCAATTGCTCACTCAACGAAAATGAATGAAGAATATAACACCATTGCTCTGGTCTTGGAGAGGATAAAATATTATGAACATCAATGGGTGATTTGTGTGGACTTAAAAATGATACACTTCCTTCTTGGACAGCAGGGTGGTCGCACCAAATACCCATGTTTCTTGTGCCTGTGGGATAGTAGAGACTAAACACACCATTGGTTTAGAAAAGAATGGCCTAAGAGAAAAAATATGGATGTTGGAGAAAAAAATATCATTAATGACCCCTAGTTAAACGAGAGAAAATCATCTTTCCTCCACTGCATATCAAGCTGGGCCTTATGAAGCAGTTTGTAAAAGCTCTCCACAAGAACCAACCCTAATTTGCATATATTGGGAGAATAATGCCTCAGTTGAGTATGGCGAAACTTAAAGCAGGAATATTTTATGGCCCGCCAATAAGAAAACTCATTAAGGATCCTGCCTTCATAAATTCGATGAATAGTTGAGTTAAAAGCTTGGACTTACTTTGTTGCAGTTATCGAAAACTTCCTTGGCAAACACAAAGCTGAAAACTATGTTGAGCTGATAAACGAGATGTTGAATAGTTTTAGATCCCTTGTCTGTAACATGAGTATTAAGGTGCACTATTTACACAGCCACTTAGACAATTTTCCGTAAAATACAGCAGACACAGTGACGAACAAGGAGAAAGATTTCACCAGGACATTAAAAGTATGGAAGATCGCTATCAAGGAAGATGGGATACCCATATGATGGCAGATTACTGCTGTAGTTTAAAAAGGCACTGTCATAAGAAACATGCAAGAATGTCACGGAATAGAAGCTTCAGAAGTCTTGAGTGACTAGTTGGTCGGTATTACTTTTTATCTTTGTTTATAATAATCTTAATCTTATCTTAATATATATATATAATGCTAATGTTCGTTTGTAAAGACAGGGTTTTCTCTATCAACACCAACTCGAATTAACTTCCCGTTGAGGTGGTAAATACCCCTTGACCTCACGGTGAAAGTAAGGGAGTTTGGTCGTGGTGGGTGGAAGTGGGTGGTTGTGGGTGGCGAATCTTAATCTTATCTTAATATATATATACTAACTGAAGTACCCGTCCTTGACGGGTTAGTGAATGCAAATTTCCAAAAAGCAAGAACTTTCGTCAGCATTGTAGGAGTACACAGAATGGATGTAGTGTGTTGCCAAAGTAAAGAAAGCGAAGTTATAATTTTTATGTATTGTTAAAATATTACAGGTTAGAGAATAACTAAGTAATATCAATTCATTCACTTTAGTCGTAATTATGGGATGCGCGAACGAATATTTACGCATATTGAAATAATTTTCGCAAAATCTCAAAATCTAATCAATATTTTTTGAAAAATTGGAAGACTAGAATTTAAGTTGAGTGACTACCTATCATGTCAACCAATTTCGTTTCATTCCCTGCAGTCTTTATTTCGTGATGCCAGAAAAAAATTTCAGCATTTTAAAACGATTTTAACAAAATCTCAAAATGTAATCAAAATATTTTTAAAATGCAACGCCTATAAATTAAGATTAGCAACTACCTACCATATTACTAAATTTCGTAACATTCGTATTAGTCGTTATGACGTGATGTTTGAAAAAATATAAACGTATGTTGAGAGAATTTTCACAAAATATCAAAATCTAATAAAAATGTTTTAAAAATTGGACACCTATAGTTTATGTTGAGCAACCATCTATCATGTGACCAAATTTCATATCATTCGCTTTAGTCGTTATTACGTAATGCGTGAACAAAGATTCACTCAGTTTTAAACGATTTTCACAAAATCTCGAAATCTGATCGATTTTTTAAAAAATTAGATGCTTATAGTTTAAGGTGAGTGACCACCTTTAATTTCACCAAATATCATTTTGTCACCTTAGCAGTTATTACGTGTGATGCGCGAACACAAATTTACGCAGTTTGAAATGATTTTCGCAAAATCCCAAAATCTAATCAAGATTGTTTAAAAATTCTTCACCTATGTTTGAAGTTGAATGACCACCTATCATGACACTCAATTTCATATCATTCACTTCAGTCATTTTCACGTGATGCTTGAACATAAATTTACGCAGTTTGAAAAATTTTCTTAAAATCTCAAAATCCAATCAAAATTTTTTTAAAATTCTACACCTATGTTTTAAGTTGAATGACCACCTATCATGACACCTAATTTCATATCAATCGCTTCAGTCGTTTTTACGTGATGCTTGAACACAAATTTACGCAGTTTGAAAGGATTTTCGCAAAATTTCAAAATCCAATCCAGATTTTTTCAATATTCGACGCCTATGTTTTAAGTTGAGTGACAACCTATCATGACACCCAATTTCATATCATTGGCTTCAGTCGTTTTTACGTGATGCTTGAACACAAATTTACGCAGTTTGAAAGGATTTTCGAAAAATCTCAAAATCCAATCAAGATTTTTTCAAAATTCGACGCCTATGTTTTAAGTTGAGTGACAACCTATCATGACACCCAATTTCATATCATTGGCTTCAGTCGTTTTTACGTGATGCTTGAACACAAATTTACGCAGTTTGAAAGGATTTTCGCAAAATCTCAAAATCCAATCCAGATTTTTTTCAAAATTCGACGCCTATGTTTTAAGTTGAGTGACCACCTATCATGACACCCATTTTCATATCATTCGCTTCAGTGGTTTTTACGTGATGCTCGAACTCAAATTTACGCAGTTGGAAACGATTTTCGCAAAATCTGAAAATCTAATCAAGATTTTTTAAAAATTCGACGCCTATGTTTTAAGTTGAGTGACCCCCTATCATTAATACCCAAATTCATTTCAATCGCTTCAGTCGTTTTTACGTGATGCTCGAACACAAATTTACGCAGTTGGAAACGATTTTCGCAAAATCTGAAAATCTAATCAAGATTTTTTAAAAATTCGACGCCTATGTTTTGAGTTGAGTGACCACCTATCATGACACTCACTTCATATCATTCGCTTCAGTCGTTTTTACGTGATGCTTAAACAAAAAAAGCGTCACGGACAGCATGACAGAAGGACAGAATGACAGAATGACAGACAGACAATCTTTTTTTTTGAGGTTCGCATCGGATTCCCGGGTGCTTGAAACGGATAGAAATCGCAAAATTTTTTAATTCCAAGAAATGTACAGACAAAAGTCTAATTTTATTTATATAGATATATAATGCTAATGTTCGTTTGTAAAGACAGGGTTTTCTCTATCACCACCTACTCGAATTAACTTCCCGTTGGGGTGGTAAATACCCCTTGGTCTCACGGTGAAAGTAAGGGAGTTTGGTCGCGGTGGGTGGAAGTGGGTGGTTGTGGGTGGCGAAAATGTGAAAAAATATATATTCTGTCCTTTTCTAACTCATGAGAACTTCTAAATTTCAACTCCAATAAAATATTAAAATTTCATGTTTATCGTCTGTTGCCATATCAGCAGAAAAACTGAAACTCAAGCAATTATCGTCTGCGAACCATTTTACCTGAAACAAATTCAAGTTATTTTGACAAGTGAAAAAGAACAAATTATTTGAATATTCTAGAGTGTTCTGGTACTAGCAATTTCGATGTGTTATCTATATATATAAAAATGAATGTTTGTGGGTATGTGTGTGTGTATGTATGTGTGTATGACGTTGAAAAACTCCAAAACCGTTGGACCGGTCACCATGAAATTTGGTACACATTAGTCTTTTGTCGGAGAAGGGTTTTATGATATCCATTTCACTTTAGCTCGCCGCTAGGTGGCGCTACAGAATGTCGAATTCTATTCGACCGCTTATTATGAAAATACCGTTTGACCTATCTTGACGAAAATTGGTACGTATGAATATTTGAACACAGAGAATATTTTTACGCAATTCATTTTGATATAACTTGCCGCTAGGTGGCGCTGCAGAGGGTCGAATTCTATTCCGTTGGACCGCTTGCTATGAAAATACCATTCAACCAATTTTGATGAAAATTGCTATCTAAGGATATTTGAACACGGAGAAGGTTTTTATGCTATTCATTTTCCTCTAGCTTGCCGCTAGGTGTCGCTGCAGAACTTCGAATTCTATTCCGTTCGACCGCTTCCTATGCAAGTACCGTTCAACTGATTTTGATGAAAATTGGTATGCACGGATATTTGAAGACGTAGAATATTTTTTCTTTATCCATTTTGCTGTAACATGACGCTAGATAACGCTGCAGAACGTCGATTTCTATTCCGTTCGACCGCGTGCTATGAAAATACCATTCAACCGATTTTTATGAAAATTGGCACGTATGGATATTTGGACACGGAGAATATTTTTACACTATCCATTTTGCCATGACCTGCCGCTAGACAGCGCTGCAGTACATCGAATTCTATTCCGTTCGACCGCTTCCTATGCAAGTACCGTTTAACTTATTTTGACGAAAATTGGTACATATGGATATTTGAACACGGAGAATATTTTTACACTGTCTGTTTTGCCACGACTTGCTGCGAGATTGCGCTGCAGTACATCGAATTCTATTCCGTTTGACCGCTTCCTATGCAAGTACCGTTCAATCAATTTTGATGAAAATTGGTACACACGAATATTTGAAGAAGCAGAATATTTTTACATTTTCCATTTTGCAGTAACTTGCTGCTCGATGGTGCTGCAGAACGCCGAATTCTATTTCGTTTAAGCGTTTGCTGTGAAAATACCGGTCAACCGAGTTTGATGACAATTGATAAACATGGATATATAAACATGGGGAATATTTTTACGCTATCTGTTTTGGTATAACTGGGCGCAAGATGGCGCTGCAGCGCATCAACTTCTATATCCTTCAACCAATCGCCATAAAAATTTTTATGCTTACACATTTGAGCACGGAAAATACATTCTAACTATTCATTTAGCTGTTACTCACTACTAGATGACACTGCAGCGCATTAATACTTTAACTCGCCATTAGATGGCAATGCAACGCACCAACTTCATGACCGTTCAATTGATCTCTATGAAAATTGATATAGCTAGATACTTGGACACGGAGAATATTTTCGTGTTATCCATTTTGCTATAAATAGCTACTTCATTGTGCTGTAGCACATCATTACTTTAACTCGCCAATAGATAGCGCTGCAACGTATCAACTTCTTACTTTAATTCGTCGCTTGATGGCGCTGCAGCATATAAAGACTGTTCAACTGATAGCTATGAAAACTGGTATAGATAGATATTCGAACACGGAGAATATTTTGGCGTTATCCATTTTGCTATAACCTGCCACTAGATGTCACTTCAAACCAATAACTTCAGGACTGTTCAACTGCTCCCCAAGAAAATTAGTAAATATAGATGTTTAAACTAAAAGAACATTTTTGCCTCATCCATTTAGGTATAACTCGCCTGATATTTGAGCACGGAGAACACTTTTACGCTATCTATTATGCTATGACTTGCCTCTAGATGCCAATACAGCGCACCAACTTCAAAGCCGTTCCCCGATCACCTTAAAAAATTGGTATACATACACATTTGAGCAGAGAGAATATTTTTTTAGTATTCATTTGGATGTACCACCACTTAATGACACTGCAGCCAGGGCCTGATTTATGGGAGGGCATTCGGGGGGAAGCGCACTGGCCATCAAAATTGTTCTTTAACTTTAAAAATTTGTAAATTTTGAAAAAGCTTTCGAAAGAGGGTCCCCTAATTAAGCTTTTGCCCAGGGCCCCCAACTCGGCAAATCTGCCCCTGACTGCAGCACTTTATTATTTTAACTCGTCACTAGATAGCACTTGAGCAATCAACATCTTGATCGTTCAACTAACCTCTCTGAAAATTGGTATACATACACATTTGAACACGGAGAATATTTTCGCGTTATCCCTTTCGCTTAACTCGCCCTTTGATGGCGCTGTAGCGTATTATTACTTTAATTCGCCACTAGATAGCGCTGCAGCGTATCTTGTGCGTTAAACTGTGTGCTATGAAAATTTGTACACATAGATATTTTAACATGAAAATATTTTGATGCTATCTATTTTGCAAAAACTTCGACAGTTGATGGCGCTGCGCCGAATCATCTTCTTGACCGTTCAAACGATCGCCATGAAATCCTTTATGCATAATTATTGAGCGCAAATAATATTTATGCGATAGCAATTTTGCTATATCTATTCATTATGATCAATAGTACTTAAAACAAGCCGTAATATAAAAAAAAGAATCCATTCATTCCCGTGCGAAGAACGGGGCATTCAGCTAGTTGTATAATATAATAATAAAAATTACGAGTTTAGGTTTCATTTGATCCATTGACTTAACTTAAAATCGTGGTATGTGAATTTACCCAAAATGTTATATCTTAAAAATTTGAGCTCCTAGGCAAAAACAATGCCATATTTGAATTCAGGGCATCAAATTCATTCAAAATCAGGTCCAACCAACAAACCAGCTACTCGAAGGTTAACCGCGAGGCGGACATAGAAATTTTACCACATAATTCTCTTTCAACAAGATACATAAACTTTTATCAGAAGATTGGCCAACCGCAAATTAGTAATTAAAATTTGAAGCGTAATTATAAGTGAGAAATATTTTGCAAATCAATGCCCTTAGATTTTATAATCTCGGCGTATGGGAAGGTGCCTATCTACTAGACGTAGCCGTGGGTCAAGCAAACCACTTACGCCTCAACTCGTGTAATCAACTTGCATCTGATAGTCCCTCGATTCGAGGCTTGCTGAGACTTCCACTAAATGTGGCGCAACGGTAAATATCGATCAAGAATACCTCAGTGTGAGCCATGTGTTCAGTGGAGACAATTGATCACGTGTACGGAAAATAGATAAAAAGCCAAAACCAGCACGACGAACCATCTACACTGGTGGTTCTAAATCTGATACTGCGGTAGGTTCAGCATTCGTGGTCTATGACAGCGACTTGTATTCCCACACAGCAATCTTCAAGCTCGAAATGCACAACTCGGTAAACCAAGTAGAATTCCTATCCGTCCTCACAGCTCTGCAATGGCTGAAGAACCAGAAACAGAAAACTACAATCATCTTCAGCGACAACCTGTCCCGCCTAATCGCTATCAGGGAACATAGGACCAACCAAGATTTGGTCCTTAATATCAAAAACCTCCCTAAAAGTCACCCTTTTGTCACTCTCCACCATGTCAAAGCCCACTACGGCATACTACGGAATGAAAGAGCATACTCTCTAGCAAAGGAGGGATGCGATTTCTCACAGCCCCCTGAGAGAGTGCAAACTCCAGTGTCCTACCTGAAGCGGACTAAAAATATAGCAGGAAGATTGGAACTTTAGTACGAAGGGCCGACATACTTATCGCTTGATGCCAAAAGTCTGAAAGCATACGTTACTAGTCACATAAGTTTCCAATAGCGTTTTTGATTGTCCATACTCCATTTCCTTCACACGTCAAAAGTTTCTAGTAAACCACTGACGATCGCTGCCTATGTGGTATTTTAGCAACGTCTGCGCACTATCTGTTCAACTGTGAACTTATATGTGCCAAACATCTAAAGATCCCAACACCTCAAGCACTGCAAGAATGGATCTGCAGTGTCATGAGAAGCAAATTTTCGAAGGGGAAGTTGGGTAAGACGTGCTATACTCTGAACAGTAATAGCCAGTCACAACTTACGACAAAGTTACTGACTTTTGCAAAAACAGAGAAGAAAAGACAGAATAATCCATTACCTTGCAAAGAAAAACACTCTGGAGAATCTCTTTTTATTTTATTTTCTTATAAATTCACCTTATGTAAGTTATCTAATAAATGTTGACTGCGGAGTTTCGTTTTCAAGGTATTGGTAGGATCGCCTGGCTCGGCGTTGAGGTCAAACCTTCGCTCCTCCACGTCGTGGAGGATAATGGAGCTGCCATCCATAGTTTTAAGGTCGTAGACAAAGCAGACAGTCTCTGGTATTTCAAATCTAAATGTATAGCTAATGCGTAAAATGAAAGAATCGTGGCTGCTGACTTGATGTTCTAGTATGTGGCTCAAGTGCAGATACATTAACTTTTTTGCGTCTAGTGGCATGCTAAGGATGACTGTGCAGGTAGATAGGCTGCTTGGAATTTATCCTTGATTCAAAATTGTCGTTATGTCACCACTGATATCTTTATGGGAAGAAGTAACTACTGCGTTTATTCAGTCTCAACAGAGCACGTTATAGTCTCCTCTTCATGCTTTATCTTTGAAATTAATTTTCTTTTTTTAATATATTACTGGACTTCAAATAGTACTTCTCTTCTCTGGAATCTTTTTAGCATGATTTACAAAAAAAAGCTTCAATGGCATCAACTATTTTTCTTTAAGCGGTTTCTCTTTCCTTGAACGACCGGCTTCACATTTTCTTAGCATATAAAATCCTAATAATATTATAAATGCGCGAGATTTTTTCGGTTTATATATTACTCTGTCGCACTGAAATGGCTGGGTGCATTTATATGAAATTCGGATTGGAGATAGCTTACACGCTGAATTTACACATAGGATGCAGTTTATAAAAAAAGAAAGAAAACACTGTCCCTATGATTTTCATAGATTCCCTAATAGCACAGATGGTCACAAAAGAGTCGCTGTGACGTCACAGAGGGTCACAATTGTCACAGGACTGTCACATACTACTCACATTGTGACTTGTGAGTGATGTGACTCTACTGTGTGGTCACTGTGAAGTTTATTTGTGACAGTCACCAGACGACGTCGCCGTGAAGTCACCATGTGACTAGTATGTGATCGGTCGTTAAGTAACTCCACTGTGAAGTCACCATGTGACTAGTATGTGATCGGTTGCTCAGTGACTCCACTGTGAAGTCACCATGTGACTACCCTAGTAGCAAACGGTCATCGGTTCCTGAAACGCCGATGATCGGACAGGGAGGAAGCGCAGCGCGCGCCATGCATGGTTCTTCATCGCGTCGGGGGCTCTTATCTCGGATTTTTCTCGGGCATGTCCTCTCCGGAATAGTAGGGTTGGATCATCGGCAAGGGGAGAAATTGGGCGTAGAGCCGTTGTAAAGCCGATGCGATTGGGGTTGTATTCATCTCGGAAGAGCAAACACCTTGCTACTTAGGATGTGAAGCCTATGACCTTTGATAAAAGTTTTAAACTGAACAATCGATAAAAATTGGGGTATATCCCAGCTAGATAAAATTTTTTAAAAGTAAAAAAAAAGCAAATTCGAACTTCTTCCTCTTTTCTTTGAATTTTAATGCTGCTATCTGAACTTCATTTTTCAAGCTTCCGAGACTTGGTTTCGAACTGGAGAACTAACGCTTGGTAACCGGGCATTCTAACCACTAGACGGGGGTCTGACACGTTATTGGCGAGACTAAAATTGGAAGTGATTGTTGTTTCAAGTTCGGAATTGGAACATTTAAGTTTCTATTTAAATAAAACTAGACTTTTCCTGTACACTACTCAAAATTAAAAAGATTTTGCGATTTCTATCCGTTTTAAGCATTTGGGACCTGTGTACGGCCGTAAAAAAAAGTTTGTCTGTCTGTCGTTCTGTCTTTTCTTATTCGCACATCACGTAAAATTGACTGAAGCGAATTAAATAAAATTTGTTGACATGATAGGTGGTCCCTTAACTTAAAGTATAGGCTTCGAATTTTTAAAAATATTCATTATGATGAATATTTTAAAAATCTCTCTATAGATTTTGAGATTTTTCGAAGATTGTTTCAAACTGCGTAAATTTTTATTCGCACATCACGTAAAAGTGACTAAAGCGAAAGGAATGAAATTTACTGACATGATAGGCAATCACTCACCTCAAGCTATAATCGTCGGATTAAAAAAAAAAAAAAAAAAATTAGAGTTTGAGATTTTTTCTGAAAATCGTTTCAAACTGCGTAAATTTTTGTCGGGGCATCACATACGAGTGAATAAAGCAAAATTTAGTGACACGATAGGTGGTCGTACAATTTAAACTATGTCCCTAAAGTGTCTTAAAATTTGGATTAGATTTTGAGATTTTGCGAAAACTGTTGAAACTGCTTCCGCGTAATAGCTTAGCCAAGCAGCAACCTTAAAACAAACATATGGTGTGCATATGATGCTCTTTGCACATTAATGAAGGAACGGAGATATCGAGCCGTCCAGCTACTTGGGAGAAAGACCGATATAGACCTGTTTGCTCGCTTTACCTTCGCAATCTTGAAAGCGCCTATCAGACCTCAGTGTAAAGATTCGATCATCGGGAAAAGATGAACATACGAAAAATTAAGGATGATCAGTAATGATCAGGCGATGAATAGCCGATGCACCGATCATAGGCCTGGTAAAGCCCGAGCAAAGATTGCTGCTAGGGTAGTATGTGATTGGTCGCTCAGTGACTCCACTGTGAAGTCACTGTGTGACTATTTTGTGACTACTGATTTTTTTGGACTCCAAAATGACGTCACACTGGCCGCTTATGCGACTTTGGAAACAGACTCATTTTTCTAATATTTTAGGAAAATTTCTTTCGTGAAACATTTAATAAATAAATCCGAAAATAGTAATTCAATAAAATCTCGCAGTTATGTAGTATTGGAATTTAATTTAGTTTATTAATTTTTAAATTATTTCGTTTAAACAAGACAATATTATTTATAAAAAAATATTCTTAAAAATATTAGAGTTGAGAGTTCTAATCACAATGGTGAAAACCAAGTATCTGTGAGTAAAATTAACAATTTCTTTCATATCCCCATGGCATATATGTTTTGATAGCATATGTAGGTCTAAATTTCGGATGGGAGGGGACTATCCGGTATTTTCAACCTTATTTTTACTAGAGTAAATACAAATGTCTCAAAATTGCTGTTTTTTAACAATTGCTTTAAGTTTTCAGATCCCCTCCTCCCTTTAAATACGTCTCTGTTATGTTTGAAAGTTCCACTTCGAAAAATTTGAGGTAAAACTATGGGTCTAAGTCAAAAATACTTTATTTATTTTATCTAATGCATGTTTTTCCAATTAATTTTATTTATTTTTATATGAAATCACTTTTAGGCAAAATATAGCAAAAATATAAATCTTATCCCTCATACCTTAATATATACCAAACCCCACATGTCGCACATTACAAATTTATTTCATAACCGAATAAAAAATTTCAATAAATCATTAGTTTTTTCGGATGAATACTTAAATAAAACAGCACATTATCCTTCAAAATAATTTATGTGGAAAAAGAAAGATTTCCAAGATTTTTAATTTTATGTATAAAATACTCACAGAATATAAAATTTTTTTTAATAAATATATATATTTATATATAAAACTTATTTATAAAATACTCACAGAAAAATTTTAAATTTCCAAAAGAAGCCGTCAGAACTAGCTTTTGCAGCAATCAGTTTACTTTTAAAGGATCCCGATCGAGGCAATCACAGCGTTGCGGTAAGATGCTGGCCTATTAACCATCAGCTCGTGGGTTCGATTCTGCACCTTAACTTTTTCTTGCCTGAGAGTTTGGTGCTGCCATCTGGTGTATATTTTCGGTAACACTTTTTCCCCGAATTTTTTCGCTGTTGCAAAACTGTCCCATCGTGACTTCTCTGAACGGTCGCAATGCGACTACACAGCGAGAGGACATAGAGACTCTGGCGTGACTTTGCTCCTGAGTCGCGGCGACTGTTTGTAGCTCTATTGTGACAGTATTGTGTGGTCGCATTTCAGTCACAGGGGACTGTTGTGCTATTAGGGTTTCTAAATTTGTGGCACATTCCAAATCATGACGTAAAATGAAATATAAATTCGATGGAGCCGCGGTTAAAAAATATGAATGCAGAGTGATTATAATTAAAGTTCCACTTTAAAACGCTCGGAAAAGGAAAACTACTGGACCAAATATTATCAAACTTGGTAATTGTGTAAAGGGGGTCAGGGGATTGATTGTCCGTGCAAATAAAGGTCAAAATTTCAACACTAGGGGCAAGGGCGTATTTAAGGGAGGAGATTCAGGGGTCCGACCGCCCCCCTCCTCCCATCAAGAACATTTTGGAGGGGATCGAAAGGAAAAAAAGGCAGTATTTTTCTCAAAAGGACACTATATCATTATCATTTTAGAAACAAAAACCAAAATTTCGTGGGGGAGGGGGTTAGGACACCTGGACCCCCCCCCCCTTAAGTACGTCCTTGCCGCTGGTGTTGAATTTTTGAACTTGTTTTCGCCGATAGTAAATACCCTGACCACCTTTACACAATCACCGAGTTTGATAACATTTGGTCCAGTAGTTTTCCTTTACTGATCGTTTTAAAGTGGAACTTTAAATATAATCACCCTGTATATAACAATGCAGTGATTTGCATGCCATTAAAACAACAAGTGAAAAGTTTATTATGAATGCTTTGATAAACATAGCCTCTTACAGCAAATTATGCCCCATCACTTAATGTATAGTTATACAATAGGTTATCTGTTATACGCAAAATGAAGAATTAATTTATAATTTCAGGAACAATTCTTCGAATTATACTTATATATATATATATATATATATATACATATATATCTAACATTACAAGTCAAAAGACTATGAAAATCCCATATTTCTGGAACTACGCAGTTTAATTCAGTTGGAACAAAGAAATCCGCGTTCAAAAACTGCAATTAATACACGGTCCCTTGCAATTCCTTTGTAACTTTGTAGACGGTCCCGGCAGCCAGCCACATATGCGTCTTAAAAGTCATAACAAACCCTGGGAATACCGCTGCCAAGTTTTAGCTTTTGGCCAATGGTTGCAATGCGTTCGAGGTCATGCTACATGACGTCCAAAGCTTTTATAAGGACCTGCAACAGATCAGGAGCAGATTTTTGCGTGACTGCAACTGCCTAACAAAGATGTATGGAATCATCAAATAACATTATGTAACCGCAGTTGGAGTCCTTCTCATTCTCTTCCATCGACGGCCGCTATGGCCCGAGGATTTTCACGATCGCTCCAACGCAAACGACGATCGGCCTCTTCTACAGCCTCAACCCATCCGGCCCGATTCCCGCAATATGGGCTCTAATACAGAGTCCGAGCCAGCCAGGAGACCTCAACACCTTCTCCTTACCACTGGTTCCACGACATAACATTCCCGTACCGCCCGAATGCTTAGATTTTATGTATTACGTTATTAAAAAATTTTCCGCCACACAAAGTTTTGCAGTAGAATAATAAATACAATATAGAGACAGCAAAGCTAATGAAGATAGTAATCTCCGTTCAAATCAACAATTGTATGCCCTTGTTTTGGCAACTTTTCGATCCCTTATGAAAAGAGATGTGGTTATTCTCGGGTCTAGAAAAAGAATGGCCTCCTCACTTGAACTGATGATTGCACAATCAAGATACAGCGTCAGATATAAAAAAAGAACGGTAGAAATCCAAAGGGCAATGCCTGGGCTTTGTGGTGGATGTTGTGTCATGTCTCACTCTAGCTTGTAGAGCATCCAGCCGTTCATCATACTAACATGTGATCGGGCATTATCTTGATGAAGAATACCACAGTCCTTCTGATATCGTTTTTTAGTTTTTCTTGAATGGCATCACAAACTTTGATCAGCGTGTTGCCTTATATTGCACTATTGATAGTCTGACCACTCTTCAGGTACACTTTATACATATTTATGAAACAATTTCCACAGGTACAGAGAAGCACCTTCAGTTAGGGCACGCATTGCAACCGATTCCCAGGTGCTGACCACCATTTTTATGGCTTGTACTGTACTACAAACGTTTTTCATCACAGATCACAGTTATAACCACATTATTTTCTTTTCTGTAATGTCTCGGCAAAGAAGCGGTTTTTCTCTTGCACTTGTCTTCGGCAGTCAATTCGTGAAGCATCCAGCGACTAATCTTAAACGATCGTTTTAAGCGTTTCAGAGCTTTAACTGTAGTCTTTTGGGAAACGTCAAGTGCAATAGTTAGTGTTCAAACATTTTTGCTTTGTCAATGATTTGCTTTAACTGCTCACCATCAACTTCAATAGCACGGATAGAGCTGGGTTCATCTTCATTGTCGAAATTACTAGCTTTAAACAGCCAAAACACAACTTTTGAGTGTATCATAAGATAAGGTTTTTTAGCACTCAGTCTCATTGAGTTTCCTGTGGGACTCATAGTGTATAATCGTTTTTATCTGTTGACATGACAACTCCAACTTTGAAAAATTTTTGATGCACAATATAATGCATTTTTAACAAACAAATTGCACAGTCGTGTAGTTCGAATATTCAGCACTCGAATGAAAAATCCCTTTTCAGAAAGGTAACAACCACAGAAATGATAGTTATAGGAGTAAAGGTATCTCCCCTTGGCGGAAAACTTTTAATCAACCCGGTATAATATATTTTTATTTTAAGAATTATGCTTGAATATATGTATTCTGTGTAGACTAATTTTTTGGAACAAATAATCGTATTTAAATGTCATTCATTGGAAATTTAACATTATTACCTATTTTTATAGCAAATGATACCACTAAAATACCTTTAATAACTTAAGTAGATTAGAAAGGTACTTAATTTTCCTAATATTTCTCAGAAAATTTAACAAATACTTATATTACAACAAATAATTTTACGAAAATGCTTACTTAAAAGCAGTCGCTACTGAAGTACTATTTACTGCTGTCAGTTCCTTTGAAATGCTCTTATCGCTAAGTGCTTATATTTTTCGCTAATTTAAAGCTTTAATTTGCACAGAAATTGATACATATAAATTTTTTCACCAAGTACTATATAACAATATCGGATTTTAAGAAATAACTAAAAAAAATAAAATAAAAAATAAAAAACGTTTCAAGTAATTCCAAAACTGAAGTTCTTAGAAATCCGTAACTATGAGTACGAAAGAACTATACAATTTCAGTTATCTGACATCCTGATTCTTATGTAACGTAGATAAGATTGTGTTATTGAACATTTTCTTCTGAAAAATATGATAATAGTTTTTCTAATATTTACTGCTGTCAGTTCCTTTGAAATGCTCTTATCGCTAAGTGCTTATATTTTTCGCTAATTTAAAGCTTTAATTTGCACAGAAATTGATACATATAAATTTTTTCACCAAGTACTATATAACAATATCGGATTTTAAGAAATAACTAAAAAAAAATAAAATAAAAAATAAAAAACGTTTCAAGTAATTCCAAAACTGAAGTTCTTAGAAATCCGTAACTATGAGTACGAAAGAACTATACAATTTCAGTTATCTGACATCCTGATTCTTATGTAACGTAGATAAGATTGTGTTATTGAACATTTTCTTCTGAAAAATATGATAATAGTTTTTCTAATATTTTAGGAAAAAGATTTTGAAATTAATAGCAACAAACATATAGACGTATATGAATAAAGAATTTTTTTTAATGCAGAACTTATTGATTTCCAGTACTATTTTTGAAAAACCGTACATAAGAAAGCAGTTATGAATAGTTATTTATTTGAATGACATATTTGTATAGTCACCACTAGACAGATTTTTCTTACATTAAAATATTTTTCTAACATTAGACATTTTTTTACATAATATTAGTAATGTTAAAGTTCATATTTAAAATGATTAATGGTACGTTAAAACAGAATATAGTATTCATATTTTCTATTAATGAAACATTTTCCAACAAAGTCTTTGTAACTACTAAAAAAATCATTGCTGGATGCTTAAAATGGTTATATTTTTAACCCGAAATGTATGTCACGTTTCTAACATAACCATCACCACAAAATATTTAAAAAAATCTGTTAAATTTTTTAGAAATCATTAATATACAGTGAAAAACAAAATATGCAAGTTTTCATTCTTTTAATTTATATTTCAATCGCAGTATTTTTATAACTTTCTCAATGCTGTAGCGTCCAATATATAGTTCCTTACTATTGATAAAGGCTACATAAAAGAAAATGGTTCGCTCTAATACTTAAGTTTTTGCAACCAAAACATTCCATAAATCTCAATAAAGTAAAATATTGACGGGTACGTGATCTTCTTTGATCCTTAGCTAGATTCACTCGAGATAAATTTTAGTTTTTACTTTCTAAGAAGAATTACGTGAGGGTGAAACGACGGAAAATAAATCAATTTTTGTTTCTCATTCATAAAAGGAAAATATGGTATAAGGAATCATTAATGTTTCTTTTCTTAAAAATATGATTTTTATGAAAATTATAGAAGTATGTATAATTTTTAATGATTATGATTTACTTATGCAGAATAATTAACGAGAATTATCTTACATATTCATATTAGAAAAAATAGACATTGTGAAATGGTTTTTAACCTCTTTCCTTGAATTTATTTGAGAAAAACGTGCCAAAAATAGGAGGGAAATTTTCTCTTTAATTTTGTTAATTAAATCAGGTAGGACATTCCAAAATTGGCAAATTTGCGTTGTTCGAACTGAGTTCGGGTGTCACAGGCAAGGGATTAATACTTAAATATCTCTCGTGGGATTAAAAAATTCTTTTTTAGTGTATCTTTATGAATTAAGCATGCCCTCTGCAGAGTTTTACCAAAAATCTCTGGGCTCCACCATGGGCAAGAGGATATACACTGAACATGATAATGGCTGAAGTCTGAAGGTCCCTGGTTCGGGCCTATCGCGTGGCCATTGATGTAATGGTCTGAAATTTGGAGCGTTTTTAGTTTGGTTGTTGCATTAGAACCCTTTAAAAATTCCACCGCCCAAGGCACCCGTCTTTAGGCAGATAGCTCTCAAGTAGCTTTGCCTTACATAATACAATACAATACAATTCAGAAATCTCATATACAGAGTCATTTGTGTTGCTTTGTATTATTATATTATGAACATGATAATGTTTTTATTCAGATTTGATTTCTTTTAATAAATGTGTAGGGATATTACGCATGGTATTTCTTTGTACTGTACCATGTATGCTTTTGAAAACGGTGGTCACAACGGAAACAGTTCTTCTGGAGAAGCACTCAAAAGAATGGGGCTGTACGCTTTGCGGACAATTATCGTTATGTGAAAAAAGAGCTAAAATTAAGCTGAGAAACAAATAATTTTGTAAAATAAATAGGTAACAGCCGTAGCAAATGTAACCGTCTCAATATATACATGTATATGCAATTAAATTACAATAAATTTTGTGTATTAAAATCTAATATTTTGTTCTTTTAGTCATTTTGAGATACATCCTCGTTTATTCTAAATCATTTTAAACCGCACTCTTTTAATGTCTTATGATATTATATAAGAAAATTCGTGCCGTCCTAAAATGACAAAATAAGCACTATGTAAACAAAATTAATTCTAAATCTTGTCGGGCGAAAAATATCCATTTAGGGACCTCTCGGAAGATTTTTACCACGACATGGAAATAAACACGAATACGTAAACCACCCAAGCTTCGCGTCATACATGCCCTGCTAAATCAGAGTATTGTTAGTTTAACGTCAGCTTAAAAACTATCCAATCACAGAGCTCGGATTGTTCTAGGAGTATATGCTCACAAATTAATGTCCATGCCGGAGCTGAGTTGAATTTTTTTACGCATACGTTGTTTTCCTAATTACATCTGTGTTTATCTCTCTCCCGTACTTCTAAGTTTTCGAGAATTCTGCTGCATGTTTAAAATGACTGCTGTTTCCTCGATATAAAATGATCTCACTAACGAAATTATTCTTCCTCCTGGCATTGGAAACATTTACACAATGTAACATGTATATATATCCAAATATTGTTTTTTTATATGCATGTAGATTAGTGTATCATTTATTTAATTTTTATTTTACACGAACATTCTTGAATGTAGTGAGTGTTGGCTGTTATGATGCAGTGTTGGGCAAAACTTGATGAGCATGCTTTGTTGGTTTAGTTTCAGTTTGATCGTTTGTAAGTCAGAAATTCAGAAGAAACCCGGAAAGAGAGAGGCAGAGAGACAACGGAACTCAGAAATGAAAATTAAAATAATTTATAATTAAGAATACATTTCTTTTACAGCAACCGAAAAAGTTACTTTTTACCTGGGGATTCCATTTAATAAAAAATTAGACAATATTGTTTGAAAACAAATTCTGGTAATATAATGAAGAATAAATTTTAAATCAATGCATTAAAGCCGTTGATAATTAAATAATTAATATATATGATTATTAAGTTTAATTACACATTTGAAATCATATACTTTTTCATTCATTCATTGCAGTTTAAAGCCTGAATATTTAAAATATGACCAAATTTTAAACATCTTACATAATGAAAAATCTTGGAATATGGTTTGCGTTGATGAACTTAAATAATACAAATATAAATATATGTTAAAATTTACTTACAAAACTTTTAGTGTTGATTCATTTCCAAAAAAATGCTAAGTAATAATCACATTTTAATTAAGTATTGGTAGTAACTAAAACATTAGAATAAAAGCAGTTTGAGGAAAAATGTCAGCTTTTAAGTGTTTTAACAAAATATGACATCCATTGTCCTTGATAGTAAAAAACAAAAATAAGATTGATAGAACATTTAATTTCGTTCATGTAGCTGTCAAGTAGTTGACGGTAATTAATTCTTAATAAAGAATGACTAAATTAAAAAAAAGTCAGGATAGAGTGAATATTTATTTTTAGAAATAGGGCTTGGATAATTGATTACGAATAATTTTCTAAAACTTTTAAAATACATTATGTAAGTTAGAATGACAGATTGTTTTACAGAGATATTAAATTCTGCAGCAAAGTGTGAGTGAAGTTAAATAAAATATTAGAGAATGTTTAACATATGGAGACATAACTTAGGAGGAAATACTTTACATTAGTATTAATAAATCTCTCAAATTAAAAGAAAATGAAGTGTGCATTTGTGTGTGTGAAATAAAGTAAATCTGATTTTTGTTAATTGAACGTTTAAATAAAAATAACACATGTGAATCATTTTTCAATTACGTTTACTTTACCTCAACATATGCATACATTGAGATATTCAATGCTTTTTTTTTACTGTAGATAATATATGAATAGCAGAAAAATTTCGTTGTGGGTTTTTGATAATTGTATAAATATGCAATTGCTCATTTCTTCAGTAGCAATAATGAAACTAAATAACTGCTTCTTTGAAGTTACAGCGTTTAAGTTTGTTCATCCTTTTCATTAATTACCATATTGGCCCGAATATAACGCGGTATTTTTTAAATGACCATTTCCCTTTAAAAATCTGAATCCCGTTAAAATTCGAGGCCTAAATATAGGATTTTTCTAATTATCTTCATGAAAAATTTCGGGGGTCCAGTTATGTTTGGGCTGATACGGTATATCATAATATTGAATTATTTTTAGAGTGAAACAAATGAACTACAATAAGAACAGTCAAAATAAACGGTTTCAAATGTTAAAATTAATTTAGAGATTTGAAAAATGAAACATATATAAATAATAATGTGGGAGTATGATCGTTCAAAATGATACAAACGGTTATCCTTCTTCAGACAGGAGAGCTAGAAATGAGATTTCTAAAAAGAAATTTCTAATTTTCCTGCCTCTGTGGATGGTGAGGCATTTTGCAGATGAAAACATGTGAAACTTCGTACATTCGAAACGATATTCCTGTGGAATTTTTTACTAATATATATATTTACTTTACTATATACGTTACTTCAAAAAGTTTTAAAATCATTTTTCCAGCACCATGATTTTCCTGCACCACGTTTCTTTATCAATACAAATGTATACACATATATATATATATATATATATATATATATATATATATATATATATATATATATATATATATATATATATGTACAGGGTTGTCCAAATTAAACTCAGAGGCCTGTGCAGGATGTTGTATGGGTCATAAAGTGATGAAATTTTGAAAACAGACACTTCAGATACGCGCTCGTGATTTATTTAAAAAAAAAAAAATTATTAATACAAAAAATTGCCGATAGGTGGCGCTGCAACACTTGTAATTTGCATATTGGAACAACGTGATTTGGAGAAATAAAGCTTCTGCGCAACATATCCAAAAGACGAGCCCTAAAAATGTAGAAGACAGGCACTGCACAGGCAGTTGTTTCCAGCTCGCTGATGCACAATGGGGACTTTGAAAGACAAAGCTCTGTTAGTGAAACTTTTCTACCAGAATGACGAGAACTCCTGCGCTGCGAGCATTCCGTCGCCTGAAGAACTTACACCGAGAACCAACGATACCACGTGCTTTACGAGACATGATGAAGAAGTTCGAAAGAACCGGACAGCTGGGAATTTTACCAGGTAGAGGACAACATGTTGTGGATTCTGCACGCGTACAAGACGTTGCTTTGGCCGTCGTGGACGCCACTAGCCAATCGCCACCTGGTGTTGTCAGTGTGCCAACTTTTTCTCGTGCTGTTGATATGCCCTATTCGACCACGGCACACATATAGAACATCTGTAGAAGGTCTTGTTGATCTTCAGCGCCACCTGTTGGCAACTTCTTGTACTATTAAATTTTTTTAATAAATCACGAGCGCGTGATCTGAAGTGTCTGTTTTCAAATTTTCATCCCATTATGACCCATACAACATCCTGCACAGGCCTCTGAGTTGGGGAAGTTTAATTTGGACAACCCTGTGTGTGTGTGTGTGTGTTTGTGGGAGCGTTTGTATGTGTGTATACACTGACATGGATATGACACGACAATGGATATTTACAATAAGTTACAAAGTTACCTAAAACAATAAATAAAATAAACAAATAAAAATGATAGAGAATTATATGGTACTGGTAAACATTCTCAAAAACATATATAAACATAAGTTTTATACGCTCGCTTTACACAAAAATTATCAGTTAAATGTGCCCCATGCATTAATTGTAGGATGTACAAAGTTTCAGCCTTTCACTACAAAAAGTGTCTGAGTTATGAAATTGAATATAAGCTGACTTAAATAGCTTTTCAATGGCTTACAAAGGGAAAAAATCAAATCAAATGATCGCACTTCAGAGGTCGAGAACAAATTACGAAAGAAAACAGTGTATGTATAAATACACACTTCGGCTATTACTGGTATTGTATAGCCCCTCATGTACACGTTAAATAAGTCTCTGGGTCTATTTATGATAAAGGTGAAACTTTGTACGTCTCGTCATTATAGAGCATATTTTACTGATTGGGAATGTTTTTGCCCAAGGGACATATAAAATTTTAAAATTTGTATTTATTTAGATTTAGTCTCCCGAAAATTTTAATCGATATAATGCCCTGTAACATTTTTTACGTAACCTTGTAGTATATGGTCTACGATCGATATTTATGAAATAAAAGACTAGAGCAGAGTGTGTGTACAGATAATATAATGTATAGATTTAAAGCATAAAGTGTGTAACTTAAATAAATTTATTCTGGAATGAAAGCATTTGCCTTTATTAAAAGCAGTGACGAACTGTAGAATATTCTTAATTAGTTGCGATCAATACTTGCGAAACTTTCGCGCATAGACTCATGGATATCGAATTATGTTTAGCTATATTCTTTCACAATCAAATTTTCTTAATTAATTCATGCAATAAATTAAACTTTTCAACAAAGAAATTAGAGAAGCGATTCTTACCACAGATGTGACACTGACTGCGTTGGATATGGCTCAGTTCTCAATAAAGTTTATCGTTTTCAGGTTCTTTAATAGATTGTGAATTGAAGGATTTTGTTTAAACTATAAATACACTTGCAATTTCTAGGTGCATAAAATTTATAATCTTTACTAATATTATAAGTAAAAAAATCTACAGATTTAAATTATACATATAAATACTTTCATCATAGTTACTCATAAGGGTTAATATTTTTTAAGTTGGAAACCTAATGTTAGTAAAATTTTAAAAGAGTACACATTTTATGAAAATGTACACCTGCCATTTAGCTGTTCGATGCTTTCTTTTGCTTAAACGTGTAAACAAAAATAAATACAAAATAAATACAAAAATAAAAGAGAGATCTTAATTTAAAACGAAATATGGGAATTTAAAAAATGTCTCAAAATATAAATTGTTCTTTAAATCACAATTATAATTGAAATTGAAATGAATAAACAAACAAATGAAAGCTCAAAAACATTGAGAGAAGTACACATAAAATAATCCCTAATAGCACAGATGGTCACAAAAGAGTCGCTGTGACGTCACAGAGGGTCACAATTGTCACAGGACTGTCACATACTACTCACATTGTGACTTGTGAGTGATGTGACTCTACTGTGTAGTCACTGTGAAGTTTATTTGTGACCAGTCACCAAGTGACGTCGCCGTGAAGTCACCATGTGACTAGTATGTGAACGGTCGCTAAGTGACTCCCCTGTGAAGTCACCATGTGACTAGTATGTGATCGGTTGCTCAGTGGCTCCACTGTGAAGTCACCATGTGACTAGTATGTGATTGGTCGCTCAGTGACTCACTGTGAAGTCACTGTGTGACTATTTAGTGACTACTGATTTTTTTGGACTTCAAAATGGCGTCACACAGCCTCTTTTCACTGATTTTTTCTAATATTTTGTCGCAATTTCTTTCGTGAAACGTTTAATAAATAAATCCGAAAATAGTAATTCAATAAAACCTCGCAGTTATGTAGTAATGGAATTTAGTTTAATTTATTAATTTTTAAATTATTTCATTTAAACAAGACGATATTATTTATAAAAAAATATTATTCTTAAAAATATTAGAGTTGAGAGTTCTAATCACAATGGTGAAAACTAAGTATCTGTGAGTAAAATTAACAATTTCTTTCATATCCCCATGGCATATGTTTCGATAGCGTAATGTAAGGTTTAAATTTCGGATGGGGGGGGGACTATCCGGTATTTTCAACCTTATTGTTACTAGAGTAAATACAAATGTGTCAAAATTGCTGTTTTTTAATAATTGCTTTAAGTTTTCAGATCCCCCCCCCCTTTTAAATACGTCTCTGGTATGTTTGAAAGTTCCACTACGAAAAATTCGAGGTAAAACTTTGGGTCTAAGTCAAAAATACTTTATTTATTTTATCTAATGCATGTTTTTCCAATTAATTTTATTTATTTTTATATGAAATCCCTTTTAGGCAAAATATAGCAAAAATATAAATCTTATCCCTCATACCTTAATATCAAACCCCACATGTCGCACATTACAAATTTATTTTATAACCGAATAAAAAATTTCAATAAATCATTAGTTTTTTCGGATGAATACTTAAATAAAACAGCACATTATCTCCTGAAAATAATTTATGTGGAAAAAGAAATATTTCCAAGATTTTAAATTTATATTTATTAATTATGATATTTTTTATATTATTTATAAAATACTCACAGAATATAAAATTTATTTATAAAATACTCACAGAAAAATTTTAAATTTCCAAAAGAAGCCGTCAGAACTAGCTTTTGCAGCAATCAGTTTACTTTTAAAGGATCGCGAGCAAGGTAATCACAGCGTTGTGGTAAGATGCGGGGCTACCAGCCGTTAGCTCCAAGGTTCGATTCTGGACCAAAGCACTGGACCTCAACTTTCTCTTGCCTGAGAGTTTGGTGCTGCTATCTGGTGTATAATTTCGGTAACTCTTTTTCTCCGAATTTTTTCGCTGTCGCAAAACTGTCCCATCGTGACTTCTCTGAACGGTAACAATGCGAATACACAGCGAGAGGACATAGGGACCCTGGCGTGACTTTGCTGCGGAGTCGCGGCGACTGTTTGTAACTCTATTGTGACAGTATTGTGTGGTCGCATTTCAGTCACAGGGGACTGTTGTGCTATTAGGGATAATAAACCTGAACAGGCGAATGTAAGTCAGTACGCCAACGAAATTTGTATGAACTGATATTGTATGAAAAAAAGCCCTTCTTATTCAGTATACATTATGCAGATAAAATACTAAATTTACTTACTAAAGTGAGTACAATAATCTTTCAAATCAGACAGTATTTGGGAGGCCTCACATTTTAACTTGTATTTCCATCTCAGGATTTTTCAATCAAGATGGCCAATGGATTTGAAAATTAACTCATAGTGTCAGATGCCGGAAGAAAGTGCTTACTTTATACTTACCCAAATATCAGTAGCATTAATGATCTATTAGTAATTTGTTAGATACGAAAGAAGATTTTGTAGATTATTAGCGAATGCATTTATAATGATCTAGCCGTGCCCAGTGGTTTTACCTGCCATCTCGTGCGGTTCCTAACCTGTCAATTGCTGCGAATGTTCGGTTCTAGATTCTATAGAACGCGTTATAAATGAGTACTTCCTTAGACTTGAAAGACTATTTGTATGCTCAAAAGAAGGCTCCTCAATTATCATATTTTTTGCTGCCTCGAATGGGATGTGTGATTTAAATCTTTTGATTTTCTTTTAGTCATATTATTAGTGACATTCCCTAAAGAGGATTACAGCAATTGTGATCATATATACTTATAATGTGTCTCATTAGAGACCATACGTGATTTTGTCATTAGCATAACGTATTTCAAAATTAAACTATAAAATCCAGAAGCTTTATTTTCCATTCAAATGCCATATCAATAGACGCCCCCTGAATACGGCATCATATTAACTTACGTTTTTTTTTTTTTTAAGTTAAAAATTTAGAGCCAAGTCCGTTCTATTATTCTTTATCCTTGTTAATTTTCAAACGCGACGAAAACATCTTTGATTATCGAGTTTCGAGACTTTTCGTAATTAAAACAAATGCCGTCTGTTTTCATATCTATTGACATATTCTCAATGAACAGTCTGTATGCAGCAAAAAGTATTTCTTCCAAATTGTACTGGTAGTTCTAGCGATTCCAAATCTTTAAGGTAATTTTGGATTTGGTTACAGCTTTATTTGCCAAGCTTCATCGTACGTAAATGAGTTATAGGATTCTCACGTGACTCATTTATTTATAAAGGTTTTATAAATTAAAGGAAAACCGCTTATGAAAGTCTTTTAGAACTCTCTTATTGCAATTGTTTGTTCTGTAATTTATAATGCTATGCCATAAAAAAAATAACTGTGGAAGGCATTTTTTTCTGCTGTGATAGGCTCAACATTTTCTTTTTGAACATTTAAGCTTTTATTAATTTTTTTTAGCAAGCTTTTAAAATGCATAACAAATTTCACTTTTCTGACATTTTTGATGTGCTAATGAAATATAACTAAAATAGGGATATTTATTTTTCAGCTTACGATATTCTGTGCAACAGAAAAATATTCATATTCATACCAAGCGTGGAAACATTAGATATATCTCACACACGCTTTCAGAAATTCCTTAAGTTGTCTTCTCCAATATGTAGTCTTTTCATTCTATCACTTCTTATTATAGTTTTAATTCTTATACTGAAACAGTTGAAAGGAGGGGTGCTGAGCTTATGGATATATGTACAATTCCACTTTTAAGACGATTGGGAGCCGCTAAAAACACATCTGGCCTTTACGAGATTGTACAAGTGATTCCATTAAATGACTTCATTAGCAGATTTTATTTAAAATATCTATTTACATATAATAGCAAACCTTTGTCTGACGTACACATTACACGATTCGCTGAGCAACTGCATCAGAGGAGAAAGCAGCGCAAATTAAACGGAACAAACGTCACATTGCGCTTCTCGCTTAACCCTTTGAGGCGCAACCCTTTCCCAATGCTGAAAGAAGGGCAGCCGTTGCCATCGATCGACTTAACTACCAACAAAATGGCGGACGCAGCTGGCTGTGCCTGCGTCAAAAAAGGGTCTCTAGATCTGTGGGACGCGATGAACGTTTCGATCGTCCGCTATCTTGCTGGTAGTTAAGTCGAGCGATGGCAACGGCTGCCCTTTTTTCAGCATTGGGCAATCTATCCAGCTGTTCTCGCATTCTTCGATTTTTCAGCAGATGTCAGTGCTGTTAAAAGTAATCGTGACCATTTTTTTACAGGAAATGACGTGCTAAAATGTAAAGGATTATCGTGGAGCTACTATTTTTATAGAAATCAAATTTATTCTTCGTGACTGGCAACAGTCAAAACGTCAGAGTTTGATGTTCCCAGAGCGGGAACACTGCGCGTTAAAGGGTTAAGGGAATCATTGGATAAAGAAATTCTGGCTAAAAAGAGCCTAATTAGAAACTAAACAAAAAGGAGGTTCGGAAAGATCTAAAACATCTGAGTAAAGTTCTTCAAATTCGTGAATGCACCATAGACAAGTTCACCACCCAAGGCGATCCCCTCTCCCCTAGCAAGCAGATGGCCCTCGTGTAATCTTGAGATAACACAAAACACTGATAACACACTCTCCTTCCACCTCCGTCGGCATATCAAGTTAGGTTTGATGACACAGTTTGTCAGAGCTTTACCAAAAGAAATCAACTTTTACATACATCTGTGGCGAATTTCACCATCATCAACCACCAAAGTAAACAAGAGTTTCTTTACTGGTCTGGACATCGGACTACTATAATTCAAAGATGACCCTGGTCCATAACCTCGGTGACAATAGTGAAGAGATGGATGAGAGATTTCATGTGGCCATAAAAGGAATGGAAAAGAAGGTGTCGCAAGGTAAATGAACTACGATATGAAGATGGACTACTCCTGTCTGTTACACCGAGATGAACCCCATAGAGAGCATAAAAGAAGAAAAACGCGCGACACAGCATGAGCAATTGACAAACTTCCACACACGGAAGAAAATCGTTTATATAAATTTAAATGCATAATGTCAGGTTGTAACGAAAGTTTTCCGCCATATCTGCCTGAAATACTAACTTCTAACTCCTTAGATAACTGTTTTTGAACTTTCGGTACGAAACCTGCACAGTGTCACATGATACAACAATAGTGCTTAAAGCTGTACTCATAATTCGTTGATATTATGTAGCTGACTTTTTGCAACACAACTGGAAGTAAATGATGGTTCTAATCCTCTAGCTAGAGTGATAGTTCTATTTGAGACACCTTATACTTAATGATAACTATATTTTTTACAGATTTCACAACGCAGTATTATAAAGTAAACCTCTTTCTTTCAAATGCCAAAAATCGTTTGACAAAATATGAGCAAATACGCCAACGAGAACTGTGTGCTGACGAAGTTTGCGGTGGCGGGAAACCGCAACAAACAACCTAATATTTTAAATGTTTAGTTGCAAAATGGAAAGTATGAGGTAAAAAACCCAAAAGGTTATTATTATTCTTTAACCCTGTGCCGGCACAGCCAGCTGTCGTCAAAAAAGGTTCTCTAGATCTGTGGCACGCGATGAACGTTTCGATCGTCCGCCAGCTTGCTGGTAGTTAAGTCGAGCGATGGCAACGGCTGCCCTTTTTTCAGCATTGGGCAATCGATCCAGCTGTTCTCGCATTCTTCCATTTTTCAGCAGATGTCAGTGCTGTTAAAAATAATCGTGACAACTTTTTACGGGAAATGACGTGCTAAAAAGTAAAGGAATCTCGTGGAGATATGTCACCTGCAACTATTTTTATAGAAATCAAATCTATTCTTCGTGACTGGCAACAGTCAAAACGTCAGAGTTTGGTGTTCCCAGAGCGGGAACAGTTAAGGGGTTAAAGGAACTTCTATTTTGTACTATCTGATTTTCGCAATATCGCAACTTTTTAAAAACTTACGATTTGCGAAAAATCGTGAAGTGCTGGTAAAAACTGAAGTTTTGTGATCAGCGCTAAAATTATAGATACATAAAAATTAATTATTAAATGCTGGGAAACACGACACAACCCAAATTTTGAAGTCTAATGATATTTCTGTAAAAGTTACTCACCTCCCTAGGAAATAACTCTAAAAGTTTTTAAAATAATAAAAGTTAATTATTAGTAAAACAATATTGTAAAATTAGCCTTTTCAGATAAGTGGGTCAAAAGTGACTTACATCTTTAAAGTATTTCCGCTCAACTTGCTAGAAGAATCGCAAAGTTTCAAACTTCATGACAAATTTAAGTTCCTCGTCAAATACTCTTTTGTTGTTTTAAAAATTTCAGACATGAGTATCGTTTTCCGCAAGTTTATTGTGTCTTTAAGGACTTTACGGCATTTAAAAAAAAGCGTCGTTGTTAACTCAATAGCGGTCTTTCAAACTTTTGTTCTAGTATTAAGTTTTGAAAGATTTTTTTTTTAGCCTGATATCGCGTACCAAGTACTTGAGAGAAAGTAAAATAGAACTTTAATAAAGGAAAATGTTTTTAAAAGATAGCATACTTGCACTAATTTAAATTCACATTTTTTTCTAGTTTTAGAAATTAATCGTAAGTATGACCAAGCTTTAATATGATGATAATTTTATAAGGTCAGTAAGTGATATAAATTAGTTGTTCTGTATTTACAGGGACTTTCAGGTTTAAATACTTTGTGTTGGTGAATGAAATAAGAAAAAGCTGTTTTATATTTTCATTTACATATTCACTTTCCATAGATAAAAAAATATTTTAATATATTTCAATATAGTTTTCACTATCTACTGCACTAACTTGCATTCATAATTAATGAAAACCTGATTTACAACAATGCAATCCTTTAAGGGTGTGAGTGATAAAAAAATGTGCATAATGTTATTTTACACATGCCTGAATGTTTAGTCTAGGTCAAAGAGGAAGATTACAGTGATATTTAATATACAGAGTTTGTTCCTAGGGCGTAATAAAAAAAATAACAACTTTAAGCTCCACAAATACTATTTAACTCACATTGTAATTAAAATAAAATGTGTGGTACATTTATTTTGAAAATGTTACTTTTCCTTATTTTGTTCATGATAAAATAATTGTGACATACAGCTCTGCAAATAATGGTAACAGTATGAAGTATGTAACTCTCTCAAAACAGCATTTGTACTGAATGCTACTAAATTGTAAGCAAAGGGAAAAAAAGAATCATTTTCAGATGTAAAATATTAACAATAAGGACTCTTTTTTTTACTTTGCCTTTAAAAATCATGTTTCAATTCATGATTTAAAAGTAAAAATTGAGAGAGGAAAACGAGAATAACATAGCAACGTTTCTAAAAAGAAAATGTAAAGAAATTACGTAAGACTCTAAAAACAGATCACGAGTGTAGCAGTTGATGTTTTAATAAATAATTTGCCAAAACAGAAACATTGCTAAAATAGAATCAAATTATCAACTTTAATTTCAAATGAAAATTTAATTCAATTTATTTTTTATTCAATATAGTAATACATTAAAATTTAAAATTATAACTGTAGAAAGGCTCGAGCATTCATAAATTTACAGATAGATGTTGATCTAAATAATTGATGATGCTTTACGTTTAATCCAACGCTGCCGGTGATATAAAATAAGGTGATAACAGATTAAAATACTGGCGCCAACGAAAATTAGAAAACACTATGCTTTTTTCTATAATTTCTCCTGTTACAGAATTGGTCTTGTTTAACAATTAAGTTTTTTGACATTTAAATATTTTTCAAAATATTTTGTGTGTACGGATAAAAAGGAGAGATTGGCACAGAACAATCTTTTGATAAATTCTGAAATTCAATATAGTATCCCATCTAACCACTTGCTTTACAACTCAGAAAATCGAAATCCGTAAACCCATAACCTGATCAATATTCCTTTGAATCTAGGATTTTCCATTTACCATAGAGACGGCTTAAACGCAATAAAACAGCGACGGAAATATACGTCGGAATGCAAAAATAAGTGTCATTTATTAAAATTCTTTAAAGAAACCGCACATATCCCGTGGAAATTTATGCAGAAGCAAACTATCCAAAGTGTCAAACGATCAATATGTTCAGAAACGAAACACGACATCTTGACACGTCTTGGCTTTACTTTAACGACAAGCAAAACTTATTTTACATTCTTTCAAAGATTTATCTTGATTTGTGCTCCAAAATTCAATTGTAAACATGTGAAAAATCGATACATAAAATGCCAAAATGCGAAGTAACGTTTTTATTTTACAGTCGCGAAATTTCAATTCTGTTTGACTGAGTTTAATTGTTCACGGTTCAAAGAACGTATAAAAGTTCCCAGACGCTTTGAAAGTATTGCTTATTTTTCCACAGCACACTACGTTGCTGTGCATACATTAAAAACAACTGAGTTAAAGAGAAGTACATTTGAACTTTAATCGTGAATTTTCTGAGTGAGTTGCAAGGATATTGTTTTGTCTACGACGGTTAGTCTTTGATATCAAAAAGATAGACAGGTTATTATCCTTTAATAACTTTTACTTAAGGTCAATAGTCTATTAACCCTTTAACGCGTGTGTTCCCGCTCTGGGAGCACCAAACTCTGACGTTTTGACTGTTGCCAGTCACGAAGAATACATTTGATTTCTATAAAAATAGTTGCGGCTGACATAGTTCTACGAGAAACCTTTACTTTTTAACACTTCATTTCCCGTAAAAAATTGTCACGGACATCTGCTGGAAAATGGAAGAACGCGAGAACAGCTGGACAAATTGCCCAATGCTGAAAAAAGGGAAGCCGTTGCCATCGCTCTACTTAACTACCAGCAATATGGCGGACGATCGAAACGTTCATCGCGTGCCACAGATCTAGAGACCCTTTATTTGACGCAGACTGGCTGTGCCGCACAGCGAGCTGCCGTCAAATAAGGGTCTCTAGATCTGTGGCACGCGATGAACGTTTCGATCGTCCGCCATCTTGCTGGTCGTTAAGTCGATCGATGGCATAGGCTGCCCTTTTTTTTCAGCATTGGGAAAGGGTTGCGCCTCAAAGGGTTAATAAGAGCATTTTAAAATATCAGACAGCTTGTTTGTGAAATTGCATAAGAATTAAATGGAGTACATTGCGTATTATTTGAACCATGCACATATTTGGTAAAAAACAGTTTATTAGGAAAATTAATACATTTCAGTCATAATCAGTAATGAATATGCACTTCCAGAGCCACTTTTACTGATTGTTGCATAGATTTCATTAGGTTTTTATGATGTTTGGGAATTTGTTCAGCCCTATACCAGACTTCAAAGAGTGATCAAAGAAAACTCTTTTCGTACCGCCATTCACTTTTGAGATTCTTTGCTTACATACAGGGTGTCCCCCAAATAGCACCCAAACTCTGCACAGCCAGATTCCTCGTTGGAAGTACATAAAAATTGCCTGTACGATCCACAGTTTTCGAAAAAATAGGAAAAACAAAATATGACGTCACATCCGGTGCGAAGAAAAACAACTAGAAACATTAAATTGGACACTGGGTTACATATGCGGGACTCGGTGTTAAGGCCGCTACAATCATTAGATTTGGTATATATGGATTTCTTTTAAAGAAAACGTTTGAAAGAATTGATTTATCGAGTTGTAATTACAGCAAATAGTGATTCAGTCCCTCCCATTCATGTTGTGCGTATTTATGTGGGTACCAAACTGATGCAACGTATGCAATTGGTCATTACAGTGCGCACGCATGCAAGCCTCGATATGCACGGTGAACTATGAAAGCATATTCAAAAAGGCTTGTTCAGGATTCCGATAAAGGCTCGTTTTTTTCACAGGAAATGACGTTTCTGCTTTTTTCTCGCACTTTTCTTGAAAAATACGGGCCGTATAGTTACGGTGCTTTGGACAATTTTTATGTACTTCCAACGAGGATCTGGCTGCGCAGGGTTTGTGCGCTGTTGTTGCGACACCCTGTGTAGCATATATTCCTTATGAAATTTAGTCTGAGGAGGCTCCTGGCCAATCCAAAACAACCAATTTGCTTTTAACAAAGCACTGCTTTATTTTTTTTTCTAAAATTATAGCAAGGAGACTAATCTTGTATGAATATCCCATATTTGGATGGCAACCTCGTGTTTAACTCAGTGTTTATCTTTTGTATCATTATCTTTCTCGTACTAGTCGTTTCTCATCATGCCTTCAACAAGGACAAGTGACTGTACGTCCTGGTATGAAAAACGAGCTTATTTTCGGAGTGTTTAACTTATATTAGAAAATCCAAAAATTTGCCTTTGATCCAATTAATACATATGTCGTAAGATTCTTAGTTCTATAAAAGTAATTAAAATTTAATTAAAATGTGATCATTTTAAGAAATACTACTATTTGCTATATTAATTACCTGTATTATATCAATTCTTAATAATGACTTGTTTTTAAGGCTGTGAAATGGAATATATTATTGATTGTATTTTTCTAAACACAAAGATTAATACTAATAATAAGCACAAAGATAAGCTTAAAAATGCCATTTAGTATACATTTTTTAAAATATCAGTGAGTCATTTAATAAATTTGATACGGTCTTTTAACCTAAGTTATTTCCATTAATGTATATTTTCTATGTCGTGAGCATTTTTGTTGTTAAAATTATCCAAATAAAAAAGCAGAAAGACAAACGGAGAAAATAAATCCATAATAGATCTTTGAGAGCTGTCTAATGTATGATTCTAATGTATGAATGCATACATGCACATTAAAAATATAAATTCAATATTTTTTATGTTACGTCTCTGTGATGTTATGTTACGTCTATAAGTTACATGTCTAAGTGATTCTGTATGGCCAGAATAACACTGATTTCTTCTTAATTTACCGCTGGAAGGCCAAGTGGTACCGTGATTTTAAATTGATGAACTAGATTTAATTTTCGATTTTGTGTGCAAATGCTTTACTGTTTATTGCTATTCGCTATAGTCATCAAGTTACATATATTTAAGTATGCATGTTCTGGTATTGTAATATTATTAAGAAAACTGCGATGATTAATACGATATCATAGTTAACTTCATAATTATTTGTATTTAATAGCAAATTAAGTACACGCACACGCACAAATGTTATAACAAGTAATGTTGACTTCAATAGTCTTATTGTAGCATTACCGTCTATCATATGACCTATTTTCAAGAATGTCATTTAAAAAAAAAAACTTGCTAATTTTACTGTACATTTTTTTAACAAAAATGAAACTTTTAAATGAACGTATTATGCAATATTACTCAGCTTTGATTCTAATCATTAATTATGCATGGGAAGATGGCCCAAAAGGATCTCCTTAAGGGGAAAACTTGGATAAAATAACACAAATGTAAAATAAAACTTTGGCTCACTGTCACAATATTTTACACTATATTTTGATCATAAACATATTTTAGTTTCAATAAGTTGAGGGATTTTCTTGGCGTATAATATGTGGCGGCCTGTTGGACAAATGTTATAGTATTCTGAGGTGTTTTTAGCATGAAAATGCTTTTTTTTTAGTGTTGCTAATTATGCTTAAGTTTAACGAAGTGTGTGAAAAGTTTTATCGTATAAGTTTTAGCATTGTCAAGTGTTAATAAATGTTCTTAAAATTCACCTGTGCCTTCAAGAGTGCTTTAATTAGAAGATGGTCATATCTGTTATTTATAGCGTTCACTCCTCTCAATTGACCACTTCAAGATTATGCCAAGATCGCACGATTTAGGACTGTGGACAGCTATGAGAATGCCAATGTTTTCACAAAATTTCACCATTACTACTTTGGCTATGTATCTCACTTGGAGATGGAATTTCATTGGCCGATATAATCTACAAGTAACAAATTCATATATCCCTTACCAGAAATTCAATTCCATGCTAAATTGAATTTCACGTCATCTAAAATAAAAATTTCAACTTTGAAGTCTTTTAGATTCTGCATGCACGTCATAGTCTAACTAAAATTGTACTACTAGCACCGTGCAAAACTCTTAACACCATAACACCACTAAGAACGTATGAAAGGTAAATAAACTCATAATTAACCGGTGAATCGTATACGAATAAATGCATCAGCAGAGAATAGATAAATAAAAGCAATTACAGATAAATATGGATACATATATATTTTTCAGAAATAAATTCACAAAGAACACATTAAAATGTCATTTATGGCAAAATATGCGTTAACTGCTGTAAGCAGCAAAAATTCACGCGCATTTGTGAAAAATGCGACATAAAAGTTTGCTGTAAAATGTAGAAATATTCTATAGAAACTCATAAAATGTGATATTTTTGAAAAAGGAAAGAAGTATTCGATGCCTGCAAGAATGTCATAGCAATAAAATAACCAGTGTCATGCGGATTTAAAGCTATTTTTATATCGGTCATGCAGTGGTTTCCAACAAGTCTTATAACTGCAACTAAAAGTATCAGAAAAATGGAAACAGATGTTTTTCTTCAGTATAAATCTTTTATTGCGGACCCAAAATATACATAAAGAAAATTGGGAATACGTGATTTTAAATAAATCTTTCCGTTCATGTTATTTGAAAACTAAACAATACTGATTCTACATGCAATCTTTGATAAGAAAATGCTATCTAGAACATATTTATCATGAATCGATATAAGTTAACTTATAACAGCAGCTCATATTCTATCAGATATTGAAATCGCATATTATACAACATATGAATACCAGCTATTTACAGGTGGAAATCTTTATTTACAACTCAGGTACTACTAAGTTCAATGGCACAAGAGCCCATGTCAGGGCCAAGCAGGGAAATGGTGATTCTATCGGGCCTGCTTGTGCACTATGAAAGAAGCCTTTGGATGTTTCCTCACTGGTTAGATTCGTTCGTTAGATGACGTATCTAAGTGCTGGAACCAATAAGCGAACACTGTAGGTCTCTTTGGATGACTCATCGGAGTGCACAAGCAGGCCCGGCAGAATCACGATGCCCGGGTCGAAGGCCTGTGATGTCCAGCCACGTTTTGATCGTGTTCTCTGGAAGAGACATATGCTCCTGCGAAGCATATGTCTTGGCCAGATGGTCCGCCTGACTTGGTGTTCCTCAGTGTTAGGCCCTAAAAGGAACTTGATCCTCGTTATAAATCACTGAAGATATTGAAGGCTGATTCAAACTTTTCCAGTCCGAGGATCAAAACTCGGATCTGTGGCATGAGAGTGCAATGCGCTTCTACGGCATTACTTCATTTACTCGGCTTACATCACGATTGCATATTCTATTCGAGTAGATTGTTTTAAATAGACAGCTTTCTGCTCACTTTCTATTCATATCATGCACTCTCCTCCCCAAAAGAGAACATTAGTGAATTTTAAGACGTCTGCTTTAGGATTAAAAGATCAGATTTTCTAAAAGTATGTCGTTCAAAGTATTACTTGACTCCTTCAGATTGGTTGGTCCTATACTCTTTTGATAAAGATTCATTAACTGTTTATAAAACCAGCCATTAAAAGTAAAGCTTATGTTTAGTAATTTTTTTAGTAATCTTTTTAATTACATTAATCAGTACTTATCATTCATTGCCTAACTATAACAAACGAAAACAAATAGATTCAAGGTGATTTTCTGGCTAATTCTTCATTCGGTAGTTAAAGTGGTAAGACTTGCATATTTTTATATGAAACATTAATAAACGTAACCCGTAAGCAGGTGCCGCTGGGGTAAACCTCACCCCAGCGACATTTTTTCTTCGTAAAATGAAAGAAATTTTTTGAGAACAAGTTTGCCCTGTCTTCTACCCTTCAAGGTGAAGGTCTAGTTGGGGTGGGTGAAGGAATTTCGTTTTTTTGTCATTCGGAAGGGAAGAAAATTCGACTTTAGGATTAAATATTCCCTTGCGACTAACAACTTTTCTTTACGTTGTTAACGTAAAGTAAATGTAAATTAACTATAAATTGACGTTGCATTACTCGTATATATTGACAAAAGGCTATTAAATGTAATTAATATCATAAAGTAATTACGGTTTTTAGGTATCAAGCATATCATATGAAATTTTCTTCTCAGAAAGCATGATATTTAAAGGAACTGCTGGAAAATCTCTAAATAAATATGAAAAGCACGATTTCTTCCCATTAAACGTAATAGAACTGGTGTATTTTACGTTATAAGTTCACAAATTTGTTTATCAAACGTTTTTAGTCAAAAATATAAAGAAGACAAAATGGAGTACCACAGGCGAATGCTTAAGTAACAAAAGTAGGCACGCCTGCTTACAGGTTAAGGAATTTATAAATACATCAATAAATTAAAAAAGGATAATTTCACTTTAATGTATGGTTAATAACAGTTCTAAAATTACCCTAGATAATTTATCCAACTGCCGCATTACAGGTGCACATTGAAACATGCAAAGTGATACTGAAACACTTAACTGTCCTAAAACCATCCTGAAAATTTTATCTTGCTGCCATACTACAGGTGCATATTGTATTGTGCTCTGCAATACTGAAAAACTGTTAATAAAGTATTTTCGGCATTCGACTAAACGTAAATTAAACTGCAAAATTATAATTGATCTCCTTATGAAAGAATGTATTGCTGTAGCTCATGTAAAAATTACAATGCATTACAGTTTCATCGAAGTTTAATGAAGAAATTGAGAACGTTGCATTGCAGTTTAACGCAGTTCTGTAGAAGGCATTCTAGTTAATATGAAGATTACCATTCCATTTTTGCAAAATAGCATTACAAGAATAGCATAGTCTTCTTTATATAATGTTCTCAAACACAAACTCCAGCAAATAAATTTTAAGAGAATTTTTTAAAGAGACTTTTAGAAAAAGCATATTTGTTCTCCTTGAATTAAACATTTTGATACTTTTCAATGGTATTTTACTACCCAATATTATAAAAGTAATGCTTACCGTCTAAAAGAAAAAAAATTTTTTACGTTATTTTCCGTTATAATTTTTAAACAATATTTTTCGAGGGAAAAGTAAAATGTAATTAAAATATGCTTTTAGTTTAACAAGAAGAGGCTTTCAGACAAGAGCTATAAAGTTATTTTTTCCTGAAACAAAAACGTTACGTTCAACTTTTACTTTAGTTACATACAACCTTCTGAGGGTTAAAAGTAAAAAAAAAAAAACAATTTAAACTAGTCCACAAAATTTCGATCATCGTAGAGAGAGAACCTCGGAATCGTTTCCAATATCATTCTTCCTTTTCAAATCAAAGATTTCAAGGGATTTGGCTAGAAATTTGAAAAGCTCTTAAGAAAATGACAGGAGAATCGGAATTGAAGCTGGCCGCTCATAGCTTTATATAAATGATATTTTTAAGTATCTGTGTATGCGATTGAAAGGTTAGGATATTTTAATTTGAGTAAAGCTTTCCAATAAAACTCTTTTAAAAATGAGTATAGAGCAATTTGAAATTTAAGGCGTACCAAATCTTTAATTTTATACTACTACAGTCCGATTTGTATGGTGTATATTACAATATTTATTAAATTTCATAACAATATTATCTTCTTAGACCAGCGGTTTTCAACCTTTTAAAGTCGCTCCCCCCCCCCAAGAAAGGCTAACTTACGGTGGCGCCCCACTTCACATTTTTCAGCATACATTTAGTTTTTTAATCTTTAACAATGAACATTTAGTCGAATTTTCTACAAAATAATGTTATCAGTAAAGTTTGAATGAACGTTTTAATCAAAAATGGATATGTTTTTGAGTAAAAATGATAATAAATAAGATGTTTTTTTTTAAAAAATATGCATCACTACTTGATCTTTGGTTTTTCTCCCCCCCCCCGTGTAAACGTTCTGCGCCCCGCCCCACAGGTTGAGAAACGCTGACTTAGACAATGACTTATAAAACTACTCTATAGTTAAAGAATCAGGCACACACACACACATATATATATGTATATGTGTGTGCTTGTGTACGTGTGCGATACTCAAGTATTCTGCACATTATAGAAAAACTATTTTAAGTGGATATTTTGTTGATTTACTGTAATATTTTCAATATCATTCCATACCTCATGATGTAGCAACATTTATATCGCTTCATTTAAATTGTTAGAAACATTTAAAAATATTACAAATAAGTTTCAATAATTTTTAATGATTAACAGGTACGCATTATTCTTATTACTAGTTTTTTTAAACGTAATTCATCAGTTAATCTGAGTGGAACATCATTTTATTAACTACTTTTGTACACATATTCTGATGCAGATACAATTTCTGAACTATATTTATTTTCAGTGGGCGACTGTATACATTTTCAGAAGCATATTTGGGGAAAAAAAAGCTTTATGAAACCACGCCGGCGTTCTTCTTTTGGAAAACTTCAAGGTTTGGAAAACAAAGGCATTGTTTTACAAGAAAAGAGCTGGTTTTATTCCTTCTTTGTGAAAATCTACGGTATCCTTTAAGTATCAGATTACTTTTCGACATGTTGTGGCCGTAAACTTTTCGAACAGCAAACAACTCGGAATTTACGGCAGAATTCTTTCTCGTGATAGTCCCTTCGGCAGCTTAACAAGAGCTTCTTTATTCTAACAAATTCTATTGTAACGTCTCAAGACGCCGTATTTTCTGCTTTAAAAGTAACATGAAGAGTTTAAGAATATCTTTACAGAAGTATAAATGCCTGGGTAAAAAGCTGTATTCATTACTGATTACAATATATGTACAAACATTTATAATGTGCAAAAAGTATCCCAATAGTTTTTTTTTCTTCTTTTTAAATTTCAAAATGTACTTCTTTCAGGTATAAATTTCAAAATTATTATTGTCTTTTCTAAACGATTCCTGACATTTTCAATGAAATTTTAATAAGAGTGTAGCTTGGCCCCACCATGAACGAGTGAATAAGGCACTGAACATGGTAGGCAGCTGAAGTGTGAAGGTTCCGCATTCGGGCTATCGCGCGGCTGTCGATATGATGGTGTGGGGTTTTGGTCAGTTTTCTCTAGATGTAACGTAAATACGCGTTAGAACCTGAAGAGGTTCTAACGCGTGTGTCTCAATCGTGGGGAAGATAAAAAACTATTGTTCATAGTCCTCTTTAGAATTTAAAATTATGAGTGGTCGAAAAAAATTACAACTTACTGAAAGAATAACTTTTTTATTTAACTCTTATTACTAAAACTGAACATAATTAGAAGAAATATAACCATTTGAACTGAAAAACTAAATTCTTTAAATTACTTAAGCAGCCGGATTTTGCTTTAGTCTGGTGCTCGGAAGCGAGGCAGCTTCTTTTCTGCGTGGTCTCGGAACTCCTGGATAATACTCTTTGGAAGTTGACACCAATCCGAGAAGAGGCAGCAGGAACGACATCAGGACCACGGATATAAATAAGCACGTCAGGCTGGCTCACTGGCTGAAAAGCTGCAGGAGCATACATCACTATAAACGGCTAACTGCTGACTGCAAAGATTGCTACCCAGACAGCACAAACAGGCTCTTTGAACGGCTATTAACGATCAGAAAACGTTTTCTGAACGTTAATAGCCGTTCAGAGAACCCGTGTGTGCTATCTGGGAGGCTTCATCAGACGGCATAGTTATTATAGAAACGATTCCCACCAGTGCGAATGCTGAGCACTAGTTACTATTTGCAGAAATTGCAAATAGGAACTAAACTCGAGCACAGCAACAACTTTGGGCTTTGCCTCGGGTATGGGAGAGAATCATTTGCGATTGCGGTGGAAAGACTCCACACAGCCGCCATCCCGCTGTCGTCCATCAACTGGTGAACAAAAAAGCTGCCCTTTTGGTGGACATAAAATGTGGTACAGGCGCTACAAACCCCTTAAAATGTCCACTGACCCGTAGCCAGATGCCCCACGCGCAGGCTTGCCATAACAGGAAACAAGAGAGCAGCACAATAAAGAAGTAGATTCAGCACACAAAAGTATCTTTTTTCTATCATAGCTCCCGAATAAAAGTGCACGCAAATGATCTGCCGACGTCACCCTTTAAGGCTCATACTCATTCTGAACCAACTTCAGATGAGTGTCCTGTGCCTGGATTGGTACACTTGGAGTGTCTTTTTACCATCTTTGACATTGGAGCCACGGCAAATTCTACGTGCAGAAGCTATCTTTAGTGTACACGGTCCCACATCAGTCTAGTTCAAATAGTTTGCCACCCTCCCCAGCGTTAAACGTGGCCGATGCTGCTTGACTTTCATGTTCAGATGGGAACCCAGCTCCAACTGGTTGATCTGTTGCTGGTTACCAGTGGGAGTGGATCAAAATTATTTGCAAGTGGAATTTTTGTAGGTTTCAGGTGGCTTCAAAGTATGAAACCACCAATACAAAAGTTTGGATTGCGAGCTGGTTTCGGCATGTCTGACAAGTCGTCAGAACTAGAATCAGAAGAGGAAAATTTGCTCTGTATATATTGAAAAAGTATGGATTCAAGACAGTGTTTAGAGGTCAATATGAAAACAAGGATCCAGACAAAGTTTTGCTCTGTTCTCAATAGCCTTAATTTCCTGCTTTTACATTGGCCCTTGAAAAAACCTTCTTCTGTATCTCTGCTTTATGTTTGGCCTCCGCAAACACTATTTTGAATTCCTGCAGTTTCCATATAAACAGAGCAAATTTTGCGATTCTCAGTCTAGCACTGACGACGGCAAGTCATACATGCAGAAATCGGTCTGCTATCCTAATCTTTGTATTGGTGCTCTTATGCGTGGCTTTTTGCTGCTTATTTATTACCTTCTGCACCAAGCTACGTTTTGCATTCATCAAATGACAAATATATCTTAAGATTACAGTAACAGTGTTCAAAAGAATATAACATTAAAATGTGCAGAAGTATTCTGCGATTCAGTATCTCCAAAACAAAGCATAAAAGTTCTAGAAAATAACTTTACTTTTTTGTCCCTTTTTTTTTCTCAAACAAAACAAACAGATGCCGTGCTTTACGATGCACATTGTTTTCTTTATGATCAATGACATCATTGAACGTTAATGGTACTTAAATCAAGTCAATCAGAAAAGAAATGATAAACAAAAATCTGCAATTTTTGTTGGTTTCTTTTTACTTTAAAACTACCATCAAATAATAGCTGAGTATCGCATGAAAATAAATTTAACTAAGCAATATAAAAACCATATTTTCCTTTACTTTTCCCTTCATCGTCCTTAAGTATCTGGAATCGCAGCACAAAGAATTGCATAAATTACGGTCATCGTTTTTGAATCGTTGTTTTATGGAAATGAAAGAAGGGTTTACGCTTCATTTAATACAACAAGACAAAAATTCTTATTTTCGTTCTTTGACGTTTTCTTTATGCCTTTTTTTTTGTTTATTTAACACAAGGAATCTAACATTGTGCGGTTTATTTATGAAGTTCCAAGGGATATGATTATTCCATTTCCTAGGGAAATATTGGGAATCTTGGTTATTCGTTTTAGATTAAATGTTTTATTTATAGTTTATTCATTTATTTACTGTGAATTGTTTTACTCCAATGAAATCTTGAACACTGAAACTCTCTTTTGAAAAGTACGATAAAACAGCTTGTGCAGTAACAATTATGTAAATAGTAATCATCTTGGGTAAGAGACATTAACTACGATTGAAACAATTACTCTGCTGAGAAATCTCAGTTTAAAATATTGTAATGTACCGGTAGACCTGTCAAAATCATTTCACCGAGATGATATCATGCTAGTTTGTATGCACTGAGCCATCATGGAGAATGATTTTATTGTGGTTGTTTATCACCGACGGAGGGACCTGACTCTTAATGTTTACGGCTGCGTACCCTCCTAGAGAATGGGTCTCCTAAGCAACTGGGACCATTTACAGAGAGGACACCACTCTGTATCCCGAATTCTGTCTGAGTGTCCCGAATTGGCTTGTTCGGAATTTTTATTTCAACTCGCAGAAAATTGAAGACCACAAACAGATTTTTCGTCCACTATCTCCAATCAACGTACACAATTCCACAGTTGTCCAGTCGAGATCCATTATTATCCTTCCAAGCGCATGGATATATGTAAAGAACAAATGTTCGGGATAAGGAATAGTGGGGTCCATCATGATCTTCTCCTACGAAGTAACCTTCTCTGTGACAAAGGATTCTGCTCAGTGTCGAGAGAGAAGGGAAAATGTCAGACACCACCGCAGAGTGCACCGTGAAATTGGTATGGCTTAGACGTAGTGGTGTGGGCATACATCGTGCACAATGGTAGAACACAGCTTCAAATCCGTAAGCAAGAATACGTGACATCACCGTTGCACTGCAGAGAGATAATTCAGGATTATGTATGTTCATCTTTAAAGGGCTGTTAGTTATGAATTTAAGTTTACGGACAACATAGTGCATGTGCACAGAACCGCTTAAATATTGGGCGCGGTAGAGAATGAAAATATTGAACGTAATGCCACTTACATTGCAGGCTTAAATCGTATAAACCATGACTAAAATGTTCTTAGCAGAAGCATTTCTCAAATAATCAACCCTCTTTGAACCGTGCAAAATCTAAATTTGTAAAATGCATTAAGGAAAGAGTGGCACAACATTCCCCAAGGATTTTGATAACGGAATAACAGAAGGTGCACTAGCATCTGATAAGGGCGAATTAGTACTGAGGGAATGGTAACAAGCAAAACATTTCCCCCCGAAATTTTTCAAAGGAGTATTTTTTGTGATCTCTCATGTAATGATACCTATATCATTTTCCTTAATAAATACAAAGCAGATATTAATACATTACAACTATTACTTAGGTACTTAGTGTTATTTCAAAAAAATAATTCTGTTCCTTAGCAGTTGCCGATCAGTATACTAATTTTATATAATATCCCTTTTTAGACACATAAAACAAAGAATTCATGAAGACACTTACACTTAGCTCATATTTCCATGAAATCCACATTAAATCAGCTTTGGAAGCGTGCTCACTGAAACAATACCTATCCTCACTCATGGACAGCACTCTTTAGCATTCGAAACCTGAGAAATTTTATATATCTTTATCTTTTATTTTACCATTATCTTTTAAACTAGAACAGAAATTTTTGTCCCTAGTTCTTGTTTAAGGGCAGATATAATAGTACGTTTGTAGCACTTGATGCGCATTTGTTATCATTTGGAAGAACATACCATTATAAAAGGGCCCATGACATACCACAAAGTTAATAAGTAGTATATTTAAGAATTACACAATACACATTTTGCGTTCTTAAGTCCAATTCGTTGATTTAATTAAATAAGAGAAATAATTGAAATTGTGATGTATTTAAATGCCATAAATCGAATTCATTCTTTAATTTCTTCTAAAACCTTTTGAGTTTTCAATCATTATGAATCACATTCGCTACATGGAGAGGAAAAAGAGGGATTTCAAACTAATTTCTATACATAACATTTATATTTTATATTAATATGTTTGATATTTTTTTATCGATCTTTAGAATACTCTGCAAAATATTGTTTTACCTTTATGAAGATAATGAACTACGTTTTATCTAGATACTCTACTCTAAATGGTTTTTCGAGGACACATAACTATGTCAAGGAAAATATGTAAAAGAATATTTAACAGATAAATGATTTAGTCAAATTTCCTAGAGGATGATTAATTATCTGTTGAAGCCTCGGTGCTAATCAGGCTGCTTAAAGCTTCATTCATCGAACGGTATTTAATGCACAATCGATAAGTGTTTTGAAAGCAGCAGTAAAGTTTCTTTGCAAGCATTAAGCTGTGAGGGAAAAAATGGCGTATTTACCAATTAAGATTAAAAGCAAAATGAATAAGTATTCCGATTTTTCACCGCATAATTTAAAAGGTTTTTAGAAACATAATGAAGTAAAGTCCCAATGGAATATGACTTTCCTAACAATACATAAGATTGATTATTATATTAAATCGATCAATTCTTTGTACTCTGTTGCTTTATATGAAATGGTTTTGGTACGTTTAAAATAATATAATAGTTTTATTTTCGATGATACAACTTTTTATTGATAGTATTCAATTTAAGTATCTATGCCTTACCAGTGGCCAGGCGCATAGCGCTCTCGACTGGTAGACAGAAAGAGTCTTGTTCAAACAAAGGACGCGTCAGTCGACCTTACCGTTCGGAGTTTTCCGTAGTTTTCTCCGGAATTTTGCGTAAATACTGTTTGGAACCCCTCAGAAAACCCCCTAAGAAATGCACCCCCCCTCTCGACCTAGATTGCTCGTGTAGATAATCGGCCGCAATCTCACAAAATCAAAATCAAATTAATCATCTTTATAGGATGTATTGGCATGAGGATATTTAGATGTTAAAGTTGAGTGGATGACTACAAATCGTGAGCTGTAAATTTAATTATTAAAGTAAAATTTAGTAAAGGTAATTTAGTAAAATTTAAAGTAAAGGAAAGTTATTTATACACACACACACACACACACACACACACACACACACACACACACACATATATATATATATATAATAAAGTTTTAAGTACATGAAAAACATTTTTATTATTTGTTATTAAAGTTTTTAAAATAATATTTGAAAATTTTTAAGCAAACATACAACCTGAAATTTACCACGTTTTTAGAGAGTCTTCAAAAGAATCTAGGACCAAAATTTTTCTAGCTGACTTGCATATCTAGACATAAGTTCTGTCATGCATGGTATGAATGAAATGGTTTAGAACTGAACACATAAAAAGAATAATGGGTGCATTCATAAACGACAAACTGATTTAATGAGTTTTCGTAAGAGAACTGGAATGGCGTTTGTTAGTGCCATCAGTTTCTTTTCCTTTTACAAACAACTTAAGTTTATTCAGTTACGTCACTTACGAGATGCGTTTGTTTACAATTCTCGTATGTTGTTACTTTTCTCGAGGACTTTTTACTACATACTCAATATAAAATCAACACGAATTTAAAAGAAAAAATTTCCATCATTGAAGTGCACTGATCACAATTTAGAAATTTCAACTTATACTTGCATTTTTTCAAAAGAATTTAGCGAGGGAAGTTCAAATTTCACTAATAACAGTTTAAATAAACTTCAATCTCAACAATAAAAATACGCATTTTTGAATTTATTAAAATGAAAAATACAAGAAATTAACTACCTTTAAAAAATTCTGTACTTCCGTTGCAATTTCAAGCAGGGCCTCCGAGAAAAATTTTATAAGGCGGGGCGAAAATCTTCCCGGCCCCTTTCGTAATGCACAAAAGTTTCGAAAAAACAGGCGGGGCGGAAGGATTTTTTTTTTTTGTAAAACTGTTATTTTTAATGATTTTCATATAAAATGCTAAAAGGAAAGAGAGGGGGAGGGAAGTATGATAGAATTAACATTTCTGCCATCTAAATCATTCTAGAATTATGTATTCAAAATTTAGTCTATTTTGACAAAAGATTTTAATTACAGATCTATAAATGAAATTCGTAACATCTTCTGAAAAATTCACGGATGCACTTCATCTGAACACGGGCACTCTAGCACTCTAGCTCGCACGGTCCCAGCGGCGGTGCCCCGTCTGCGCCCCCCTCTCGTAGAGCCTGGTTTCAAGTGTGTGCATGAATTTCCTCCTCGAAAAAATAACATTTGCAGATTCAGTATACGTAAAATACTTATCATAACAACAAACGCCATTTCATAACAGCAACAACGTGCAGCAAGTGTGTTCTCTCAACAGCTAGATGAACCTGCTCCGTGCTCAGTTTACTTAGTTTGAAACTAACCGCACTCAGTTTTGCATACGAACGCTCTAGTTTATAAACTGAATGCACTCAGTTTAGTTTGCGAACAACTTAGATAGAAACTCGTTGCACGAGTGTAACTGGTTTGTCGTTTAAACCCTTGTAAATATCGGTTGGCGCGATCTGTAAGCTTTTTCACAGTGCCTTAACTCGTACGGCCGATCTTCATGCCGGTCTGCCACTGAATAACATCTCTCAGGCTAGTAAGTAAAGTCAGATGTCCATTCACACGAAGACCGATTGGTTGGGAATCGTTACCCATCCGATGCTGCCGATCCGATGTAAATATACCAACGCACGATAAGTAAAATAAGAACCTGCACGCCAAATCAGCGATGCGATGACTATTTGGCGTCGGAGAGAGTTTGTTTACTTTTGCAACCCTTAAAGATAACCACGCCTTCAAGTCCGTAGGAAAAGTTGGTCCAGCGCGAAGTTGCTCGAATTTTCCCTTTAGTGTGATAAGGCCATTAATTACCATACCACTCTATCCGGATTTGTCTTCCTTTTCCTGAAAAGATTTGCAACTGTAGAAAACAGTGCTATTCTATTTGCCAATTATGTACAGAGGCAACCAGTTGGTGCCTAAGAGAACGTTGATGAGCCAGCTGTAGAATTAAATGATAATAGATGGAAAAGGCAAAAACCAATCTATCTCTTAATGATAAACCAAAAATAAATAAAAAATTAAAAGAAGGAAATCTTGAAAGAAAGGGAAAACGCAAAGTTATCCCTTATGATACATTAAGTTTTTTCAAAAATTTCACAAACAATTAGACGAAAGTAAGAAATGCTGGAGAACAATCATATAATGATACTTAGATCCAATGTAGATTGTGCAAAAATTGGTAACATGATAAACATTCAAATTAAAAAAAAAAAGGTCTGGAGCATTAGAACTGCTACATTTCAGCAAGTGTACTATTGACCTCCCAATTTTGCAAACTTTTTGTCAATACTTTTTTTGTTACTGTTCAATACCGTGTTTGCAATAGAGATTTTGCCTTCCTTCTAATTCCTTAAAGTATAAGTTAAATTAGTAAAATATATCATCAATGAATTCAACTTACTTAGCAGAAAGTTTCAGCATATTTTTGAGGGTACGTAATTTAAAATCTCGTTTTTATAAAGAAACATTCACATATGTGCACTTTTACCCTCTTTTCACCTACACATATTTTTTATTCTTATGTATATTTGGATGGCAATTAGAATTATTCCATTGAGATACTGCAAAGAGATACTCAAATTTCTTCTTTAGTAAGTTCGTAGTCATCTCTAATCGCAAAAACAAGAGATTCTTCAATTTATTTAGTCGTACCCGCGTCTTAGTTCTCGCTTCTGGATAAACGACTTGTACAATAGCTCATTTTTAAATACTTCATTTTCGATTACGTACTTCATGTATTTTCGGAACAATTATACTACGATAATGCTTCTTTCTGAGGATCAGATCTTCTGAGAATATTTGGAAAACCAGGCTTCCTGTTTCAGTTTTTGTTGATTTTAGGGACTTGGGAAGGGTTTTCTTTAGTTTTCAATCTATATTATTGCATTTTGTGTGGTTTCAGTTGTGAACTCCCCGTTTGGTCTCAATCGAATGGATACTTTATGTACAGGACCGCCCAAAAGATTCGAAATACATTACGCTCTAATGGCCGAAATTCATTAAACTCGCATATCCCAAAAACTATTAGGCGTAGAATGTTGAAACTTTATATTTAGGATTGTTGATTGTTGTAACATCTAGATGTGCACCTCCCCTTTCGGTTCCATTCGACTGCATAGTTTATCTACAGGATCGCCCAAACGATTCGAAATACATTACGCTCTATGGGCCGAAATTCATCAAAGCGGTATTGAGCTATTTCAAACGATTCGTGATATATGCTGTTAGCTGTTAAGAGTTACAAAATGAATTTCTCCATTAAAAGAAGTGTCTTTATCATTTATAGTTCTGGTACAAGAACACTCAAAAGATTTCCAATTCATTACGGTCAATGGCAATTTTAGGGGCATTTATCCATTTCAAGCACAATACCGTCCTACCATATAAGTTAGGTAATGGTCCGACCACGGTCACGTGCCTCCCTCAAGAACTGCGCCAAAAGTCACCAAGCTTGGCGAATTTTGTTGTACATGTGTATGTATTTAACTCTCAAATCTCAAAAAATTTTAGTCGTAGAAAGTTGAAATTTCATAACGTAAGATTGTTGTAACATGTAGTTGTGCATCTGGATTTTTGGTTCCAATCTACTGGAGAGTTAATTTACAGGACCACCGAAAAAATTTTCAATACTTTAATGTCTATGGACATCTTCAATATAATTTAACTGTAGACAGTCACTGTTTGCTCCATGCCCAAAATCTCGCCGTCTGTCGTCAACCTTGGCGAGTTTTTCCAAGATATCGCCAAATTTGGCGATGTCAGTCATAGTCAGTCATTGGGTCCCTGCCCAAAATATCGCCATTTGTCATCGTTCTGGGCGAGTTTTGGCGATATATTGCCAAATTTGGCGATAGTCTGACGGTGGCGGTGGTTTCAGTTAGGTTGACAGTCGCGCGATAAGACCCGCTTCACGTTTCGCCTGCCTATTATTTCCAAGGACATAACCACTGTGCCATGTTGAAGCATACTTCATACTTGGAACCGACATATAAAATCTTGGTGGTTTCGTATGTGTGAGAGAGAGTTAAAGCACACTCAAGTGCGTAAATAAAATCTGGAAGAATTTCAGATTTTTTATATAAATATTAATACCTTTAAATAGTAATCCGTGTTTTTTATTAATTTATTTCAATTTTGATAATAAGCATAGAAATTGTTTTGGTGATCCTATGTAATAGAGCAATAAGAGATCACTATGATTTTATAATTGCAAACGTTTTGACATTTTGTAAAATGGTCTACTGATCTTAGATACTTGACATGTATCTTCATATACTAAATATACAATGTAGGTACAGTTAAAATTGCATAATTGTTGACGTAAAAAAATGTTTTTCATTGAACAAAAATTTACTTAGATTTATTTCTTAAATTTAGAAGCATTTAAATGTTCTATTTCTTTTAAACACAAATCATGAATGATTTTAAATTTTTTCACTATCTATGATGTAATAAAAAAATCCCTTTGTTTGTTATTTTAAGCCTTCGAACTACATTTTATAATGTGGAAACATGTATGTGATAGGTATTAGCGAAATTTCCTTTATAAATGAATATACGTCCACACATACTCCTAACTCAACTTCTCAAATGAACTAATTGGAATGATTAATTTGCTGCGTTCTGTACTTATTCAATTAATTTCTAGCATTAATCTACATTTTAGAATTTATACCTTTCGTTAACTATGGTATTGCATTTCGATATTTCATCCTTAGAATGTGTGAAATGAATTCATTTAAGGAATTATTTTGGTATTAATTGTTCTGAAATAGTTACATTACCCGCTAAAGTATTTAATAATGGAGTTCGAAAAGTTATTTATTAATAATTTTCACACATTCACTCTTTTCCTAATTTACGCGATGCGCATTATTAAGACGTTTTCTTTAGATTTTTATGTATCATGTCTGTGGCTATGATGTAAAGTTTAATTAGCTACGTAAATTTACAGAAAGGCTAGACGAGAGTGAAAGCAAACATTCATAAAAAAGCTAATAGAAAGGCATAAAAAATAAAGATAATAATAAAAAATAATTCGAATTTTAGCCGAGCACGTTTAAAAAAGAACAAATACAATATAAAATAAGAGTGCGTTTCTGTTATTTTTGTAAATTTTTTAACAGTGCGAATTGCACGTAGTTCTAAAACACAAATTATTAGAAGTAAAATAAACTGGACACCACTTACTAGGCCTTACTCTGCAACGCATAACAGTAATTATTTTGCGTTAAGACGTGAAGAACATTAATCATTCTTCTTCATTTAAAATGAGTGAAATGAAAAAAGCAAATGAATTATTTCAGTAATTGACTCTTTTAAACTTTCTTTTACATTTCTTGGGAAATTCATTGATAACGACAATTATTATTGATGAAAGGTTTCGTTTACACGCAAACATGCATACTAGGGCTACATTAACGAATATACGTATAGATATAGTTGTGTTTTTGAAGGTGAAATAAGTTTAACAAATTCACACAGTTGAACACATTTATTTGTCAATTTTTACCACATACATAATGCACATGAAATACAGTTTTGCAAAATTATTGCAAAAGTGCAAGTGGATGTATGCAAGATAAATTTTGATGATCTGTAAACTAAGAGCGTAATATTTATATTGTGCTTGCAAACAAGAAATAGGAAAAGGAGAAGGTGGCCCAAAACACTGTATTTCAAATTCTTCAGTTGACGGATAATTTTACCCTGTAGTATGGCTGTCCACTTTAGGTCATATCGCTTGAACAGGCCGAGAAACATAACAAACTAAACAAGTGTATTTCACATTTAAAGGCACCTTCTATTTAGTTAACCAAGTCACATTTCTGTGCATTAAAGACTGTATTTCTAAATAAATAAGAACGTTAGTTATTACCTTATAAGTGATATGATAAAACCCACTTTTTTGAAAAATTCTACCCAGACACGTAATGCACCGATCGCTTAAATATCGCCATTGCTTCTGTTTGTCTTGGCGCAACTAGTTTATGTGTTACCTAGTAAATAGCATTGCCTGTGTGGAACAAAATATATGTAGATCGTTTTGCCCATTAGGATCATTCTGAGTCACCTTTCCCTATATATATATATATATTTTAATTATTATTTAGGAAAATATACCCAGACAGAAAAAAAAACTGCTCCCAAGTTCTTCTTCTGACCATTTAAAATAAATTATACGGTAATTATTTGTATATTTTGTTTACAAAATCAAAACATATGTTCAAATTCCATCTTTCAATAATCGGCTTAAGCGGGGAAAGATATACATTGCTTCCTTTCAGCTATTTCCTTGGTTTCTTTTTCGGAGGTTCTTTCTTGTCGGCTTTCTTCAGTTGTCGGCACTCTATTTCCACATGATATTGCTTCTCATCATGTTTTTCTGCTTTAAAACTAACAATCACCTGATCCTCTTTGCAGGAGACATTCTTGTGACCCGGTGAACTGCTTCTAGTGTGGAATTCCTTGTCTTTATCAATCTTATCTTCCTTGATCTCCCCACAGAATATAGTGTATTCTTCAACAGAGGAATGCTGAACTTTCACCACAATACCTAATGTTCAAGAGAAAAGTACACGAGATGCATTAACAATCAAACACTTTCCAAGAGAATGGTATTTCCCAGACAGCACATAAGCTTAAATCAAGCTTGACATTTCTTTGAATTTGACGTATTAATGCAAGCTTGGCAGTTCAATTCATTTTAAGCTTGCAGCAAGCTTGTAGATTACAAAGGAATGAGTCAGCAAATATTTTCCCGCCGAATTTAAGTCATTTGAACTGTCAAGCTTGAATACAACTGGATTACTGCTTGATTTGGAAAGCGAAAGAGGAAGTGTCGCACACATTCTGGTTTCCACACAGAAGAGACTACAATAGGTTTGAATCAATTTTGCTATGCCAAGCTTAATATAAGTTGGGCAAGTGTAAACTTGAATATTTGATGTTGACTTGCATTAAGCTTACACACTTGAAATATTGAACTTAATGCAAGTTTGATGCAAATTTTATGTGTTGTCTGGGAAATAAAGAAAACCGTTATTTTTCACTTATGCCCTTCAAATGAATATTCTAGACGTACTATATTCTTGCTGTCTTGACCAGAGCATATGTTAATTTCTCAGTTTGTTGCAATATGAGCGTATGACTCTTATATATTGCTGTTGAAACTACAAAATCAGAATATTGAGAATAGTATGCTAATTGAAAGAATCCCATGAACTATTTTTTTTTAATTTTATGCTTATGCAAATCTACCCTCTCTCTCCGAATCAACCCCATTAGCAGATCAATTGCGATATCGGCCAACTTCATCAAACGTCGGTGAAAATCCTTCAGGTGTTTGGCAAAGTCAAAGGATATTTTGGGGGAAGAAGATGCTTTTCAACGATGATTAGGTTCAGACAACTGCTCTAAGATGAATCCAGGATTAAGGAGCAATTATTTTCCGTAATACCACAAAATAACTGGTGAAATGTTTTGATAAATGTAGCGACTGCCAGTGGTGTAGAAAAATAATGCACTATATGCCCATTTTGTTGTATTACAGCACATTTTTCAATATTGTGCTATTTTACCTACAATGTATGAGTGCAACTTACTTTTTGAACGCAACTACTAGTAGTAAAATACACTGAACAAAATAAATTCTGAATAGTTTTTGAAACTCACTTCTGATTCCGGGATATTTATAACCAGAACATTCTGCTTTCTCTGGGGGAGAAAATGTAAAACTTTTCACCTTTTCATCTACGTACGAAGAATCCAATCCAACTGCTAAGCAAAAATTTTGCACATCTGCGTTTTCAAAAAACCTTTTGGACTTCCTGAAATTAAACGAGCATACATTCAAAATTAATTAAATCATGCGTACATGTTATTAAATGTATGAAAGCGAATTAAATGTTAGAGATGTTATGTAAAATAGTGGTATGCTTAATGTAAAATTTAAAATGGATCATATTTTTAAGATAAAATTTCCGTTTTGACAAGTATTCACTTTCTTTCTAAAAAATGTGATATTATAACATTTTCTTTAACTCAATGAATGAGTATTTTCCATGTTTATGTTTAACGAAAAATTGCTTTTTATAGTAAAATTTAATATTAATTTATAACAATAAAAATCCTTCAGTTTTAACAATAATCGTTATTTTATTTATTTATTTATTTATTTTTATTTGTCAATTCATTATATGTTTCTTTAAAATATTATTTCTGTTCACTAAAGAACAAGAAACCATAAAGTTCTTAGTAATAACTAACAAAACAATAATAAATTTAATTAATACATAAAGAAGAATTTGTACGCGAACACGAGTTAATATTTAAAAACACTTAATCATTTGTGCACTTGAAATAAATATTGCATTCATTGAGTTGAAAAATACACAAATTAATTCATTTTAAATACTAACGAACTCTTTCATGAAATATTTGCAAGTTTGCATTCAGCCGGATTCTAAAGTTCTTTACTGAACAAAATATTGCTTATAAAAATATTTTGTACTTAACGAATTTCGACCTACAGAACCATAAAAAAGTTCTCTGCTATCACGTAAATAATGATGTTTTGTTCAAAAACAAATGAGCATTTCTATCTTTGCACTCTGTTTCTTTTGTCCAAACAAGTACAAACATATGTTTTCCCTTAGCCTTTGCGTTTGCTCAACACCAAGTCTGGCACGCAAACGAATGATATAACACATTCACTCGACTGCGCACGCAAGTACTAATGAAGATTTAATCAGTACCGCGCAGCCTTTAAGCATTCAACTTAAAAACTGGTGCGCAAAGCCATGTAAACAATGGATTGCGTTTATAGTTACAATTTAAATTTATACATTAGTATAAGTCTAGTTCATTTAATATACATGTATTGCATTTTTGATAGAACATTCATTTTGGTGTCAAAATTATTAAAGAATCCTTTAGTAATAACTGTTTATCAACAGCAATCATTTCCCATTTCCAAGTACGATTTGTTTTTGCACTTCTTGGGATGTGTAAGAAATTACGTAGTTTAAAGTCATAAATACATAGCTTATACACTCGTTTTAATTAACTTTCTCAGATTAGAATACTTCATTTCCAAGTACGCTCGTTGAAAGGATTGTATAACTTTTTTAAACATGACCTAAAAACCCTGTAACTTGTCACATTTCCCAATAAGTGCAAAATCGAATCACACATGACATTGATTATTGATTAATTATTTTTATTTTAAAAATAAAAAGACTATTTTTAACACTTTGATCTGATTAAATAATTTCTCTTTCAATTAAATTATTTTCCTATTTATTGTAGAGATTATACTTGAAAATAACAAAAAAATCTCATAGTTAAATTTTCGAGGAAATTAATTTTTCTTCATGGGCATAAATTAGGACATCCATCCTGTACAAAAGTAATGGAGCCGGGGCACATTTTACATAAGGGCATACTTCGCAACCAGCTGCAAATTTGAAATGAGCGGTTAGATCATTCCACGGTATAAACTGGCTAAAGTAGTAATACAATACTCATCATCTATGGAAGTTCCACTTCAGTAGTCGCAGTCACATCATCGGAAGAACTGTTGTCTTAATTTTTTCCACACTGAGTAAATTTTCAGGTCTTTATTGCAACTTAAAGTAAACGTACTAGTATTATAAACATACTATTTCGACACTGCATGTACTAAAAAAGGGAGTCTTTCTTTACTTAGCTATGCGTTTATTAGGTAAATAACGTATATCGATACTTGTTGTGATAGTGTCAAAGTTCACATATGGCGACGTGGCAGGTTTTCCAACAGTACATGAAGCACGCTTTTTAACACGTGTCCTGTTGGAAAACGTCCCCCGACCTAAATCAGCTAGTCTTATTATATTAAAAATATATTTATTGTGTGATAGAAACGGCCAAATAACCGTATATGAAACGGTAAATTCTAAAATGTTTAATTTAATTATAAAAAAGACCTACAGAGGCTCATACACTCCTGAAATAATAAAGGATGCTGCAGTAGCAGTCAGGGAGGGTTGAAGTGTTAGAAAAACGTCCATAGACTTTAATTATCCCTGTAGCTCCCATAGACTTTAATTATCCCTGTAGTATCCCTCCACCTGCTGTGTCTCAATCGGAAACACCTCCACTGAAGAATTTTTACCGGAAATGCAGGTTCCACCTATTGAAACGGAATACCCTCTCCTTTCCGAGACTTTCCTGAAGTAGAAGAACCATAGCATGAATTACCACCGCTTGCAATACATCCTCCAAAAATGTTGCCATACGCTAAAAATAACGAGTTTAGAATGAACTACTGTACATAAACTCTTATATATACTATCTATATGTAATGCATCCGGATCAAAAGACTATTGCTAGCAACTGGCAAATGATAAACTACTGCTATTCCTAGTTAAAGCGCCGTGAATAAATTACTGACAAAGTAGTATAATCATATGATTGAGCAATCATGTCAGAGTTTGCATACGTTTTGAAATGCCAAAGTTTATTCATATTTCAAAATACTCACTCACAGTTCAGTCATTCAAATCTAATCCTACTGTAATAGATATTCCTAAATGAATTATGCTTTGTTATTCAATATAGTTAATAAATGCGAGGCTATGGTTTTGAATTTATTAATATGGGCCTACGATGTATTTACATTTGGAGTTATGGATGTAGTAAGAATTGAACAATACCGTTTACATAGAAACTCCGACTTAGCTTGCATTCATGGTGGATTTACTCTTTCATTGCGTATACAAGTTAAAAAAATATAATGATATAACATTTAGTTTTAGAAATTGCATAGTTAAAGTTAAAAATGAACCCATACATTTATAACCCATGCAATAATACATCACATAAAAGCAGATGACTTTACTTAATTTATACCGATTCAAGACAGTTTTGTATGACGGAATAATTAATTATAGTTTTAATTGCTACAAAAAGTCAGAAAATCGCCTAGTTAAAAGAACTTGATTCGAATAATGACACTTTTTTCAGAGTTTAGGCTACATACATTTAATCCTGAAAAAATTCTTACATAGCCATCCCTTGGAGAACCAGTTTTTCCAGTTCACATTTCATTTCCACTTCAAAAACAGCAATCTCAGTTGTAGTTGTAGGAGCTAAAATAATAAATTTTGACAGATTTATTTGTCAAGTAATACATAAAAGCCTTAAATCAATAGAACTTTATTTAAAATGTAAAATATTTAGCTACATAATAAACCACAAAGTATCACAAAATAATTTACAAAACTAATAAGTTTAATTATATTAATTTAATAAGATATATTTTATAAATTAATATTTTACCTTTTTCTATCTTTCTTCTCCTTGTTTAAAAATTACTTAATGTAGTTGTAGTTTTATTGAACATTTTGAGTTTTATAAAACTATACGGTACTAAATTAGATATGATTATGTTAGAAACTGAATTTTCAAATTAACTACAGCTTATTTAACATATAATAATAATAGAGCTTAGTTAATATGATCTAGAGTACCATTTTACTTTGGTGACCAAATGCCCTTAATTTTTTAGGATACTTTGAATATTGAAAATTAAATATTTAGATAATAAGCGCACTATGATAACTGTTAAACGTTTTTGCAATGAAAACATGAACTATTTCTTCAAGAAAAAAAAAATTAAAATAGGATACTGTATTGCTGTAGTTCTATTTTTATTTGACTCTTAAAATTCAATCATCTGCGTCAAGATGGCGGAATTTGGTTACTCTACATTTCACAGACAGTTGATAAAAAAATGTTTTAAGAACAAAACGTTGAAATGCTAATATAATTTATTCAAATTTTTAATTTTTGGAGTTTTATATAATATTTTGGAATTTATTTAATACTCTGAAGTCATTAAGAATTTAGAAAATATTTTAGTCTAATTATATATTAGTCTGTAATAAATCTGATTTTAGAAAAATATGTTTCTTTATTTAAATTATTTTTTAAAACGCTTCAAATTAAGCATAAAAATGTATGGAATTATGAATAAAATTTTATAAAACTACCTAAAGTAGTTGTTGTTGGTTCTTGTGTTGTAGATGTAGCTTCTGTCGTTGTAGTTGTTGGAGTTTCAGTAGTCGTGGTTAAGGCTTCAGTGGTCGTTGTTGGTGTTTCAGTAGTCGTGGTTAAAGCTTCAGTGGTCGTTGTTGGCGCTTCAGTCGTAGTTGTGGGAATTTCAGTTGTAGTAGTTGCAGCTTCAGTAGTGGTTGTTGGAGATTTAGTTGTGGTTGGAATTTCAGTAGTGGTTGTGGGTATTTCAGTTGTAGTAGTTGGAGCTTTAGTAGTGGTTGATGGGATTTCAGTAGTGGTTTTTGGAGATTTAGTTGTGGTTGGAATTTCAGTAGTGGTTGTGGGTATTTCAGTTGTAGTAGTTGGAACTCTAGTAGTGGTTGATGGGGTTTCAGTAGTGGTTGTTGGGGTTTCAGTAGTGGTAGTAGTAGTAGGATTTTCAGTAGTGGTTGTTGGAGCTTTTGTAGTTGTAGTTGGTGCTTGTGCTGTTGTAGATGTTGACGGTATTTCAGTTGTGGTTGTTGGAACCATTGTAGTAGTTGTACTTGGTGAGCTCGTTGTTGTAGTTGGAGAATCAGTTGTGGTTGTCGTAGGACTTTCAGTAGTGGATGTAGTAGTTGGTGTTATAGTACTGGTAGTGCTAGTAGTTTCTGTTGTAGTTGTCGTTACGAGTTCAGTTGTAGTAGTAGTCACAACAGGTTTAGAATTTTCTTTCTAAATGGAAGTAATGTGTTGTTTTTATTATTACTGTACATATAATGAAAATAGACCAGATTATTATACAACTATAGGATATATGTATTTAGCAAATCATTGGATTCAAAGATTAAACTTATTGAGAGAATAAACATGAAAATCTACTTATGAGTTTGTTCAAAGAAATATAAAAATGCAGACAACTGTTTCAGTCAAACGAGCAGATTTATCATCAGTACACATGCGAACTCAATAATCCTCTTAGGAGAAATGATTGGCGGGAAAGGCATTTCTTTATGGCATGCCAAAAGTGTAGAGCTAGTAGCTCAATGAAGTTGCATTTTGATTTCTTGTGATTGAATTCTCTGTAATCACCATACAAAAGGCTTGCTAGACTGCCTTATTCCATTTAGTTGAAAATAATTAATATTTTTTTAATTAAGTTTTTTGTAGAGGTATGAATAAATATTTATGCTATTCTGAAACCTTCTAAATCGCGTTTGGATATTGTGAGTGTCATTTAAAATTGCATGCAGATTTGGGGTAAATGGAACCATGTTTCTTTAGATGAATCGCATTTTCAATGATTTTATATAGTACAATAATATATCTTTTTAGGCAATTTTCTTCCTGTATTCTGTTTTAAAAATCAATTTAAAATATTTAACATTTAAATTTAATCTTGAAATGCTTGTTGTTTCCTTATTGAAAAGTATTCAATCTGCGATCCCTTAAGGCGTCTGAGGAGGATTGAGGAGCAAATATAAACGTATTTTAGACCCTTGCGGTTTTATATTTTGTGATCAAAATATTAGTCGCAGTATAATGATTTTTTTTGTATAATAATACAGTGCAGTACATCATAAAACTTCAGATAAAACCTCATTACCTTTCACAGATGTTTCAACATTTTATTTTAATCTTTACCATATATATTTTTTTTTTCAAAAGTGCGTATCAGTATCCGTAAGATACGTCAATTTAAAATACACATGAAAACAAAATTTTTTATGCAAAATAAAATAAAATATATATTTTGTAGAATGAATTAATATTTAGGAAAATTTTTTGAAATAGTATTTTAAATTGAAATCAGAAATAAATCTAACATTTTCCCTTATGTTTCTGTTAAAATTTTAAAAAGTTTTTCCCTCTCACTTTTAATATCAATTGATTCTATAGATACTGATACCAGTTGTAACTGTACAAAGTTTCAAGCGTTTTGAGAAAACTCAGTTTAAAGTTACCATCTTGTGTTCAAGTACAGGAATTTCATTAAACGTTTTTATGTGTACCTCGGGTTCTAATTAGAATAACTGCATGAAACTGGGATAAAATGTTCAGAACTAAATAGCGTTTAAAATAAAAGAAAAATTGAGAAATCGTTTTTTTTGAAACCTTAATCCTCCTATTACCCCTGAAGGAGTCAAAAAATATAAAATATTTAAAATCAATAAAAAAAAACCTGGCATGTAGTAAAATACAAATGAACGAATCATTGAATTGCATGTCTTTATATATTTTAATAATTTGTTTATTTTGATAAGTTCCCCCATAAAATCTAACTTTTGATAGATGTTTTGTACTAGAAGTATATTTATGATTTTATTCATACATTCCAGGAAACCTTTTTTATACATTTGCCTCTCATCACGACAAAAACAATTCTTTAAAGTAATATTTTTCTTCTAACTCAGACACAATGCTCATATTTAAGGAAAAGGAACTCACCATATAAATCTTCATTCCCGGAGAATTGGAGCAATTTCCCTTCTCACAAACTTCGGGATCTTGAAATAATTTTAACAAGGAACAAGTTTCAGAATTTATTCCGAATCCCAGGCACTCATTTTCTTGGTTACAAAGAGTTGCGCAGTGGACTTTATTCATCCTTGTTAGTGTCTTGAGAACAGCGCTATCCAAAATTTTACCTTCCATTTGAAGTTCGAATCGAGAGCCCCAAGGATTATTGTTGTGCGAGAAGTTGTTAAGTAGCATCACAATTAAAATTCTCGCGAAGGAGACTTGAAGTGTATTTCTCTAAAAAAGGAATGTCAAAAGATAATAATTCTATAATAGTGAGGCATAAAAGTATGAAGTTGTTATTCAAGTGAATTTGCAGAAAGTTTACCTCAATTTAACCTATTTTTCTATTATTTATAGAAAATTTTCAAGGGGAGAAGAAGCAAGGGGTGATCACCACAGAGATAATTAATAGCGTTAAAAACTATGTCAATGTACTTGCGCTGGTTTAAATGCTTTCAATGATACTGGCACGTTTTATAACGTGTTTCAAAAGTTTATAAAATGTTAAAATGCTTAATTCTTAATAACATTATATATTTAAGAATTGATACTACTATATTTAATGCTAAATGCTTAATAGTAGTTAATTGTGTTAAAAAGTTGTTAATTCACTGCCATAAATGTAAATTTTAATATTGGTATGTTTCAAGGCTATATATTGAACAGTATGTTGAAGATGAAAAATTTAATACAGCTGAGTTGCGATTTTCGTACAGTTTGTAGATTAATGCCTGTACTAATACAGATTTCTTTTTTGTGCGATTATACTCGACCTTTAAATTTGGATTCTTAAATCCGGCCTAATGAATGACCACAGTTTAAAAAAAGTATTGATTAGAAATGAAACTAAAGAAGTATATCATCACACTCTAATTTGGATATCATCTTGATAGAGCTAAACATTTACGATTGTATACATTTATAAAAACACACGCACACATTTATATATATAGATATATATGTATGTATGTGTGTGCGCGCGTGTGTGTGTGAATATTAAATCGATTTAAAAAAGAAATTTAAATTTTACGTATTCACAGTACAAAACGTATTTTCAATCACATATGTATATTATAGGCTAAATTGTTTTCCCGAAAGACTATTTTTATAAAATATATTTTAATAAAGCGTTTATGAAAATTAAGAATCTTTCATAACACAAACTACGCTTATGAATTTTTTTTTTTTATGCACAGTGGCTCATTTATGGGTTCTCAGCCTACCGAAGACTTTAGTTGTTAATTAACAGGACATAAATTTTATTTTCTTTCATGTAGTATGAAACTAATTTTAAAATACTTTATAGTGAATTTTTAAATACACATATTAAGAACACCAAATATATTGATAATTTGCCTAGACGATTCTACTGAATTTAATAATGCGAAACTTATCGTATATGTGATATTTATAATGTAGCCGCTCGATAAGAGATCTTTTAAAAAAATGCAAGTTGTTGGGGGGGGGGATGTTATTCACATATCCCTCACTATCTATGAAAGGAAAAATAGATATCTAAAAAAATTTTCCTGTAAAACATAACACCCATGAATACCTTAAAATATATTTCCAGTAATTTTTAATTTGTCCTCCAGGATAGGTGGGTGGTCACATCCTGCACCATTTTGCACAAATATTTATTGAAGGAAGAATACAGCTTTTCCTGGACAGCTTGCTTAAAAATGTAGAAAGCAGGAATAAGGAAATTAAGCTCGACTGCTTTACTATTATGAACTTGTTAAATGATTTGTTTGAATTTAAGCTGCACTTTTCTTAGGTAAATGAGCGGCATTAAAAAATTCCGGTATATTAGTACATATAAAATTATAAGAAAATATATTTTAATCCATACCTATCTATCTTTTTACCTATCTGTCTCTATATACCCTAGGATATCAACACAAGATACCATTTTTTTTTTAAATTCCTGCAAGGGAATACTTTGCGCATTCTGAATAAATATGGTGAATCAAATAAATATTTTGTAAATAGCCAAAGTATGTGATCGTGAAATGGATAAAAACTGTGGATTATTATTTTAAATAGCACATATATAGAAAAAAAATTATTTAATATTATTTATAAATATTTTCTCCAACTATACAGTGGAATTGGGATTCACATTAATATATTTTGCATGGCTGAATTTACTTGTGGCTAGAATTAAATGCTTGAAATTATATAATTGACGTAAGCCTCACCACGGGACAACGGTTATGTCACTGAAAATGTTAGACGCCCAAGTGTGAAGTCCCTGGTTCGGGTCCCATCGAGCAACTGTCGATCTAACGATTTGGAGTTTTCATAAATTTTCTCCAGATGTTACGTAAATACCCGTTATAACCCCTTAGAAAGTCCTCCTACGAAGGCCAACCCCCCATATTGGCAGATCACCCTAGCGTAGCGTTGCCATATTCACACAAGCAAAGTATAATTAACTTAAAATGTTAACAATAATATTGACTCACGAAGAATGTTCAACTCACAGCAAAAATTACCAAGAGTAAAATATATGCGTTGGGACTACTTTAATGTATCATATATTAAGTGATTCAATTACATTACTTTTTAGGTAAGACAGCACACGAAGGAAAAATTTATAGCTAAAGAGAAAAACATTTCATATCTTAACGTTTTATTAAAATGACAAAATATATTTATACTATATATGTAGAGAGAGATGGATTTCCTTTCAATGTAATTAGTTTTACAGATTTTACCTTATGCATGCATATATCTATATGTAGAAATATTATAGCTAATCATCTATATAGAGTACTGTCTCTTTGTACAAGTAATTATAAGTCTGATAATATATCTTCGCTGTATCATATTGCTTTAGGATACAATTACCCTAGAAAATTTCTAAATTCGATTCTATTTGCTAGTTGCAATTAGCATTTCTATTAACATGTGTCCTTTCTGGGAATTCTTGGTTGGAGAGGTTGGGGTTTGGTAGCTGGCTTGCTTATAAAATTATTAAAAAAAATTAAATAAAATTCTGGCTTTTTAGTACATGTTTTATTGGAAAAAAAACAATGCTATGAGTTTACATTTGTTCTTGTTTATTGTAAAAAAAAATAAATAAAAAATACGAATGAACTAATGATCACAGGTATCATATAAATATAAATGCTCTTCTTTTAATTAATATAATCTCTGAAATATCTCTAGACATATAATGCGAATAGTGAGCTATTTAAGTAGTTAGATGTACCCCTTTAAAATATTATAACCCTAATATATCTCATGCCAATATTTCTTATTACTAATAATATTTTTTTTATTTTAATCTATATTATTTCTTTATTTTTTTATTATTATTATTTTGCTAACTCTTACTTTTTACTTATTGTTCAACTTTTCTCCAATTTTTTCTGGCAACGTATATTTTTTCCTCTTCAATTGGCAACAGCTCCATGATTGAGCCATGTTTTCAGGCTCAATGCTTTTGGTCTCTTTCTTTATATATATATATATATATATATATATATATATAATACATAGAAAATTAAATAGAAAACACCCCCCAAACCAGTCATTGTTAATACAACAAAAAAATTATAAAAAAATGTAAAATGCATTGTCCTCTTCAGAGGGGGAAATGCACAATAGTACACCATAGGTTTCGAACTCACAGCCTGAGATTTTGCCAAGGTATTGTATTGTATTCAAGACTGAAGTTACAATACAATACCTTGGTTGTTCAAGACTGAAGTTACAATACAATACTGAATACAATACAATACCTTGGCAAAATCTCAGGCTGTGAGTTCGAAACCTATGGTGTACTATTGTGCATTTCCCCCTCTGAAGAGGACAATGCATTTTACATTTTTTTGTAATTTTTTTGTTGTATTAACAATGACTGGCTTGGGGGGTGTTTTCTATTTAATTTTCTATGTATTATTAAACGCATGTTTTCTTTTATGCTGCTTTTTTAAGCGCTGGATTATAATTTTGTTGTAATTTTAAATAATGTGTAACTATATATATATATATATATATATATATATATATATATATATAAACATACATATTGTTTAGAAAACTAACTGTAATAAATTCAGGAATTAATGAAAATACAATTGTATATCAATAGAAAATAATTGTAGTTTAGTTATAACAGTACTCAGTAATAGTGCAAATAAAATTAGGATTACTATGCACCAATTTAAAAAGTAAGAATGATAGACTAATAAGTAGAACGCCCAAGAAAAACCTGGTTTTAAACGGTAAGAATATTATACACTTTGCAAAATAACACGCGTAAAAGAAAACTGCTTGTGCACAATACAATTGGTCTATCCTTCTACAGTTGCAAAAGAGGTTACACCATCCCCAAGAAAAGAATGTTAGGAAGTTGTGAAATATAACTTGAACTAGAGAATCTAACCCAGTGGTTCACAAACCTTTAACATCCCCCCCTCTGAGAGAAAATATAACTTAGGATGACGCCCCCTACCTCAGATTCCTCAGTATAAATACAGTTGTTTTATTCTTCAACAATGAACATTTAGTTAATTTTCCTACAAAATAGTATCACCGAATAAACAATTTCAGCGAAAATAGATGCTTTGTAGTAAAAATAAGAATAAATAAAATAATTTTTTAAACATGCATTACCACTCTATTTTTCTCCCCACCCCCTTGAAAACGCTCTCCGTCCCCCAACGGGAGCATCATTCATTTGTTTCTGCATTCACCGATTACAGTCCCGCTTTCGATTACACTGATGATCGTAAGCAATCTTTCTTTTTTTTAAATAAAACTGTAATTTTTGAATGCATGCAATTTATCAATCAGGGAGATTTAGAAAGAAATATAAGTTTTGTTCAGTATTGTGATACATACATAACAAAATCAGCTTTTTATTAAAAAAAAACCACTATTAAGCCCCACTACATCGTACTACAACATAATGCGTAACATAACACAACCAAATTTTACATTTTGTTGCAGTAAGTTCCATTTTGTTCGTTTTATGTAAATGGGCCTGTTCACACGTGAAAGTTACTGCAAAAGTTTAATATTGTCAATGAATAAAATAAGAAGTTGGCGATTTCTCGACAAATATCCAAGATATCGCCAAATGAATTCTTATAACTTATATTTCTAAAATATTCAAGATGTAAGTTGATTTCAGTTTTTGGAACTTACATTTTGGCGCCAAACGAGGTGATAAATTGGAAAAATAGGTCAAAACTTGGCAACTTTTGATATACCACCGCTACAGGGAACCCTTTAGTCAATGGCTTTAAAACTTATTTTTATTTTTATTTTATGTGTGGTAATATCATCAAAACATTAGCACTTTAATGTGAGATCATCGCTAAGCTACTTGCTTTACAGTAACAAAACAAAAAAAAAATGTTGAAAGTCGGTGCACGTAGCAAAATTTGTATATGTACGCATTGAACATAGTATCTCTTCCTTTTCCGAAGTCGGTAAAAATGGCCTGAATCTTTCAATATCCGTAGCGAGATACCTAGCCAAAAAATTTCTTTTAAATACACATTTATTTGTATAATATCGGATTATATATTGAAAAGTAAAAGTATATATTTTATAAACTATAATATTTAAATACGCATAAATTATTTACAAAATGAATATATCTTTAACACTTACACACATCTTGCACTAAATATTAAAGGCTGCAACAGTTTGAACGCTGCTATTATAACAGGAGTTAAAAAGCGGATTCTGACTCTTCAGGCTCCTTAAGTCAGCTTTAACTGTTACCCTGTTAAGTGTTGCTTTTCTCTTCCAAATGTTATTAAGTTAAGTGACATTGGTCATAGTAAATTACATTTTCCACAGACACAACGGTATAAGAGCACGAAAGGATATTATTAAGGATTTCGTGACACCAGTATTGATTATTAAAGAATAACGTAACGCTAGTTAAGTGATTTTATTCAAATTTATGTCTAAACATTTGCTTAAATGTCTCTCCGGTAATATTAAATATGACGAAAGTATTTAGACACACGCCAGTTTCCAAAATTATCTTCAGAAATCGATTTTTGAGGCCATCCTTAAAAATACGTCTGAAAAATAGAAAGTTTTTGCTCTTAGAGGTTTAAATGCTTCAGAGTACAGTGCTAAAGAAATAATTTTTCAGAATTTTTGAAATTTATCACTTGTAGACATTTTGAAGTTATTTTTCCGTATTGGGCTAATGCAGGAAATAATTAATTCCCGAAAAATATTAAATATTTAATAGTAGATATGCTGCGCTTACAAATTAATGCATCTGTTAAATACTACAAGCTCTTTCAGATATAAATTCATTAAGACACCAAGGAACATCATTAAGAGCTCTTAGACTCACACATGATGTTTATTGCTTTGAGATATCTACCGTTGAGTGGCTTCAGGTAGAAGCATAAATCTATAGGACATATTTGTAAATACTTTATTCAGAGTTTAAATGCTTTTAAAACTTGTTCAGGCGTGAAAATTCCTTGGAGAGAATTTTCATGACGGGATTTGCTGGTAATAAATGAAATTTTAAAGCTGCCTTGAAATATGAAATGCACGGGATGTTTAAATATGATTTAGAAGAATATATGTTTGACAAAGAGATTAACGTTTGTATATTAGGATGGGCCGAAAAAAAGTTTTTTTTCAGTTTTTGAAACGCTACAGTGTGGAAAAGGTGTGTCTATGATGGAAAAGTGAAATGCAAAATAATAATAATAATAATAATATTTTTTAATTTAAATGTGGCGATTGCGCATGGACATTAAACTTCAAACAATTTCTGTAACATGTAGCTATAGGCTTATTTTAGTAGAACAAAGTATAGAAAAAAAAATAAATGAAAAAATGCATATTACAAATTATTAGTCGCGCATTACATTTAAAAACATATTTTACAAAAATTCCCAAATGGAAACTAAACGTTTTTTTTTTTTTTCTGATTGTGTAAAATCACAGTTTGTAATAAAATGCACACCATTTTTTGCCGTTCATAATAGTATTATAATACATAACATAGTATAACATAATAGAATATAACGATATATTGGCCATGTTTCGCCCTCTTGTGGGTCTACTGAAAACATTCCTAATAGCAGTTTTTCTTATTTAGATAAAGCTGAATTTTCGCTTCATGAACTGTTTGTAATAGGATGTGATGGTACTGTAAATAACACTTAGTGGAAAATTGGTGTAATTTGACAAATCGAAAAACAAGTCAACATACCACTACAATGAAGTATGTGTCCCTTGCATGTTAATGAATGAAAAATTCTGGCACTTGCTTAGGTATTTAGATGGTGAGACGACTGTTACAAAATCATTTAATGGTCCGATTGGCACACAGCTCAGTAAATGCCGAGAACTTCAAGTGGTGAATTTTGAAAGTATATTCCAGAAATTGACCGGAAACTTTTAAGCAAAGATTAACAATACCTGCTGGAAATAAGCTTTGCTATAAAATTAGGCAGTATTCCTGAAGATATATTTGTTCGTGAACCTGGCGCATTTTCTTATGGAAGATGGTTAACAACAGCAAACAGAGATCTCCGATTGTATTTAAGTGTTGAAAACACAACACATGAACGCAAGACCTTAGTTTCTTAACCTTTACAGATATATATATATATATATATATATATATAGGTAGATATAATATAGTAATTCAACAAAGGAACTACATTTTATTCCAAACTGTATTCTTACAAAATCAGAAAAAAAACTGTTTCAATCGAAATTTGTGAATTTTTGTAATTTTTTTTTATTTTTTGGGGGAATAACTGCATTTGCAGCAATAATTGCAACTGCTATGCATTTTTTTCATTTATTTATTTTTCCTATACTTTCTTCTACTAAAGTAAGCCTATAGCTATACGTTACAGAACTTATTTGAGTGTTATGTATTTTTTAGACTGATTAGGAAAATCGCATACTTTTTAAAGTTTAACGTCGATGCGCTATCGCCACATCTAAGTTACGGTCACTTAAAGATTTTGTCTCTGTTTGTAAAGTCACGCATGTTTTTGCTAAGCTACCAGCCACTGTTATAATTGCTTTTTTTTCCAAACAACCCTAATCTTCATTTGCATTTTGTTCATTTTTTTTAGAGTGGAACGAGACCAGGCTGTTATGAACACAATGTAAATGTATGTGATCACTGATTTTTGTCAATCGTTTTAACTAAAAGTCCCCGCTCAACTATACTACTGGTACCACTACCGTAAAACTGTCATTTATTCATTGAGGTTTTACCTTAAAAAAAGGAGGGAAAAAAAATCTGGAGTGACTCCAGTTGGATTTCCGTATAATTTAATAAGTAGACTGCAAGATAAGAATGTATATTTAATTCTCTTTTCTAGAACTGCATAAAAACTATAAATCCTATTCACACCAAATTCTATACAGGTTGTATGACGGTGATCTGTAATATACATAGTATATGTATATATACACATCAAAATCAATACCGTCGTACGAGGGTTGTCTATAAAATTATTGTCTATAATTTGAGGTCACTTCTTCGTTTAGGATCTATCGCGTTCGGAAGTTGAACATTATATATCTGCTGTTGGTCAAATTAATATGGCCAGGGACATATGTAACATGGTGAAGAAATTTAGTTGAATGTTTTTCTATTATATCTCTGAACATAAGGTTTTATAAACGTATCAGTTGCAACACACACAATCTCTGAATTTCCTATAAATCAGGGATAAGGAAACATTAAAATATTACTGATAATCAATAATTATTATGCTATTAAAATAAATTATCTTACTATTGCAACATAGATAATGCTTTGAAATTAAAGTCTACGACAGGACGAAAATATATTCTAATTCCATTACCCCATGACACTTATAAATTCATTTTTTACACGTATTACACGTGAAGTATCATCAAAAGTGAGACTAAGAAAAATCTAGTCTATTTTATTTATTTATTTTACTTAATGTTTGTTTAACTTTATTTAGTTCAAGTCAATTTCCAACGAAACTCATAGCAAAATTAGTTAATCTGCACAAATGGTATTTTAAATAATGTAACGTAAACCTACATCGATATCATCAAATTGAATCAACAGGACACACACACACACACACAATTTAAATTCCTCAGCTTGAGCCCAGATCAATATCTCCAACTAGCCATTTATGGAGGGGTTTCATTGATATCCCAACTTATTGTCTGATGACACTATTAAAGCAAACATTGATTGTAGACAGAATACTAAAGACGATTTTATCAGAAATGTGGTTTAAATATTAAGTGGAAAGCACTCAGCGAGGCATATCTGGGGCAACACTGTGGGCTGTTTTAAAGAGGAATTTATAATGTCGATGGCTTGCATCATTATCAGGACTTGGAAATACCCGATGTTAATTGCTTCAGTGATATCTAATGCTGAATGGCATTAACGATGAAAGGAGGTTAGATTTATTGCAAGTAATTTTGAATGTGTTATTGCACAGAGTTCAACCATTGATTTGACTTATTGCACAGGAAATGTTTCCATGCCGAAACAGGGTTAGCTTACATTGGTATTATGGAAACTGCGATAAAATGTAGGACATATATTGAATGCGATGTGAAATCGGTCGTTGAATCACTGTCTTAGACGATATATTTAATCATGTAAATAAAAATAAAAATAAACATAATTCATGTTAATAAGTATTTGTGCCTGTCGGTTTTAAGTATTAACATTTTCAAATCAGAAAATTGTTTTGGGTAAGTGGAAATATACTTAATTAAATATACTTAATGCATTAATACAGGATTTCATAAATTGAATAAAATTAAAGATTTTTAATGCTAATCCTAAATGGGCAGTGAATTTAAAAATAGCGTCTGATACGCAAAAATATAACTATTCCATTTTATAAAAACATTGGACAAAAAGTTAATATAATAGTAAAAAAAAAGAAAATGTGTACATCAAAAATTATGTAACTTTCACAGGAAGGGAAACAAGAATTTACAAAATGGAATACAGAAATAAAAAATTATTTCCATATTGTAATCTTAACTACACTTTGTAAGACTTTTCGCTCTTTGTTATAAAGATTCAGCTCTTTGTTGCAATCTAAAAGTAAAACTAGGAAGGACAATACATGTAGTAAAATTTCATTTAGGTATGGTTGGTGTAATTATATAACCTTTGTTTATTAACGTAATTTCATGTTAGTTTAAATAGAAAGTTCACTTATGGTGTATCTTGACATTTTTCTGCTTCCTTTTATAATTAAAATAAATGGTGTTACTTACTGCAAGTTTAAACAAAGTGAATAAATATATAACAGAATTTCACTGAGCAATACTTTAATTATGTAATGATTAATTTTTTAAACTTTGTTTATATTTAATGTAATTTCAATTTAGTTTTATTTAAAAAATAATTTATGTTGTTTCATGTGATTCTTGTACTTTTGTCTTCTCTTATGATTAAACTAAATAGTGTCATTTTTTACACTAACAGCTTACATAACCCCTAAAATTTAATCTTGGTAAATTTTATTTTGATAGATTTTTTTAATGAAATAAGAAAAGCGTTTAAGTAATACCACTTTTCAACAATATTATAGTTTTGAGTTATTATACAGTACAATTGATTTCAAGTTAACAAGAACCTAGGGAAGAAAAGTGAACATTATAAATGACCATAAATTATTCATGGTTTTGGAAAATGACAGAAATCTATGACATATGATATTTTCAACATTTCCTTACCATCGTCTGAAATCCAATAAACTAAGCTGTTTAAGAAATTTATAAATCATCTGATGTCTTGCTGATAAAATGTATGTCAAAGAGCATGTATGTGATTTAATTAATCATCCTTAGCATAATAGTGTATATGTTAATAAATCATAGGAAATTATACAAGTTATGCTAATAGCATCTATAATCCTTAAAATGAATACGGTACAGTTTGATTTATAAATTTTTATATTTAATTGAGTAAGTGCGTATTTGATTTTACATATATGCGTAGTTTTAAAATAAATATGTGTATGGCATTCAAAAACTGCATTTCTTATCCCATGCCCTCATTTACACTCAGAATTTTTTTTTTAAATTGATATATTAACTAGGGGTGATTCAAAAGTAGTATTTGCTGAGCGTAGCTACTACTGACTTAGATGAATCAACAATTTCTTTCGCAGGAACATAGAAATAAAAAATCTCGTGCGAGACTTGTACAATGCGAAATAATAGGACAATGTTAAGTCCATGGGATAAATGGTTTCAGCAGTTTTTCCAAAACTATATGACCGATTACTACTGTGTCTCTCTTTAATACCATCTGTATCATGAGAAATACCACTGTGTCAAACTTGGAGAAGATTGCATAAACTGCCTCGGATGAGCAGTCACACAATTGTTGCAAAATACAATCGATCAGATTCATTGATTTTCAAAGATTATTTCTCAACAATATGGCCGATCAGTACAATGTCGTTTCAGGATCATCTAGGCTATAACCACTATCACTGTGCCAAATTTCGCCACGATCGTAAATGCGGTCTTGAAGGAGGAAGTGAGCTAAAGTTTCAATCGTGTAGCTTCGCTTCGCCTTCGGCTACGCTCAGCAATCAACAATGATAAATTTATTAATAAGGTGTAGAATAAGTTAATGTAGCGGAGGAACAGTCGATTTACCACGAAAAATTATTCTAATAAGCGGAATATTGTATTATCCGGTATCCCTTTTATAAGCTACTACTGTTTGATAAATTGAAAATTTATTACATTAAGCAGGTTTTCTTTTAGTTGATATTCTATTCAGCGGGCTCAACTGTATTTGTAAAATAATAATGTAGCATTCTTTTAATTAGTACATACTGTAAAGTACATACTGTTAGTACATACTGTAAAGTACATACTGTAAAGTACATACTGTAGCTTTGACCACTTACGAGCTGTTAGCCATATGATTATAGAGATATCAGGTTGTAACGAAAGTTTTCCGTCATATCTGCCTGAAAAACTAACTTCTAACTCCTTAGATAACTGTTTTTGAACTTTCGGTACCAAACCTGCACAGTGTCACATGATACAACAATAGTACTTAAAGCTGTACTCATAATTCGTTGATATTATGTAGCTGACTTTTTGCAACACAACTGGAAGTAAATGATGGTTCTAATCCTCTAGAGTGATAGTTCCATTCGAGACACCTTATACTTAATGATACCTATATTTTTTACAGATTTGACAACACAGTGTTATAAAGTAAACCTCTTTCTTTCAAATGCCGAAAATCGTTTGACAAAATATGAGCAAATACGCCAACGCGAACTGTGTGCTGACGATGTTTGCGGTGGCGGGAAACTTTCGTTACAACCTAATATTTAGTAGGCAGGCCAAGGTATCCCCTCGTCAGTGGTTCTTAACCAATTATAGATGAGAGATGTAACATCTAGTCGTATGTAGTGTGCCAGTAACAATGTGTAAAAGTATTTATTATTTAAAAATTTGGACAATTTTTCTTAAACTATAAGGACATTTTGGTATTTGTTATCTGCGAATAATTATAAACACTGATACGTTCATTTGAAATATATTTTTTTCTACTTTCCTTTTAAATTTAATTAGTGGACATTTGATGCAATTTTTTTTTAAGCAAAAAAATTTTGTTTTGTGTATTACCCTGCCAAAATATATGAGTTTTCTTAATTTTTTCTAAATGAAGTAGTTCTGAATCCAATAGTAACTAATAGCTCTAAAAAAATTTACCCGCGTTGTAAACGGAAAACGTAGCACATATTGTTAAGTCAGACTTGTTGTTGTTGTTGTAACTAATGCCCTTTGGCAACCATCGAGAGGCGTCAGATCCTCCATATAGGACACTGAAGGGCGAAAGGGAGCGGCTTTCATTTAAATGAGCCCCAATGGAAGGAAGACCGACTTAGCTTGGGGTCTCCTAATTTCTAACCTATTCCAGATCAGGGACCAAGCACCTGAAATCGGCATCCTCAGGGGTATTTTTTAAGCATGGAGGACATTGGAGCCCCGACGGATTTTACGTGCATCAGCTCCCATTAGCGTACACAGTCCCACAGCAGTGAAGCCGAGAGAAGATTCAACCCTCCCAAGCACTGACCAATCCGGTGCTGCTTCCTGGACAAGCCGGAGCTCTGTCCTTACGTTAACGGAGTTTAGTCAATAGGCCACTAAACTCTGGTATTAATCACCTTTAAATAAACTCAACAATATATTCCAATATCGTTACCCTGCCTGTCAAACATTCTAGTAATCGATATCCCTTTTGTGTTTGATACTATTTTTATAAACGATTTCCAAAAACTTAGTATGTGAGTACAAAAGTATGAAAAATCATAAAATCGATATTCGTTCAAGCTGTTAGTCAATATTTCATTAGAAAATATCGTAAAACTCTAGAACGGCACTCTCCCCAGGATGGCATTTCCCTTAGAATAGCTTTTGAAGAATGTTTAAAAGTCACTTTCTCTAGATAAATACTGTAAATGTAGGTCACCATCTATGGCTTTGTGAAAGTTTCGAATGTTTTCTAAAGAAATATAAATTGTGAGAAAATAAAAGAAATGGTTCCAGATCGTGTCTCTCCTCCTTATTTTTAGAGCAGTGTAATGCGCGTTCCTTTTCTCCCCTTTAGATTCTAACTGTAAAATATATTCATGTGTTTTAGAAACTGAAATAAGTAATGCTGTTGTGATACGTGCTTCAATATGCTATGGAATTATGTATAATTTAATTACTTTTAACTTCTGCGTTTGCATTTAAAATAATAATCCTTAACCTTTTGAGGCGCAACCCTTTCCCAATGCTGATAAAACGGCAGCCGTTACCATAGCTCGACTTAACTACCAGCAAGATGGCGGACGAATCGAAACGCTGGCTGTGCCTCACACCCAGCTGCGTCAAAAAAGGGTCTCTAGATCTGTGCCACGCGATGAACGTTTCGCTCGTCCGCCATCTTGTTGGTAGTTAAGTAGAGATATTGCAACGGTTACCCTTTTTACAGCATTGGGCAATCTGTCCAGCTGTTCTCGCATTCTTCCATTTTTCAGCAGATGTCAGTGCTATTAAAAATAATCGTGACAACGTTTTTTACGGGAAGTGGCATGCTAAAAAGTAAAAGATTCTCGTGGAGCTATGTCACCCGCAACTATTTTTATAGAAATCAAATCTATTCTTCGTGACTGGCAACACTCAAAACGTCAGAGTTGGGTGTTCCCAGAGCGGGAACACTGCGCGTTAAAGGGTTAACAATAACAATAATTAAGAAGTCATAAGCTTTTGTTGATATAGAAGATATAGAACTTTTTGCTTGTAAAAAAAATTTAGATATATTGTCATTTCATGGTACGAAGTTTATTTTATTTAGTATTTACAATTCATAGTTACATAAATACAAGATTAACAAGATTAGTTCAAGATTAGTTCAAGATAATTTCAGATTTTAACAAGATTAGTTTCAAAAATGTCAATTGGGGGTCGATTTGAATGGTGAAATCAGTCAAAAAATGATCCAAATACCCTAAAACTATTGAATAAATGAGAGAATTGTTTGTACACTTCGAATTAGCCATTTTCGTTGTTAAATGTTCTGTTTTTCAAGCAGAGTGTCAAGTAGAAGTGTTTTGAGAATTTTTTTTTTCAAAATTTCTTGAGCACGTCTTGTGAAGTCTATATACCAAATTTTCCTACAATCCGTACACCCGTTTCAGATATAGAACCTTGTTTATAGAGGAACTTGAATTATAACCATCTTGTATATTAAAGACTTAACAGATTTCTCTAATAGCATTTATGAATTAAGCATTACCGTCTAAAAAAAAAGGATGATTCAATATATTTACATCCTAAAATTACGCCAGCTAACTTCCACTCTTACAGATTTGATGCCATGTTTTGAACTAAAAAAGATTGCCCAAACAAAACCCTGCTTGGCGAAAGCTTCTAAATTTGTCGGGAAGTCGGCAAACTTTGCTGATGTTCTTTGCTGATGTTCAAGGGGAATAATAAATTATGTGCGTTTTTTTAACCTAGTGTTTTATATGTATGTTCAGTTTTTGTATGTATTTTGTATGAATGTTTTACCACGAGTACAGGTTACGATGATACTTCGGTTTATTGGAAAGGTGGTACGTATACGGTTGCTCCATATTAATTTATTAAAAGTTTGAGGGCACAATCCATAAATTGAAATGGTCGTTATATTGCTGTAATAATCGATTTTGGCAATTGTATTTCAATCAAAACTGAACAACTTTGCACATTGTAAAAACCAGATTTTAACTTACATTTTCAAATTTCTTTTGGCGAATACATGAAAGTTTGAATCATCATAAAAATTTAGATCAATTCTGGTAATCTCATTAAATTATTATATCTGTTACAAAATTGATATACATTTTCAGTCAATTTATGTTATTATTTTAAATATTTCTTACTTAAATTTAAATTTTCAGTTTATACTGATTATTTAAAACTAAGAAGCATTCTTTAAAAATATATTTCTTTAAAAAATTTTTCTTTAAAAATATATAAAATATAAAATCTGGTTATACTTTTCACACTTTCCAGCAAGGTTGAAAAGTATTTATGTTTTCGGTTTGTCTGCCCTTCCTTGTTCTGAATGGTGTAAATATACGTCGATTACGACGAAATGTAAATGCATTATTCTGTACCATGTGCTCAATTGGAAATGGAGAATGTAGCATTTTCAGATCTTTCACAGAAGTACCCAAAATAAATCCAATACCTTTCACTCTATAGACAGTCAGTGCTTAAAGAGTATTTTAGGCACATTCGTCTATTTCAAACAAAACAGAAAAGATTTATTATTATTATTAGATACTAGCTGAAGTACCCGTTCTTCGCACGGGAATGAATGGACTTTTTGATATTACGATTTGTGGTGATTACTATTCATTGTAATAAACAGATATAGCAAAGTGGATATCGCGTTATATTGTGTCCAATAATCAAGCATACCGAATTGCAAGGCAATCGTTTGTAAGGTGCAGAAGGCCATGCGGCTTAGCGCAATCTAGTGGCGAGTTTTAGCAAAACGGATACGGCGAAAATATTTTTCGCATTCAGATATCGATGTATACGAATTTTCATGACTATCGGCTGGACAGTACTGAAGTTCATGTGTTGACGCGACATCTAGTGGCAAGTTATAGGAAAATGGATAGCGCAAAACTCTTCCCCGTGTTCAAATATCTATGTATACCTATTTTCATAGCGATTATTTGCACAGTCAATAAGTGATACACTGCAGGGCAATCTAGTGGTTCAATAAAGTAATGATTTGCTACAGCGCCGTCAAGTGGCGAGTTATAGCAAAATGGATAAAACCAAAATATTCTCATTGTTCAAATAGCTATGTATACTGATTTTCATAGCGACCGTGTTCAACTATCTATGTATACCAATTTTCATAACGATCATTTGCACAGTCAAGAAGTGATACACTGCAGGGCCATCTAGTAGTTAATTAAAGTAATGATTTGCTACAGCGCCGTCAAGTGGCGAGTTATAGTGAAATGGATAACGCCAAAATATTCTCATTGTTCAAATAGCTATGTATACTGATTTTCATAGCGACCGTTTGAATGGTCAAGAATTTGGCCTGCTGCAGCGTCATCTAGTGGCGAGTTAAAATAATAATGCATTGCAGTGTCATCTAGTGGTGAGTAACATCAAAAGGAACGCAGTTAGAATATATTCTTCGTGCTCAAATGTGTAAGTATAAAAAATTTTATGCCGAACGATCGAACGGTATAGAAGTTGATGCGTTGCAGCGCCATTTCAGCGGCAAGTTACAGCAAAATGGATAGGGAAAAATATTCTCCGTGTTCTAATATTCGCGTGTACCAAATTTCATCGAAATCGGTTGGACGATATTCGCATAGCAAACGGCTAAACGGAATAGAATTCAACGTTGTGCTGCGGCACCAAATGGCAAGTTAAGGAAAACGGATAGCATAAAAACCTTCTCCATCATAAAAGACTTAGATGAACCAAATTTCATCGTGCAACGGTGCTCAACGGTGCTGGAGTTTTTCAACCTCATAAACACATACCAACATTCATTTTTATCTATAACCAGTGTTATTATATATATACCAGTCTCAAATAAAATCCAGTTTCAAATCTAAGCCTCGCCAAAGTGCCAACATACGCCATTTTGCAAGAATTTTTTCAGGGAATCATTCGAAGCATTGACGTAGCAGCAATCAATATGGGAAATGGTTCGACCGCCAAAGAGTAGCACGCATTTATTTGAAAATTAGAATTCCTTTATACAGCCAATTTTTTTTTTAAATTATCAACTATAATGTGTTTTATTCATCGTTACTCCGATGTACTAAATGAGAAGATTTCAATTTTCTGAAATTTGGCGGAATTCCCCCAACTTAAATCAATGTAATCAATTGGCGAGAATTCTGAAGTTAGATCGCTTGAAATCCCTTAATAACTGCATTATTTCTTCACAGATCATTAAAATTTAACGCTGTATTCTAATAAAACCTTTGCACTTGTTTTCAAAAATCTATTTCCTTAAGCTCTCAATAAATTGCGCCAAGCCGAAAACTGTGCAAACCGCTAGAACTCACTTACTCAAAATCCATATTTCAGCCATTTTATTTTTTCGCCAAACTAAAAAAATTTACACATTAGCCTCGGAAATCTTCTTATTGTTTTGCGTGTAAAGCATTACATTCCTGCTCTGATTTCCCATGCACATGATATTATAATTTAAAAAAATAACCTTACGAATATAAACTAACAAAAAAAAATCATTATTATTCTTTTATTTTTACTTTGAGAATTTAAAACATTTTATTCGGCAAAATCGCCACACATGGCAACCACGATCCTTATTTCACACTTTTTTCACTACAGGGGTTACAATTACGGAAACATTTTTGCGTGAAGAGCATAAAAAATCTCTTAAATTCCGGGAACGGGTGGACTTTCAAAGTTTTAAAGTGGACTATGATTTATTCTATATTATTTTACATATCTGTGCTAAATTTCAGGCCGATAGGTCCATTTTTGTGGATTTGTATACGACTCAAATCCACAAACAAACAAACAAACAAACAAACAAACAAACAAACAGAATTTCATTTTTATTTATAAGAATCATTGAATTATTATTAGATAGAAAGAATGCTCTCCATCGAAAATAATCTCTGTACCTTTTATAGTTTTAACACTGATTACTCAGAAGAATTCCAATAGGTTACCGTATACGGCAGTTAGGGAGTTTGTGCAGGCCGGGTTTCACTCACGGTAACGCTAATGTTAAATGACATTGGACAATAAAGCGCATGCGCACGCATAAAATCCGAAACGTGTTTGGTCAAAATACTCCGTATAGCGGATAGCGTTAGCGTTAGCGTAGGAAGAAACGGTACGCACAAACTCCCTAAATTACATTATACGCTAACGTATGCGGTACTAAAATCGGCGGTATTTCCACGCTGCGAACGGCAAGAGCCAGATGTAAACATAAGTGCAATAGCAAAAACGCGTTTTCAAACATACAAATTAACAGTCCAATAACGTCAAATGGAACAAGCATATGTCACGCAGTAGCTATAGATTACAAAATGACAATAATGGATACACAAAAATGCAAGATCTTTCGGACTTTTTCACAGCTTTAAAATATCGATTTTACAGTACTTGGTGCCTTCATCGCACATCTAAAATATGTCACCATGCATTGGGTTAAAGCACAAGTTGGCAAAGCTGGCCACCTTGGCGGCTAGTATTCTTATTCCATAAAGTAATTAAAAAACTTTGTAAAAAACACACATAAGATGTAATAGGTAAGAGGATGTTCAGAGTTGATCCTCTTACATATTACACACATAAGATGTAATATGTAAGAGGATGTTCCTCTTACCTATTACATCTTATGTGTGTTTTTTACAAAGTTTTTTAATTACTTTATCGTTTAACACCAGTATTTTGAGTGATTTTTCATTCTTATTCCATTTCAAGCAACTAGTATTCTAGCTTATATTCCATTTCAAGCACAACAGAATAAATGTTCATGACAGCCTTACTTTTCATAAAAAATGGGTATAACATTTAGAAATTTTTACATGGTCTCAAAAAATTATATTAACATTCATATGCAGTTTTTTTTAGGTTATCTCCAAAAATTTCCAATTACATCGCCAAATTTGGCACAATAAGATTGTTATATTGGAAAATATTACAAAACCGATACGTTTGGCACCATTAAACTTTGTTGTTTATGATATATTTAAGATATATAAATACATGTTTCATCTTTTAATTGAACTGTCCGACACATTTCACCAGTAACACGTAAATGCTCGCTTGTGAAAAACAAGTCGTAAAAGATCAAAGAAATTTGCACCGGTAAAGGTGGAAAAGATATCTTTACAAAGGTAATGAAATTCATATCACAAAGAACGCAGAAAATATTTTGCATGCCCATATGAACAGGCTCATGTAAACAACGTTTATTTTCCTCTGAAACCTAAAGATACACGCTTTTTAAAATAAACAGTCTGTATAACAGATAACGTAACTGATTCGGAAAAGCTTCGAATTGAAGAAATATATATATAACATTACATGGAATCTGATACAGGAAATGTGCAAAAAATACTGTGACTTTTCTGAAATAAATATGTTTAATGTCGAATATATATTCAAGTCTCCAGAGAAAGGTTGTCATATATCCTTTTTTCCGAGAGCAAAGTATTTTCAATAAATTTTTTAAAGGTCATGCGTCTAATGTGGAGGGAGAGAAATAATATTTCTCAAATTTCTTATTTCTGTTCCAAATCATAAAAAGCACGTGCTTTGTAATAAATGTATTAGAATATTTATGTAAATAATGCCATAATTTATTACGAGTATTAAGGTCAGGAATTACATGCGCGACATGTTATAGCGATTATTTGCAGTTGTTTTTATGTAGGTGTTATAAATATATCAAAATATTTTATGACGGTTTGGATTGGAGTTGCTGTTTTTATAATATAAAAGGAAAGTTGAGTGACAAATGAAAGCATATTTTTGGTTCAGAATATATTTTTTACTCAGCTATATTATTTCAAGATTTCTCGTAATATTTATAATTGAAATAATGTTTTATATCTGACATACAGGTAGTGTAGTGGCTAAAAAACTATTCTATAAATCCTTGCTACCGGGTTCGATTCCTGGCTTGCGTTTGGGTGTTAACCCTTTCAAGTGCAACCCTTTCCCAATGCTGAAAAAAGGTCACCCATTTCATCGCTAGACTTAAGTACCTGCAATATGGCGGACGATCGAAACGTGCATCGCGTGCCACAGTTCTAGAGACCCTTTTTTGACGACAGCTGGCTGTGCCGGTACAGCCGGCTGTCGTCAAAAAAGGGTCTCTAGATCTGTGGCACGCGATCAACGTTTCGATCGTTCGCCATATTGCTGGTAGTTAAGTCGAGCGATGGCAACGGCTGCCCTTTCTTCAGCATTGGGCAATCTATCCAGCTGATCTCGCATTCTTCCATTTCTCAGCGGATGTCAGTGCTGTTAAAATAATCGTGACAATTTTTTTACGAGAAATGACGTGCTAAAACGTAAAGGATTCTCGTGGAGCTATGTCACCCGCCACTATTTTTATAGAAATCAAATCTATTCTTCGTGACTGGCAACAGTCAAAACGTCAGAGTTTGGTGTTCCCAGAGCGGGAACACTGCGCGTTAAAGGGTTAACTGGTCCATACCTTCGTTGCGGATAATAATGATCGCCCATTGTGTGCCCCCATGATAGAACGTCCAATACCTCGCGTCGTTGTAGCAGAGAGTGCCTGATCGTTATTAAAAAGAATTATTTTTTAAAAAGTCTATTTTTGCTTTAATTTAGAAAATAAAATTTATACTTTTTTAAAAATTTGATTTCAGAAAATTTGAACTTCATTGCGGATTTTCAGAATGACTTTCCTTGAATGCGTGACTCCTAGTTCGATTTGCAAGATTTTTCCTGAAATCTAATGTATCAGCGATATTCATAGGCAGAAAAAAATATTATTTACATTTTAACAATCTATAAATTAACGGCCACAAAAATCATAAATACAGATAATTTAAGTCATCCACAAATTTGCGTTTCAACTTAGATTACAGGGCTGTCAATGTAAAATAGCCACGAGTTTATGTTGTAACAAAGAATAATTAAATAAAATTTAAGAACTGACTTCACTTCATTTAATCACCCCTGAGTTCATTTTTTTAAACATATTTATAAAAAAAATGAAAACATATTTAAGGAAGTACATGGTGCATTATTTAAGTACACAAGAGCAGGTTCCAAGACACCTCGCGTAAGTGTTAATTTTGCCTTGTGAGATAGGGTACATATACGACTTTTAGAAACACATACAAAGTTATTTTAGACACTCATAACGACCCCTCTAGCTGCTTTAAACTATTCTCTAGCTCTATATTATCAGATACTTAGTATTATCCCGGCTGTCATTTCCGCAAAACTATATGTTCTTCAAATATCTGGCAAACTGTTCCTAATCGTATTCCAAACCATTAATAATTTCATGCGTGCGGCATTTATCTTGGCGAAAAATCGCTCGTCTTGGCGGACCGCCGGGACAATACGTAAGTACCTATTATTATTTATCACGTAAAGTAATGAATGAGTGAACATTGACTCTTCTTACCGTTGGCGAAAAATCTTGCACTGTGATTGAGGAGTAATATATATACATACACGTAACACAGATCGCGTTGTAGTGCGAGTCCTGTATTGCTTATATCCCGAATTCAGCTTGTAATTCCGTTGTATTTACGATGTGGTTTTGGATAAAGGTTAGACTTGAACTCTCAAATAATTGACCAATTTAACTATTGCTCTGGGCCGTCCACTGCAGTGGTTGTTTGAGTTTATTCACGATTCGAAGTGACCATATTCGTACAGAAAATGTCTCCTTATTGACGAAAAGTTGAAGAAGGAAATCAAACGAAAACAAGAAAAAAATATTTTCAAAACAATGTATAACCATAAAAGTCATCCCTTCCTAAAGCCGTTCAAAGTATACTTACCAACATTTTTATCAATGTTTTAAATGTTCATTTTAAGATATTTAAAAACTGTTCAGCTGTATAATGATAAATAACATAGTAAAATCATTGATTGTGTAGTAGGATTCTAAGAGACATCAAAGCATAGCATGAAATGTGGGAACAACATGCGATATCCAGTTATGGATTTGTCCATGTGTTCGAAAATTTAAAAGAAAATAATAATGCAATTTCTGTCATTCACGAGAAATAAATTCCGATATACAATTCCTTTTGCAACTTATAGTATTTATAAATCTATTATATGGATTTATATCTATAAATAATGTATAGATATTAAAGCATAAAAACGATATAAATTACTTTTACATAATACTTTTCAACACTCCTCAATGAATGAGGGTAAATATCTTTACCATGAAAAAGTGGTGTTAAAATTCCAAATTGATTTTATCTAAAAATCTAAATTAATTTACTTTCCTAAATAACAAACACACAACTACAAAAATAAATTAATATATAATTACGCTGAATAAATGGTATGTTCAACAGTTAAAAGAATTTAATCTGTTCTACTTGAGATGTATCTTCAAAAACTCTAATACTTGGAATTTTTCAAAAGACTGCTAATGAATAGCATCAAAACTATCATTATAAATTAAAAAATAAATTAGTTTATCATTTATAATCTAAAAATAACGGAATTGGGGAAAGTTCGTTTAATGTTAAAAAGTATATTTACAATAAAACATATGGATTCTGTTAAAAACATGGATAATTCTAATAATCCAAATTGTGTTGCACGAAGGTACGGAAGTAAAACATCGATAGAAGTTTAATTTATAATTAATTTCAAAAGAAACATCCATTTCTTTTTTATTTGGAATTATTTTTCTAATTTTGCAAAATGTTTATCCTTTTCCACAACTTAGTGATGAATTATTTCGTCCGTATTTTTTTTTCCTGTTCCAGTAGATTTAAGGATTTCCCATTAAATTTTTACATCACTTTGTGTAGTGTTTGTCCACGTTACCTGTGTTTGTTTGAGTTTTATCTGTCTTATTGACTTTGTTTACCACCTTTATATTGATTAGGGAAAAAAGGGGATGGCGTAATCATTTATTTATAAAAATAAAACACTGGAACTAATGTTAATTCTTATAATAGCATTAATGCAGATATAATTTAAAAACATCATTTGTTTGTAAATTAAAACCGACATTAAGGGTGCTGACATCCGGCCTATCAATAAAGTTTAGGCTCAACGATTTTCTAATAATGCTTAGAAAATTTTCGGTTTCATATTTGAGACATTTTTAAAAAACCTTATACCAGACCTATGTACTTTCGACACCATGTCCATGGCACTAAAATGCTTCAAGTCAGTTCCTGACTAAGGCCGTACGCCAAAGAATAACAGACTTAAGCCTATTTTTCTTTGGGTTTCTTCTTCCTATTTTCCTATGGTTCTTTATGCGGTCGAAGTTTGTTTACGACATACACCTGGAATAAGTTTTTGTTTGAGGTAAAAGGACTTGTGTAATAATTTATAAGTTAATAATCGAGTCGAAATTGGGTATAGATTAGTTCTCATAGAAGTTTTAGGTTAATAGTTAAAAAATACTTAAGTGTATTTACCAATGTCCTAGAGTTGCAAAAGACGTGCAGCAACTATGGAAAACCTTAGAAACTATGGACGTGAAACATCACGATACTACAATTTAACGATTCGTTAAGTTGATTCGTAAAATTGATTGTGTCAGAGAGTACTTCGTAAGTGATGCGGTCCACTCGATTATTTATTCTAACTGATTGGCGTATGGTTTTTCCTTAAACTGGTTTTTTCATAACAAGTATAAGATAAAATGGTTCTGATAATAAGTGATAAAATATTATATTTTAAATTCTAATGACTCATTTGGGGCCCCTAAAAATCTTGAGGCCGTATGCAGCAGCCTCGTTGGCCTGTGCGTAATCTGACCCTGCTTCCAGTCATTCTTCCGAAGTGCCTGAATCGTTCAGTAATTCCCCTTGAATTTTACAAGAATTTCTACCAATTTAAGGAATTGTAAAGAATTTAGCCATTGTGTGGTCGTGAGCTTGGAAATTAACTTAGCTTTTGTGAAGCCCATGAATATGTGTTTGTGCGTAGATATATTTAATTGTGTGAAGCAGGTAAATAAGTATCCGCAATTTAATTTAAAAAAGCATAACTGAAATTTATATAAAAATCTATAGTATTAGATGATATATTTAACAGTGCTTTGGTATTGATTAGTGTGTGAAAAATTTGTGAAAATATGTCTTTTCCCCTTTTTTATTTAAGAATAAATTTTAAGCTTGAATTTTAAAAATTAGATAGCCAGTGAGTTGTTTGTACCAGGACTCTATGCATATGACCGATAAGAATATTTAATAGACCGATAAGAATTTTAATATACATCAATTTTCGCATATTAAAAATGATGTTTATTGACGCAAAATCAACTTTTGTATTGGTAGAAGGTCAATTAGAGCAAAACCTATTACTTGTATTGGTACTGTTATTCTTATCTGCATACTATGCAAATAGCGCATTCTTTATCGAAAGGGTTTTGCAATGCATGATTTATTTTGCTTACTTCGCATTAGCTTCTATGAAATCTATTCCAATCACTCATGTTCCCCGCCCCTCCGAAAAAAATGTACATATATATAGGCTGCTGCATCATAAATAAACCAAGCTGATATCCGTCATTGAAAGGGTCTTGGTTGCTTGTTTTTTTTCCTTTCTTCACACACAAAAACAAACAGAGAGTTCCCTAAAAGATTTCTCAAAATATAACTGGCTTCTGAATGAAGGACTATTCACGATCAATCTTTCACAAACAAATTCTTTAATGTCAGAATAGAATGAAATTTGCATTACTTTTATCCTTCAACGTGTAGTGATGGAGACTGCACTTTCTTGCTTATTTCGACGATAGTGACTTCGTGACTTTCTTTCCCGGGGTATTTAAATAAATGATGCGGCGAAATTTCTAAGAAAGGGAAAAAAATCCATTGTTTTTACGTGAAGGTTATGAAGTGGCTTACGCATTTTTATTTTATTTTCTTGAATAAATAACTGAAATATTTGACATAGAGGAAATAATAATAATAACAATAATAAAACTATGTTTTTATTTAAAAAAAAAAAGAAAGCATAAGGTAATCAGTATCAGTAAGATAAATATTTTGTTTGTTTTAATTAGTAGCTTTCATGTTTTCCTTATTTTAGTATACTTAGTTCGACAGTTATTATAGATATTAATATCTCATAACATTAATATCTTGTTAACAGAGATATATTTCCCTTACTGTCTATGGGAAACATTCGAAAGAAATATTATAGAGGCATTAATATTGTTTACATATAATATAATATTGTTAATATGATTTAATGGCACAAATTGATGGTAGTTTACATATTTCTATATTTTTTAATACGCCTTTTTATATTTATATTCTTGATTATTATTTTATGGCAAGCTTGCAATGTATGCAATTGATTTCATTCAATGAATGCTATATTTTACATTTATTAGATCATATGAATGTATTAGAACACATTTTAACCTATTTTAATATATCTTAATATTAGATTTTAGAAATAAATCACGACAATGAATTTTTGATCCCGGCTTTTATATAGCAAAAATATTTAACATTACATCGGTATTTTTCTGTTTCTAAAAGATAAGTGATTTCGATCTGTTTATTTTAATGCAGCTTATGCATATTTCTTTAGAAAAAATAATAATATGTATGAAACATAGTTTTCTTAATGTACGTATCTGGAAATGTTGAAATTTCTGTACATATTCATGAGCGTACTATAAATAAATAAAATTTATACACTTAAAGTGCTTGTGTACCTATGGAGGGAATTTTTTTTAATATTTGAAAAATCAGCTATTTACTCGCATTGTATTACAGAATGCTGTTGAAAACTGCGAATAACGTGTTATAATATGTATTGCTACAATACTGTAATGCTGTTTTCCAGCATGAATGTGTGTTGCTGAAAGACTGTTGTACAGACATCCCTGCCAGTAAAATGAGAATGTATCCTTGGCAACAAACTTGACGATTTTGGGGACCAAAAGAAAGTTCACGAAAGTAGTGAAATTTTTGTTGTATCTCAATTAGGGAAGAAGTTACAAGGTTGCGGGTTCGATACAAGCGTACCAGTAAAGACCACCGTGTGCATGCGGTGTACGTGCACGTTAAATCCGTGGTTCCGAAAGTCCTCTTGGCGGTCGATAGCAGTTTCCAAGGGGTGCCAATTTTCAGAAGCCCCCCGCCTTCTGATGAGGTTCCAAATTGTGGCGGGAAATTCCGGGAAGGACGTACATGTAGCTCTAAGCGACACATTCAGTGACGCGAGCTCTCCTCTCCTGGCAAACAATCATATAGAGAAACATGATTCACATCCTATGTGACTCTTGGAAATCTAAATATCAGAGTCGCTCTCGTTTTGAGGTTGTTAAAACAGAAACTATACGATTTGAATATTGCCGCTAAAATTAATGATTTACTGTTGCATAAGTTATTAAATTCTGCAGCTTTTGTGAGGTATTAGTGATTCCCTTCATCGAAGTGTTATTTTCGCTTTTCGAGATTGCTGAACTATTTTACCATTCAACAACTTCGTAATTTCGCATATTTTAAAGTATTGAAAGAATTTAAAAGAAGATAATATTATATTGGAAATATTATTTTGAACTTTCGAAACTTCTTGAAGGAATAGACGAGTGTCATATCTTTACCATCGCATTTTTAAAATTAGAGAAGTTAACAATTTTACGCTCAGAAAAATCATGAAAATATATCGCAATTTACTTCAAGTAACTGAACAGAGATAAATAAATTCATTAAATTATGAGTAGAGGCTCATTCCTCAAATCTACATTTTCAGAATAGTTCGCAAAAGTTTCGTTACATTACAATAATATTTGATTTTGAGAGGTTGGTTAGCCAGGAGGCTGTCGTCTCGATTGTTCCCAAGACAATAATAATTTTTAGGCTTAGGATGCATGAATCTGAATCTTAAAAATATCATTTTGAGAAAAAGTGGAAGCTGAACATAAATACCAAGCTTTACCTGAGAGATGACTTATATTGAAATTTTTGTAACTGAAGTTCTAAGCAGAATAGCACCAGAAATAATTCAGATTAATTAAAAAAAGAAGCCATTCCAATTTTATACTAGGTCGAAAATAGAAAACTGTAATTTTAATTTAAAATTTTAAAGGGACGCAGGACCTAATGCTTCTACTTTTCTTTGGAATTATCCTACCAGGGAGGCAGACATGAAGCTTCATTGATGTACGATAAAATTTGACTTTAAAATAAAATAAAAGCTCTTCTTTCAGTCAGTCACATGGAAAGCTGATTGAAAACCTAAATAACGTAAGTTTGCAATCTTCTCCGAAGAAAGACAGTTGCGGAGACATCGATCATCAGTTTTCTTCTAAAAATACTCCAAGTTTTGTTTAGACAGCGTTTTTTTTTTTTTTTTTTTTTTGCTGTTTATCTGAAACATCTAAAATAAAGTTTATAGGCATTTAAATAGTTTAGTACTATATATTACACGGCGAGAAAAATAATGATTAGATTAAAAATTACTCTGATTACAAACTGATAAACTTTTAAAGGTAGAATTTCTTAAAATTATTTGAATAGGTTATATTAAATTATAGCGTAAGATGGTGGTACAGTTGATAAGAAACAGGCATTTTTTATTCATTAACTGTTTTCTGTTACTAATGATATCATTTATTATTTTGTGTAGTTCAAAATTACTATTTTGATAATCTACATTAGATTTAATTCAATCATGAACCAAAACCATCAATTTGAAACTAGTTTCCATTTACTTGAAGCAACAAAATACTTTATTTACGATTTACTTACAGATAAAGAAGTTTTCTATTTATATATTATCTGACGGTGATTTAATCAACAGGCCTATAGCTTTATCTTATTATAATACTAGCCACCTTCGGCGACCAGTTGGTTCGCCATTTTAATAAATCCTCTTCGGAGAGAATCCTGTTCCTCACCGGCTTCCTTGGCACTGAAATCTCTCATTCTGAATGGAATTTAAAATTAAGATGTTTAAAAACAGGAGCGGCCCTAGGGTAAGTGGCTCCCCCTGCTAATATAAAAAAGACGCCCCCTTTTATGCTCTACTTAGTTTTTCTGTTCGAAATGACGCCCCTCCGAAGCCGGCTCCCAGATGCGATGCTTACTGTTTCGGGCCGTCCCTGGTTGCAAAAATAAGATGGTTAAATGATAAAAACCTACAAAAAGGAACAAATTATTTTCTTCCTATATTAATTCTGAAGAGCTTCTGGATATATTGGCCTTTATCAAAAACGGGAAGGAAAAAAAATGTAAGAAAATCTGAAACACTTTCAGATTTTAAATACGCACCAAAGTGCAATGTATTAAAAGCGTATTATAATCCATGGGTCTTCCCTATTTTCTTTCCTTATTCCATAAAGTTGGAAAGTATATCATTATTGATGAGTGTGATTAAACACAATTAAAATTGATATTTCTAACAATTTTCTTTCTGGATGTAATACATTAGAAATAGATGGGAAAAAGCTGCGTAGAAAAATGTACAATTCGAACTGAAATAAAGTTTAAAAACTCATTCAGGTGTATTCATAATTCAAGTAGCAAAAGCAGACGATAAATAGCGCTTGGCGCTAGAATCACATCTTCTCAAAATCGCACATCAACCCTTTTATTTTTCGCCAAATAAAAAAGTTGCACATTTATTTTCGGAAAATTTCCAAATTCTGTTTTTCTTTTGAGTATAAATCATTTCATTCCTGCTCTGATTTCACATGCACACGATATTTTAATTAAGAAATAACCTTACAAATAATCCAAACAAAAAAAATCGTTATTCTTTTATTTTTACTTCAAGAGTCTGAATAATTTAATAAACTTGCCAAACATGGCAACCTAGATATGCTCAAACCTCGCTCTTTCCACTGCGGGGTTACAATTGCGAAATGGCGAGAACAAAAATGATCCTTTTGCGACACGTTTTTTATCGATATCTCCTAAAATAATTCGAATTTTGAAAAAATCGCTCCGAGGTGTGTCGGGACCCGTCCTGGAGAATTTCCGTACAAAATTTGGTAGGTCTACGATCACCCGTCTGCGAGCTACGCGAGACATAGACAAACTAACTAACTAACGGACAGTTTACACGTTGCTTTATTTATATGGATTAGTATTAAAATCCAAAACATAATTTTACAAATTGCAATACTTTTGTTATCATTCAATGTTTTAGATCTCTATCTTTAAATCGAGATCTTTCGTTTGAATATGTTTCACTATGTTATTAATAATCACATAAGCCAGCAATATTTCTTCAAATGGGTTTGCGTTCTTGTAAAATTTTCTAAAGAACACGAGAGACGAAATATTAAAGCAGCATTAAGCTATATAAATCTCTAATTTATTTCCTTAAAATTTTCCTATTTTTTATGACTAAATTTTAATATGTTTTGCAAAATGGATTTACGTTATATATATTTTTGTAGGACTTTTAAAAATGTAGTTCAAAGATTGTCGAAATTTATATCTGAGCTCTTAACACATCAAAATAAAACATTTTGTTTTATAAAAAATCAAGTACTGAAAATAAAAGCATGAAATTTTACACAGACGTTTAAAATTATTTCGTACATCTACTTTCGTCGCTGTTTGCCCAGGTTACTGTTCATGCGCGATTAATATTAATGTCATAATGCATATTAATGTATACTTAAAATAATATTAGTAAATTATGTTTGAAATGTTTAGTTCTAATAGTAGGGAAATAATCAGCTTCTTAATATCATTATTAAATGATATGAATTAAGGTATGAAAATGTATTTTAACATAAGGAGAGGAAAATTTAAAAGCTCATAACTCATTATTTTTTAGTTAAAATCTATTGAAATTTAGTATCCAGTGTTAAAATTGTTAAATATAACATAATAGCGAGTTATGTTGTAACCCTAACAATCACATGTTTATCTGATAATCCTAGAAGCAGCTTACTTACAGGTTCCCTTCATATTATTAAAATGCGTGTTTACCATTGGTTACCTCTAGATACAACATATAAAATATTTGCATTTCATTGGATATTTCTGGATCCCATCAAAACCTATATATATATGTTTGACTGTTAAATTCTATTTTAAATTTTCTTTCCTTTTTCCATTGTGTTGCGAGTGTCATTACTTGTTAATAAATTCCTCATTCGGTTCACGGATGTATCTCTTTACAAAAATGAGCTAAATTTTAGAAATATGAAGTAAAAATTAGGTTTTGCAAAAAAGAAAGTTTGTGCGTACATAAATATGGAAATGATTCCTTATGAAACAATTATACATAGTAAAGTTTTATTTGTAAACGGCTAGTATACGCAGCTTTGCTATACCACAAACGCCGGCCGATAGAGATATTTTAAACTATTTAAACAGCATCGCCCATCTGCCCATATAGCACTGGACGTCGCAGCATTACAGCATATGTATGTTACAGAAAGGTTGTGGTGATGGACAAATGTCCGCCAGGGACAGTTTTTTGTGACGATAATACAAAGAGACACAGAAGTCGTGCATTACATCCCATTGTGATTTGACGAACGTAACAAATGTAACGCCGTAACAACGTCACGGCTACCATGATTGCTGCATGGGTGAAGAAAGTCTAAAAGTCAACAAAAATAACGTACAATAGAAAATGTAAATATAAAAATAAACTGATTTATCATAAGACAATGTTAATTGCAAATGAAAAATGCACTTTTTTCAATTTAAAACTTCAGCAACTTTTGTATGTCAAGAAATATTTTGTAAAATAAACACGAGTTGCTTTAATTACTTTCGCTTATGAAAAAATAGAAATTTCATTTTAATTTTATGTATTACTATTGTAACAATAATTAAACAGAATCATAAAATAGACTTTCGTCACCTTTTCAGCAGGCTTCTAAAGGTTTTTTTCATTAATTGTTGCTCAAAAAGAGACAGAACGCTAGAAAATTTACTTTTGACTGATGATTAGTGCAATCGAAATTCCTCATCCTCAAGCAAAAATCGATAATTCCATTATTTTATTTCATATATTTATTCATTTTTTTTACCCTCAACCTCTCAAGATTCTTGCATAATTATTCGTATTTTTTCGAAATTTCATCAAAAATTGTCGATGCGTCCTTTTAATATTCTTTTAAACAATAGCGTTGATGAGAGCAATCAATTTTCTTCTTTTCACTGTTTGCAAAAAATAATTAAATGTTTTATTAAAATTTAAATAAACGCGTTCTACTTTCAGTTATTTATAATGATGATGAATTATTTCTTCAGTAAATTTAATAATAATATGGTGTGAAAAGTTTTTAAAAAGACATTACATATGGTGTTATCTATGGATAGATATGAATTTGACAATGATTTTTATGTACTACTTTTTAATCTTTTGATACACACGATAAATCTTTCATTTGTTGTTCTTCTATTTTAATTTGTTATTAATAAGAAAAATAAAATTTGTTTGATGCTCAGTGTTGCTATGGGTGGCAAACAGTTGTGCCGTACCACTGGTCCTCGTCCGATTCCAGGATTGGGAAAGTTTGACTCAGCCATCATCCCTTGAGTTGTTGATGAAATGAGGACCAAGCTTACTTGGGGAAAAAATACTCGAGGCTTGGCCGGGACTTACACCCCAGAGCACAAGGTGTAAAGGCGATGATGGGGAAATGTTCGAGTGGTACTGTGTTAGCTTATGCTTTATCATTTTGTAATTAAGATTGTGTAAACATACTGTTCCAGTGGTACAGTAATTGCATATGTATTATGTAATTGTATTTTGGATTGGGTAAAGATACTGTCGAGTGGTAATGTGTTGGAATATACTTTATAAAATTTTATTTTGAATTGTAAAGATAGTGTTTGAGTGATACTGTGTTAGCATATTCTTTATCAAATTATATACAAGTTTGTGTAGATACTGTTCCAGTGATACAGTGCTGGCATATGCTTTATCAAATTGTATTATGGATTATGCAAAGATACCGTTCGAGCGGTACTGTAATAGCATATACTGTATCAAATTGTAAATTGTATTGTGTAAAGAAACTGTTTGAGTGGCCTGTGCTGGCCTATGATTTGTTAAATTATATATTGGATTGTGTAAAGATACTGTTCTAGTGGTAATGTGTTGGCATACAGTTTATCAAATTGTATTTTGGATAGTAGTTTAAGATGGGCAGTTCCCGTCAGACGTAAATCATCCACGCAATTGAAGGTCCGCATGCATATACTCGTTAAGTTCATTCTGACTATTATACAAAAAGCATAGTCTGGTATATTATATGAAGTTATAAAACATTGGCATTTATAAAAAAACTAGCAGATTATAATTGTGTATTGTTAAATTTTTGATGAAAATAAAAAATGAAAGTTAATAATTTTTAACGTTACATTTATTTTTTTATCAGATGAAGAGGTAAAACCAGATAAATGAGCAAGAACTTAGAAGGTGCTTGAGTATAACAAAGTTAAAATGAAACTAATGGTAATTAAACCAAACAGATAATTTTAAGTGCCTTTTAGAGTCTGAGATTCGAGTTACAACCAAATGCGCATTCTTTTGCGCAGATTCCGCCTGTATTTAATAGATGTTGAATAAACCAGAAAATTTTGCTCAAAACATTTCGTTCATTGCAATTGCCCTACAATAAAAATGTAATAAATAAACTTTAATGGTAAAAAGTAAAATAGAACATAATCTTTTGACGTAAATAAGGGATTTTTTTAAAAGTGTTTCACGTAAATAAGTGTTTACAAACCTACAACAAAATCAATACTACTTACTGGAATAAGTCTATCAAATAAATAGCTCACAATGTTTTACTTAACCCATTTGTGCCTGGATATTTTTGCGACTTTCTTCGATTTTTACTGATAGAAGAAATAATAGATAAATTTCTGATGTCAAATTCTTGAACAAGGGATGATTTCTTTTAAAATCATTAAGCATAAAAATTGAAATATCAACATCCTACTTGGTCATGTTAAAATATTTTGTAGAGTTGAGGCTCAATACTCATGAACAAAGGCCAGGAAAAATAAATAACGTTTTCGACTAATAGCGAAAATGCCGTCCCAAAAAAGGGACACTAGGCATAAATGGGTTAATAAAGACGCAAAATTGTCTTCAATAATTCCAGAAAAAAATATTCAATAAAAGCATAACTGTAGGCATTTTATTGTTATCAGTGGTTAAATGCACAGTTTTAGCTTTGCTTTGTGAAATTTATTACTTGATTTTAAATGCAGATGCAATTTTGTAGATATGTACATCTGAACTTTCCGATTCACGTGTTATCTAATTACTAGTAGAATATGAGGACAGTTTATTATTTAGCTTTCATCATAGAAAAATCAGATTTCATGTCTGGGATAAACGAGGATGAAGTAATTGATTGAATTAATTAATAACTTTCCTACATAATAGTGATAAATATAAGATATTGAAAACTGTATTACAGAAAATTGTTTAATGTTTGGAAAAGAAATTTTCATGCATGATTTTCCTGGTGAACGCACATTTGAAAAATAAAGGTCAGATAATTGGTTTAAAATTAAGTCATTATTCCAATACAAAACACAAGTGTCTTGATTCATTTATATAATAAAAAATAAGTCCTAATGTTTTTTTATTTTTTTCTGGATGTATATTAAGAAATAAAACATGCAATTTTATATTATAAGTTGTACTTCTCCTAAATTATCAGTCTTACCTCAATGCTAAACAGAATTTTCCCCATGAGTAAAAAAGCACATACCCTATGTTGAAAACGTAAAACTGGCAAATTTTTGGCAAGTTAGTGATAAATTTAAGCAAAATTATTACTGTACCCGGAAAATTATGAATAATTGAACCTTACTTACTTGTGCTAGTACTTTGAAAATTTTTATATACTTTAGTTTTATTAATATGTTACTTGTTTCAGTGAGTCCGAATACAAAGTCGGGCTTTTTAACAAAACACAATTTATAAATTAAGCACGTAATGGTAAAATAAGTGTAAATTAATTAAAATGAATTGTTAAAATTGAATTATTGTGCTTGAAATTTTCATTAAAAAAGTTTTTAAAAATGTGCAGTAATTGCACACTTTGTAATGTATAATAAGGATAAAAATATATAGAGAAAAATATTTGTACTGAATGAAAATAATTCACTGCTTAATATAACTTGTGAAAAATGTCAAATTAAGTAAATAAATTCAAAAAGATCTGTTTATTTAAAATATGTTTCTGTGTCACATGATTAGAATTTTTCTAAACCTACTAAATAAATAACTCATTTTCAAAATTGTATTTTTTCTTTTTTTTTTCGAAAACAACAACAACAAAAAATTCTTAAAAATAAACTCCCCTACAGCGATAAATAAAAACTTAAAGAAAAAAAAAACTAATCAGATTGTACTTTAACGAAATTAGTTTGTAGTGCTGTATCTATAATCGCTTCCATTTTTAAATTTGTGCACTTTATTATTATTCTAACTAGAGCAGACTTTGCACTGTTTCAGAACGCAGGGTAAAGCGGCATCGTCTATCAATGTCAGTGGAATTCCTAGGAACTTCTGATTAATGGTGCCATTGTAATTGATTGTTGAAGAAAGCTACAAAAACCTTTTGACGTAGACAAATGGAAAAACAGATTTTAAAATTCTTTTCTTATATCACACCGCGGACTGAGTACGTATGTTTCATTAGAGTTTCATTAATCTTCATATTGTCTGGGGGATGTTTTCTCCGCAACAACTTTAATGGAAGCAAAACCAACATAAATGCTGCAAATGGTTTTCATATTGTATAAATATATCTTGTAACGAGAGCAAAAGCGTTAGAGAGCCAAAATTGTATAATTCAAGTTACTTGCTGAAAAAGGAAATGGATGAAGGCGATGTAAAAATCTAAACGCTCATTTTTAAAAGGAGGTTATATGTATTTATTTCCTTGTTATGCATGTTACTGGTGTTGTAAGTAATGATAAATTATGATGAGAGATATTAGCATTTTATAAAGGATCTTGAAAGTATTTTCAACTTTTGTGATTTTTATCTCTTAGCGCAATTGTTTATGGATATATTTGGTTGTTCTTGATTTAGTGGAAAAATTTCTTTATGCTAATTATCATGTCTGCTATTTTGAAAGTCAAATGAATGAAAAATTACGCCTTGAATATTATAGTAATTCTTGACTGCATTCATTAATAACATTTTGTATAAATTTGTTGATAAGTAAACAGTTTTCTAAAATGTAAACTTTCTAGAATTCTAGAAAGATATTTCTAGAATTTTGAACTACATTCGTTTCCTCACATTTTTCGATTTATTTGAAAGTGAAATTTGTTTACATAAAAGCATTAAACGGATTTTCGAAACTGGTACATTGTATATACAGCGTAAATTTATTACCAATTATTAATTGAACATTACATATTACCAATTATTCATTAAAAAAACTTGGGTAGAAAATTATTTAAAAGTATGGACATGTATATAAAATAAATTTGAAGTGTCCGTAATAAATTAGCCAGGTATTGTAAAAAATCATTAGGAAAACTTTACGTATAAAAGACACGCTATACATTGCTTTAAATATACGAATGTTCTTTTAAAACGTTCTCATAGCCCCCAAAACTATGTCTATATATAAATGAATATTATAAGTAACTTTCCTATTTGTACAGAAATGATTGAAATTTCAAATAAAAAAATATAAGGACAAAGAGCAAATACGAAAAAAAGTTAAAGTAACACAATAAACTACATATATTTAAACAATGCTTAAATAATATCGGTTGCATAATATAATATTGTTCTATGCATTTTAATTATGTGATAATTATATTTCAATCAGTAAATGATGATGCATTTGTAAAGAAGTTAATTAGTTAGGCTGTTTTAAATTATTAAGTTGCGTTGTGACATATGAAAATCCAGGTTCGATATACACTTAGTCCCAATATAATAAAAAGACGTTAAATACTTGAAACTATTTTATTAAACAAATACTATTGAAACATTATTATAACGGGCGGTGGTGGCTCAGCGAAAATAAAATGACGTCCTATATGGACAGTGCAATTAAGATGGAATGACTTAAAAATTACGCCAGCAGATAATTACACATTGGCGAGAAAAAAAACTTGGCTGAAATCAATAACGCACATTCCAGAGCAACCCTACAAGTTAATCCAATAAAATTAAAATGACGTAATCGCGAGCAAATAATTTTAAAGACGTCGGAAGGGCAACAAATAATAAAAACGCCAACACCAAGCCAAAGGAGGGGAATCCAAAAGTACGTTGATTTTGCAAACGGACGCAAATATAATCTATTTTTAGCACACCGGTCTGAAGAGACGAATAAACAAAAAGAATAGTGCATACGGGGAAAAGCAAATATACAGATTTAAAAACCGAAATGGCAGAAAAATGAAAAACAGAAGTAATTTAGAATTCTTGATTTTGGATAGATTACATTAAAGAAAGCCAAAGTAAATGATTATTAAATTAGATATGTGATCTCCATCACAGCATTAATACAAAAAAATTCTAAATTTAACAATACATTTAATTTCTAACTAAACTAATACGTGTGAATTCTGAAACGTTTTAATTTTTGTGAAAATATTTGCGATTTCCCTTATTGTTGATTACCGAGATTATTACTCTTTTGGGAGATATAATTTTTATTTTACAAGTTATGTTGGTATTTTTTTTACAACCTACTTTCTTCGTTACTACTGGTCTACAAAACTACATCTCAAACTAATATTCCTTTGATTTCTTAACGGTACCAGTTTATCTCCGGAATGTGAGAACTATGACTATCCAGGCCCATAACTATGATAATATTATGAATTAATAATAATTATGGACCGGTTCTTGGAGGCATGCGTACATTAGCCACTTCAAAAGCAATATGGGGACGTTTATGGCATTCTACGTACTTCTAAATGGAAACGACTACTTAAAAATTCTGACCACGAACTGTTCTTCATTCCTTTTGCTGCCTCCTGTAAACGGTAAATTTATTGAAAACAAGAAGTTTATCAATGTGTTTTAGCCTCAAAAATTGTTAATGGCTCAACCATCAATATTCGAAACTAACATCTACCTTATTTTGCTCCGAACATTTCTCAGAGCTTCTAAAATCTGCAAGAAAGACATTTACCCTACATTGCATACTGTATCCAATTGGCTACGCTCTCATTTCGCCGTGATAAAAGAGAAATTTTTTTTAGTTTTTGAATAAATATGCACTTATTATAAATATAAGACCATTATGGAAATAATGTTTAGTTTTTAAAACTGTATGAGACCACTATTTTTTGAGAAAACAAGCATGAATTTATTGCGCGTACATCCAGTTCGCTGACCCAATTTTTTCCCGAATTTTGGATACGTCTAATTTTTATTACCAAATATTACCAAATTAAAGAATACAAGACTACTAAAAAATAGAGTATTAGGACTTAATAAAGAAGAATTAGGCTATATTACTTTCTTTTCTTTTATGAAAGCTATAGAGGGGATATTCTAATTCTTCGAATATGAACATTTTTTGTGATTTTTCTGGGCTCATTTTAAAATTAAAAAAAATATTTTTTCCTAGCATGAAGAAAAGGAGACAATTTTAATTTCGACCCATTTAAAAAAATCATGCGTTTTTGGGTTAATAATCATCATAGGAAATCGATAAATCCATCAAAATTTAAGGACGATCACAGTAGCCATTATTTTCGTCTCGACGCATTAAAAAATCTGAGCATCGATCGGAAAATTTCAAGTTACCATTGAAATCTACCACTTTCAAACTCGTCACTTCCATTGGAACTGTGCGTTATCAGCAGTAACTAGAATATTTCAGTCCGCCATGCAAATCTCCATCATCAATATATCTGAAAGTTTCATCGAAAGTCTGAAAAACACTAGTATTTTGGACATGTCTTCATCATTAATATTAGATTAGATTGACTTCATTCCTCGTGAAAATTATTCTGAACAATCGTTTGACTATAAAAGCACTTGTCACTTTCAAGCACTTGCCATCTCGTTTTGTCTTCTTAATTCAGCATCGTCTGACTGCACTTTCCTATAAGGATGGCCATGCTTATTAACTTTCAAAGGCAGCTGAGCTTAAGAACTATGTTGCTGAAGAATGCTTAAAGGTTGAATTAGCATTGAAAACATCCGTGAAACAAGTTTTAACTAAAAAATATCTTTTTCCATTGAATCACTGTCCTACAAACCCACAAATTCATAGTTGATCAAAAATGACAAAGAAATTTGTATGTATAAATAATTGCTTTTGCTAATAAAAATGTGTACGTTTTTTATGGATGTGTTATATACTTAAGTATCTCTAAATTTAGATTTAAATTTCTTTGTTAAAAATGCTTATTTTAAATACATGCATTAATGTACGTTGTTAATTTTTACTTATTTTCTAAAATAATGAAAAAATATTTCAGTTTGAATTTCAGTTTGAAGAAGAGCATTTTTTAAATGTTAACCATGCATAAATTAAAAAAAATGATCATTAGAGGTATTTTCAGAATGCAAAAAGATTAATACACTAGGGAGAGATATATTATAAAAATTGAGTCATTCTATAATGTCTAACAGCAATGTCTAATGAATTTTTCGTTTTGTTTTTAAAGAAAAAAAAGTAGTTTCTGTGATTATTTATAAAATAATTTTTATAGAAAAAAATTGTGAAGATTTTTAAGCACATAAAAATAATTTAATGCAAGACAATATGAGTGATTTACAGCACAAATTAGTAATTTGAAATGTATTACAGATGTAGTTTAATAAATGCACCTATTTATCATTATAAGGATTATAAGAATGAGTATAAAGTAGGGTAATTCCAGGATAGATGGACCCCCGGGTAAGATGGGCCAGACAAATATTTAGTTAATGCGCCTCTCCGTAGGCAAAACTCTGTCAGTGAGACACTTAAAGAGATTTTGTAAGGCGGGCTACTATTTGCTACTCAAAAAACGTAATAATATTTCAGATAATTATGATTGTTGCTGTTGGTGAGTCGAATAATTTTTTCATATGATTATAATTCTACGATTAAATGTTTTATTTGGTATGTGACCTATCTATTTTTGATGATGTAATCTCGAGAAACAGGTAGGCTTCCACTAATTTTACTAAATTTTGTTTGAAAAGATGAAAGTGGTGAGTTTTAAAAGAGAGAGTGATTTACTTAATTTATTGAAAAGTTTTAGTTTCATAATTTTAAATAGTAAATACATGCTCGACGAACATGTAAGTTCAACAATATAGACAGCAGGAAGTATGATGACATAATTAGTTCATGTATACTCCGAAGAGCCATTTCATTATGACCAACCACATATTTTCAATGAACTTGTCTGTATAACATAGATAGCACGTAATTAAGTGGGAATGGTATTTAACTGTGGAATCATTCTTGCGCTTATGTTTGTGAGTGATGGGAAAGGCTGTTGAATCTAGGCGAATTTGATAGAGGGTAGATTGTAATGGTTGGAAGACTCTGAACGAGTACCTCCGAAACTGCATGACTAGTCGGTTGCTCACCAGTCGATTATTATTTATAAAAAGTGGATTAATGACGGTGAATCCAGCAATAGACGCCAATGTGTTGGGCGTCCCAGCATCATCCAAGAAAGAGAACGCCGGAGACTGTCCCAATTAGTACAGAAAAAACGGCTGAAGACAACGGCTCAGCTGAGAGACCAGTACAATGCAGGTCCAAGTACAAGTGTTTCGGAACACACATTTCAGCGGATACTGTTGGATATGGGACTGCGTAGCAGACGTCTCACTTGTGTGCTTCTGCTTACCAAACGTCATTGTCAACTACGCCTACAGCGAGCACGGGAACATAGAGACTGGACCACGTATATGGGGAAGACAGTTCCTTGGTAGGATGAATCCCGGTTTCTCCTTCATAACGTTGATGTCTGTGTCAGGGTACGCCATCTTTCAGAAAGACAGCTGCTTCCCCCTCCCCGGCAGCTCAGAGATCTAAACGCCATTGCTGCAGCTCAGAGCTTCGTGTGGCTGCTGTTTAAATATTTGGTACAACCTCTCTTCAGTATCTACCAAGAATATACTCGTGGCATCCACGGACAGGCGAGTTGTAGCTTTTTTCAAGGAGTCGCAAAGCGTTATTGAGTAGGTGGTCATAATGTAATGACTTTTCGGTGTATACATAACATGTGTTTATTTTTTAACAGAGATATTTGAAGATATCTATTTAAAAAACTGATTATCAGCTTGATTGGCATGATTCATATGACATTGAATATGAACCATATTTTATATTTATTTTGTAAAAAAACTGACTTTTACAAATTCAGTTTCTACAAAATTCAAGCCAATTATTATAACACACAGATTTGTTGAAACTTCAGATGTAGGTCTCAGATGTTAAAACTGGACCTTTAACAGATGTAGGTCTCAGATGTTAAAACTGGACCTTTAATGCTAAAGTTCCAGTTTTAACATCTGAGCATCTAAGAAAATGCATACGTGTGAAAGACAGACAATATCATACGTAAGAAGAACTAGGGTTATTCTGGTGTTGAACTCAGGTAGAGTTTGTTTAATCTTATTGTTGAAAGATTCAAGATTTTCTTTTCGTAACTGTATTTAAAAAATTATTCAAGAGTATATTTTTAATATAATGTATTTACGATTTCTTTCTATATTATCGATGTTTATTTTACACTGGATAAATAGTTCATAACAACATCAATTCAATGTCGATAAAATCCAAACTCTACAACATTTTCATATATCTTCATGAAAAATTATTTGCATTCATATTTTTTAAGATTATTACTTGGTGTATGAATTTTTAGGGAACTCTCTATGAAAATTTATATGTTCGACTTATTCAGATCTTTTTACGACGAACATGTTACTACTAATAAATACAAAATTAATCAGCCTATTACAAATTGAATAAATAAATAATTTGTATACAAAAATATGTCAACAGTTGGCTGATTTTTATGCTTTTCTATCAACATATTAATTCCCAGAGCTACTGACGAATAAAAACGAATGAGTATAACTAGGGAGCAATTTATCTTCATTAAAGGAAATCGCATGCAGAAAGATATAAAAAAATCTGATTTAATAACATTGACTTAATTACTCAGAATAATAAGAGGCGGAAATAGAGTGAACTAATAAGATCAGTCCGCTCTTAAAGAAGACAGAAATCTTCATTTATATGATTAAAAAATACTTTTATTTTTAGAATAAAATTACAATCAAAACGACGTGCTTCATAACAAAATATGCTCCCTTACAGATTTCTGTCTTTTATAGAAAACGAATTACAGTAACGCCAGTAGATGACAGGGTTAAGTGATGTTTTATCAATTAGTCGTTCACAATAGGAAGGGAATTCAATTGTGAGAACTAAAAGGAACTGCTAATGAAATCTTAATGGGTGCATGTGACAATGGCACCGTTAATGTAACTTTAATGGTATGGTTTGCAAAATATTACAAACAGAAATCTTTTGTTCGTTGTTTGCCTTGGAACGTATAGCTTACTCTTTCAATGAAAATGTAATTCGGATTTAAAGCACAAGGGTATTTATTCAATATTGATCCCTGTAAAATATGATTTTTGTTGTACGTATTCATGAAACTAATAACAAACATTATTTTTGAAAGAAAGAAATGTTTATAAAATACATTTTTATGCTATATATGTCCACACAATCGCATAATTTTGAAACTTGGATAGTTATGAGTGCTCTATACCCTGCTTGAAAATTCTCTTCGTGGCACTGAATCTTCAAAATTTAATGTGCAGAAGCAGTCATAGATAAGAAGGAGCATGTCAACCTTTGTACGTTTCTAAGAATGAGAGAGCTCACCCTCTCGCTGCGTATTTTTTTTTTATCAAAATAGGTTCAAAATTTGGGTATTTTTTTTATTACATATTTCAAATCTACATATATTTTAGACTTAAAATATACAAAAAAAATTTTGTGAAAGAGTTTTTTTTCAATATAGAATTAGATCATAGATAAAAGTTGTCAGAATATTGAAATTGAAAAATAATGATATAAAAGCAAAATTTTGAAAATCAATTTTGATTAAATTATGATTTATTTTATAAAATACAAAGGTAAAAAGTATATACTAATGAAAATATGCAAAATACTTACAAAACATTTATTAGAAATGAAGTTTTGTATGATAAATTTCGAAACAAGGCTCGAGGCAAAGTCCGACCTCGCAATCTTCCCTACTTGCAATTTTGCTCGGGCTACCAACGGCCACGTAGCCAGCCGATGATGGCCCGAGCAAAATTGCTAGCAGGGTTTGCACCAAATTCGTGTTTCTTTTCGGCTTTCAGTTTATTTTGAACAACAGACAGCACACTGTCTACGAGGCTCTTTCTTGATGGGATTTGGGGGTATATGGCTAGCAAAATGTCGAGCAGTTAGCCTCATGGGATTGAGATTTGAACTACATCTGCTAGAGTGAACACTGGAATTTCTATATGAATACTTCTGAATGCTTAGCTCAATAATTTGCAAACGGAAATCTAGAAGCGTTATATTTTGTAATGGGTTATCCTTTTTATAAAGGATATAAGCATTCCACAGTGATTGGTCCATGAATTGTCGGAAAATTTTTATATAATATTTCCCTTGTTGTTTTCTGAGGGTGGGGTAATATGACATTTCTTGGTCACACAAATCAACCCCACCCATCGTGTTGTTGTAATCACAAACAACAATTGGTCTTTCATTTGCATTTCACCAAACGGGAACTTGCATTATGAACTGTACTCATAAGAAAAACACTCTTTTTATCTTGCCACTTCAGAGCCATAACTTTACCCGTTTGGTAAGCAAGGACGTCACCTTTAGGGATTTTTTCTTTTGAAAAATTTGGAGGAAGGTCTTTCCTCATCTTATTTACAGTTCCATATAAGTCTGTTCTTTCTGAAATTAAAATGTCTGCTAACTGTGGAGACATGTAGTAATTGTCCATGGTTACACAGTAACCTTGGCCCAGGAATCTGTCCATCAGTTGCAGAACAATTTTAGTGGAAACTGTATAATTTGCAAATTTCGGGTTATACACAGTTCCATTACCTGTGTATATGAGAAAGTCTGCAATATATCCAGTTCCCACTTCGCAGACCACAAAAAACTTAAGGCCAAATCTTGCTCTTTTTTTCGCGATGAACATTTTCCAACTCAGTCTGCCTTTGAAGCGCATCAAACTCTCGTCTATGCTGAGATTTTTATCTGGTATATAAAGATTTCGAAATTTGTTTCGAAGATGCTCCATGATGTCATAAATTTTATTTAATTTTGGCCATGGATGATTATCCTTATCAAACTCTTCGTTATTTGTAAAATGAAGGAACTTCATCAGCAAAATAAATCTATCTTTCTGAATTACTTGTTGAAAAATAGGTGTTTGCAATATGTGACGTTTGGACCAATAATATTCTTGTTTAGGCTTTTTTACAATTCCTTGGAGAAACAAAACGGAAAAGAATAATCTAAGTTCTTTCTCATCCGTATCTGTCCATTTTTTCCACCTTGATCTTTCTTTAGGAACTGCCTTATTCATATACTGCTGAGCGTATCTGTTGGTCTCTTTTACTATTATTTGCAACATAACATCGTCAAAAAAAAAAGTTCAAAATAATCCAAAACAGTTGCATCATCTGCCATAGTGAAATTTGGTCCGGGATTGCCAATAAAAGGAAATGAAGCAGGAGCTGGTGGAATATTTTGCATATCAATTTTGCACCACTGTCGGGCGTTTTGAATAGAAAATGAATTTTCAGATTCATCACTATCCACAGAGGAATCCGAGAAATTTTCATCAGTTCCGCTATAAATATCATCAATATACTCGGAATCAGAGTCAGAACTACTGTCAGTGTCGGAAATATCGTCAGGAACATAGGTCATATCACTCGCGGAACGCTTCCTGCCAGACATCTTTGAGCTCTGAAAAGCGCACGCAAAATGCTAAAAAAAATTCTTTTTATATTTCGCAGACACGTAGACAACTAACGCCATCTGTTAGTCGACATCTAAATAAACAATTAAACATTACAGAAAAGACAAAATGAAACCATGAACGGGGAAAGAGCGGGTTGCACACTTAAATAGCGGCAAAAATGCATCCCCGCGATAATCGCGGGTTGCGCAAATTTTGTTACTTCTACGTTGCACGTGGAAATCACGGGATGCGCAGCGAGAGGGTTAAACTTGGTTAAAATGTTGGATTAAAATTTGCTAAAATAGTCTTCTTCTAATATGCCTCTGTATTGTCCTTTTCTATTCCATTTTATTATTATTAAAAATTAGTAGCAGTGGTATTAACGAAAAAAATTGTAATTTTACTTTGACTAGTAAATTAAATTTTAATATAAAAATATTCTCTTTCAAGTCAAGGTAGAGCAGTAAAGCCAACAATTCATGTACATTCCAGTTTTCACAGATATAGATTTATCTATATTATATGTATTGAGGCTTTAATTTTTATTTATTTTTTCCTTTATTTACTTGATTTCCTTGACTGAAAAGGAATAAGTTAAATTAGATATTTAAAATATATCTATACCTTAAAATTGACCGGATTTAATGGGCCAACATGCTTTTTAAATAAACAAATGCTATGCTATTTTTTTTAAATGCCTGGGTTTGTCAAGCAAAGTATTAATTGCACTGACGCGACCAAATGAAATGATAAATTCCTGAACTATATTAGCAATTGTCCTTCCTACTTTTATTTTATATAAAATTATTATCTATGCCACATTTAAGTAAAAAAAATAGTAATACTACTTTTCCATTTAAATGAATTTTTAAACATTAAGAATAATAGAGTGAAACAGAATAACATGAGTACAAAACGCATAACATGAGTTCATTTTTTTTTCTTTTTATAAATAAAAAACTTTCGATTATTCAAAACTGCATTCACTAGACGAAAAATTTCAAAAGTGGAATCCAAGAGATTCTACAATATGCTCAACAGTAGCTCAAAGTATTATAAAATTTACTGAAGAGAAAGCACAATGGATAGATAAATGAATTGTACAAGCAGTCTTGCAACATTTATAAATTGTTGGCATGAATAGTTGATCCTGAAGGTGTGAAGAAAGAGCACGTAAGATTAATGTTCTCTCTTTACTACCCTGCATGGATAAACAAAAATTTGTAGCGTAAAAATAGAATTGCGGTATAAATCTATGAATTTTAACAAACGATGGGCCACATGTTTTCTTTTTCAGCAATATTTTATTTTATGGTTCTATAAATTTTAATTAATTATTATCAAATAATAAAAAGTACATACTGTGACATTAAAATTTCTATTTTATCCGTATTTTTGAAGAAAAACGAAGCTTTACAAGCAAACTGAATCTTGTAAAAAGGCGTAAATGAGTAGTGCTAAATTAAAACTTACCTCTTAAAAATTAATATGAAATTATTATATTTGAATAAATGTGACATAAAATTGCGAAGAATATTTTAGTAAGGTAATCATTTTAATGTATACAAATTTTAGCATTATTAAAAGGCGTAAATTAATTATAAGCTAAAATTTGATTTTTAAAACTGTTTTTTAGTACTTTTTTTATTTTCTTTTAAATTCAGTAATAATAACAAGAAAAAATGTTGCATTTAAAAATGATATTATATGATACAAACATAAATGACTGACATATATTCTCTAACAAGAGAATAATACTATCTATATCATTCAAACTTATGCTTCAACTCTATATTTTAAGAAATAGTCACTGTTATGTTATTAGAGGAGTGGATATAATCAAAAAATATTTTGTCACTCTTTCAGAAATTTTAAATGTAGAACGAGTTAGCAACAATATATGCAGAAAAACAGTAACAGAAATAATTAGTTAAAAAATATGATACAAAAAACTGTTATAGTTTGACTGGATGGAAAGAAAAATATTTCCTCATATGGGTTTAAATATTAATTTTGTTAAAGTTCTAGTATTTTTGAGAGAAGTGATACACTACATTTATTAGCTTCATGTACTATGTCATGAATATGTGATATGTAAGAGTTATATTTTTGTACTCATTATTTAAAATTCAAGTTTAGACAGTAAATGTAATCTAAAAAGAAAGTAGTGAAACTGTATCGCGACAGTATTTCCTTACTGTGATCATGAATTTTTCATATCTATATAAATAAAATTAGCCTTTTGTCTGTACATTTCTTGGAATTCAAAAATTTTGCAATTTCTATCCGTTTCAAGCACCTGGGAATGCGACCCTCAAAAAAAAGTTTGTCTGCCTGTCATTCTGTCGTTTTGTCATTCTGTCATTCTGTCGTTCTGTCATTCTGTCCGTGACGCTTTTTTTGTTTAAGCATCACGTAAAAACGGCTGAAGCGAATGATATGAAATTGGGTATCAAGATAGGTGGTCACTCAACTTAAAACATAGGCGTCGAATTTTTAAAAAATCTTGATTAGATTTTGAGATTTTGCTAAATTATTTCAAACTGCGTAAATTTGTGTTCGAGCATCACGTAATAACGACTAATACGAATGATATGAAATTGGGTGTCATGATAGGTAGTCACTCAAATTAAAACATAGGCGTCAAATTTTTTAAAAATCTTGATTAGATTTTCAGATTTTGCGAAAATCGTTTCAAGCTGCGTAAATTTGTGTTCAAGCATCACGTAAAAACAACTGAAGCGAATGATATGAAATTGGGTGTCATGATACGTGCTCACTCAACTTAGAACATAGGCGTCGAATTAAAAAAAAATCTTGATTAGATTTTGAGATTTTGCGAAAGTCATTTCAAACTGCGTAAATTTGTGTTCGCAGATCACGTAATAACAGCAAAGGTGAAAAAATGATTTATGGTGAACTGATAGGTGGTCACTCACCTTAAACATAAGCATCTAATTAAAAAAAAATCGATCAGATTTCGAGATTTTGCGAAAATCGTTTGAAACTGGGTGAATCTTTTTTCCCCGCATTACGTAATAACGACTAAAGCGAATGATATGAAATTTGGTCACATGATAGATGGTTGCTCAACATAAACTATAGGTATCCAATTTTTTAAATATTTTTATTAGATTTTGAGATTTGGTGAAAATTCTCTCAAAATACGTTTATATTTCTTCAAACATCACGTAATAACGACTAATACGAATGATACGAAATTTGGTGATATGATAGGTAGTTCCTAATCTTAATTTATAGGCGTTGAATTTTAAAAATATTTTGCTTACATTTTGCGATTTTTCGAAAATCGTTTTAAAATGCTGAAAATTTGTTCCAGCATCACGAAATAAAGACTGCAGGGAATGAAACGAAATTGGGTGACATGATAGGTTGTCACTCAACTTAAATTCTAGGCTTCGAATTTTTCAAAAATATTGATTAAATTTTGAGATTTTGCGAAAATTATTTCAATATGCGTAAATATTCGTTCGCGCATCCCATAATTACGACTAAAGCGAATGAAATGGTATTACTTAGTTACTCTCTAACCTGTAATAGTTAACAATACATAAAAATTAGAACTTCGCTTTCTTTACTTTGGCAACATATTACATCCATTCTGTGTACTCCTACAATGCTGACGAAAGTTCTTGCTTTTTGGAAATTTTCATTCACTAACCCGTCAAGGACGGGTACTTCAGCTAGTGCTGTAGTAATTTTAAATAAAAAATAATGATGGAAATCACAACTATCTCTTACTTATGCTGATGGAAAAGTAAGAATTTCACAGAATGTATCATGTATTATGCTGTATGTTTTTTTCTAAAGTTAGTGTGATTTTCAATGGGCATAATTTTAAAAAGATAGATATTATTTACAAAAAAATATCCTGTACTGAGATAAATCAGATTTTAGTTAGAAAAACACACCAGTAAAGATTACTCGGAAAGGTTTCTTTGCCAGGGTTAACAGCCAACGAAGAAGATACATAGAGAAATTTGTTTGTCTTTACAAGCGTTTTCTGTATAAATATTTCAAACCAATCTCTCTGTATCTCCGACACCTTGATGGAATGTGCCTCTCTGTATCTTCGACACCTGAAAATACAACTATATGCGAGATATCGTATATGATCGAAAACTAAAAAAAAACTGGCTTTGATTTTTCCTTAAACCTTTTCTTTTGTTTTGGATTCTGAGACAGCTAAAAATTGACTACTGTTATATTTCATGTAAGTAAAACCGATTAGGCATCTATTCTGCTTCAAACCTAAAATTTAACGAGAATAAATTATAAACGTTAATGCATATAAGGTAACTGAAGTCTAAAATGATTTATTTTGATTTGTTAACTTATTTTTTAGGGGATTGAGAGTTCATTGAACGGCCAGTGCTCCATTATAGATGGATTAAAGACCACAGCTCTTACGCTCTTGTGGGTAAAAAGAACGTTTATGCATTAAGATTGTTTAAAGATCATAGTGCTCATGCTCTTCCAAAGAAGAGCGTTTATGCGTAAAAGTGGATCTAATACTCCAGTGCTCAAGCTTTTGAAGGGAAGAAGAACGTTTATGCATAAGGGTGGATTAAAGAGCACATTGCTCTCGCTCTTGTAGGGTAGAACGGTTCTACACGAAGTGAATTCAAGACCACATTGCTCACGCTTCTGTAGAATAGACTGTTCATGCATAAAGGTGGATCAAAGAACACAATGCTCACGCTCTGGTAGGGAAGAACGTTTATGCATGAAGGTCGATTACAGGCCACAGTGTTCACGCTCTTGTGAAGAAGAAAGTTTATGAATAAAGATGGATTAAATACAACAATGGTCACGTTCTTGTAGGGAAGAACGTTTATTAATGAAGATGGAAGTGGTTTAATTTGACATTAGTATACTTTTATAGTTGGTTTACACTACACTGACAGTTAAATCCATGGACAGCGTTTCATTTTATTGGGATTAAAGAACACAATGTTAAAGTTTATGTAAAGAAAGTAAGAATTTATGCATGAAGGCGAAAATAACTTAATTAGTTTGCTTTCATATAGTGTCAGTTTTCGAGAGATACTTTTCTTTTAATTAGGATTTAAATATGTAAAATTAATTTACTGAAAAAAGCAAATAGTTCAGATCAGTCACAAAAAGTAGATGCATGTATCAGAAAATCCTAAACAATCTTTTAGATTAATTAATATTTAATAAAGTTGCAGTTCAATGATGATACATTTTAAAATCCGAATTATAGGTAGTCTGAAAAAAAATCAATACAAATAATAAATTGTTAGAACATTTGAAAGATATAAATGCATTTTTTGTGTGTTCTAAGCCTTTAAGAAAAAAAAAAACATTATACTGACCACTTTACTTTTTAAAGTAAGTCATAAATTACCCCATTTTATATATGAATTATTCTTAGATTTTCAGAAGAGGCAACAGCTTTTTATGGGGAGGGGATACAGAAATGATTTATGAGGAACTACTTGAATAATGTATTTTTATGTTTCATTATTTGTTATTTCTTTGGATGTTTCTGGATCTGAATACGTACTTAATATTTTAATCAATAAAAATAGCTTAATTGATAAAAGAGCGTTTTTATATTTCCTTATCATAGTTTTGAATGCTGATAAAATATATATATATATATATATATATATATATATATATATATATATAAATGAAGAACGATAAGGAATACAGTATATATAATAATGCTTTTTCAAAGTGTTGAAACTCATTTTAATAATATAATTTTGAAAACCATCTCCGTAGCGAAAGCAGTTTTATATTCGTTTAAATTTACGGATTATTTAAAAGCATTTTAAAAATTAGGTAGAATAACACTTTATTTCTTGAGAATATAATAAAATTTATTTCTATAGGAAATAATAGTATACCTAATATAGTTTTAATGTTTAGCTAGAGAGATTCTGTTTAAAAGGACAATAAATGTTTAAAACTATACAGCAGGCTTTCTTCATGATGGATACAGAAAACACTAGAATTAAACGGCTCAAATTTAACTGTTTAAAATTTGTGTGATATAAAATTCAATAAAATGATGTGTACAGAATGTGAATTGCGATTTTAACGACAATTGGTATTCTCGTAGGCTTTACATATACTACCAAATATACTTCTTTAAAAATGCTGCTTTCTGCACCTGCAGCTGTACCTTCGTTTGTCTCGTAGTTAAAAAAAACTAATTTAAAAAAATTAAGTTTTAAACTGTGATAAAAAAAGAAAGGTAATCTCTCCACGTAGAAATTTAAGACATATTTAAAATGTATTTATCACATGATGATTTTTGATACTATTTCGACACATCATCAATCATACTCGAAGCTCAATAAATATTTTAATAATTTTTTTCTTCTCCTATCTCTAGTGTTTTGGAATTTTCGGCATATAAAGTTGTTACTTTTTATGAAATTGATTTGTTTCAACAGTCTATCTGATGGTTAGAAAAATAGCCTTTTCTAAAAGAAAAATCTAGAACTGTCAGTTTATATTACAGAAAGCATTTTTCAAGAAGACAGAGTTTATTAACTTTATTTTTACGTTATATACAGGATGAAAACAAGCACACTGACCTAGATTGTTAATCTCTAAATATTAATCGTAGAACTATGCATGAGTTCTACGATTGTGTAATCGATTGCGTAACGATCCATGTAAAGTTCGAAGTTACATTTAAAAAAATGTTGCAGAATTTTGTCGACGCCTTTAAAATTGAGGAAGATTAATTCGAAATAAGTACAAAATTTGAATTTTCATATTGGCCCAGTACAAAAAATAAACAATTAGTAAAATGTGTTTCATAGGTGCTGCACAAAATTTGAACAGTTTTTTCTAAAAAATGAAGATTATTAAAATAATTTTATGCTGATTTAAACCGGTTTTTCATGAATCTTCGAAGGAAAAAACTCAGCTGATTACATTTCAGCAGTCGTACAAAAATTACGAAGGAAAAGAATGATTGCATAAATACGTAATACTTTTGATATCAGTGGTATTGTATAACCCCTCACCAACTTAGTCTAAACATATCTTTGAACTTTTTTATTACTGAAGGTTGAATCTTTTTACAGCAACCTATTAATGTAAGGGGTACATTTTCTTAATTCGGAGTTTTTGTGCGGGGACCGTATAAAAATTTTTACTTTGTATTTAGATTTATTTAATCTCTTGAAAATTTTTCCGATACCTTAAACATCTGCTCCTTCTTTCACTTTCTAGTTTATAGTATATGTTAAAGCCAATATTTAGGGAATAAAAGTCTTGGTCGAACATCCTGTAAACATTATGCATGTTTTACACTAGAAGATGCATTATACATATATTATGCATTTATTGTTAATGTTACATTGTACATATAATGATTAGACTGTTCACTTATTTTATTATAACTATCGTGTCGCAGGAAAAAATAAATATGCTACTGTGAAATTCTTATCAGATTGGTTGTACTGCTTATAATTAATTTGTAACTATTATAGATAATTAACACGCTGAGTAGTTGAAATGTAAAATTCGATTTTCTGAATTTAGGTATCTATTGTAATGCACTTAGATTTCTTGCTCTCATATAAAATTATTTACAAGTTAAAAAAATAATATTTAAAGCTGTAATTTATTGAAGTTATGCTTGCTTCAAATAAATTATTGCATTAAATTAAATAAAAAACTTTGTAAAAAGCACGCATAAGATGTTATAGGTAAGTACACTGCTGGCCATCGTAAATGCAACACCCTGAAGGAAGCATGCAAATAATATGAAATTTACAACATGCATTAGCTGAGGTGAGATATGCAAATGATTAGAATTTCAGCGCAGACGCACATCAAGCGCGCCTGTGGCGCCACCTCAAAGCGCTATTTAAGGCTTGGAGATTTCGACGGTTTCAAGTACAGCAATTGTGTTTTTCTTGCTTTTTTTTCAAAAAAACGATAAATTATGCCTCGTAGGAAACAACGATCATCTTTTGATCAAGTATCCGAGTTTGACAGAGGAAGGATAGTGGCATACCGAGATTGTGGGTTATCTTTCAGGGAAATCGGTCGTCGTATTGGACGAAACCAAACAACTGTGATGCGGATATGTGATCGTTGGGTGCAGGAGGGTACGACGGACAGACGTGATCGACCGCATCGACCTCAGTGCACCACGTCACGTGATGACAGGCAGATTGTACGCATGGCAGTGACGGACCGCTCAGTCACATCACGAACCATATCACAGCAGATTCAGTCTGTAACGCATCATCCAGTGTCTGCGCGTACCATTCGACGTCGTTTACAGCAGAATGGTCTGTCCGCAAGACGTCCGTTGCTTTGTCTACCTCTGACGCGGAACCACAGACGTCTCCGCCGCCAATGGTGCGATGAAAGAAGGATGTGGACGACAGAATGAAATGAAATTCTCTTTACTGACGAGTCACGCTTCTGTATGCAACACCACGACGGTCGGATTCGAGTCTGGAGACACCGTGGAGAGAGGATGCTGAACAGCTGCATTATGCACCGTCACACTGGTCCTGCACCGGGTATTATGGTATGGGGCGGTATCGGATATCTCTCTCGCACTCCTCTAGTACGCATTGCCGGTACTTTAACCAGCCAGCGCTACATCTCCGAGGTGTTGGAGCCAGTTGTCCTTTCTTACCTTCAGGGCTTGCCAACAGCCATATTTCAGCAGGATAATGCACGGCCACACGTGGCACGCATTGTCCAAGGGTTCTTCGTCAATCACCAGATTGAATTGCTTCCCTGGCCGGCGCGCTCTCCGGATCTTTCGCCGATAGAAAACATGTGGTCCATGGTTGCTCAACGACTGACCCAGAGTTCATCCCCAGCTGTCACACCAGATCAACTTTGGCAACGTGTGGAAGCTGCTTGGTCTGCTGTACCCCAAGAACACATTCAAAGTCTCTTTGAATCAATGCCGAGGCGTGTGGCAGCTGTGATCTCCAACAACGGCGGCTACTCTGGGTACTGATTTTGGCAGGAACCACGCTTCATAGAATGCTGTAAATTTAATCATTTGTTACTTGGTCAACATGTTATCTACACAATAAATTTTGTTGTGATATCTCTTGTTTTTCTTGGTGTTGCAATTTGGGTGGCCAGCAGTGTAGATACGTACGTTTCGACCAAAAATTGTTTTGGTCTTCCTCAGTAAAAGCCCTTCTCCTTGTGACGAAGTCTTTAATGCATGTTTACCAAAATTTCAATGTTTGTCTATAAGAGGAAAAAAGTAAAGAGATTTTCCAACCAAAGCATGATTATTGAAACCCCATGGGAATCAAATGAAATTAAAAGAATCAGACAGACTGAAGGCGCCTACAAAATGCATTGCATAAGTTAAAATCCAAAGTAATTTAAGGAACAGAATTACAATAGCGTTACGGATAGATATGGGACTTTAAAAAGACCAAAGAGTATTAAATTGAGAATAGGAAGAGGAAAACCAAAACTAATTATAAATATGTGATGAACTGCATCACATCAACGGCTCGGACAGTATGCTTATAAGTGCAGTCCATTTTCTGCAGTTGTTCCTTTAGAGAGATTGTGAGTTTGTTTGTTCAGCACAAGTCTTACATACTTCAGAATCGTAAGTCTGAATGGGAGTCTGCAAACGAGGCTCGTGCACCACGATGCACCGATATCAAGTGTTTCTCAAAAGGCTGAGGTACAAAAATCAAGTGCGGTTCATGGGAAGGGACACTGTAATTCAGGATTTCCCACCAAGTGACGTGAAGTCTACTCATGGTGCTTATTTGAGAACCGACTCTCGACTCTCTTGGCTAGGTATTGATGCTTCCTCATGGGATTAATGATTGAGGAAACATTTTACTCTAGTCTCGGACATTCAGCAGCGTATATATGAGCATGTACACTTTCCTATTGCCTTTTTCACGATACTCGTCGATACACCACAAAGACAGAAAAGCACGGACATGAAATAAACCGCAACACAACGCAAGCGAACAGGGAAAAAAAAGAAAAAAAGTTCTCATCTTTAACGAATAGATGGCTATTTTCTGTGTCCCTACACTAGAAGAATAGATCGTAGAGTTATGCGTGTAGGTGATACGCACAACTGGTATAGACGACTACGGCCATGAACTTCTGGTACGTAGTATTCTGGCTAATCACAGCAGAATGACTAGTTTGTATAACGAGAAATTATCTTTCGATTTTTGGAGCACTAGATTTACCGTGTGTGAGTCTACCCGCTAGCGTACGCAACGATTTACAGATATTTTCATCTGGGTGCAAGCACCAGCTTGTAGAGGAGATATTCAAAATTGGATAAGAAATTGGATAAGTGGGTTTAGAAGTGTCTCTTCTTTAACTTCCTTCGTCTCTTCTTTAACTTCTTTAACTTCTTTAACTTCCTATATTTATAGTACATAGACTCATAAGTCTAGTTCCACCAATAATTTTCTAGATGCCAGAGGCATATCTTTTCAGTGCAACGTCTTGCAAATGCTGGACAGATTTACCCAGAAAGAGAAAAGCAAATAACTTTTAATTATCATACATTATTTACATGAAAAATGAGTAATATTCAACGAACTTTCTAATCCCTTCGCCGATATTCGATGAGTTAAAAAGGATTTCGGTGTTGCAATAATTTTTTGCTCTTGAAAATTATCTCAAAATATTATTTTACCCTATTTCAATCCCAGTTATAATAAACTAGTTTGATTTTAGATATTTTTCATCTTACATATTTTTAGTTCGGAAATTATTTTTTCTTGGTGTTTCTATTGAGGCTTAGTAAAACGTCTCTTGCTTTGTGTTGATATTTCTTTTATGTTCGCGCTCTTTGTCCTCATGTTTGAATGAAAGAGCACTGCAAGAAACCGAGCATTATTAGCGCTTTTATGAGAAAGCGTCCGTGCTGATATATAATATTAATGTCGGAACTAGAGATCAAATCACCCGCGCAAAACCTTCTACAAAAACACCAAGCAACTCAAATTTGCCCCTATCTCCAGCGTGACGTCTGCTGTCCTGCCCTGTTTGCCTCCTACCAGTGTCTCGATTATTTATAAACTGCTGAATTTATGAGACTTGAGTAAAAGAATTTCACATTGATGAATCCCATGCGGAGGCATCAATCGCTAGTCATCAGAGTCCAGAGTTCTTTCTAAAAAGTGCACCAAACGTATCTTTAATAAACTATCCGATAGTTCTGTCAGGGTGCTTGGATCGAATTGGATAAAGTTAATTAGGAAACCTATTCAAATTTTAGGAAAATTGAAAGATATTTTTACCAAGAACATAAGAACATGATACAGAGCACGTGAATGAATATATAAGTTGTATTAGAGTTAAAAATTATGAATTACTGAAATGATGCACTTTATCTTAATACTGAATCTACTCTAGTTAATAAAGGAATGCATTCTAGAATAATTTGTTCATATAATATTTTGTGTGTATGTAGTATGTATAATTCTATGCTGTATATCTAACTACGTATGTATTTGAATAGGAATGAATGCATACATATACTACATATAATTAACAATAATATAAAATACACGTGATAGCCAAAATATACTGGCAGTGCTTAGTAAGTTTTAAAATTCTCCTAAGCAATCCATTGTCGCAAAAATCAATGGAGAATATCTGACTTTGCGTCAACTCTTAGTAACCAAGCAAATTAGTTGTAACTCAGGATTATCTTGCACTGACCAATACATGCTTGTTTGAAATCCAGTCATTATGCTTGAATGACGGACTTTAAAATTCCACATCGTAATTATAGGGAATGAATTATCACGATTTGAAAGCCCCATATCATGTTGTACTCAATTAGCAGAGTTGTGTTCAGATTATTCCCTGCTAAGTGCATCTAAATATGGTTTCCGTATGTGCGGACTTCAAATTAAGGATCATAATCTGTTTCAAGATATTTGTAAATGCATAATGTGTGGTTAAACTTAGGGCAGAGAATACGTGATCAATTGCACATTTTGTAAACAAAACGGGGCGCTCATGCTGAAATGATGCACCAGAATCATTGCTTACATCACTCATGTTAAGCAGAATGGTTGATACTGTTTTAGATTCTGGGACTAAAGAAAGTAAAAGTGGTGATTATGGCACGTTTCCATTGAATTGAAATGCATTAAATGTATATACTGTATCCGTTAATTTACTTTGTCAGGTCATTAACTTTAGAATGGTGAGAGTGATAGTCATAAATATCTATTCATAGAAATGCACCATGCAATAAATCTTCTCATAGTGCCACCACGCGGCACAATTCGAAGATAGCATTCTTATCTCAAAAAACGGTACGAGATGCTAGACAAAAGTTACGTAGAAATAAATTCAGTACTATCGATTTAACAAGAAAAGAAACCTTTCAAACATTAACGTTCCCAATAATGTGCACAATGTTAATATAAATATGGGCAGCAAAATGCATAATCGTCTTTTCCAAAACTGCACTTTTCTGAGATTACGCTCATTTATCCTTCGTTTTTGCAGTGTTTTGCGTCAGAAACTATACTATTAGAAGAACGATAATGCAGAAACAATAGTAAACTTGCATAACGTTCATTTTTATCATTTTCAGAAACTGTAAAATTTATTGTTAGTTTCATTTTTTTGATGGTCAGTTTCGAAAAACATGTTGTTCCTCAATATTTGGAGGGCAGTGTATATTTAGTACATGTAGATCTTCTTTACAAACTGCAAATAATTTATGAGTTTGAATGTAACTTATTGATGTTACTCACGTCTTGCATATCATATCTATACTAAAAGAATAACAAAATAAAGGAATCGATAAATAGATAAATAAATAAAACGATTTAAAAACGAGATACTTGACTACAATTCTTGATTTTACTCATACTTTTACTTTTACTTTTGAACATTAGTCCAGGCTGACGCAAAAGTATATTTTTATTGGCACCCTCCTCGTTGGTGACTGAAACAAAATGTATCTCTCTGTAACAAAATAATAAAATAAAATAAAACACTCTTTAAGTGTGAGCATTTAGTAATAACTGCCCTTCATGATTATTATTATTATTATTATTACTATTATTATTATTATTATTATTATTATTAAAAATGACATTTCTACCCATGAAATTTACCCCCTCTTACCTGCTTAGATTTCTACTTGCATAAAGACTAATTTTACAGTTTGACTTAGTAAACAGAATTTAAAGGCTAACATAATATGTCCAGTATTCACCACTTCCAATCAAATAATCCTTTTATATCAGCAAAGCACCTCATTCATTTCGCAGAAACCCCAGTTTGATACCCGGGGGGGGTATGTTATATCTCTAATCTACAAACAAAAGTATCAGGATGGAAACCAGGTTTATTCCACCTGACTCAGTGCATTCAAGCACACATATCGATCCTACAATTCACGCTGCTTGTTTCAAACGGAGTAATCTCAGTCCAGTACTGTTGAAGCAATACCTTCCTAATATCTCAGCTTTTAATATTATTGCAGTGGTGTAATCCATGGCTTCAGGTAAATTCGTTTTAACAAGCTCCGCTAATTCGCTTAACATTCATTGTGGATTATTTATTCATGTCGGCGTAGTAGGTGATATGTTTCCAAATATATTCATATCCTGCACGTAGAAACGGAATATTTAGAAACTAAATGTGTATACCTGCGTTCTTTTGTCTTATTTGCTTAGGAAGTGATGATTATTATTTTATCTGTTCCGGTTGAATTGTGTTTAACAAAATCAGGCCCTCGGAGGTTTGCTGCGGTGAACTTAATGGGAGATTTCAGGTTTTTCAAAAATTATGGACTGTTTATATTTTCTATTGCTAAAAGTAAACTGTTGCAATATATTAAACTGTTCATCCTGCATGCTGTTTCGGTTGTATGTGATATATTAGAAATATTCTGCTGGATTATGTATTATAATTTAGTTGAAAAGTACTAGATGATATTCTATAAAATTTCACGCAAGTAACTTGATCTTTCAACAGAAAACAACATCCAGGGAGAGAGGAATCTCATGTAAATGCATATAATTATTCTTCTCCTTTTATTTATTTATTTGTTTATTTATTTTTTTATACTTAAACATGAAATACGTGTCTATTTGATTTTCCTCATAGTCACAATTACACAAATTACTTTTTTTCAATATCCCAAGAGTTAGTTTTCGTTAATTCTTGATATCTTCAGAAAATATTGAATAAAGCTTCCTATTCTTTTTTGTGCAAACGAAAAAAGGAATTATGAATGATAAAATTAAATTTTAAAGCCACACTACTTTGATGAAAAGATCAGTAGTGCTTTTGAATCAGAAACACGCAGCCACAAGACCGATTATTATATAAATGCTTAAAATGTTTAAGAAAAGTCAAATTATAGAAATAGGGATTTCAGATGAAATCCACTGTCGAATTCACGTCAACACTTTGGAATGTAAAGCAATAATGGCGAATCGCGACACCCCATGCTTTTTTTTTTTTTTACTGATAAATAAGTAAAATATATTGCAACTCATGAAAGTTTGTTGATTGTTGTTGCTGTGAAAATGTATATCGGATTTGTGAGCTTGGCTCGAATCCCGCTGATAAATCCTCTTCAGAAGGACAACAACAGGGGGAGTGCTCTCTGTCGAGGTCTTTCTAAGGGGTCCTAATCCGTATTTACGCTAAGCTTCGGAGAAAATCACGGAAAACTCCAAACGGTTAGGTCGACGGACGTGCGATGGGACCCGAACCTGGGACCTTCACACTTCGCCCGTCTATCATTTTTAGGGACATAATCACAGTGCCATGGTGAGGCCCAAAGTTTGTTTAAATTGTTCGGAAAATATTAAATAAAAATATTTAGAAACCAATGAAGACAGAGTAAAAATATGATAAGGAACGTTCAAATTGAATGACGTAATCCTTATTTAGTATTACAAATTTTTGAGGAAACCAACATTTTTTAAAGGAAATGGAAACAACTAATTAGAAAAAAATACATGTAAAGTGTCTTAATAAAAGTTTTGAGGAATTTTTTATACTTTTTCATGATTAATTTAGATTAGTTATAGTGTCAGCTATGAAAATAAATCTAAAAAATAGTGGTAACTTGAACAATTGACTAACGATCCTAAAAAATGAACGTTGCTGCATACTATGACATTTTACCTGTGGTAAGTAAAACTTACCCTTCTTTACGAACTACATGTCTTTAGATAAACATTAATACGTTTTTGGATGGCTGATTAATGGGACAATTTGTATTTGTAATTTGTACGCTTACTGCAACAGTATTTTTAAACATAAACAACATTTTTTAAAGGAAAATGTAAATAAAAAAATACATGTAAAACGCGCGTGAATTAAATTTTTGAATCATTTTTGTAAATCTTCATGATTACGTTAGTTTATGTAGTGTCAGCTATGAAGAGAAATTATAAAAACGGTTTTAACTTGATTGGTTGGCGTGCTATTCTAACAAATGAACAGGGGTGAACCCTTTGGCGTTTTCATCTGCGTTAAGTAAAACTCGCCCTTCTTTATGGAATTGCGTCTTTCGATGGACATTAATATATTTTTGGATAGCTGATTAATGGGAAAAATTTTATTTACAATTTGTGCGATTACTCCTATGTTATTTATTTATAAAAATACGATCTTTTGAAACTGAACATCTGAATTAAAAGTTGAAAAAAAATACATGTAATGGCACGTGAATTGAAATTCTAAATTAGTTTTGTATTTTTAATGATTATGCTATCTTAATTAGAGTATCAACTACGAAAATAAATTAAAATAAAATCCATTTGGTAGATTTTTTTAAAATTTGACTGTCAAATTTTGGGTTATTCAAGAAAAAAAGTTAAAATTCAATTTTCTCAGAAACTTAATTGTAACATTTTAACTCCACTATCACGTCTTAAAATGAATACGACGCGTTACCAGTAATCTTGTACATCGCATCTATTTATACATGAATCTGTTTCCTTCATTTCTAATTCCGGTATAGGGTAATGTTTATCACTACCCATAGAAAATGGGTCGATAACTTAAAGTTATTTTCATGAAGCAAACAAAGCTCTTGGAAAATTTTGATTACTAATTAGGTTTTAAGCATCACGTAGAGGAATCAGTCGTATATGACTTAAAGAAAAGATGGTGGTGGAGGAGCTTTAAAACTTTACTGAAAATTTACTCCTGAACCAGGAGGATCTGTTTATGTGCCCCGTTCATTAACTTTTAGAATGCTCCGAGGCTTGATAGCTCTGAAATTCTGCCTTTAAGCAGTTAAGTTGGTTATATGCAAAATATCAGCCTTTCGTCATAAAAAGTCTGAGAAATACGAAATAGGTTCATAAAAAGGTTGCTTCAGGGCACTAAATGATTCACAATAGACCAGTCATCTTCCACTACACGTAAAGGCTCATTTTTTGAATTAGGAATGTTTCAGTGCAGGGCATCTACATTTTTATTCACTCAAATTTAATACAATGAAAATTCTCATCGATTTGGTAAAACCCTGTACATTTTTAAACAAAACTTTGTAATTTATTATATATATATATATATATATATGATCAATATTTAATGAATGAAAGACTAGGTCAATGATTTTTGGGCATTCTGTATATGATTTTTAACAGCGGATAATGAAAAACAATGTATGTCCTTAAATTCAATAAAATAATACCCAAATATATTTGTAAAAATATTACACAAAGACCAATTCTTAAACTGTACACCAATATTCCATTGTTTTTTATAAATTTAGGGGTGCAAAATACATTATCAAAACTAAGAACAACACTAAAACCGAAAACAAAAGCATTTTTAAAGAATTTAATTAAAAATATTGCCACATGAAAAGAATGATCAGGGATCATTCTATATACTTTAAGAGTAAAAGAAAAATATTGATCTAATGGAAAGTTTTCTCGCTGCTTTACTTTTCCCAAAAGGACGATTTTTACGATTCACGTTTTTCTATATCTTTGTGAATAATGCATATACTTTTTTTTGTCATGTATATTGTAAAGAAGTGTGTGAGAGCGGAATTGGAAAAAAAGAAAAGCATATTTACATGAGACCATCTATAAATAATTGAAAAACTCTCGGAAGTATTAAAAATACTTAATAGTGTTGTTTCTTTATATCTGTTAAGATTAGATAAAAGTGTAAATACTTAAAAATATAAATAAAATAAAAGTTTTTGTAGCGTTTAAAATAAATGATCTGATCCCTAGTGTGTTGTTGAGACTATTCCGTGATATATTTCAAAATAAAATGAACTAAAAAAGAAAATTGTATTATACATAAATAAAAAAACAAATTTTGTAAAAAAGAATAATTAACATAAAGCATAGTAGGCAAAGCTGAAAAAAATTGTAAAAATGTCAAAATATATAGTATACTTTAAATAAAAGAAATAGAATTGAATCCATAGAATAGAATTTGAATAAAAATATAGAAAGTCCTATCGAGCTGAAAATATAGATTTTATTTTTTTTCAAAAATATGTTACTTTATATCTTATAAAATTCTAAGTAAATACAATAAGACTCTTCAGGGAGTATATTAACTCTTAAATGCATAAATTTTAAACATGTTATCTGCCGATCACGCGATAGCGCGTGATTTCCACGAGTGAAAGCTATATTTCCTATATCAGTTTTATGAATAACTGCTAATTAATTTCACGTAGTTTGTAAGAAATATGTAAAATTTTTATTTCACGACATGAACCATTTATTATTAAAATTATACGTTATATGTAAAATTCACATAATAAATTTGGCTTCTACTCTTACACTTTTGATCCTGCAGTGAACGTGTTTCTAACATACGTCATCATCGCTATGCAGCTGAGGGTTGATGGTACTATAACACAAATATCGCAATTACTGGTTCACATCTACCAGTCATCTGGTTATCAACTGGTTCACATAGACCAGTCATCTTTCACTACCGGTAGATATGAATTAAACATTCTTCGAAATTTACATGGTATCTAAAAAATCAAAACTTAATTTTAAACTTAGGCTTATGCATTGTGATGCAGTTCACCACATATTTTTAGTTACTTTACATTTTTATGCCCTATTGTAAATTTAATCCATTTGCCATTTTTTTAATTCTCACGTTTTCTCCCTGTTCAAGCTTTTCTTTTCGTTTTAAATTATCGCTTTGGAGATTTCGCTGTTTAAGCAATGTAAGCAAGGGCTATAATTAAAAGGTGATATAAAGAAATAAGTTAAAAATTTGTCACGAAATTAATAAGCTGTAATAAATGAAAAAAAACAAAGCAAAACATTAAATTATTTTCAAAAATTTTCTCGCTTTACTTCTCTGATATTTTGTACGATTTAATGTAATCTTCCGTATGTGAATTAATGTACAAGTACTAGTGTTATTTTTAATGCAGTTACAGGTCACTATAAATACAAATATGCCTTGACAATAAGTGTTATTTATGTTTAGGGTTCTGATCCAATTTAACCATTGCGTTAAACGGTAAGTAGTTCATCATCATTGGTTCAGAGGAAATGAAGATTGTATTCTTAGAAAGGACGCTGTGTAGAGCATTGCAGTTGATATGATCACTAACTCTACGGTTAGTTATCTTAAATGCACTAGCTATGTTGTCGATCATGTGGAATCACGCAAAATATTCTTTGTTACACTAGAAAATATCATAAATCATGAAACCCCGTTACAGTTCTATCGAAGCACTAAGCAAACAGAAAGTTCAAATAATGATCAAATAATAAAACAATCTTGCTGGTTAAACATATTTTCACATTTAAAAAAATGTTGACACTTAATTGCACGAATTTTAACTACGTTTACTATCGATCATAGCATTATGCAAGAGTGTTATCTAAATTTCCTATGTCGGTTTTGTGAATAGCTCATTAATCTTTCAAAAAATCTTTCAGTTTGAAAAACATATCCCATATTTTTCATATTCACAACATGAATCATTAGTTATCAATCACTGTATTTTATATGTAAATTCGACTTAAAAAACTTAGCACTCACTCTGATCCGGCAGTGGAGGTGCTTTAAAACTCCTGAAGGTGCTTTAAATTGATGTAAATATCCACCGCCATGCAATTAAGGGTTAAATTAATTGTTGTTTCCATTAAAGTTTTCTAACTTCCACGAAAAGAAAAGAAATCAATTAATTTATCGAATATTATTCGTCAAACTGTTGCGAATGCCACAACAAAACTATCTCAAAAAATCTTACATAGAAAATTGCATGGTAATAAAAAAACTACGTGTACGAATTTTGCCAAATTGATAGTTCCTAATGCGTTTCGTTATCTATACAGAATCGGTTATTTTCCTGAAATATATTCCTCCAATTCTGTACAATTTTCTTGAATGATTCGTCAAACTGTTTAAAAGAAAATTTGCTCGATCTTTTTCCATCTGTCAACGTCAGGCCATTCTGCTTGAAGCAGTATCAATCAATTTAATGGTAGTATCAATTCTTTTTCTATTGACAATATAAAAAAAGCTGCCATACGAAAACAATTAAGGAAGCATTGAAAAGCGGATTTATCAGTAAAAAGAAAAAAAGAATATTTAAGGGTCTGTATTCGATTTCGTCTGATGTAAATTTTAATGATTTTTTGAAGTACTGATTTAAAAATATCAGTCTTCAAAATAAAAATAGGTAACCAAACTGATACATTTATTTTAGTATCCTGACGTTTAGTAACGTACGAAAAATCTATACAACTTTAACATTACTTAAAAAACCTTGTTGAAACTATTAATCTCTCTATGTTCTCTATTAATTTAATTCTATGAATCGGAAGCAAAAAACAGATATTTTAATCTGATACACAAGGTGTTTATAATTAATGCTTCTTTGTTGAAGTGGTCAGGATTTTACAAAATTTGCAGGAAAGATTAATGAGATGGTGGGAGAAAGATTCTACTGGTAAAAAAATAATTCAAAAAGTCATCAACCGTTAAGCTTTCTCAACGTTTTATTGCAAATAAAATTGACAAATAGACATTCTCAAGTGAAATAAACGATGAAGAGGTTGTGAAACAGACGTTTTACACCTCTGCGAGATGGGAAAATTTGCGTTTAGTTACCATAACACTTTAAAATACCCCTTGATGTTAATTTTCTTTTAACTATTTTTCGTCCAAGAAAATCTCTCTTCTAGTATGTTCTTACTAAAATTTCCTGCAATTTTGGTAGCATTCCGACTTTCTTTGTACAACGCTCTTGCGCGATGAAAAAAACTTGTATTTCAACAACTTTATCATTGTTAAACGCCACCTGGTGATCATTTTTTTAACTTCTTTTCTCCAAGCAATACTTTCTTCCATGCTCTCATCAAGTTTTACTTGAAATTTAAAAGAATTCAGACCGCAGTTTCTGCTACACATCGCTCAGAATAGGGGGAATTTAATAATGAACAGCCTGAATTTTATTTTGAATAATACTTAGTAGGTTGATTTTCATTCATTTGCATTCCGTTTGACAAATTTAAATTTTAATCTTCTAATTTATGTTCTATGAGACGCGTTAAATGTTTTCTTCTGTACAGAGCTACAGGTTGATTCAAAATTAGTATGACCAATTTTAAAAGCATGTAACTATTTAGGTAAATTTTAATCGCTTTATAACGAGTTTTATTTTTAAAATGAAACGTTTAATCGTACTATTTTTATTAGTGGGAGTAAATTATGCCTGCAAAATTAGATCCTCAAACCTGAAAAGAAATTTTAATTTATATTAATTAAAAATAATTAATTAAAATTAATTAATTATTTTAATTTAATATTTGCGATTATTTTTTATGGTAATCTTAAAAATACAATTTACATCAATTTAATTGTATTTTTAAGATTACAAGAACATTTCAAGGACTTAAAAAAGATATTAAAGAGGAAGATAGAAAAATACCCCTAAAAATGATCAAAAAAGGTTTTTGGATTGGCTTAAACATTTATATAAAGTGTACTATATTAAAGGGAACCACACTGAAAATTAGATGTAAATAACTTAATTCAATAAAAATCTATGATGCTCTGAAGTTGGTCACACTAATTTTAAATAAACCTGTAGTATGCGGTGAATGCGCTTGTGTGACGAAATTGTGCTGGAAATCGATATCATAGTACATGTGCACGTAAGTATTTCTAATTTATCTCACCAGAAACGGCAAAATTCAGAAGATATTGCAACTATTGATATATGCGTATCAATAGCAGGAACCCTTACCATAAGCGATAATAGAAAAAGTTTGAAATTTCATAAATTTGAAATGTTGCAATGTTATTATTTTATTATTTTACATTAAAAAAGGAGATGATAATTTGAGAAAAAGAAATTAATTCCCAAGATTTTTTTTTCTTATTCTGTGGGATTTCTAAGCATGAATTGAAATGAAGACTTCGAGATATGAATATGATTTTGCGTTAAAAAAATTAAATTCTTTTCGTATCACATGAATATTCGAGTTATGAGACCCCGAATTATCGCAAACTCTCTATAGTACAATTTTAATTCAAAACTGGCACAGTTTTGTAGTTTAAAGTGGAAAATTGTTAACATCTCATATTCACGCTTCAATCAAAGGTTTAAGTAACCAGATTTCTGATTACATTTTCCGAGAATACTCGTATAATATCCATAGGTTACAAAAAGGTTGCAAAAAAGAATATTTTGGAACTCTACCAACATGATTTGAGTTTTGACGTAACACAACGGAGCTAAGTCTTCCCATCATTGAAACTGAACTCTTCGACTTCCCTAGTAGCACAATTAGTCCAAAAGACGTTTAAAACACATTTTTAAACGTCGAAAAACGTGTTTCCAACGTAATTTAAACGTTTTTTGAACTAGTTGTGCTACTAGGGTTTATGCGCCAATTATTAATTACTTAAAGGAAAAGTATTGGAGTTTCAGTAAAATTTTGGGTCAAGAATTAATTATAATAATGAATACTCAAATAAACTTTTTTTTTAAATTAAGACTCGTATTTTACTTTGAAACGAAAATTGGCTAAAATCTCAATGTTTAATAGTGATTATGAATTGGTGCATGAAGATAACTGTTCTGACATAAGAAGGAAAAAAAGACTTGTTTTGTTATATTTTATAAACCATTTTTCCATGTATTTAAATCTTCGGAATATGCTCTAAAATAAGGTTTAAAATACAAATGGAGTGTTTTAGTTTATGAACAACTTCATTAAATATTTATGTGAGCACAAGTTAGAAATTTCACTGTCGTTTGACTATTTTTTTTTGTTTGTTTGTTTAGAACTGGATACATCTTAGCATACATGTTTCCTTTGTTTTTCATTTATTGTAAAAATCATTATTGGAAAAAAAGCAGCATATTTAGAAAATGTATTACTTGGATTTTATAATTAAATAGTCCTAAAACCATTCAGAGATTAATATAATTCTTACACTTAGACGTTAAAACCTAATAAAGACCAAGCGTCAATAATGGCCGTCACTAATTTTGAAAAAAATTTACAAAGAAAGTAATGATAATTTTATGTTGAAAACCGAAGCGTGTATTTACGAAAAATTTAATATTCAGGAACTTTTATTTTATTTATTTTGCTACAAATTTAATCGCTATTTTTTTTAAATGTACATGCATATCTGCTTGGGAGAAAATATTTAATCAATAAAAACTAATAATTAATAAAATATTAAAATATGAATATGAATTGAGTTATTTTGAAATTAAAATGTTTACATCATAAGAACTGTAAACAAAACTTCTAATCTTTAAATAATTATTTAATACTTTGAATAATGTATGATGAGTGTTTTTTTTTTATTTAATCTACTTAGAATTCTTATATATTTAATAATACATTCATTGAAAAATCTCTAAGGGGAATATTAGAGAAAATTTAATTGAAATGGTTACCTTTGAAATAAATTCAAATAAAATGAAATTCTTGGAATTTAAGTGGGCTTTAGGACAGGTGGCAGACTGAAATGTTAACAATGAATTTCAAACTTCTTTTAATTTTACGTCCTACTATCAAAAATACAAAAGGTTTTACATTTAATCTTAAAATGATAATAGCTGAGGCTTTTCTCTGTGGAAATGAAACCTCATTTATTAGTGCTTTAGATGATCCAACCAACCGAATTAAAGAAAAAACTTCCCTATGAAATGGTAGTAGCAACAGTACTTCGAAAAAAATTTAGCTTCATCATTCAGATTTGAAACTAAAAAAGAAATTGTAAGAAGTTAATTGGAGCTAAAAGGAAAAAGAGGATATAGTGTACAATTTGTTTGTATAAAAATAGGATTAAAGATCTGCAATAATTACATATTATTATGAAACATAAATTTTCTATTACAATAAACGTCTTAGTTTATAAGCAAATGCATCCACATGCTAATATTATCAGAACATTTAATTTAGATAAACTATTTAATTACTACTTCTACTTTTAACTATATAATTTAAATTAAATGGTCTTTTGAACAATTTGAAATAGAGATAAATTCCGGAATATTACAATTAGCGGAGCATATAGCTTGATAAATTGTCAGCATATATGCATGCATCTATGATGAAATGTTTGCGCACATTCGTTAATAGATTTGCGCAGTCTAGAAACGCAAACTTGAGACATTGTAGCTGAGGATTGCATTGTTGGGATTGCGAACGGGTGGCAAATGTTTCAGGGGCTAAATCGGTATGAATTATAAACTCCGTAAGCATACATTTTGAATTGAGATAAACACCTAAGCAGAGACAACTATTTCGAACGCAGATATCTAGAAATATTTAGTTAATGAAATTATTAAACTGTTCAGAAAAAGTACGTTATGTAATTAAAATAAAGATATCAGTTTTTATTACAAACTGCGTCTTTTTAATTCTTTGGACGGCTTCAGCTTTAACCCAAAATATTTTAGGATTATGATATGACACCCATTTGTTAAAATTAATGTATGTTACAATTAATGTATTAGGAGGTTTTAAAAATAAATAAATCAATGTGCAAATATTACTTGAAAATGAGCATTTTAATTACTCTCAGTTATTTCATCTTTTAATTCCTTTATTATTTAAGATAATGTTAAATAATTTCGAACATGTTAATTTTATCAACGAAATTTTTTGTTGCATTTATACATTTTTTTTTCATACACCCTTAATAGAAGTACTTCAACATTTCACCATAAAATGGTGATAAATCAGTTGCAACTTTTCCATTGAAAACTGCTAAACCATGACTCGGTTTCATTGATCAGTTCAAGAACCAAATAATGGTTCAACATTTTTCAATGGAAAAGTTGCAGCCAATTTAACACCATTTTATGGTGAAATGTTAACTTCTTTTATTAATAGTGTAATAAATTAAACGGATTAAATGTTTCCAACTGTCAGTCACTGTCAACACAACGTAAATTCCCAGTTCCTTTGCAGATTAAATCTAAATAAATTATTTGGTACAAATTTAGACACAAATAAATCTATCTCTCTGCACACACACTTTATAAATCCAAATATCTTTGCAGAGCTTTTGCTATGGAGCCTCTCGGTTTACACATCCCCCGCATTACCATGCATTACGAATATTTAAATAATTCCGCAAAAATATATATTTAAATGTTCCGCTTGTCTCATAAATATTCAGATCATAGTTATTCTATGGGGTTAGTTCCTGGTGCACGCAGACAAGGTGCCTAATAAGCAAATCAGGAAATCTGAGAAATTTCTAATTATAATTTTCTCAAAACTGTCAGGAACTTATTTTCTGCGGGCATCAAAATCTGTTATCGTGTCGATGAACAGTGTGTTTAATATACTGAATGATTAACGACTAAACGCAGAATTAAGAGAATGGGCGAATACAATGTTTGGGGCGCAGAACAATGTTTGATGACAGTATTGTGTGTTATAAATGATAGTTCTATAACATTTTGTGTATTTGTGAAAACAAATTTTATAAAGTATACACGAAAGCGTATGGTAGGATCCCAGCCAATTTTCATGCCTAAAGCTGAATTTCAAGTTAGTAGAGGTGACAGAATATCTTTGAAATACAGCTTAAACTTGAAACTGTATAAATTTATACATATATTTCTCGAACTAATGAGATTAATTATAAATATAATTTCACTACACAAATTTTTGATACTTGTTTCCGATAATTTTGTCTGTAAATTCATAAGATCAGTGATTTGATTTAATAGAAATGCGTACAGTTTAATATCATAACTATATCTGTTAGTAATATTGCAAAAGATAAAATTATGTCTAGCTTAAGCCTTTCTCAAGTTCACGTACTTTTGCATGTATGTAACACAGGCACACATATACACACATATATACAGCGTGTTGTACTAATAAGAATATAAACGTAGAAGATATCAAGAACTACAGTAGAATGTGATGTTCCAAACTACACATTGACAATAATAATTGTAAGCTATCAATGTAGATAAAACAACCAGGGAACATCAATTAATCGCTAAATGGCTTAAAGAATTTTCTTATAATATCTGACGTAAGCAACATTGTGAGATGCATGCGCTAAGATTGAGTGACGATTATTATTGAGTGGCGATTATTCAGCAAACTTGCCATACTAAGTATGCACATCACTTCCTTTTTTGCTTATGGGAGCATTACAATGGCTGACACCACGAACGAAGGATACTTTGTAACGCATATGCATCTGATTTAAACAGCTGAGTTGATGAATATGTTAGCTATCATTTAAAATATTGGTTCTGCTATGTACTAAATTCTATATATATATAGAATTTAGTACATAGCAGAACCAATATTTAAAATGATAGCTAACATATTCATCAACTCAGCTGTTTAAATCAGATGCATATGCGTATATATATATATATATACCAGCAGTGTCGTCCAATTCACTCACACTAGATACAACGAAGACGTGGATTGCCACCGCAGTGTTCTGGGCTCTAAACTCCATTCCAATTAAGAACACGGCAAGTGAAGCAGCATTCTGCTTGGCCAGTGCATGGGAGGGTTAACCACCTCTCAGCTCGACTGCTGTGGGACCGTGTTCACTAATGGGAGCTGGTGCATGTAAAATCTGTCTAAGCTCCAATGTCCTCCAAGTTGTTAAACGGTACCTCTGGGGGTGCCGATTTCAAGGAGTTGGTCCCTCTTGTGGAATTGGTTCAAAATTAGGGGACCCCGACCTTGAAAAATATCCAAAAAAATATCTGTATTTATTAAATTTGGTTACATTAATGAAATTCAATAAATAAAATAACAAAAACAGCTGATGACGTATCAATATTCAGGTTACGAAAACTTAAAACTTTTCAGTTGTAAGTGTCCATTCAACAAGAAACGTCAAGATGTTCTAAGATAAACCGATTAATTCGTCGTATAATATGTCCGAAATTGTTTTATCTATTTCTGTTGAATGGCTGGGAAATAAATGAGAAAATAGACTAGAATTCGATAATGAAACTTTTTAAAGATTTTCAAAATTAGAACTTAGAGAGTAGGATAACAAAATATGCAGAATTCCTAATTTTTCATTAAAATTTTTTAAAAAATTACCTTAATTTTTTAATAGTTTTATGTATATAACCATAGACTGGATTTAATGACCTACATTTTTCCTAAATTTCCACACTGACATATTGTACAATATCTGTTAATATATTATTCTAAATTTTGAATGGATATTTAAAGAATTTCACTAATTTATTTTATGTATGATTTACCTATATAACTCTTTTCAAACACAAATACTTTAAATGTTATCTGAAGCCAGAATAATCTTAAGTTTCCAGATGTATGCTAATTCATCCACTCTTACCCATTAAATCAACCAACCTCATACAACATATTAGTTTACACGATTAACATATCTTAGAATTAACAATAAATTTTCGTTCACAGACCCTATTTTAAATATCTCCAAGTCGTTTCCTGTTTATCATTTGATAAGGCAAGAAGCTCAAATGTATTCAAAATGGCCGCATTTTCTGCTTTATGACACATATTGATATTATTCGAAAGATATTGCTTTCCGCTTTCTGGATGAACAATACAATACCGTAACTCCAGTACAATGTCTCCAGTTTCCACATCCAACCTGCTGGAATATATTAACGAATGCAAGCAAATATTTCACCGCAAACGGCGGCATATAACTAAAGAGAAATACGTTACTCTCTTGCTAGATTTATTTATTGTGCAGAATGTCTCTATTAAAATAGTTATGCACAAAACAACATTTAACTCTCAAATGATTGATTTTTTTCCTAAATCAGTACTTCCATGTGTTTTGAATATTTCCATTTGATAACTTTCTGAAGAGGATTAATTCAGTGCATATTTTAAGACTTTTTTCTTTTATAATTCTAGTTCTAAATTCGATTCCGTAATAAATTTTAACCCATATTTAAATCTCCAATAAATACAGACTAAGTATTCCTTACGTTCGTAACCAAAGTTACTCGCTGTACCAATATTTTTTTTTAATAGTTTTAGTATTTTTTATTTTCTTAATATTTTGTTTGAAAAATTATGTCTTATTTTCTGCAAATATAAGCTTCTATCCACCGACTTATCGATATGATATTTCCGATCTTCACATTATTGGCAAGTACTTTTGTTTCTGCAAAACATGAAATGAGTTTCAATTGCTTTGCCCTTATATGGAATGCGTGCCCGAATGAAAATAAAGCTACAATTATATGTAAAGACGTTTTATTAGCTAGTTAATATTATAATTACGATTTAGGTTAAACAATACAACAAAAACCAATCACCATTGACAATAATATTGTTGCAAAAACTCTGCTTATTTCCTGGTATTGTTGTTCTAAAGTTCAGTAGGTGTAGAAAGTTCTAGTGAAGAGTCCACTTGTAAGGATGGAACACGAACTTTATTGCTTGTAGAACTTCGTCAAACAATCAGCTGTACGAAATTCACAAGCACAATCAGACTGTAATGTGCTTATAACAGTTCGCTAAGTACAGAAGCTTTCACAAATGCTGTATTTCTCACATAGAATAAAACACATCCACAGGCGAAAATTCAGTGGAAATATACGAGAGATGTCACTAACAGTCCCTCAACACTCAACAATGAAGAATTTACGCACAGCACTTAACAATCAGATTCGAAAAGCAAGCGAAAATACCACTTCTATAGCGTCAATGCAGAGCGTAACGCAGCAAACTCACATGACGAGAGTTCGATGAACACTGACTCAAACTGGGGGAGTTCGCTGATTTATAATCTTCGACGAACGCCGTGGAAGGTTCCATAGAGAACCATCCGTAGAATGTACTAGAACAGACTCGATTATGATACCGTAATAGAAGAGTAATATTAGGCTATTATGCATGTAAATGCAGAAAGACTAACTTTACAAACCCCGTTGGGAAAATCGCGCCCAGTAACTAAAATGTCACCATGCGTGTCAACTTTTGGCGAAATATCGCCAAATTTGGCGTCAAAAATAAGTACCCAAAAGTGAGGTTACCGAAGGCCTAGGACCAATATTTCTCGAGATTTCTAGAAATTACTACAGAAATCAATGGGAAAACCCAAACCTCCGTATCCCCAGTTCTAATTGGCCGATTTTGATTCAGCAAAAAGCAAAATTTAACTATATGACGAATACGAATGTAGAACACGAATTTTGAACTATTTTAAACCCCAGACCAGCGGGTTGCCCTGAAAATTCGTAACAATATATATATATATATTTCAGCTTCTATGAAGACGAACGGATGGATTAAGTCAAAACTCCTGGAGTGTTGAGTGTTCCAACTTTCCAAGATGCCCTTCATTTCCTCTTTAAGGCTGAGCTTCTGATTCTCCAAAGGTTCCTCTTTCAATAGCTGTTTCACACGTAGTGATTCTGCCGTATAACCTCTTATCAACCGAGATCGTGGTAGTGTCTGGGCGCCGTCTCAGAGCATGGCAAATCCTTGCCGTTTACGCATTTCTCATCATAAGCTGATATTACTGAAATTTGATACACTCGGGGAGACATGATTTTCGGATCACTTCATTCAATCTTGTCAGAAATTTGTGAAGAAATATCCTTTTCTGCTCCAAGAAATTGGTTAACAGCCCTTTCTGCAGATCTGGAGGAATCCATCATGCAACGAAGCGCAGAAACAGCTCTCGAGAAATGAGAATGAAAATTCTACCACCGCACATAGTTATAAAACATGTACTTCCAAACCCTTCACTGTTTCTTTCGCTCGGAAATGGTTATTGGACTGTTCTGTTTGCATTGAAACGTCATAAAAAGCCACCTGGTGGTAATATTTTGAACTAATTTCTCTGTGGCTAAAAATGGATTGCACAGGTCTGAAGTTTAGAGGGACTCTATTGCTTAGTGATTCCGGCGCAATGATACACACGAACGTCTTGTGCGAGTTATAGAAATTATGTATAGACATCGGCGTATGGTAAACACATAGGTAGCAATACATAAAATCACATCGAAATGTAAGTCAAAATAATAGCTCACAGACAAGCAGTTTTCACTGCTTTCCTCAAGTTTGTTGCTAAAAAAAATGTAAGTTTTGTTAACAAATATAAATATGTAAAATCTTAATTATCATCTTTTAAAACGTTCATTAACCGTCAAAAGAATAGAACGTTTCTGTGCAATTCCAAGTGCTCTTGACGTGTCCTATCTCCCACTGATGTTTATACCACTCATAAGTATGCGCACGTTAGTTAGTGTACTATTTGAATGATTCTTCAAAAAAAAAAATCTTCAAAAGACATATTATGAAAGACTAACAATACAATTGTAAAGATTCATTTCTACAAAGAGGGAAAAGATTCACTTCTCTATATTCCGTCTTAATTTACTTATTTTTTACTCAATGTCTCGTAGAGTGTAAAAGTCTTATGAGTTGTCATATTCGCTACTTTGTTACTCTGTAAAAAATATATATATATTTAGTAATTCAGTGCCGATTAAAATTCATTCTGCTTCCATGCATTTGATTATTTTGACGTTCTGAATATTGTCTTCACCAACTCATCTCTACTTCATTACAGCGCCAATAATGAAGCTGCTGGAATGCTTGCATATTTTTTTGTTTTCTTCTTTGGGATTTCTAGACCTTAGAAAGCTGTTTAGACTAATAAACTTCTTGATAAGCAATGCAGAAATAAAATTTGACATAAATTAAATCATTTGCAATGCTAATATGTAGTTTTAATATTCAGTTACACACATACACACACTCACATGCACGAGTATCAAGATATTTTAAAATCAAGACATTATCCAAAATATTTTATTTATCAAGGTATTTTGAAAGTATCTTATGCCAGGGCTTTGTACACATCTCCGAGTCAGTGAATTGCAAATTGCAAAATTTAAATTATGTATAACTATGAATTTCTGTCTTTGTCCTATCCGAGCAATTTTCAGGTGAAATCAATTCCAAAATTCCATGATTGTTACATAATTAACAGGAACAGTTTTGTATATACAAGGTGTTTCAGCACAGCTGTTAAAAAGTTGAAGATGACCCAGAATCGCACAGAAATGCAGGTTCGCAAACGCTGTCTCTGCTTTTAACAATACTCCAATTAAAGAATGGAACGGTGCATCAGCCAAATATCTTAACTACGTTTCACAGATAAGTTTAGGTATAGACTACGCTCATTGGCTTATGCTTTGATTGTTATCCGGCATTCAAAACACAAAATTATTTATCTTTAAATTTCAAACAAGCTTTTTATAAAAGATAAATTTATGATTTCCAAACTGTGGTGAGAATGTTAACTTTTACTTCGCACGGTTTCACAGTGATTGCTTGGTGCATTCGTAAACGACAAACTCTTTGCACGAGTTTTCGTAAGAAAACTGGAATGCGTGTGTTTGGTGGTATCAGTGGTTATCAGTTTCTTCTGACTTTAAGAACAACTTCAGTTTATTTAGTTTCGTCGCCTAGGAGAGGTGTTTGTTTACAATTCGCGAATGCGCTATTTTTACTGAAGAGAGTTTTAGTACATACTCAATATAAAATCAAAGGGATTTTTAAAAGAAAGAGTGGCCATAATTGAAGTGCACAGATCAAAATTTAGAAATTTCAACTTAAAATTCATTTTTTCAAAAGTATTTAGCAAGAGAGGTTCAAATTTCGCTAATAACGGTTTAAATCAACTTCAATCTCAACACTAAAATATGCATTTTTGAATTTACTAAAATGAAAAATACAAGAAAATGATTACCTTTGAAAAATTATGTACCTTCGTCGCAGTTTCTAACATATACATGAATTTCCTCCTCGAAAGAATAATATTTTCAGCTACAGCATATAATACTTTTCATAACAATATACTATCCCATAACAACGGTACCCATTTGAAATCACCAACAACGTGCAGCAAGTGTACTTATCAACAACTGAACGAACCTGATCCGTGCTCAGTTTACTTTGTTTGAACCTAATCGAACTCAGCTTTGCATACCAACGCTCTAATTTATAAAGTGAATGCACTCAGTTTCCTTTACGAACACCTTCGATGGAAACTCGTTGCATGAGTGTAACTCGTTTGGCGTTTACGAATGCGACCGTTATTTGTTGCATGGAGATGGCGACTACGACCGCACATTCCTACGTGGTTGTCTAGATGCACACTTCCTCTACTGCAAGTTTTGAACCGCTGTGCTGAGGTACCTTGTCTAAGAACAAAATTTTCCAAACTTAAATTAATATTAATTGGAGATACGTACATTGTTTCTTTTTTTACAGCCGAAAGTTAAAAATTCTCAAAACGCAAGCTAATTATCTTTCTCTTTGATTTATCTCACATTTCTAGATATTTTACTGATCTAAATTTGCTGTATAAGCGCCAATAATCTGAAATCCTATCATTCAGGATAAAATTTTGAAGTCTTTAATATCTGAGATCCCATTATAGTGTAAACATTCAAATCAATCTTGTTACATAAACTGCGTTAAATCTTGTTTTTATTGCGCTGTTAAAAAATGCTGAAAAATGAGTACTTTAATGTACGTATTTTTCAGAGTTAATTATTATAGTAAATGTGTACATGACTTGCTTAAATATAAATGATAATAACTGAAACATAAGCTTATGACTAAATATAAATCCAACTTTGCCTCACCATGCCACAGTAGTTATGTCAATGAAACTGGTAGACAGCTGAAATGTGAAGGTCCCGGGTTTGGGTCCCATCACGCGGCTGCCGATCTAACGGTCTGGATTTTTGGTAAGTTTTCTCCAGATGCAACATAAAAACGCTTTAGAACCGCTCAGAAAGTCCTCCTGCCAAGGCACACTACATCCTAGATCACACAAACAAATTAAATCCAAATTTCTATTATCGTGATCTTATATTGGCGAATTATTTAGTAAATGTTTTAACCCATTTGTGCCTGGATACTTTTGCGACTTCCTTCGATTTTGCTTCGATATGCATAAAAATCGAAATATCAACATCCTACTTGGTCATGTTAAAATATTTTGTAGAGTTGAGGCACAATACTCATGAATAAAGGCTAGGAAAAATAAATAACGTTTTCGACTAATAGCAAAAATGCCGTCCCAAAAAAGGGACACTAGGCATAAATGGGTTAAGAAACATTTTGTTGGAATAAGTTTATTAATAAACTAGCTGCGTGCCCGTTCTTTGCACGGTAGGAAACGAAAAATTTCCTCACATGTGTAATTCGAATTAATTCCAGTGATGTGGAATCTAGAAAAAGCAAAATTATTTCACGCTTGACTTAAAATTTGCGTCATATATGTAATAACCTGAGACCATTGCAATATAATGACACACACACAAAAAAAAACTATGTCAGCGTCATTCGGTATCAAAAAATTGAAAATGGACCGTTTGCAGTGAACTTCTCACTTTCAAAATGTCTTATTTCCGCAGACATGCTGTCTTTTAGGTTCACGTTTTAGCGTTAAATACCTCAGACACTACATGAAATGGACATTTTTTTTATTTTAAAAATACGTCACCCTCTCTTGCAACCCTTTACAAAAAGAAAAGAGATAAGAGATAAGACTGCGCTAGTTATAAAGGCTTTAAAATTGTTTTTCTAGATTATGCAGTTTAATTTTTCTTCTCACAAATAAATCCAGTATTTATAAAAGGAAATCGAGCCAAGCAAAGAAATCGTCTGCTTGGACACAAGAATAACTACGTACACAAAACGAAATCTTTGGAATGAGAAACTTTTTTCACGTTTTCAGAAGAGCGCTCGTTGTAATTGCTTCACAACGGGCTTTGACTTTTAGTTGTACAATAACAGTAGTATTTGGCGCATTAAGGCAATAAACAACAGATGTTTCTTCTTTTAAAAGTTGGCGAATTGTGTGCTCCGTCTTTTGCCGAAATATAAAAAAGTTATGACTGATAGAATTCAAGATGCAGCAGTTTAAGAAATATTTTACGAAAGTCAGCGTCAAATTTAATTTTATTTGAAAAATTCCCAAGAATCTGCAAATTATGTTACACAGTCCGAACAAACAGTTTTTAAAAGAAAAATTTCTCCTCTATACGATGATGTAAGTATCGTTTTCTTGCCAGTGCAATTACCGGCGTTATTATGTATTACGCAAGAAAAATCGCTAAAAATCGGACAAAACATAAAATAAAACATTTTCTAATTCGAATTTCGAAAAAATCGCTTCGAGGTGTGTCGAGACCCGTCTTGGAGAATTTCCGTACAAAATTTGGTAGGTCTACGATCACCCGTTTCGGAGCTGCGCGAGACACAGACAGACAAACGGACAGTTTACACTCTGTTTTATTTATATAGGAGATGAGTTGTGTACTTACGATCTATTTCCTACAGCGTATGTGTTTCTGTAAGAGTATGAATACTCGCCTACAATAAGTAGTTCAATGTACTCATTCTCTCCACGAAAATGAGGACAAATTTATGACAAAATATGGATGTAAATTCGTATTTCTCTACTCTCACGTTGGAGAATTATGTAATGAAAATTTTAGGAAGTATTTTGATGGAATAAGTCAAAGAATAGATGAACTGCGTGCAGTTCATCAGGCACTATTTCTTATAGCGCGTGCGTTGTAAGTGAATGAAGCGTATGAATACACGTGCCAGCACATGGTACTCGATCGCTCCGTATCGCTTATTAATTTTACAACTCTGATTCATTTTTTAACTCTGTTTAAATTATTAAAACACTTTCCTTTTCAATTAAAAAAATATAGATCAAAGAAGGAAAAGTCATTATTTTGAACACAGGTTTCATTTAACGTTTTATGTTACATTTTCTGTTTAGTATTTAGTAGAAGTTCCAAAATTTTTACTAGATTAATGTTTTATTTAGACACAGCATTGATTCTAAGCAATTTGTGGGAGTTCTGGATGTAAAGGGTAGAATTTTATAAGTTTCTAAATTTTTTTATCTGCTGCTTGTTTAGTAGTAATAACGAGAGAATATTTCTAATCTACCAGACTGAAATATTGTCTGTATTTTACTATTATTGCACAAAATAAAAAAATAAGTATTCAGTACAAATGCATTTTAAAACTACGAAAGTATCTCTGAAACCGTGTAGTTGTTGAATATGAATTGCATATTTTAAAATTACGAAAATTAATGAAGTAGCAAGTAATATTATACAATAATCTAGAAAATAATGTATATATACCAACATGTGTGACCTTTTCGCATTCAACTTTCAAATGTTATAACAAAATATATATTTTTTTGGAAAACTTTTTATATTTTCTTATGTTTAACGTTGCATGCAACACAAAGCTTTATGTTTAATACAAGTTAAATCTTGTAAAATGCAAGCTTCAATGACTTTCAAAATCGCATTCAGATAATTTAATTTCACAATTGGCATTATCACAACACAACTATATTTTTTGTTGGTTTTAATCCTGCAACTGCAGTATATATGTACTATATACCATGCTTTCTTTAGCAAAAAATAGTAGCATAATCATACATCCATGATATTTTAAGTAGATTATCTTATCTTCAGCAAATCAGGAGAACTTCTTTTTTCACGGGGAGTATGCATTTCTGCTTTAGATTATAGATCAAATAAGAGACAAACATTCATCAATTACCTTAACAAAAAAGTTCTATCAGCAATTAATTAATCTCGGTACGTTATCAATGTACCATAAAAGGAAAGTTCTAGAACAAACCTTTTAAGAGAAGTAGTTTTAGAAACAATCTTTCTAATAAGCAAGAAAATAAAAGAAAGAAATTCATAGAAACACTTTTATTTACAAATATTCAGAAAGAGATATTGTTTCAATAATAAGTGGGCCTACAAAAATGGAAGATATGTTAATAAAAGTGACGGGAAATTATATTTACAATTTGTTCCTTCAAAATTATTAGTTTTTTGTAAAACTGGCAATAAAACCTTCTAATATTTTTGTTTTGTATTATGAATAAATGCAAGCACTATGTTGTGTTTTGGTCTCCATTATTATCCAGGGAAATAAAATTCAAAGTTTTGACGACGTATTTTTATTTCATTCAACAAATTCCTTTGAGTCTAAATTAATCTGAACTATTTAAAAACTGATTAACGGTGTAAAAAAAATTAACGGTTCGAAAAAAATCCTGTGGTATTGGTACATAAATACATATAGACTAATTATGATTTTAGAAAAAAATTTCTTAAATTGTAAATTTCGCAGTTTGTGTAACTCCACAAAAATATTTACTGTTCAATTCCGTGTATTTTTTTTTTCTGAAAGTTTCATAAAACTTACCGTTTTTTTCATTTTTTTTCAGTATGTAATACATCTTATGAAGAATGATCTTGAATTTTTATGAGTCCCTGGCTTAATATGTTTATTTAAATTTGTGTACCAATATAGAGACAACACACGCACGTTCTCTAAGCTGTTAATAGACATTCAGAGAACCTGTGTGTGCTACCTGGGAATACCTTGAGAGATTTTTTATTTTCTTCGAACAATATCCTTAAACACGTATTCTATCACGTATCACGAGAACACATAATTTGAACTATAAAACCATTAATATACTTTACATATTTTATAAAAATATGTAGGGTGCAATCTCAAATGAGGCACCCAACACACAAAAGTCAACAGGTTTACAGGTAATATAGCACAATTTTCTTTTGTGGTAAAGACTGACATTCTTAATAGAAAAATTTACTATCAAATAATACACGTGTATATAAAAATAGTAAATATTTGTAATATGTTCGAAAATTTGGCCTGGTGTATGAAAATTTGTCGCAAAATATCCTACAGAAAACATAGAAAAAAGTCCTGAGAAAATGAAAACTTCAATAAAATGCCAATTGTTTAAATTAATAATATATTTTTAGACATATTCATATGCGATACTATTCAAAAGGGATTTTGATTACGATTTCCACTTGGACAAAGGGTCATTATCGCTTAACCTTGGCAAATGTTCTCCTTTCCAATAATCTTTTTTTTTTTTTTTTCTAATAACCGGCCTCTGCCTTGAAGGCTTTGGCTACAACAGGCCGGAATTGTTGGTCCCTTTATTATGGGGGCACCTAGTAGGTGGATCAACGTCGCCCCCTATGAGGGACGGACATGACAACCACGCCCAGTCGGGGATCGAGCCCCGGCCGCCGGGAGTTGAACCCGAAACCGGAGTACGGTGCTTTACCCAAGATACAACTCGGTCGGCTTTTATTAATCTCTATACTAATTTTGTTTTAATGGTTTATTTACATATCAAAACAGAACAAATATTTTCAAAGGTCAATGAAAATTCTTTACTTTCACTTGTTTTTCGAAACCAACATAAAAAATGAAAAAAGGTTTTTAATAATCTTCAAAGTAAATAGTCCATGAGTTTCGAAGCCCTCACAGAGGGGGGTGACTTTTCCAAGTGGTCGATGAAATTCTGATCTGGGAATCCATTACCTGTGCACAGTGGAGTATTTGTGTCAAAATCCTGGCCAAAAATATTTTTCATGTGTTTTAACGTTAAAATCATTATTGTTGACTTTTGACTTACTTTTTAGTATTATATACTTCTTAAATTATATAAAAAAGCGTTTTGTCGCCAAATTTGGCGATATATCGCTAAACGACTCGAAGTTGGTTTCTAACAAATGTCTTGTCCGGGGAGTGTCCCTTACTGGGAAGTACTGCTTTTGTATAATACCACTTATAAATGTAATACCACGCGGCTGTCGATCTAACGGTCTGGAGTTTTGGGCGATTTTCTCCAGATGTCACGTGAATACGCATTAGAGCCTCTTAAAAAGCCCTCCGCCAAGGCAACCTTCCCGTGAGGAAAATAGCCGTGCCTTAACCCAGCGGTTCTCAACCTTTTAACTTCGCCCCCTCCCAACAAAGGCTAACTTACGGTAGCACACCCCCCCCCTTTCACATTGTTCAGCATACATTCAGTTTTTTAATCTTTAACAATGTACATTTAGTCGAATTTTCTACAAAATAATGTTATCAGTAAAGTTTGAATGAACATTTTAAGCGAAAATGGATATATTTTTGAGTAAAAATGAGAATAAATTAGGCGATTTTTAAAAATCGTGCATCATTACTTGCTCTTTGGTTTTTCTCGTGCCTCCTCTGGAAACGCTCTGCGCCTCCTTGGGGGGCGCGCCCCACAGGTTGAGAAACGCTGCCTTAACCACAATAAAAATATATAAATGTAATACTTTACTTATAATAATACTTATAAATATAATACTACTTATCTATAAATCAATTTTTATCATAAAAGTTTTCAGATTTTCCACTTTTCTAAATGTAGTTACTTTTGGATCTTAGTTTTCTAATGACTTCTGAAGATTAACTTTTTCATTCCGATTCTTTTGAACTCTGATATTCGTCTTCACTCAGAATCACTTTCTTTTTCTTCTCCTTCTTCCTTTTTTTAGGAGATAGAGCACCATCGGACCCCTCTGGAAGAAGAAGTTATAGGGTCTCACTGGCCTTTATCTAGAGCAGATCATATAAGGGCACTGCTTAAAAGATGCCTCCCCCCCTTTGCAAACCCATAAAATCTCATTCCAAGCTCGAGGAGAAAGTAATTTATTTTAAGCCAGCACTTTTCTGTTTACACACTCACACTTCAATGACCCGAAGTCACAGTTGCCAACCTTTGAGAACCAAAAATGGGGAGTTTTTGCTTTGGACACAATTTACTACATAAATGGAAAACTAAGCTGTAAATAGATGGGACTATTTACATGACTAAGAAAGGGCAATTTTGGAATATGTAGAAATTTTCTTCTTATAGCAAATTCACATCAGAAAAATAAGAAATTACATACTGAATTTAAAATACTGATGTTAAATCTTGACTAAAATGAATTTTATATACCTTTATCCAAACACCTGCACATAATTTATAGTTTATGAGAAATACAAGTGCGTATGTTTGTATAGCTTTTGCGATCACCGTCGAAAAATTATCGAAAAAATAAAAATGGCGCTATATAAATAATTTTTTTATAGAAATGGTGGATGTTGGGGGAACATTTTTTTCTTGGAATAGACACTCAATACTGTAATAATTACGATTATAGTTGAAATTGGGCGCGAAAAGCCGCGACACCCCTTCAAAAAGCTTTTTGAAATGTGAATTTTTGAAAAAAAATTAGAAAAACAAAGTTTACAATTTTTTAAAATAAAGTCATATTATTTTTTCAAGCTAATAGATACATATAATTAAAATACATATATTTTACTACAATTATACTAAGTATCAAACCAGTAAATTAATTTAAAGAGCCCGTAAAAAATGCAAGACGAAGTAATAGAAAACGCTGAAATCTCTTGCCGTAAATGAAGAAACTTGCTTTTAAACCGAGTGTTGCATCTTTTGGATATGAATTATGGTCGAAAAACATGCATTACATGATGCATCAGTTACTAGGCTATCCAAAAACATATATATTACTGTTTTTTAATAAATTTAAAATTTTCGACTTTTGGCCAGGATTTTGATACGAATACTCCACTGTGCTGTGATGCCAATTTCTGGGCTGGGACGGGCTTTGCGTAATATAGTTCCACTACACACAATACTTTATACTTTGGTATAAAGTATTGTTTCTTGTATATAAAGTTTGTAAAATATTGTGTGTTGATTTACCAGGAAATTGTTTTACATAAAATTTGATTTCCACGGGAAATTGTTTTACATAAAATTTCAATTGCACAGGAAATTTGATTTACACCCGAATACACATTTTTAGGAGAGTTTAACACTGTGTGACTTGCCGTATTCAGTTTTCCAGTGAAGAAGTTAAACATTAATAGAATTTTCACTTGGAAATTTATCTAGTTTTCATCGCAAAGCAAATTTTAAAGCAGTGGCTGAGTCAAAGGAAGTTACTGTTTCATACTAAAAATTAGCGATTTTAAGTCAAAAATAAGTATGTAGATTACACATGAAAAGTTAACATTCATGTAGGAATCATAAAAACTCTAAACGATTAAAAAAATGTTTTGAAACAAATAAGACATATGCAATTAATTACTTCGCAAAAGATGAGCTCATCTTTTTTTCAAATCACACTGTTTTAAATTCACGAAAAATAAAAACAAATATTTTAGTAATTTTATAATCAAATAAGATTATGTGAAAAACTATTTATTCACCGGCGTAAGCACTGGAAAGAATACTGTCATCTCCATTCAATAACTCACTGCTTATCGCCACGCTTGAAAGAAGCATTCTAAAGAGAGAAGATAAACTTTTAACCCTGATGTGATCAATTTTCATTACACAGGAGCAAGATATATTTAAAATTTCATTCTTCTAATACTGGAAAAGAGAAGACTTTCCACAGTTTTATCGTATTCTCTTCCACTGCTTCTCCTAAATTTAGTAATTTTTCTAATTGATTAGGAATGCTATTCTTTTTAATATTTTTAAAAAAAAAAAGGTTTTTCTTATGTGAGTTACTATGCAATTAAATACGCGTGCAGTGTTATATATTTTTAATCTGAATAGCAAGAAAAATGATTAAAACATGTTTACATAATTATTTCGGTGAAAAATTGTCTTCAAAAATTTCAGATTATTAAAATGTACAAATTGTTTGTTTAAATAGCTATAAGCGAAGACTTATTATGGTCAATTTATTTGATTTACGTTTTATAATTCTATCATATGCCCTTTTTCGTACATTTTGTATAATGAATAATGAAGTGATGATTGAAAAACCTGCAAACACAAACTTATGTAATAAAAATTGCATTATAATAACAAATACTTACGTCTTATTCTTTCTTTATTTATTTTTTACCCATTTTAAAGTAAAATTGAACATGTTATTTAATATCCCTTTGAAATAATGTAATTTGAATTTTTTCCTCGATAACGTTAATTTGGGAATTGGCATTGCCACAGAAAAACTTTTAAATTTCAAATTTGCATTTTAGCGTTGTTATAGATTAAAAATGCTCACAATTTATGAATTTGTTACAAATGTTTTTCTTATTTCTTTATAACGAAAAGTGTTCTGTAATACATGTGACGACTTTACTTGTTTTTCTGGTATCAGTATGTTTGTGTTTGACAATGTATGAGCTGCCTTTTTTATTGTTACAAAAGGTTTAAAAGCGTTTCATATTACATGCGTCGGCCATACTTATTTTTCTTGTTACATTATATTGAAAAGTGTTTCATAATCCGTACGTTGGTTCTATTTGTTTTATGGATACATTGTGTTGGAAAATATATCATAACTAGTGCATCAACCCTATTTGGTTTTTTTGTTGTTGTTGTTGTCATTAGGTTAGAAAGTGTACCATAATTCATGCATCGGCTCTGTTTGTGATTCTTGTTTCATTATGTTAGAAAATATGCATTATACTTCATGTTCTCGTTTCTTTCACATGTAAACGATATTTTAATGGAGTCAAGAGAAAAAAAAGATGGTTATTTTTTTATTTCTTTGTTTGTTTGTTTTCATGGGTTGTTTAAAAAAAACAGTCAGTCGTAGGACTGCACGTCAGAAGTGAAAACTTCTTGTCAAGCTTTCTGAAATTTATATTTATGCAGTTAAACAGGTTTTCAAACATTATTGTATTTATATTAACAAAAAATAAACATTTATGAACGTTTATTCACATTTTTATGCATTTGAAACTCTTTGTAAAAATTTTTCAATGTTTTTTTTTTAAGGCTGTAGGGTATCATCACACATTTATTTATGATATTCTCCCATTTTCACATTTTTTTGTACGTTTGTACACTTTTTAAGACAACTTTCACTTGGTTAGCATTGGAAATGTTTGAATTTATTTGAATTTTGAGCTCGATTTGCGTTCACAATTAAAATTTAAAAAGAGAGAGGGAGCATGCGCACAGGCCGCAACGTGACACAGCTGGTATATGCGTATGGTATACATCATCAAGACATGTTTTACTCCGCGTGTTGCATTTTATTCAATTTAATTAATAATTATGTATGTGAATTTATTAAGTATCATTAATTATGAACTGTTGTTATAATGAACAGTAATCCTCTTTATTTGAAATGAATGATGGCTTTATAATTCAAATCCAAATGCACTGCATAAATAATAATATATATTATAATTCGTTATAATTCAAATAATGTATAGAGTATAATTATTAACTCTCTCCACATTATGAAATTAACTTTATTGCACAATAATTATATAGCTATCCAAATTGAGAACAGTTTTTTAAAAAAATAATCGAAAATTATAGCACCTACACAGCTAGGAAAAGTCCGCACTTTTTTTACAAAAATATATAAATTGTACGCAATTTGTACATAAAACTTAAGTTGAGTAATCACCTATCATGTCACCAAATTTTATTTCATGCGATTCAGTGAGTTTTACGTGATGTTCGAGTTAAAAAAGCGTCACTGACAAAACGACAGACTAACTTTTTTTGACGGTCGTACGGGGGTCCCAAATGCTTAAAACGGATAGAAATAGTAAATTTTTAATACCAAGTAGTGTACAGGCAAAGTCTGATTTTATTTATTTAGATACATAAAAGGTCCAATTCCGAAATTGAAACAACAATCCCTTCAAACTTTATTCATTTCATCTCCAGTCGAACATGCCTGGTGATTAGAACGCCCCCCTACCACGCCTTGAGCCTACAGTTCGATACCAGTCGCGGAAGCAGTTTGAAGTTTATACGCATGATAAGAGAGACAGCAATAAAATTCAAAGAAAGATGAAGAAATTTAAGAGACGACGTAGCTATGACGTCACGATCCACTTTTTTCCCCAATCTTTTTGATCCGCATATGTATCTGAGCGTGATGGTCAAGCAGTAGCGTGATGGTTTTGTGAATTTCCTGATTTTTCTCTATCCCCAAAGTTCCCAACGCGCCTAAAGAAGTTTTCACTTAAAAAAAAAGACGAGAACTAATGAAATAAATTGTAAATTTGTGATTCAACTTAACTTTGAAATCAGATGTTTATTGCATATGCATTCAGTATATTTTTTATAAAAGAACATAAACAATCACTCAGATTTTTTCAGTTATTGTTATTATGTACATTTTTAAACCTACCCGCCCACATTATAATGATAAAAAGCGTGTTCACAGGCCAGCATAAGCGGGAGATATCAAATTCGTAGCTAAGTTAACTTACTAACGGGGACCCTGCATGTTTATTGCAAGGGTTTGTTTATGTCACGCAAATGTAGCTGTCTTTTTTTAGCGATGGGACAACTCTAAATCGATTTGCAATTCTAAGTGAGCTGCTAAGGAAAATTAAAATCCTCACTCTGTATTCATGATCTATGATTTCTCCAAAAAAACTATTGAAACTTTTACTGCTTATTTAATTTGATCTGCAGAAAAAGATCAACCTTATATATCTAAGTAACCTCAAAGGTAATTTACAAGCTAACTGAAATCGAAAAAATGTTGCATCTGTTTTGCTCCTGAAGTTATTTTTAAATTTTTAATCTTACTTGTTGCAGTATATTAAACTATTAAAAAAATAAGTCTCAAATCATTCATTTTTGTACTCTACCAGAAAAACTTTAGGGACACGGATATCGGTGAAAATCGTTGAAAATCTGAAAACGAGATTTTCAGAATTTTTAAGGTTACCTATACCCTTCGTCACAGGACCATTTTTAATATCCCTGCCCCCGTAGGTACCCAACGCTATTTCCAGAGAACCCTTCTCCTCCTTAACTAGCCAATTTTGGTTCGGGAGGGATTTGCCCCTTAACGTGTTCTCGATCTTAGAAGAGTGATCGAAAATCACGTGAGAAAGCACGTAGCTTTCCTATTCGGAAAAGCAGCCGCTTCTTCACATGCTTATACATGGTTTGTAAAAATCTTCAACCCGATCTATAAACCGTTGTGGATATGCAAGCTGTTTTTGATTGGGATACTTTGAAATATTCTTTTTTTCGGAGTAATGGCGGTAAAAGTTTCTTTTTGAAGAGTTAAAACATGGAATCATTAATGTTGTATCTTGGTTTTTATTATCTACCCAGCAAACACACACAGGTTCTCTGAACGTCTATTAACGTTCAGAAAACGTCTTCTGAACGTTAATAGACGTTCAGAGAACCTGTGTGTGTTTGCACGGTAAATAGCATTATAAAATACCGGGTGCGTCAAAAGTTCGTGCAAAATTTAAAAAATCATTAAAAAAGAACAAATGACGATAAAAATTTCCGGTTTGCACGAACGGCATCAGAAAGAGGGTGGATTTTTTTTTTTTAAGAAAAAAAAAATAGTTCAAAAATGACCGATAGGTGGCGCTGATGTTGAATATGCGAAGCATTAATGCAAATGAGGTATGCATTAAAATAGAATGAGCAGAAACACAGCGCCAACACAATTTTATATTTTCAAAGATTTATTTTGCAGTGCTAAATTTCTTTAGTGCGTCTGTTGCTGATTCGTCATTCTTATAAAAGAGCTTGGTAATCAACGTTTTATTCTCTGACGACAGCATGATGTTGGCATCAATTCAAGAGTCCACGTGCATTTAAGTGTTTTATTGACAACCTGATTTGCATAAATCATCTTGGTGAAAGCGTAGCAGCCCCACCTATCGGTAATTTTTTGAACTTTTTTTTGTTCTTAAAAAAAAAAAAACACCCTCTTTCTGATGCCATTCGTCCAAACTGCAATTTTTATTATCATTTATTCTTTTAAATGATTTTTTTTAATCATTTAAAAGAAGCACTAAAATGAAGTTTGTACGAACTTTTGACACACCCGGTACTATCAACAAGGTAATAAAATCAATGCATTACTGTAAATAATCTCTTAATTTCTTAACGTTTTCATTCAGTTACGTAAATGTAACTGTTTATAGCATTAAATCTATGAATTACATCAAGTGTAGAGCTTAAATTTAACTGGCTACATGGATAAAATACAAAAATAAATCGACATTTTGTCCATTACACACAAAAGCGTAAAAAAGAAAGATAATATTTAAAACGCTAGCTCAAGAAAATATTTAATCACATTATGAAAAATACTTCTTTGGAAAGCTCCCTAATGGATAATCATTAAAAAAGTTTTGTTGAGATCTTAATGATTTTAAAGTTTGATGTATGACAGGATAAAATATGGGTCAGATAATACATTAACGCGTGTTTTTCACTCATTAGGTCAAATTGCCAAAAAGCACGGCTAACACCAGATTCAGTGTTGTTCTCGCATATGGTGAGATTATACTCGGATAGTGTCATAACATGGAAAGCAGCCTTTGTAAGAAACGTGATGGTTGTGAAATATCTCAATCTTTTGTTTAAAATACCCAGTAATTGATTGTGGCATTCCCAGAATGGGTTCAATTCATTTTTATAAAGAACAGCACCAGTACCACCATGTTGGCTTTTTTTTTTATTTTCTCTCGGATATCGTTTGTTGCTATTATTAATTACTATCAATTTCCAGAAAAAATAGAGACAGAATTTTCTGTTTAGTAGGAGGGTTTTACGGAAAATCCTTTATTTTGAAATTTGCTATTACCTTAATCTCCATAATTCATACTCTGGAAAGTATCATTCGAGGAACTTTATAAATTCTGCTTTTTAGATGTATGCAACATGCATTAAAAAGAATAGAGTACAAGTACTAAAATGCAATAGATTTGCTGAATAGAAATGTGTTTTTAAAATTACTTGCATAATAATATATTTTTAATAGAATGACTATATTTAATAGAAAATTATATTCTGTAATTTTAGCTTATAAATACATAACTGTTATTCAGGTAAAATATACACTTTTTTTGTAAACATCTGTCATCTCTTTCTAAGCTCCAAATTTTCCCAGCCCGAGACGAAAGCAATTACTCAAAAAAGAAAAAAAATTAAGCAGGTAAGACAGTTTGAATACTTTCCAATTCCTGAAAATAGTTTTACTGTAAACTTAAAATTACTTGATTATTTAAACTTTATATATATTATATGTGCGTTAAATGAAGACTGATAAATAACGAGAAATACGCTTTACATATGAAGTCAACTAAATGCATATATCTTCAATTTATACCCATTTAGTGCAAAGGATATTGAGTGTTTTTTAAGTAGACAAGTTTATTTAATTAAACCTTATAGTTGCGCTTTCCCTAGATAATGTATATTTAGAGCCAATTTGCATTTTGCTATTTTCAGAGTATTTAACGGGCAATTTTGTGAAGCATGAACGGTTTACGCAAACCCTGGATTGTGTTCATTTAATTAGTCACCTCCGTAGAAACTTTGAAGTTTCTAATTTTCCAAGCTGTCAAAAGTTTCGGTGGAGGAAAATCAAAGTTTGTAATCAAATTTAAATAGAGTGACACAGAGATAAAGATTTCTTAGGTTTACGACAGTAAAGTTCTCATAAAGTTTATTAGTTTATTCAACTGTCGTAACAGGAAAAAAAATAATTGAAACGAAATTATTCCGACTTAATAAACTTATGATACCTTGGAAATGTCAGACAATGGTTTTTATATTGGGCTGGATTAAGAGTTTTTCGTAAGATTTTCTGAGAAAATATAAATGATTTTCAGGTTTTGATAAAATCCTTAAAATTAATACAATTATTGATGATTTATACGATATATTTAAGAAAACTTTGTGACGGTTACTCCCATATGAGAACATGAAGTGTGTATGATAATTTCAAATCTCGTATCAGTAAAAATGTTTTAAAATAATGAAAGAGTGTAAGGCCAGACAATTTGTACTTCAAAAGAATGGATGAAAATGCAAAAAAGGCAGTAATTCTGACTTTTTGGTATGCTTTAGAAACTGTAAAAGTAATTGATTCCTAAATGGTATCTTCCAAAGACCTGTGCTAATTGCGAAATGATCGAAAAATTGCAACATTTCTGCACGTTTGTCAGTGTTAAATCTATAATTCTTAAACTATGAAAAATTGGGTGAAGGTAAAATAAATGTTTTAAATAGTGGATTATATTTTCAAGAATTTCAGTCAAATAGCTTTTCTGTGCGTTTAATAGTTTCTGAGGCACAATACTTCAAATGTAGCCAAAACAATAGTTTTGCTCAAGTTTTCAGGAAGATATTGAATGGAAATTATTCCCTTTAGAAAAAAGCACCATAAATAAATGTTTAGTAAATTTATTTAGATTTAACTGAAGAAAAATAGTTAAATAAAGTTTTTTCCTAAATTAAACGACCCTATTTTAAGTTGTCTACAGACGAACTATTTTCGTATAACACTACGAAATGAACTATTTTTGATAAAGTTATGAAATTTTGAGTAGGACATAATGAAGGTATGAGTATTTGAGAACATTTATGATAGTTTACAAATCATCATCATCATTGTCAGCTACCATCTGGTATCATAAGAAAGCATAACTTTTACTAGAGACAATTATTAAATAAAGTTATAACGCAGAAAAGAGTGCAGATTTGAAAGCAATGACGTATCATCTGATAGTTACTTATAAATAAAAGTTTGTAATGAGATTAGTTTTAGCTGGGATTTGTTAAAGATAATAGATTTTAACCGATTTATCAGAAAATCTAGTCTGAATTTTTATAGACTATGCAGAGGTCCAATAATCTTACAGTTTAATAAAATGCTAAATATAAACATAAAATTTTATGAGATCCGCCAGGTTTTGCAAATAAGTTTTTACATTCAAGGTATTCATTCAAAAATTATTTGAATGAATGAAACAATTTTTTGATCATTACGATATATAAAATACTTAAATTGATAAAGTCTTAATCAAATAGTTTCTATAAAAACAATAATCAGTTATAAACTAATATAAAATATATTAAACTAAGAGAATAAATATTTGTTATAGTGTTAAATTGTTAAGATGATTGCAAACGAAAATTAGAAATGACATAATTATAACAAGTATAACAATTATAAATCCCGATGTTTTGTAGAATAATTTTTAATTGGTCGTTAAATTTGCACTATTTCGTCGTAACTGCGAATTAGATACTTATGTAAATCTGTTAATAAAATACATTTTAAGCTACCTTCTAAGAATGGAACTACTAAAATGGTTCTGTATTTCAGAACAACCGCATATCTTTTCTCATTGTTGAGAAACAAACAATAGCGAACTTTCTTTTAAAAGCTGTACCGAGCATTATTCAGATTAACAAAATCAATTATTTGGTTAATATATTAATCAGTAATAAAATGTTAGTCAACTTATCGACCCGATTTATTGGTTCATTAAGATATATCTTATAATTAACACATTCTATTCAATGACTTTGTAAAGACCATAAGCTATTTTTTAGAAAGCTGTATCCTTTCCAGAGTAAAAATAGTGTTATTTTAGAACAATATTCTGTGAAAACTGCTAATATTCGCTGGATCATATTTTCCTTCATAATCTATAAAGTACACTGCTGGCCACCCAAATTGCAACACCAAGAAAAACAAGAGATATCACAACAAAATTTATTGTGTAGATAACATGTTGACCAAGTAACAAATGATTAAATTTACAGCATTCTATGAAGCGTGGTTCCTGCCAAAATCAGTACCCAGAGTAGCCGCCGTTGTTGGAGATCACAGCTGCCACACGCCTCGGCATTGATTCAAAGAGACTTTGAATGTGTTCTTGGGGTACAGCAGACCAAGCAGCTTCCACACGTTGCCAAAGTTGATCTGGTGTGACAGCTGGGGATGAACTCTGGGTCAGTCGTTGAGCAACCATGGACCACATGTTTTCTATCGGCGAAAGATCCGGAGAGCGCGCCGGCCAGGGAAGCAATTCAATCTGGTGATTGACGAAGAACCCTTGGACAATGCGTGCCACGTGTGGCCGTGCATTATCCTGCTGAAATATGGCTGTTGGCAAGCCCTGAAGGTAAGAAAGGACAACTGGCTCCAACACCTCGGAGATGTAGCGCTGGCTGGTTAAAGTACCGGCAATGCGTACTAGAGGAGTGCGAGAGAGATATCCGATACCGCCCCATACCATAATACCCGGTGCAGGACCAGTGTGACGGTGCATAATGCAGCTGTTCAGCATCCTCTCTCCACGGTGTCTCCAGACTCGAATCCGACCGTCGTGGTGTTGCATACAGAAGCGTGACTCGTCAGTAAAGAGAATTTCATTCCATTCTGTCGTCCACATCCTTCTTTCATCGCACCATTGGCGGCGGAGACGTCTGTGGTTCCGCGTCAGAGGTAGACAAAGCAACGGACGTCTTGCGGACAGACCATTCTGCTGTAAACGACGTCGAATGGTACGCGCAGACACTGGATGATGCGTTACAGACTGAATCTGCTGTGATATGGTTCGTGATGTGACTGAGCGGTCCGTCACTGCCATGCGTACAATCTGCCTGTCATCACGTGACGTGGTGCACTGAGGTCGATGCGGTCGATCACGTCTGTCCGTCGTACCCTCCTGCACCCAACGATCACATATCCGCATCACAGTTGTTTGGTTTCGTCCAATACGACGACCGATTTCCCTGAAAGATAACCCACAATCTCGGTATGCCACTATCCTTCCTCTGTCAAACTCGGATACTTGATCAAAAGATGATCGTTGTTTCCTACGAGGCATAATTTATCGTTTTTTTGAAAAAAAGCAAGAAAAACACAATTGCTGTACTTGAAACCGTCGAAATCTCCAAGCCTTAAATAGCGCTTTGAGGTGGCGCCACAGGCGCGCTTGATGTGCGTCTGCGCTGAAATTCTAATCATTTGCATATCTCACCTCAGCTAATGCATGTTGTAAATTTCATATTATTTGCATGCTTCCTTCAGGGTGTTGCATTTACGATGGCCAGCAGTGTATTATAAAATTTTTATATTCTAAAATTAATTCCAGATTTTTATCAATAATCATTTATCAAAATTTCTTCAATTTACATTAAGCAATTAATCATTATTAGTGAAATAAAACAAAATAAATAATGGGACAAAATTGACAAAATCAAAATACCTAATCCCCAAAAGCTTTTAAATTTCCCCAAGTTTTAAGCACTTCAACTTCATTCTTATAAGCAATTAATCTTTATTAATATAGTGAATCACGAAAAGTACACAGAATTTCTTTTGAAATAAAACAAAGGCAGGTGTCTGAACTAGATAAGAAAGGGCCCTTATGTCTTTTGGATGCCTTTTGATGAGTTTATAATGAATGATTCTGTATGCTAAAATGAAGCTTAATCAAACTTTTTTATAATTTTTTGTTACCTTTGTTATGTATCAGGATTCCCAAAGTAATTGTTCAAAATATGATGTATGAACCTAAATGTTTGATGATAAGTTTTGTAGCATGCTGTGCATTAATGAAGTTCTGTCAAAAAAAAAGATAGCATGATATATATTTAATGCCTTTCCCATGAGGAAATACAGAGGGCATCTGCAAAAAAAAAAGTCTGGTTTTTATCTTCGCAACTGTAATAGACAAACAGTTCAAGTTACAAAAATCTATTTTAATTACATGAATACTCACTTGAATGTGCTTCTCTCAATTAAATGAAATGATGTAACACGTACTTTTGTTTAATGGATCTTCATTTTTTAAACAAAAAATAATGTTTTGTTGATTCAACAAAATTTTAATTGCCTGCATTTCTAAGAAATATTTTTGTTTAATTAACAATTATTTTTAATGTAACAAAAAATTGTTAAAAACCAATCCAATTATTCAGTTGATATAGTCAGCCAAATTTTCTCGAATCCACAATATTTTTTTTAATTCGACAAAATTTTTTTTTTCTGTGAAGCTACATTCTACCAGTTGCTTTTTAAGGAAATGTTTTAAAGCTGTCTGATGAACTCCGAGTGAGCCAATTTTATCCAAAGAGATTTATTACAATGTTTTGCGCTTAAATAAATGAAAAGTGTAACACATTGTATGATGATAACTACTATTTTTACTTGAAAAATATTTGTCTATTAATAGCTAGCGAAATGATGCATCAAGCGAGGGAAATTTGAAATGTGTTCCAATTTATTACTTACCTACATTTAAATGAAAACAAAATAAATTTTGAAAAAACTAAGAAAATAAAATAACTAAGTTTTTGTACAATTTTACCTGTGAATAGATAAAGCTTTTATTTAATTTTTTTTTCATGAGTAAGAATTTTTAAGAGTGTAATTTTATTAAGTAGAACTATAAGTTCGATTGATAAAAATAAAAGAAGAAAGTTCCGAGGAAAATAATTCTTATTAAACATCATATTTATGATTATTCACGATTTATTGTCTAGTACTCGTAAGGTTTTATAATCGTTTTGTTTACCAAATTTTCCCAAATCCATAATTACCGAAATTGCTATTTTCCTAGAAATCACGAGTGAAAAACTTATTCTTGAGAGCTTCTGAATGTTCAAATACTTAAAATACTTTCCTGTAATTTAGAATTATTTTCTTTTTACGTTACGAAATAAAAACATAATTTTATATTGAAAAAAATTGCATTGTCATTTTTTCTTTAAAATGTTAAATTACAGAGATATTTAATGATTAGTGCATGTCTAATTGATCCTAAATCGTACTGGTTGCGTTGTTCTTTTATTACACAGACTGAAACGATACTTCATAAATTCTAAAATTTTCATTTTTTCGATCCAAAGTTACTCAAAACCTCCAACAATTTCAAATGAATCCCATATCAACTTTCTAAAGTATTTCATGTAACTTTTAAATGCTATGGAAATTATGGATAAGAATATGACATATTCAGTGAACAGTTGTACACAAGTCTCAGGAGAAAAATGCAGAGGTTAAAGTAATACGAAAGTATTTAATTGCATTTTTGGAAAGAATGCAAAGATTAAGTTCAGTATGTGCGGAATCATTGTTCTTCCCTGGAAGAATTTGAAGAATTCAAAGAATGGTAATTAGTTCTTCATCTATACGAATATCAAAGCAATCTTTAATCTGTGATCTCACAATTTAGTTTGCAGATAAACTGTAATAGTTTTACTACAATGTCAAGTCCCTTTGAGAAACGTACGAAAGATGGCTGCAGTATATCTATGCAAACATGGATGAAAAAGCGAAGTCTACGCGATAAGTAAAAAAATCATAATTAAAGTATTTGTGAAAGCTGCAGTTTTAACCAATGCAAACACCCATTCGGTAAAACGTTCGGATATAATCCTAACTAACTATTTCAGGTTGGTGACATACTTATAGTTTATCGGAAGCTATAACTTGAAAGATATCAGATGAGTTATTTCCATTATTAGGCAATATTAGGCAGCTTATTGAAAAGTAATTCTTAATTTATAAAAGTGATGTAAGGAATTCGTCTTGCTATTCAATTACTCTATTTCATTCGTAAGAAGATTTCTTCGTCGTATAAAGAATAAAACTCTTAAATAATAACGTAATATTTCGATAAACTGTTTATGTGTAGATTATTTTTATATTTGAAGATATAATATAAAGTTAAAGACTTTTTTAATCAAAAATAAAATTTAAAAGAATATAAAAATAATGAGTCTTCCTAGTACTAGAGTACAAGTTTTAAAATTTTTAAATAAGATCCTAAATTATTCCAAAATCGTGTGCATATGTCAATGAATAAATTAATTTGCTGTTCAATATGATAAAAAAATCAAAAGATGACATAATTTGAAGTGCAATATTTTAACAGGCAAATCCATACAGTTTATGATATTTTGATAAAAATACATTTCATTAATTTTGTTGCATCTTTCATCATTTTTAATATATGAAATGCAAAATTGTTAGCATTTTGAACGTTAAAAATTGCATAACAAATCATTTGCATTACATTTTAATAGCCCTCCTCTAGTTTTTAATATATTTTCAAAATGAAATGGAAATAAGAATGAGATATTACAAGAATGAAACATTTTATTTCATGTCATATTTTAATGTATTTATAGCTGAACTTCCGTTATAAATTATTCATGATATGTGCAGAAGTATTTCAGCAAATCTGCGTTCTTTATTTGAATGTTTTATGCACAAAATGATGAGTTTAAAAGAAGAAATAACTCCAATTAATCACTGAAATTTGTGTCACTTTTAAAATTTATAGTTCAATTCTGAACGTATTATATTCGTGTAAACAAAAACATGGAATAAAATTCCGTGACATGCTTTTTTTTTTAATTTTAAAACTCCATACAACGTATTAATTTATTATGTAATGTTTCCAAACGCATTTTTAGTTTAATAGTAGCTGTGGCAAAGAAAAATGCATATTATTTGTACTAGTTATACGAATAACGGTATTTTTGATCATTATATAAAAGAAATATAATAATAAAATGTTTGAAGAAAAAACTAAAATTAAATAAAATGATGTAAATTTTATAGTATCCCTAAATATATAGACAATTCCTAAACAAGTTTCTACAAAAGTTTTGAAGTTATTAGCAACCGAAGAAGCGAATTAGATGGTTGATGGTGTGTGGAGGAATTTCTTAATAAGGTAAATTTTCGAAGCAAAAGGTGTATGTTGCACTAAAGCAATTATTATATATAATTTATATAATTAAAAAATATCATAACCACTTAAGTCAATTATCAATGATTGTAAAGCGTTTTTAAAAATCAAAGCAAAATACAGTGTAGAAAAAATTGATCACGATTAACAGTACGTTTAGTCGTTATTACTGACTAGTCATGTTTAATCGTTATTATTGATAATCTTTAGCTTCAATCGTTGTTCCACCTTAATATAACGATATAAACTACCGGCTATTTAGATTAACAACTGATGATTCAATTATTTCTATTATTAATTACGACTAACTCTAACTAATCGTGATAAATAGATAAGCTGTCTGGTTCAAATCCAGGTCACGTCCAATAACCAAGCTCTTCTCATTTTTCCGTAGTTTGCTTCTAAACTTAGCATGGATACGGGTTAGGGCCAATTAGAAAGACCACCACAGATGGCAACGCCCCTCGTCCTGGATTCCTCGAGCAGATAATCGGTGTGCTGTTTTTTGAAGTGAGAGTTTACGGTCGATTATCTGCTCGAGAAATCCAGGACGAGGGGCGTTGCCATCTGTGGCGGTCTTTCTAATTGGTCCTAACCCGTATACATGCTAAATTTAGAAGCAAACTACGGAAAAATCCGAAGGGCTTTGTTGGTGGACGTGACCTGGATTTGAACCAGACACCTTCCGTCTTCCAGTTGAGAGCGCTCTGTCCTCGGACACTAGTGGGGCAATAATTGGCTAAAAACATTCAGTTATGAAGCGCTGATTGTGATTAAATATTAATTGTAAGTTTTAAATCGTTAATTGTTTTCTCAACATCGTATGTAGTACTCCGATAATTCAGTAGATCTTGCGATTACAAACTTCCATATATACAAAACTTACGATGTTCATAAAATCTCTGAAAACTGGAAGCGAGTAAAGTGTCCTTAAAGACAAGAAAAATTGTTGGAAACATTTTAAACTAATAAGAAAGTGCTGGTTTTCTATTAACAAAATGTAGCCAACTAAATCATTTCATGAATTTTTAAAGCAGCTTATTCCTTTTTGAAGAATTGCATACGATAATTGTATGTTTCAATTGTCATTCATTATGTATTTAACGATGTATACTAACGATTGAAAGTGTTGGCCAGTAATCATCACTGACTGTATCGTTAATCGTGTTTCTTGAAGTAAAAAAAATTACTGTCCATCGTTAGTTGTGATTAAAAATTAAGCGTTAGTTTTCAGTCGTTAATCATAATTAATTTTTAACAGTTTTCACTGTAATATTCAAATAATCTTAGAGTGTATTGCGGAAACAATCGTCCATAAATACAAGAATTTCGATATTCATAAAATTCCTGAAGACTTGAAAGAAAAACAAACTGAATTGTTCTTAAAAATAGTAAAACAAATATTGGGAACATTCCAAGTTAATAAAAAAATGCTGTTTTTTGAAGTGAAACTTCTTTAGGCGCTTTGAGAGTGAAATTTCAAGGTCGCGTCACGGGCAATAGCGTCATGATGTGGTAGGACGATTTTGGATGTCTGTGTGTTTGTCGTTCGCGCAGCGGACTAACTTTATGACCGATTTCCACCAAACTGCAGGGGGGTTCCCAAGCATCCCGGAGTTTGCACCTTGGGCGTAGATTTTTAATTTTTTTATATTTTACGTTATTTTCGACAGTTTTCTGTCTTTGCCCTCCGAAAAGGAAGGCTTCCGATCGTCCGAAAGAAAAAATAATTGCCCGATCGGAAAGAGGAAAGAATTTTCTTTCTAAAGAGACTTTCATTTTTGAATTAACTGCATTTCCCGATTTATGAAAAATAAAAATCGACAATCCATTTCTCCGGCAAATTTGGGTGAATTTCAGAACGAGGAGCCTATCTCAGTTCGCATCTAAAAAGCTATGGGATGTTTCGACTAAAAAAAAAAAAAAAATACTCTTACGGACAAACTGCTCAGCTTTCGTTTTAAAAAAAATCAAGCATCTAGGATAATTTTTTGATCAGCTAAAAACTAATTAGTAAAACCCGTACGAAAATAATTTGAAACTGCCGAAGACAGAAGAAGGGATTTTTCAACTAGCTTCATGTGACATCAAAATGAAGAACCAGTGAGGGAATAATTCTTTTCTCCGGAGAGTGTGTCGGTGGAGGTCTGAAAAAACTGATTTATATTTATTGTAATTCACAAAAACCGATATCCAAGTAAGTCATATTTTATATATTCTTTTTGTATACATCCTCATTGTAATTTAAAATTTAAAATCCATGTATATTAAATGATTTTTATGTTTCTCTAATGACTTAATGTGCTTAGTATATTTATTATTTTATTTACAATTTTCAAGTTTTATTTTAATACTGAAAAAATAATCAAACGAACTTGTAAAATACTTTTAGATTATTTTTTTTTAATCTTTTTAATACTATGCCTCAATCCTTTGACTACCTACAACATCTCACTTTTGATGTGTTTTCAAATGTTATCTTCAATTTTAGTCTTTAATTTTTATCTCTGACTACTTATTTGGCAATCCAACAGATTTTAATCAATCTCGCCAAAGAAGTTTCACCTCTGACACGTGTACTCTGTACACACGCTCTTTTTTTTCTATCGCAGAACGTCACGAAATAAAACATTTCTTGACTTTTCTAAGTAGCTTATCGATTTATGAAGAATTCCGTATGATAATGGTTAGTTTCAATTATATTCATGATTAATTTAACGTTTTAAATCAACGATTGAAAGGTTTTAACCAGTAATCCCGTCTGAGATATCGTTAATCTTGATTACTCAAAAACATTAATTATTAACCGTTAATTGCGATTAAATATTAATCGTTAGTTTTCAATCCTGATTAATGTTTTCATAGCAGTGTAGTACTCCAGTGATCTTTGAGCGGATTTTGCAGAGACAAACGTCCATAAATACGATATTTACGATTCATAAAATCTCTGAAAACTTGAACCGTATAAATTGTAGTTAAAAGCACAAAAAATTATTGGAAACATTTCAAGGCAATAAGAAAATGCTGTTTTTTTTTTTTTCACTTTTACAAAAAGTAGCCAAATAAATCATTTCTTGACTTTTCTAAGTAGCTTATCGCTTTGTGAAGAATTCCGTATGACGTTGATACCAACATCGATCAATGCAGAAAAACGGACGACCAAGTTTGACGTCACAATGACTGAGGGGAAATGTTATTTCTCCAAAGCTGAAAGAACTCAAGAAAGTCTGTTGAATGACCTTTCACTATTACATATTGAATAGAGATTTAAGTTTCAAACGAGTGTCCTGGAAGGATAAAAATTTGTATTTAGATAAATGAAAAAGCATATGAAAGGTTTATGGGGTGTTTTCATTCGTGAATTCGCTTAGGTCAGTTTTTAATTTTTCCAGAGATTCAATATGTTTATTTTACATTCAATAGTTTTACTTTGATGATAAAATATAGTAAAAGTAACATCGGATACATATAAATTAATAATCATAAAAAATTTGAAAATTCAGGATTTTTTTTTTAATGGAAATGTCCGTTTTCTAAATAAGTTGAAAAATTTCCTTTAACAGAACAAAATTGCTAAAAGAAACTTTAAATGTGAGCGCTCTTTCTTAAATGCGTTCTACATTTTCTTAATTGCTTTGATAAAATATATTTTTAATAATAAGCAAAATGAAAAAGTATATAAAAGATTTTTCAGTGTTTTCATTCTTGAATTCTTTGGGCTACATTTTAATTCTTTTATTTCCGGAAATTTTCTTCAACATGTTTATTTTCACGTGAAACAGATTTACTCGGAGATTAAAATGTGGTACAAAGTACTATTTGATTTAAAAATGTGTTTTTTTTCGCTGTTTCGTATTGATGTAAATTACGCAGTTAAGAAAATTGTGGATATTTCATTCGATTTTTTCAGAGAAATATCTGTTTCATAGTGAATTTAAAATTTTCCGTTAAAAGAGCGAAAAAGCTTTAACTTCAGAAATATCATCCAAAAATGATAAATGGTTGTGCTTATTTAAGTGTTTCAGATTTTCTAGATTACTTTAATGAAATAGATTTCTGTTACACACTTGATCTGAGAATATATACATTGGCATCAAACGAACAATGATGAGTAGTTAAACTGTGGTAAATTTTAATTAATTCATGTACTTCAAAAAACAGCAGCAGAAAAGCGTAGTAGAAAATCTGCATGCGTATTAGTAAAACGCCCGAATAAGGTTTATTTCCTTTCAGATTAAGAAGTTCATATTTTAATAATTTTGCGTACATTAGGCAGTTTTTTATATTAGTCTTTGAGTAATTATTTTGTGATACTTATTCCCGGTTATGTAGATAAAATTGAAAAGGACAAAGTATACATTTTTGGTCTTTTAAGATGCAATACGTAAAGGACATATGGAAGATAGTATTTTCTTTAGCACTTATTCATTTCTGTCACCGAAACCTTCATACCACTTTTTCAAATAATACTTGTACACTGTTACTTTACATATAGTGTAGATTTTCGAAATTATCTTTTAAATATAATTTACAAACATATTATTCATCATAAAATAAAGGATATGCAATTAAACGTTTAAAAAGAAGCATTTTCGAAGAAATATGTTTTACCTCGCAGCACTTAAATATTTTACACACAACTTTCAAGTAAAACTATGTCTTTTTTTTCATAGCCGTTTAGGGTTTATGCTATAAATATTACTATGAAGGTTAATAAAAAATCATGCATATGGTGCAATCTAAATCAGGAGATATGCAATTGAACATGATACAAAGGGACAAACGAAGAATAAACATAACACTAAAACATTCTCAGCTGGAATGCTTTCAGTGACACATCACACAGGAATTAATAAGTTCTTCCAAATATTTCTTGTTCAAGAGACTGAGAAACATTAATTCATATTTCTCCAAATGAGGATTTGGCGCAAATGAAGATCGTTAATTTAATGAAATACCTCGCAACTTTCCCCATGATTCAAAACTATTTAAAAGGTTTAGAGGGACTTTTAAACTCGTCCGTAATTAATCTTTATTTCAGCGAGATACTGCATTCTGCGGATGCTTGCTTAATTTTTAAAACAAAATGAAATCGACGAAGAAGATAGAAAGCGAATTTTACATTTATCTCGTTTATTCAGTTTGAGTAGTGTAATGTAAAATTAATGAATTATTAACAAGCTTCAAATGACGTCTTAAAGGGAAGATTCGGATATTTTACATTAGTGCTCGGTAAGTGTATCCGTGATGAAGAAATTACTTAAGGAAATGGCATTATGTAAATGCAGTTTGTATGTGTACGGTGCCGTAATTAAAGTAGCAATGTAGCATTTTGTTGGAAGCTGATATATTGAATGAAGTGTGAAATGAATTTTATCTCAGTACGAATGCGCGGCATTTTAGATAAGTGTATGGGCTTGCATTTACGGTAGGAGGAACTTATTGGAATTTATAAGGGATAAGTAATCAAGTTACTGTGTAGTTTAGTATAGGAACAATTGCCGTTGCATAAGAACCTTTATAAATTATCCAAACACTCTGGATTGATATGCATGAATACCCTATGCTTATAACTAGAATTATTCTGTTTAGCAAAACGTAGAGTCTCTTCTGTTGCTCGTTGAAACCTGACAAAGACGGTACATAGATCATGTGGAAAAGAAATCTGCAAATTAAGAAATAGTTCAAATTTCGACAGATAGATGGCGCTTTTAGCGCAGGAAGGGCGTTATGCAAATTTGGAGCGATTTAAAAAGGACAGAATTCAATACCGTAGGTTGATTCTAATTTTGCATTTACACACTTAATAATTTTATTTATTTAATTATTTATTTATTTATTTATTTATTTTTATTTTCATTTCACCAAAACATGGTATGAGAATAGTTGGCTCCATAAGATGGTGAAAAATTGTTCTAATATTTGGTGTTTCACCAACGATGTTTAAAGCTGAGAACCAAATGGTGGAACAAGGCTAAATTTCTAGTACCATGTTTAGGTGAAATTTTGATGCAAATTTTTAAGAGTGTATCTCGTATATTCAGTTCATATTTCAGTAATGCAATGCAAAATTAATGAATTATTAATAAACTTCAAATGACGTTTCAAGCGGAAGATTCGGATATTTTACATTAGTGCTCGGAAAGTGTATCCATGATGAAGAAATTCTTAAGGAAATGAAATTATGTAAATGCTGTGTGTATACGCACGAGCCCGTAATTAAAGTAGCAGTGTAGCATTTTGTTGGAAGCTGATATATTGAATGAGGTCTGAAATGAATTTAATATCAGTACGAATGCGAGCCATTTCAGATAGCTGAATGGGCTTGCATTTCCGGTACAAAAATTAATTGAAATTTCTAAGGAATAAATGATAAAGTTACTGTAATTTAATAAAAATATAATCTCCGTTGCATAAGAGCCTTTATAAAGTATCCAAATACTCTTAAACTACAGTGTCATAACTTTGGCGCAATATTTCATCAAATCATGATTCTAAAAAAGTTCTGTCGATAATATAAAATATCGATAAAATATCGTTGCGAGATTTTGTACTCAAATTGAACTATAACGTATGCATGTTGAACTATAAAGCGAAGAGTTTGAGAGCTGTTTTTAAGCTTTTTATAAGTTTTTGAGTGGATATGAGCATTTTTTTCTTATGCTTTTTTTAATGATTGAAATATTATACAAAAACTAGCTGACCCGGCAAACGTTGTTTTGCCATATAAATTATTTCTAGGATTATTTTAGTAGAAAGAAATGACTAACTTATTGTAAGTGTGTGAGAATGTGGTATATGAGTAGAAGAGGCGTGGAGCGCTGTGAACGATGCTGGAATATAAAAATAACGCAATACTAAACATTTATATTTTTCATTCATTGTAATTTATTCTTTAAATTTATATGTAACGCTAATTACAATAATTTTACTAAAAAATAATATCAATCCCTTAACGCAATAGAGTATACAATATTTTTTGTTATCCCATCTTTAGATAACGCAAACAATATCTGCATGGTTTGCCCTCTCTTGTTCATGCCACATATAATTGTCCGTGAAAAAAACATGGTGTGCTCAAATCTAAGCCACAAACAGACATAGTTTGGCCTTGAGACTTATTGATAGTCATTCCATAAAAAAATTTGTCCAGAAAAAGGATAAAAATCTGAAACACTTTCAAATTTTAAATACGCACTATAGTGCTATATATTAAAATCGTATCATAATTTATGCGTCGTCCCTATTTCTCTTCCTTATTCCATTAAGTTCGAAAGTGTATCATTATTCATGACTGTGCTGTATTTTTCTTTCTTGTTTCGTAAAACTCATCTTTGGAAAAGGGTTCCCGCTAGAGTGCGAGACCGCGAGAATCTCTCATAAATTTCTTAAATCTCGCGCAAAAAATATTACAGCGCGAGGTATTCTCGCGCTGCAAAATATTCACCACTTGCGCGAGATTCTCGCACGCTGTTTTAAAGTTTAAAAACGCAAGTTTACAAATACAAAAATTTGTTTGTACTCTACTACTGTTGGATAACGAGCGTGCCGCGGCCGCAATGAAGCGTCCCCTCCCTTCCTCTCTTGAGTTTCTGTTCAGAGATAACACGGTTAAATCGTCGGAATGCAGAGGGGGAATATTAATTAATGCTATCGGCACTGAGCTGACGTGTTGATTTTTCTCCTCCTGCTTGCCAGCTGTAAAATGTTTTGTTTTTGTATGTGTGTCCATCGTACATGAGTTTTGAGAGCATTTGATCTGTTTGTTTTTTTTATATACCACCACGATTCATGGAATTATTGATAACCTCTGGCAGTTTGAAATTTGGACCCCCCCCCCCACTTCCGTTCTAAGTTTAGTTGTCGTTCACAGTAAGAGTTAATCAATCTTTTAAGAAGACCCTCCCCCCCCCCCAAAAAAAAAAAAAAAAAAAAAAAAACTGGAATTTTCCGGTTAAATGCCGGATAATCTAGCTTATACTGTAGTAAGAATTTCAACTTAACTATATCTGTTTTAACTTTGTCACACATATTTGTATCTTAAAAACTTTGTAGTATAATATAATTTAATTTTTATATAAATATATAATATAAATATTAAGTTATTTTATATAATTTTATTATACTAGATAAAATATTATGGTTAATGATTCTTTTGCTTAGTTAAACTGGATGTGATTCTTCGAATAAATTTGAATATTCATTAACAATTCAAGTGCAAATTTCAGTGAACTTTCAAGTGCAAATTTAAGCAATCTTATTAGAATAGCAGATGGAAATATCAATTTAGAAAGTCTTCCATATGATCAAGCTGTAAAATTTTTGAATGAACGGAAAAATCGGTGTTATTGAAATTGTACTATAAATATATAAAATGATATTAAACAATATATATGTTCTCACTTAACTTTCAGAAATCTCACTCAAAATTTTTGGATGGGTGAGAAATCTCCCCCAATTTTTTTTTTTTTTCTAGTGGGAACCCTGCTTTGGAATCGAAATTTATCTTAAAATCGCCTACTAAAACTATTTTACAATCTTTGCCAAGTATATTACAACTATACTTCACCATTTTATATATTGTTTCGAATGTGCATCATAATCCATGAGTGTACCGTGTTTGTCTTTCTTGGGTTGATTCCTATTTTAACGCCTCGACTCTCGCCAAGGCGACGATCATTAAACATATGCAGTTACCATGACGATTTTTTTGCATTTATGTGGCAATCGTAATTTAGAATTAAAATGGCGATTTGAAACAACATGTAATACAGAATACAGTTACATTTTTTTTTTGGATTGCCAATTAATGTAGTTTTAATAATTCAGTGTCTCCAAATTCCTTAACTGGTTCTTTATCGCTCATTTGTTTACTTTAGTTTTCATCTAGTTCTTTTGGGAGCGTTGAAACTGTACTTATGTATTATCCCGGCGGTCAGCTTCCGCCAAACTACTTTTTCGTCAAATTTGCTGGCAAACTGGTGCCAATCGTATTCCAAACCGTCAACAATTTCATGTGCCCGGCATTTATCTTGATGAAAAATTGCTTGTTTTGGCGGACCGCCGGGATAATACGTAAGTACCGTTGAAACTTCCAGAGACATATGACTGCACAGCTCGCCAAAGTACGAGGATTTTTTAGGTTGGTGAGAGTGGGGGCGTTAAAATAGGAATCAATTCTTACTTGTACCATAAAATACTTCGTTGGAATCGAAATCTATCTTAAAATCGCCTACTGAAACTGTTTTGCAATCTTCTCCAGACATATTCGTCCTATAGGCATATTCCAACTATACCGGAAAGACATTTTAAATAGTACTGTTTGGAATGGGCATCATAATTCATGAGTGTACCGTGTTTTCCTTTCTTGTTCCACAAAGCACTTCTGCGGAATAGAAATCTATATTAAAATCGCCTAATAAAACTGTTTTACAATATACGTCAGGCGTTTTCTAATTATACTCGAAATATATTTATAATAAATTGTCACGTTTTGGCACCACATTTAGCGATCCATTATCAAAAATTGCAAACCTTGCGACTTACAACATTTTATTTACACCCCACCCCCCTCTCCACGTTATCTGGCAAACACATTTGAAAAGTGACTCGACACGCTAATGTCTACACAAAAAACCTGACTGAAATTAATAGCACTCTGGTGCTAAAAATTTTGGGGTGGACCGCCCTTATGACTTAGGGGTATGAGACATAGTTAAAAACCTATTCTCAGACCTAACGATTATACATATAAAATTTCATTAAAATCGGCCGCTCCATTTCGGAGGAGTATGGTAACTAACACTGTGACACGAGAATTTTATATGTTAGATGGATATAACAATTTCTTGCAGATTCTTTTAGAGGATTTCCATTATTGCCCCCAAAATGACTTTATACCAAATTTCACAAAAATAGTTCCTTCTGTGTTTATGTTAGCGCGTCACTCTGAAAACCTGATTCTAAATTTAAACTTTTTTGCAAGTTTGCGCACTTGCACAAAAAGGAATATATTTTTCTTCGAAGTTCTTTGATTAGGTTTTCTTAAGTGACAAAAGAAGTACCTATGCACCAAATTTCACCAAAATATCTTGTGACTTCTATACAAGCGCATTAATCTAAAAATCGAATTTTAATTTTCACGGCTTTCAAGATTGAACGCTTGCTTGCACATACAAATCTATAAGCTCAATTCATTTAAATCTAGTACGGTTCTATTTTTCAGAGCAAAGATTTCCTGTTCTAGGACAATTTGAATTTTGTCAAAATTTTACAGAAAACAATTAGATGTGTTTTCTTTATTGACACAATAAAACCTACATAAGAAATTTGAACGAAAATTGGTTGTGCCGTTTTTGATATTAGCGTGCTACTCTCAAAATCCAATTTCTAGTTTTCAAGAACAATCAGAATCATTGAAACTTCGCGAATTTTTATCGTGCAAATTCCATTCAGATCAAACAAATCATGAGACTCTCTTTATATATATATGCACTATTGTGATACCACGCATAGCATTTTAGGTAATCGGATTGGCAGCATTCACTGCACCAAAGAAGAGTTCACTGGAGAATATATAACAATGATTGCTCGCTGACCTATGGCATTCTTGCTTTAACATTAGTTTGCACTTGGTTAGTTTTCCTTTTCTTTTTTTAAGGGGGTGGCACAGCAATCGTAGAAGTTAATTTAAATGTCAGAGATAATGTGTTCAAAGTTTTGAGAGATCAATATGTTCAATTCTAAAAAACAATATTTTTTATAAAATCTCTAGCACAAAGAATCCTTTAAGAGATTTGGAGAAATTGCCGACAATCCTCAGATTATTCATATTAAGCTGGCAATTTTCGGTAAGTGATCCTGTAGTTTTGACTGTTCCGCTCAAGCAGATGCCATACAAATGTGATAATTCTTATACTTTTTTGCAGTTTCAAGATATCTAGAACATTTTCTGACATTTTTTTTTTTTTTTGTATAAGATGCGAATGATCTCACTCATTATTTGAAACAACTCAGAATATCATAAGCCTCATATTTCAACTACTTAGAAAAAATCTGCACATGACTTCCTTGCACGTCTATTAAATCAAAAATATTTTCTGCGCACTAAAGCTAAACTTATTTCTCTTGAAAGAGATAAAATACTGAAGTAATACTAAGATTAAGCGATTTCTAGCCAACATTTTCTGATATCGCTAAGCTGGGTTCAATTTGAAGGATTTATTTTTGACACTTAATTTGGCGATATTTCACCAAAAGCCGACAAGCTTGAGATAGTTTGCGAGATTTTGGGGATAGCCAAAGTAGTAATGGACCACAGACTTTCAATGAATTGAATGTATCCATACACCTTAAGTATGCAAAGGCATGTGAGTGACATGTAAATAAATTACCCAGTCGACTGCAATCAAAAAAGAAATGCACAGTTAGATATTACAATAGTTCTAAATACAAAATTTCAACATTCTATGGTTAAAAGTTTTAGAGTAATGGGAAATTATTTTTGACGTGAATTGTGGCGACATTGCGGAAAACTCTCCAAGGTCGACGACAAATGGCGACATTTTGGGCATGGACCCAACAATGACTGACTACAGAAGTAATATATTGAAGATGTCCATAGACATTAATGTATTGAAATTCTTTTGGATGGTCCTGTAAATAAACTCTGCAGTAGATTGGAACCAAAAATCCAGATACACAACTAGATGTTACAATAATCTTTAGTATTAAATTTCAACATTCTAAGACTAATAGTTTTTCAGATATGAGAGTTAAATACATACACCAAATATCGCCAAGTTAGGCGAATTTTGGCGTAATTTTTGAGGGAGGTACCTGACCGTGTTCGGACCATTACCTAACTACATGGTAGACGGTATTGTGCTCGAAATGGATCAATGTTTCTAACACTGCCATTGACCGTAATGTGCTGTAATTCTTTTGAGTGCTCCTATAGCAGAACTATCAAGGGTATAAATTAGAATATTTAGTCCGTGTTCCAAATGAACCGTGACCCTATAACTTCCTTTGTTCATATGAGTGATTTAAAGAAAAAATGAAAAACGACTGCTCACAATTTTGAAAATCTTTGTAATTTTTAAATTCTTATTGAGTATTTGAAGGTTCTCTTAGACAGATGAAATGCTTCCAGGATTGAGAATCTGTTCTTGGCTCTTCTGACTACAACCATGAATGTTACTCAGCTACGTGGAACTTCAAAAAGGGTTTCATGCTTGAAAATTAATTTGTGTTGAATTTCATGTAAAAAACGAAATTATTTTTGCGGACCCAATATTATCACTGTGTTTGTTATTTCACTTTCTTCATTTAATATTATCATCTGTGCGTGCGATATTTTTTATAAGACTTTTGGCGATATTTACAGTCAAATGAAAATTTAGACAGGAAAATGTGTCTTTGAATGTTTGTTGAATGTTTGATAAAGTATGATGAAGTCCAAAGACCTGATGTTTTAGTTATTAAAAAAGGTCAAATTCATGCCTGAAATGTTGAGGATGTTATTTTTTTTCAGAAATAGGACGTTGTGTTGGAAGACAAACATATACTGCCTATAATTCTATACATAGAAAATATTTTACTTTGGAAGGAATAGTAGCAAACGCAACAACAAACGCTTTATAGAATCACCATCAAACTGTGCAAACATCCAATTTATTTGCTTCAAAATTTGTCATTTTTAATACCGCTAACTTTTACTGTTTTTGTGCAAAAGAAATTTAATTTACGCTAATTTTACGCAATTTTCATAAAAATTGTCACTTAATAAATTTACATATGGTCCCTTAACTCATTAAAGTAACACAGTTTATCTAATATATACTGAAACTAAAAATTTGAAATTTTACACAGCCATATTATATTACATTCTGAATCTGTTTCTATCGAAATTCCATCCTTCGAAGAAAATTGAACCCAAATCTTATTTCATGCTCTTCTCGAAACGTACGGAAACTTTTCGTATTCGAAAGATTTCGTTTTGTGTACATAACCCCTATTATATCAGTGCTTCACACAAATGATCACTTTAGTGAAAAAAAAATTAAACTATGTAATCTGGAAAAACTGTTTAAAAAGAACTGAAATCGCAACTTTCCCTTTAAAGCTCGATTACCTTGACTTCAAATATGACGTACTTGCCACTTTCAGAGCCTAAATTTGTTACGCACTTGATTCACTTTTTTTTTTTTTTTTTTTTTTTTTTTTTAAACTCTCGGAAATAAAATGGAGCTGGAAATAGCAAAAGATCGCTTAAAATGAGGGAACTGGTGGTTTATTCAGACTTTTAAAGTAATGCAGAGTGTTTCTATATTTTTCTACATAATTATGAAAATTTTCAAGGGGATCGTACAAATTGTGTGAATCTTATTACGCTTTTTGTGCTCTTTAATCTTTTTGAAGATTTCAATATTCTTGGAGTAATGGCGGTAAAAGTTTTCTGTTGGAGTGGGTTGCCCGGTAAATTTAGTCAGTGAATGAGCGTGTCTATGATACAGGGATCAGGGCAACCATATAGTACAATATATTCGTATACAAAGTAAGGTCTATGCGCATCAAAATTTAAATACAAAATAAAATAATTTGAAAACTATGGTAATATCTTCCGGAAAAAAAAAACTATGGTAATATCTTCTGCATATTCATGGAAGCTGGCAGCCATGAGTAAAATGTCTCTACACTCACTGCGTATCTTATGAGCTATTATCAATATGCACATTGTTTATTTTTTCTGACTATGTTACCCCGTTTTATAAATCCACTTGCACATTTTTAAAAGAATTGTGCACAGGTGTCGTTACGTTGAGCACATCGAAATAAGAGTATCCATTCCAAATACATCATTTTTACCTTTGAAGAAATACGGTAAACATTAGCACGTAATTTCGGGACGATCTACAGCTAAGCAATGAGCATGAGAGGACAAACAGACTGTTTTCAGCAAAAAATAAATTATACCTGCTTCATATTTGTTTTTGAAGCTGCATAAGTTCATATTTCATTTTCGAAAGATTTTCAAAGGCAATACAACACGTTTGTTTTATATCCGAAAGCCAAGCTACCATATATTATTTTTGTTTGAACAGTTGTATGCTGTTTTCGGAATAATACATTAGAGTACAAAATAATCGCTTTCTAGGTACTTTCAAATATCTGAAATAATAGTGTAATCTTACTCACCGTAAGCTTACATAAATAATTCAGAAATCGCACTAGTAGGTAATACCTGTGTTCAAGCGTTAACACACACCTTAGAATTGTATTTAACTATGATTGAAAAGGGTGTTATTCTCCCCCTAAGGAAAATCCCCCACCCCCCTCGGCCTAGATCACTCGCGTAGATATTTATACATACTCCCATATTTCATTTTTTGTAGGTCTTTGTCCTTCAGCTGTCGTACAATTTCATTGAAAATCTGCTATGAATGTTGAAGCAAAGATACATCAGTATACGCGTTGACGATTCTTCCTGTTCTAATATTTCAAGAACATTCAAAGATAAACGCTATCCTGCTAGTTTGGGAAATTTCGAAGTAAGTATCTCATGAGTTTTTACTTTTAAATTACACTATAGGGAAGTCTGGAGCGGTTCTTAGTTGTACCATAGGTGCGCAATCAGAAACAAACAGACCTGTAAATATTTAAAGAGGTCATTGAAAGGAAAAAAAAAAAATTCCATTTTCCTAACATTATGACGTAGTTTGTAGTCTAAATATGACTTTGAAACATTTGTTCACGTTTGCTTTTTTTTTTTTTTTGGGGGGGGGGGGGGAGTTTCTGAATAGTTATTTTAGAAAACTTTTGAATGTTGAGAAATCTAAATTATTAACAAAAAGCCACTTTTACAAGTTTCCTTAAGCTTAAATCATACCTTCCAACTCTTATAATTTTATCGTGAGATTTATAAAAAATTTGTAAAGAAAAAAAACTTTGATCTTCAGTTGTACATTGCTTTGCAAACATTAGCGGTGAAAATTTTCAGAGATAAAATAGGAAGAGTTGGCAACTATGCTTAAATTAGTTCAGTATACTGTAAAATTTCAAAAATTATTTCGTTTTAGCAGCAACGAGCCGAAATGCTCAGCAATAGTGAATTTATATTCTCGTTTACCTACCAACATGCAAGCCTTTGTTAAAAACTGTTATAAACTATCCACATCTTTCAATTGAAAAAAACTGCGAAAAGTTATTTGCTAACATAACAGTATTAAGTTAGCTTAAAAAGACGAAAAAAGTTAGACTTTAACTGAAAAAAGGGGAGTATGTATATTCTTCAACTACCCCACGTTTTAATTTGTCAGTATCTCATGTCTAGTTTGTTTCTGCATGCTGTAAAGCCACCTGAACGCTAAAGGACATTGCCTTTAAAAATTGACGGGTGCAAGAGCGAAATACCAAAAATATAGAGAAGGGAGTAATTCAAGACCTGTGACCTTTCCTAAAATATCAGAAGGGTAATGTGTTACACCTGGGGTCTCCGTATTTTACAGCCCGAGGGCCGCATTAGCTATCAATGAACGTCCATATGGGAGGTGACTACACACTAGAGGTCGAAACGCAACACGTACGCTTTCTTTAAATATTTTTCCCCGTTACTACTTAATAGCACATTGATACACTCATAGAAAAATGAATACAAGGAGATGGCTAATGCCATCTTAAGCATTGGCCGAAAAGTAGCTGTTTAAATATTACGGATGATTTTGTTGGTTCCTTTTTAAATAACAGAAAAATGTACGATTTTACGGATTAAAAAGTAAAGATCCTAAATTATATGTTACAATAGTTCTAAGTACAAATACAAATTCTCAGCATTCTACAGTTAAGTTTTATAGTTATATCAAATACGTAATTATTCTCGGCGCCAACATTGGCAATATTACTTTAAGATTGCAATGACTTATTCTATGGTGACAATTCCAATGTGGTCTAAGCAATACGGCGTATCTGCTGCAGTATCCGCTTCACTATCGGATAGCTAATGTCTCCTTGCATTCATATCTCCATGGATACTCTATCCTTTAACACACATGGAGTGTAGTTAAATCTTTTCCTGAATACCAAAATAGACATTTCTGACTTCATATTTTGTGTCCCTAACATCAATAGCGACAAGCGATTATCAATAGAAAAAGTTGTTCCATCATATACAAGCTTGCCACATCTTCTCACTGCCTGAAGAGAAGTAGAAAAAGTAAGCTGTGAATAAGTTTTTGTAACATAGTGATAGGATGGAAGGCGTAACGTACTTTTATTCGAATCTTAATTTAGTAAAAACTAAATGTCGTAAGCATAAATTTGCAGGGTACATGTAAATTTACGCAACTTATCAGTTGATGAAAAGTCTCCACAGTCGGATGAGAGGGCCTCGCAGGCCGTAGTTTGGAGAATCCTATATTGGACTAAATGTTTAGAACACTAATGCTTGAATTTTGAACCATCGAAAATCTAACACTGCTCGCAGATCAGGAACGTTTACTCTACCACCTTTTGTTAAAACTTTGGAATATGTAGATGTTTATACCAGAGTTTGGCTTTTTTTTGAATCCCGAAACAGAAAATCCAGTGGTCTCTCGCATTTTACACTATCTTGACCAGAAAAATCTCTAATTAGAAAAAAAATGTCAATTGTCTGTAAAAAGAAACTATTGCAGTTTAAAAATGACAAGTGGAAAGCGTATTTTCAAATAATCTTTGGAATAAAGTCTAATTTCGATCTCTCAAAAAATTATCATTAGACTCAAGAAGCCTAAAGGTGAAGTTCTTTTCAGTTAATGAATGTCGAAGAACCTAAATATATTCATAAATTAACTTAGGAAATTTCAATGAAATTCAAATATTCTTTTGTGTAACGACTGAACAATAAAATGTTTGCGGCAGTGTGCAGTATTAACATTCACGTAGCTAAAAATATTTTCTTCAAAATTAAAGCATACAAGAATGTCTAGAACAATAGTCAGACAACTAGATAGTTAAGTCTTAAGAACTACAAAAATTTTTTAAAGATTATTTCCTCATTTAATAAAATGAACCAACAAAGTTATTTCCTCATTTAATAAAATGAGGAAATAACTTAAAACTACGTACATTTGAGAAAATAGATTGATGCATTAGTTATTGACATCGGCCGACATTTTTTGGCAAATTATGATACAACACCAAAAGCACCATGGCAACGCAGTTTTTCTATGTAAATATTCACAGCTCGGTTTTACACTTGAGCTTCAGGTTTCGAGATAAGGAAACTCCTTAAATCTGTAATAAAAGCTGAAATTGAGAAAGTGTCTTAAATCTAAACAAAATAGCACACAAATCACTGGATATCGTTTTTTATTTACAGGATTTTCACAAACACAGACATAAGTACATACTGAATACGCTTGCTGAAAGGAGCATTTACAAGAACTAAAGTCATGACAAATGCATGCAAAATCTTTCACAATCCTTCAATAGAATGAATAGCTTTACAAATAATGCATCACATCAAAAATTTAAACGGATATATACAATTTAAAAGGCTTTTATTGCAATTTCTGTAATGCTACTCTAAAATAAGCTATTCATAAACTTAACAGATATGACTTAATCTAGGTCACGGTATGATAGTACCTTGCACAGCGCTTAAAGTTCATAAGCTAATTTAGCAAAGCAAGCTTTTTCAAGGAGAACAGTTTTCTATTTTTGTCTTAAAATCAAACGAAGGCCATCAACTTTCTTAATTTAAATTTTGCTGTTCTCGTACATAAAACTCTAGTTACAGGACTTAAGTCATGCAGTAAGTAAAGCTCAGTATTTATGTTTAGTTACCAATTTTACTGCAATTTATATTTTTTATGTGGCTCCAGCATTTATCCCAGCTCAAAAAATTATTGTAATGTAAAGACAATGAAATAGTGCAACAGTTTATTTAGGGAATGAACCTCTACAAAGAATATAGTGAAATACATCAATTAACCATAGGATGAAATAACCAATTGAGTTATTTTCCTATTTCTAAGCGTAAAATCATCGATTTGTGTTACGGCGAAAGTATGCATGGATAATCTGCCTAGAATGGGGGGAGACTGTCGTAAAACTGTCCAAGGGGTTTTACCTCTGATGTAACGTGAAAACGCGTTAAAGACCTAAACACCTCGCCCTTAGATCGACAGCCGCAGAACAGATCCGAACCCAAGAACTTCATATATCATCCATCAAACATTTTCAGCTTATTATCCACTCTGAAATAGTAGGGCTTTCTGTGCACACAATCATTAGCTTCAGTTTTTTTCAAAGACGTCGATCAAAGTTATGAAAGGTTCATTCCCTTGTTTGAAATGCCGAAATAATTATTTACAGTATAAAATTAAGTTTTTCAAAATAACTGTGTTGCAGTAATCATTTTAGCCTAAAAAAGATAAGGTAATTTCATAATAGGCATATTTTAAAATATTATTTGCCCTTTTTCAGCACAATAATATAATGCGAGAAGTATGATTCTAAAATATTAAGGTAAATCCACTCAGAAGGTATGCAAGCATTTTAAAGAACAGACCTTACATAAATCGAAAGGAGTTCAACTCTAACCGATTTATTCATTCACCAATTTTTTTCTATCGTGCATAAAATGTCATTAAACACGAGATTAAATTATCCTTATTAAACACTAAGAGATACGACCAGCGAAATGTGTATTATACTAAACTATAATTTGCATTAATATTCAATGCAACATTGCAAAGTTTTGTTGCCCTATTTCACAGTAATTTATTACTGAATAATATTAACCACTTCATACTATCACTTTTCAGTATAGAATTACAAAATTTCTGCATTTATTTCACGGGGTAACGAAAAAGCTATTAAGAAATTTACCGTTGCGAAAAGTGGTATCTCCTAAAAGCTCTCGGTAAATGATGTAATTTTGCAATAATGTAGTAAGTCTCTAAGATCAAAAAGACTTTATCACTACATACTGAAATTCATACATCTTTAATTCCAGTAGGACAATTATACTTATAAAAAAGTTCCATGAGAATGTTCACGCATGGTAGTCAATACAAAAATCATACAATTCAGCCTATTTCCGGGCAGAATTTTGCACTCAACATAGCTTTAAATTTAAACCTTAAATCTAAAGATTAAAGCACATTTTAATGGCTATTAATTCTTCATTCCTTCACAGCCAAGTCCGGCCTTTGAGTCAATAGACTAATCTGACCGTTCACGAATATTATTCAAATAACTTCTTTAAAACGACAAAAGACATAGTTTAGTAATGTTACGGTTTAGTAGAGTTAGTAAAAATTATTAAGTTAGGAGGTCTTGCGGCGTTTAAAAGAGTTATTTGATTAACACTTTTACTTTATCTATTTGCTGGACATAATAGTTATCGATAGTCTGTGGGAAACCGAACGGCCGTAAATTTTTACTTTTTTCAAAGGAACTAGCGCAGTTGCATCGGCTCTCTAACGTGCGCACTGCGTGAAGATGGATTAAAAATATTTAGATTTGTCCGAGTACACAGGAGTACAAAAATGTCAGACCCTACATTTACGGACTTCGAGTTTGCTTTAAGATTACTAGCAAAAGTTAAAATTTGCTGCTAATAACCACAATTTTTTAAAAATCTTTTAGAAACTTTGAAACATTAAAATTATTGCAAAATTATCTACGAAACATGCAACTTGCAAAAAATACCTTTAAATTACCGAAATATTTAAGATGTACAGGTAAACTGCAAGATTTTGAATTTAAATTACTCAACACTATAGTAATTCACGACCGAATACAGTAATACCCCTAACTCACGCTGTTACCGCTCTGTTCCACCTATCGCGTAAGCCGGGGATTGGTTTTGTACGTATATACCTACAAATTTTTAACCGAGGCCAGAGACTAAAGAACACAAATTTTGTTAACACATCTGTATGACAAGTTATATTACTAAAATCCTAAACCGATGCTGTTTTTGAAGTAAACAAAAGAGTAATCTGCGAAATTCAAAATTCTATTAACTCTAGATTCATTCGCGTAAGTGTAGGTATTACTATATTAAAGTATCCTTCGTGCAGAAGTTTATGACATGTAATTAAAACTTAAATTTTAAACTCATTCATAGGAATAATCTTTGTCAAATTTTGAAATGTCCTTTCTATTATGGTTTTTGAACAGACTTGAGAAGTATTACATTAAGGTCTCTAAAGTATTTTTGAAGTCAATATTTAATACTGAAGCCGCAGGGATGAAGAGTCCAGCACAGCACCGCAGGGATGAAGAGTCCAGCACAGCACCGCAGGGATGAAGATTCCAGATCAAGAGTATCTCCAGCAGCGGACGACAGATTTGGGATTCTGTTCAGCAACAACTTTATCAGATTAGCAACACTAAATAGTTAAAAGATACACCTCTGAATCAGGCAGTCGTTCCAATTTTCTTTAAATGGAAGCCAGTCTGAAATACCTGAAAGACAGCTGTATTTTAAAGCATGTTCGTTAAAAGTAGATAACTTTATTCATTGTCCAATAGATTATATAAAATACTAATTTGCATTCAATTTCTCCGCAACGTCATTTCAAAATTTTACAAACTGAGAACAAGCAAACCTTGATAATGATTTTACTTTTTCACATGGGAATATAATAATACTCAGGAAAGTTCGCATCTTTAACGTACCTAAATGGAAAAAGCTAGGTAGATGAGTACCACACAAATTAACTAATCTAACACAAAATCTTGAGATTCTTAATTTTGTCTTTGTATGTATTTTACATACTAGTTCCTGTGACAAAATATTTACCATTGAACCTTATAAATACCCATTAACTAAAACCAAAGGAAATGTTAGTATTGCCACAAATAACTGGAATGTCACAAAATTAAGCTTTTTGATTCTGACAAAATACGACGTACAAACTACGTAGACTCACATTTTGCAAGTATAACATGAGAATGAACGAAATTTCTTTAAAAATAAATTAAATAATAAACTTCACGGATTACGGTATTGCGCAATTTCTTTTCAAGACACTTCGGAGAGATCCTTTGGCCGATAAAACTAAGAATCCAACAGGGTCGGGTTCATTACTCTTCAATATTTCTATATTGCTCAATATTTTTCTTAAAAACAACTTTTCACTAAAATTAATTGTAAATTATCAGACTGCTTACTCCGAGACTTGTTTAAGCATATGACCTGACCACGCTAAAATACTTTTCTCAATTTCTTTAAAAATGGCGAGATTTTTGCATATGACTCGTCTCATTCTATCGCTATTATGCTTAGTTTGATACGTTTAGGCATTATTTTCAGACTTCTTGAATTAAACTAATTCAAGTTTTAAGAACGAACGCTTTTATAGCCAAATTAGTAGTTAGACCACGCAGTTAAAAGATGCCAAATCTAGTTTCAAATTTATGCTGGAGTAAAGACATGAACTTAAATGTTAAGGTCCTGGCCCGAAAGTTGAAAACGTTAGAATTATTAAGAAAGAAGTGCTTCTATATGTATAGAGAAGTAAATACTGACGTTTCTAATGTAAGGCTGAATCACCAGACTAATCTGCCAAGAAAAAAGCCAGGAAATCTAAATGCTGGACCAGTTCCCAACACTACCTCTCAACACGTCGTTAAAATTTTTAGTATATTGACAAATCGTCCACAAAACAAAATGCCTTACTGCAAATTCAGTATACTACTTAATCTAGAAATCGCTAAGCGAAGACTGGTTTCACGAATAAACTTTGAGCACAAGGCTAAATTTCTTATATCCGGAGCTAAATATTTTCAGCAAATAGAGTAAAGTTTACCTTTTTAGTTAAAGCCGTATCCAATGACTTCTCAGTTTGTCCAGGTTTGACCACAAAGCACAAATCTTCATCAAAACTCTTTACAGATGGAGTTCCAAAAGTTCTCTTTACTTGTTGTAATTACGACAATTCCCAATGCCATTAGATTTCGAATCTGACTTGGCTAATCGGCTGGTGCCATGCCGGCATTCACTCTCAGCTCCATCCGTTCAACTGTTCATCAGAATACCAGGACCTAAAATATACTCTTACAAGAGAGAAATGTTGATAAAAGCACTTACAACAGTAACGATTGTTTTAATAATGTTCTTTTAATCAAAAGATTCCAAGCTAAATATACTGCTATATAGCAATGAATAAAAATTGTGCAGGTTGCAACAAAAAATACAAGCAGACGCTTAAGTTTGCGTTTCTTGCAGATTTCCAGTTTATAAAAAATTACTTTCAGATTAAAAGATACCATTTTATTGTAATGCTGTCTTAAACGTTGATCAAAATGTTCCATATCTTTATTTGAGCTACCGTGTTTTAGCTTCATATCGGGCTGCAGTTTTTAAATTACATTTGACACGAGTTTCCAGTCTTTCAATTTAAAAACTTAACTACGTAAATCGAACTTTGAAATACCTTGTCACATGAAGAAAGCGCCTCATCCACGTACTTACAAGTGTCCAGCAAGAAATTTAATAGCAATTTAAATAGAAGAGGATATGTCCAAGTGTTAATTGAATACATAATGTTGATAATTTCAAGACACATCAGTAAGCAACTATTACGGTTTTTTAAGAAGCTTAGTGCTTTCATCTTAGCGTATTCATTAGTTTTAGTCTAATGGAACCTTGGTAAATTTCATTAATTTTGCCAAAAATCATGATTTCTAGAAATTAACAATTTTGGTAATTATTTTTTAAATATTACTAAGGATGTCCTTTCTTATATTTTATAAAGGTTCAGTCTAACGAAAATTCAGTCTGACTAAATGATTTGGTTTGTAGTAAAAATTAGTCAAAGTCACTGCAAATCAGCTTAACGATAAGTCATTTCCAATTCAAGCCCAGATGGTTATTTCTTACACTATCGTCATAATTGCTTAGTACATAATTCAAGGCGGATTCCATGTAATGAAAAAACAAGTTTAACTGTTATGTCTAATAAGAAAATAACTCGTTACTGCAAAATCCACAGCCATCTCGCAAACCTCATCAATAAATATCCCATTAAATTATTTGCAGTTCATACAAGTGAATGAAGACTAAATGTCTGAAACTTGTTTGCCCTGAAAGCTTAACGCTGACAAATTTCTCATGCCATATTTATATTTTAACACATCCGTACAGTTTCATTCCTTTTCCATTGTCATTAAAAAAATACCCAAGAGAATAAGCAGAAAGCTAAAGAAATGGGCGTGGTAAAATCAAACGCTTACGATGAACGGATACATTACCAAGCTGAAGTCTGCAACAGTATCTTTAATTACCTATTAAATTTCGTTTCAAAATTTATCAACCATCAAAAATCCTACAATTTAGGGATTTGAAAATTTCGTACACTGCTTTAATAGGGTGAAACATTGAAGTACAGAGCTTGCATAAATCGATTTTTACAGGGCCCAAAGCAGACACCATGCTTCAATATTTCATCCCTTCCAAAGTAGAAGTTTACCAAATGAGATCTGTAGATTTAATTTAACATTACTATTAACTCAAATTTTGTAAATTTCTAATTTCCGAAACTGATTCAATGATTTTCGACATTTTACTTGTACTATCTTTAATCTGATCTATACTCTAATGTACAAACATTTACGAATGCGGCAGACTTCTTCGGAAAGCTTTTGTAATAGAACTCCAAAGAGTCTTATTTTTCAAAATAGTTCATTAGACTGACAAACTGGTCACTTTCACTGTCAATTAGTGTTCAAAAAGATCTTTAAAAAGCCACGGAAATTATACACATTTCAAAGTTAGTTTTGAATTAAGTATTAAAAATATACCAAGATCTGAATTATTTATACATAGACTGGTACCCAAGCTGTGCAATCTTTAGTCTTAATTTTAATTCTGAATAACGGACATGCCAGACATGTGCATAAACTATTACCTAGTCATGAGAGTCAGTTACTATAAAACATTACAACTAGCTTTCCACTGCTAAACGCTTTTAAGAGCTAATTTATTGTTCCCTACATAAGGCATTGCAGCTCTTAATTTTATTTTAGGGAAAGAACGCATGTATTTGTGAGATTCCACCTTAAATATTAAATGTTTACCACTAATTTTCAGTGATTTATCAGAATTTAGAGCTTAAGAGAAATTATTTCAACTATTGACAACATAACTATAGTGGCGTAGCATTGCATTTTCTTACATATCTTTACTGGGGTAGATAGAATAGCATTTAGTTGTGCAAAGTCCAAGCTTGAAAAGTATTGATATTGTTTTTATCACGGTTGAGCTAAATTACGCATGCAGTTGAGGAACAGTTTGGGATTATAAACTATCATTTACACCGAATTTTACAGCTTGGAAAAGCAGTATCTTAATGTACTTTTAAGAGGCATTGATCCTACAAATATTTGTGGGAACGCTAGGATTACTAATTAACAGACTACAACTATTGTGAATAAACACTTCGTTCTGTAACCATCTTAAGCGGGAAAGGAACAATTACTAGCTTTGTTAAGCACACCCTGCGTCAAGTCATGCTTAGAAGTTAGTTTACGTCATCGGTAATTGAAATATGAAAGTTGATATCAATTGAATAAAAAATACTTACAAATCACAGTTCTGTTCGCTAGGTTTCAAATTAAAACTTGTATCCAGAGACGCTGAAAACAATCTGAAATAAACTAGAAAATTTTGTTATTCTTTCATGGTTTGCAGTTAATCGAAAATTTGTTTACCAACTAATTGCTAAAGTTTACTTTGCGAATTTTTAAAAATTAACATTCTGAATAAAAAAGAGCAAAGCATTAAATGCAAAATTTCCTCATACATCCAGCCGTTCTTAAAAATTTGATATTTTAACTCCTTAATGATCTATACTCTAATGTGCAACACTCGTTTTAGCTTTCTCATAGGATGATTGAGCTATTTGGGGCAGATCCAATCTTATTATAATTTATTGTCAGTCGAAATATGTAAAGTTTTAATAGTCTATATAATATACATTTTTTGCCATTTACTATTTTGACTAATTTCAATACGGACCCAGAGTACTGGGCGTGTCCTGACCTTCAAACATCTTTCTTTAAATACACGCTCAACATTAGAATTAATTTAAACATTTGATTTTTTTTGAATTCTCTAATTAAACAATTCTAATATTTTGTAGGGGGAGAGTTTTATGAAGTGCAACATTAGAATACATCCGGACGATTGATTTAAGGAAGCTCCATGGTAGATGCATATTTACATTTGTCAGATGCAAGTTTCAAAAACTGAAGCAACACTTTCACGAACTGGAGAATGATCAAGTTGGAAACGTTTAAACGAGTATCAAATGAGCTCGTACTTAGTTCAGCAGCACAAAGGATATAATCAATTCATCCAAACCCGCTATTCCCATCAGGAGTCCAGAAGCTTCCCTTTCCGCTTTGCTTTAATTCCAAATGGCATTAAATTTCCGATCCGCAACCTCTGTAGACGGCTGGTTCCCATTCTGGTTCACTCTCAGCTCCATCCTGGTTGGACATTCACATCAGCCTGACAATCGCTAAAACACTCATACAAGAAAGGTTAAAAAACTAGGTAGAAACAGTTTAATGACGGCTTTTAAAATGTTCTAGCCAAAAAGTTCTAGAAACTAAATATGCCTCCATAAATATAGCAATCGCTTAAAATTGTGCAGGTTACAATAGCAAGACAAGACTGCAACAAGACTACCGTTAAATAAGACCGAAGGTTTGTGTGGATTGGAGATTTACTCTGCAGAGAGCATTTAGTCAAACAGTACAATTTTATGGAAGTGATTCCTAGGGATAATTGATTAGAACGTTTAATAGTTTGAAGAACAAATATTTTAACTCTTGCTTTTAGTCTCATCACAGGCTCCAATTTCTAAATTTGAGTATGCAGTTGTCTTGCAATTTAAAATAACTTGCAATAAACATTTAACTTTATAAATTAGCGCAATATCTTTCCACTAAAAAAGTGAGGCTTTCAGCAACTTGCTTACCTGTGTCTGTAGCAAGATATTTCTAGTTTTCAAACAATGATCAGAATTAAATAGCAGTTATTGCCTAAGTGCATAATGTTTATAGATTTCTCTTGATAATCATGCAAGTGATTCAAGGCCGCGTATTGTTTTAGTTTTATTTAGTCAAGGACTAAACTTTTGCCTGTATCTTTCCCGAAACATTCATTTAGAGGGTTCTAAGATTTTTTTGTAAGATTAGTTTTCAAAGTAAATAATGATACATTTTTCTTTCATTTTTATACGGGTAAGCAACAAAATTTCAGTTTAGAAAATCTCAATGAGGTAAGTTTGTAATAAAATTGTCAAAAAACGATTTGTATCAGTGACGTTAAAGCATTTCCAATTCAATACCGATCTTTAATCCTTGAACTGTCGCCTTAGTTGCTTCGTACAAAATGGAAAGTATCTAAGTTAGTGAAAAATAAGCAACTGTTCCTAGAAATAATCCGCCAGTCACTGCATAAAAACACCTCACAAACGTTCTTACTGGTAAATATCGCAAGCATTGAGAGTTCATAGAAGTGAACGAAATGGAAGTTACGGCCAATTATCTACGCTTGGGATCTAGGCTGGACATGGGATTGCCCTCCGTGGGAGACTTTCTAAGATGTCCTAGCCCGTATCTACGCGAAGTTTAAGAAAACCACGGATAACTCCGAGCGGTTAGGTGGGCGGACGCGACTGGTTTCGAACCAGGTACCTTCCGTCTCCCAGTTCAAGACGCTATCGTTATGCCACTGTGGGGCAACAAGTGAACGAAGATGAAATGATTTTCCTGAAAGCGTAGCACTGAAATCTCATTCTAAATTCAGATTTTGCAGCATTAGAGGCGTGATGAGACTATTTCCTATTCTCTAGTCATTCTTAAACAAAATTAGAATATCTTAAACGAAGTCGACGTGAAGTCTAAGTAACACGAAAACGGAGTCATAATAACCATAGATTGTTATACAAAAGTAATTTGCATGAAAATAACATTTTGTTTTAAAATATATTTTCAGCTATGAAAAAGTATGCAACTTAGGAAATTTAAATTTTCCTATAGAAGTGTAAATTTTCCTATATATAAATTTAAATGTTCCTTCCTATTGGATTCAGGATGCAATATTGAAGTACAGAGCCTGCATAAATCGATTTTTACAGGGCCCAAAGCAGACACCATGCTGCAATATTTCATCCCTTCCAAAGTACACGTTTACCAAATGAGAGTTACTAGATTTAATTTGTGCAGTACCAAACGATTTGAACTTTTGTGCATCATTACAGATTATTAACAGAGTTTTGTTTAGTTTACTTTGCGAAATACTTCAATTTTAGACATTTGCTGGTGTTACTTTTAATATACACATTTCTTATGAATGTAACTATTTTTTAGCTTTGCCAATTTTTTAGCGTTTTTGTAAAATGTTTTTGCTTAAAATAGCTTTTTCAGATTTAAAATAATTTGTTCGACTGACGAACTAAAATTTCGCAATCAACCGATTACTTGTTTTACTGGATACTTAGAAAGCCGTGACAAATATAAACAGCTAAATGTTAATATAGAACAATATAAAAATTTAATTTTTCAAGTTAAATGAAAATTTCACATCTCATATCTTTTTCAACCTGTGTAACTTCGACCGTTAGTTAATTCTGAATTGAAGGTAAACTAAATTTAGAACTCCGAAAATTTCAATAATACTCGTTATCACTGTAGGGTTAAATTACGCACGCGGTCAAGAAATGCTTTCTAGTAAAAGTTCATGTGCTGTGAACTCCCCCCACCGAATAAAATTCATCTATTACATGCATTTAAAAGCGAGGGTTCTATAAAAACTTTCCTGAAATAAAATTATGAATTATAAATTATAAGATCAACTGAACACATATTTCGAAAGTAAATGTTGTCCCGTTTGAATAGCTTAAATGTAAAACAGGAGGAAACGGTACCAGCTATGCTAAGTATGCCCCACAGTCAAGCCATGCTTAGATTACGTCAAGGAGACATCAAGGAAAGAGAAACTACTTACCAATTGCAGTTTTGTTCGTTAAGTTTTCAATGTAACCAATAGTCAGAGGTACAGGAATCAAGCTAACATGAACTAGAATATATTACATGCTGTAGTTGCACGAAAAAGTTGCTCCTCGAAGCTAAATTACTTATTGGACTTACTTTTAAGATGTTTATGAAAAAGCCAAAAGGCGAATGTAAAATTGACCTTCAGCCTTAAAATTTTGTGTTATTCATCATAAAGATATCTGGCTCCACAGGAATTGAGACAATGTTGATCTTGTCAAGAAGCTTTGAACCGATAGTTAACTAACAATTTTCACATGTATTCAATTTTTAAAGGTATTTGATTTTGATACGTTGAATAAACAGAACGAAGATTTTAAAATGCCAGTGTGGGATGTAAAATTGAATTTGTCAATAGCCTACTTACACTAGATTCAAGTTAGGACTTTTAACTCATTGATTTAATTTTGAGCTTAGTTTAAATTTAGATTTTTTAAAAGAAATTTATGCAACATTCTGAACCAGCTAGACAAGTTAGTGGATTAGCAGGAAAATAGGATGAGAGAATGCCCAGAAACCCAAACAGGAAATAAGATCTGGAGCAGAACGCGCATAAATTCTCTTAATCCTTTAACGGAATCCGACAAAACTTATGCAAGAAATTAAAGGCCCAAACGTAGTTCCGAGAGAATGTGCTTTGTTTCAAATACCTTAAGCAAATGCCCAGCTATTCTGGGAACTACGTTAATCGGGTAGCTTAGCTCTAATAGTGCTAGCCAACACTATTACTAAAAATTTAGTAAATATGTAAAAAGTTTACTGAATAAAAGAACTGGTCGTGATTATTACGGAAAGTAAGTTTTTTTTTTTGTGTTTGCGAAACCTCATCATTTTAATCACTTAACTAGTTCTGTCTGGTACCATATTAATTGTATCTTCACTTAACAATGTTCGCTAGCATTAAATGTAAATTACTTTTAGAAGATAGTTTAGACAAAGCCTAATGTTTTTTAAAGATTGGATACATCGACGGTATATCACTCTTTATGTATGGACTGTATTCTTTTAAACCAACCTTTACTTCACGTTCGTCACGTGCCCCCTTCCACAGCTAAAAATTTAAATTAATGCAGAATAATATTTACAACTTAGTTCGATATTTCAGAAAGTTTATACTAGTGAATAAGAATACCGTGTACATTTAGAAATACTGTGGACATCGAAGTATTTCTGAATAGTCCAAAATGAAATAAGCATAATACAGCCGCTAAATGAAGGAGCAGCAGGCATACTCAAACCTTGACGTTGCATTTTCTATTGTACGCTTTTGTTTAAAAATCAATAGCTTTCATTAGTTACTTAAAAAGAAAAAGGGAGATAGACTATGCATTTGCATTAAAAACACCGACAATTTTACATACTTTTTGAAAAGAAAATAAAGAACGTACGCCCCCCTTAACTTGTATAACAAGATTTTTCGACATAAACTATGCAAGTGTGTCTAATTCACTTCATAAGTAAATTACTAATTTTAAGTTCTGCACAAACATTAAGATTTAGAATACCATAAAACAATACAAAACCTAAATCGCATTCTGAGTTCCCTAAGCCCGATCATACAGAGTGCTCGCAGATATAAATGATCACAGCAATTCTTTTTCCACTGCTCCTACATTTCTCGAGCGAGCGACCTGTTACAAGACGAAAGAGACAAGATAATTTTGCATACTTCAAGACTATTCATAGTCTTATTGCATGCTCCCAACTAATCGAACATTTAGGACTATAATCTACCATGTTCGTTTAAACAAACGTTCGGATTTGCGACATCATATTGACGTCATCTGCAACCTACCAAAGAAACCTGGTAAACTGCAAGGTACGGTAAGGCTTTTTGTTCAATTTTCCCCTACCGAATACTTACGGCCGCATTCGTAAACGCCAAACGGGTTTCTATATAAGGTGTTCGTAAAGGAAACTGAGTGCATTCAGTTAATAAACTAGAGCATTCGTATACAAAACTGAGTGCGGTAGGTTTCAAAGTAAATAAATTCAGCACGGGGCAGATTCATCCAGTTTGTTGAAAAGATTACTTGCTGCAAATTGTGTTTGTTTAGAAATGGCGTCCGTTGTTATAGAAAAGTATGTTGATGTGAAAAATATTTTACGTTTGCTGAAGCTGCAAATATCATTTTTTCGGGGAGGAAATTCATACATATATTAGAAACTGCATGATTTTTCAAAGGTAATCATTTTCTTGTATTTCTCATTTTAGTAGATTCAAAAATGCATATTTTAGTGTTGAAGTTGATTTAAAGCGTTATTAGCGAAATTTCAACTTCCTAAATACTTTTGAAAAAATGCAAATTTAAGTTGCAATTTCCAAATTTTTATCAGCGCACTTCAGTCCCAGCAAACACACACAGGTTCACTGAACGTCTATTAACGTTCAGAGAACCTAAGCGTGTTTGCTGGGGTGATGGACATTCTTTCCTTTTAAATCCTGATGATTTTATATTGAGTTCGCACTAAAAACTCTTCGAGAAGGATAACGATATACGCAAATTGTATGCCAACACATCTCCTAGGCGACGAAACTGAATAAACTGAAGTTGTTCGTAAAGGCCAAATAAACTGATAGCACTGAACTGCACTGAACAAACGCATTCCGGTTTTCTTACGAAAACTCGTGCAATGAGTTTGTCGTTTACGATTGCACCCTACATCACAGATACAACCCTTAATTGCAGCCTACGCTTATGATGATGTCACAAATCAGAACATTCCGTTAAACGAATACGGCAGATTAGAGCCCTTACATGATATTTAGTTCCAAGCGTATTCAGTGTCGTTACGTTACTCACAAAACTCCGCCTTAAAAGTATAAGCCTAGTTGTTGTTCTTGTATTTGGAACATTTATTTTCGGACTTTAGTGCACTTGGTAAGGGCGACAACCCAATGAAAGTACTTTTGCAAGCACAAGAGAAAGGAATTTTTTACCACCAGGGTATGAGTGGGAATCGAACCCAAGACCTACTCTACGCTAGGGGATTAGCGTCGAGTGGGGCAGGTCCTTTACCTCCATTCCCATGGTCTCCACATAACCCTACTTCATGAACTGACTACTCAAAAGACAAACTTGTGTCAGGGATCGTGAAAATCCAATTTTTGTTTTAAAAAAAAATTAGAGAAGTTGTTCTAAAATGCCTTAATGTTTCAAATAAACTAGAAAATCATTTTAAGCTCATTCCTATTTTGCGTCTTGTGTTTAGAATTTCCAAACACAAAAATTTTCATTACCGGTTGTGAAAAAGCACAAGTGTTATGCAGTTTTTCTATCTTTAATTCAGAAACAGAAAATCATCAGGACAGGGTATAATGATGTTGTAGTATTTGGAACATTAATTTTCAGATTTTTGTGCTTGCTTTCACGAATCCGCTTATAAATTATCGTCGAATTATGCGGACTACACAGTGACAGGGCGACTAGTACAGAAAAATCAGATGTAGACACCACATGACGTCATTGAATATATATTAAATCAAAAATATTTTCAGCGCACTTCATTTAAACTTATTTTGTTCGAAAGAGATAAAATTGTGCAATAATTCTAAGGTTTAGCGATTTCTAGCTAATAATTTTCGATATCGCCAAGCTGGGTCCAATTTGAAAGAATTGTTTTTGGAATTTAATTTGTCGATATTTCGCCAAAAGCTGACAAGCTTGAGTTAGTTTGCGAAATTTTGGGGATAGCCAAAGTAGTACCATATTTACCCGCGTATATGTCGAGAAATTCTGGACCCCCCCAAAAAAAAAACAAAAAAAAAAAGAGCAAAAAAAAAAAAAAAACCGCTTTCAAGTGTGTGTGTGAGTGTAGGGGGGAAGGGACGGATTTGACTTATACCAGGGTACTTAATTTTTAATTTCTTTTTCAATTCCTGCTATTAGCTCACACTCTCCCTATATTTATCTTTTACAAATTTCCAATCGTTAATAAAATACTTTTTTATTAATCCACTCAAGTTCAAATACATTTTTTTAAACTCGCAGTGGATGACACTGGATGTTAATACAGTTTTGGTCCCAATCAAGTGGATAATTTATCTACAGGACCGCCCAAAAATTCTAAATACATTACGCTCTATGGGCCGAAATTCATTAAATTTGCATATATCAAAAACTATTAGACGTAGAATGTTGAAACTATATTCAGGATTCCTGTAGCATGTAGCTGTTCACCCGCCATTTCGGCCCCATTCGACTGATTAGTTTATCTACAGGGCCGCCCAAAAGATTTTAAATACCTAACGCTCTATGGGCAGAAATTCATTACAGCGTATTTTAGAGGTATTCGGCTAGTTCAAACGACTCAAAAGTGATATATGCTGTTATGGGTTACAAAATGAATTTTTCCATGGAAGAAAGTGTCTTTATCATTTATAGTACTGCTACAGGAATACTCAAAAAATTTCCAACACTTATTATGGTCAATATTACGGTCTTTTTGTATGTTTGCCTTCTTTCTTCTTATAAAAGCCATTTCCCTTTGTACACAAGCTGCAGTATTTTTTCTGAAAGTACCTGTCTGACATATTTAACTAGATCAATGTTTTTTAATATTAGCATGCAAGGAGAAATAAGTTAGCATTTCCAAGTTCCAGTAACAAAGTGAAATGAAAAGAAAAACCAAAGCGATTGAAGGTTTTTGGGATTTTCCCAGACAGTACATAAGCTTAAATCAAGCTTGACATTTCCTTGAATTTGACGTATTAATGCAAGCTTGACAGTTCAACTCATTTTAAGCTGGCAGCAAGCTTGCAGGAGTCAAGTTGAATTGTCAAGCTTAAATACAGCTTGATTTAAGCTTGACAAGTGATACTTGCTTGATTTTAGTTTTCAAAGTGCGCAGTGATGGCGCCATCTGTGAAAGAGAATAGACATTAATTGTCTAGCGTCCTCAAATTTTCTGAAAGTTCGTAAAAGATGTGTTTTATTTTATTACCAGTGCCATATTACTGGCAGGGCAAGCGGGGCAACTGCCAAGGGCCTACAGATTTTAGGGCCCAAAAATCTTACATCTTACACTTTTGTAGTTTTAAAATAAAATTACAAAGGATTAAAAAAAATTCAGAAGTTAAATAATTGTTTTAATTTATAAAGTATGTACAATGAAAATAATTCAAATTTACATTTGTATAAATTAATTTAAACTTATTTTTAATTCTTCGAAATGCTCTATATCGATATAGCATACCAATCTGTATGAAAATAACTAAACCACATTTGTAAAGAGAATTTTTAGCGTTAAAAAATAGCAAAATTTTTCAATTATTTGTTATTTTAAGAAATATTTACAGAAATGACTTAAATTTTGTATTCCATACATGTTAGCAACTGTGATATAGCATTTCGAAGTAACGTTTAACTATCTGTTTCTTTGATTTCAGATTACTTAACACAAAATTTGTGTTGAGTAAGAAAACCCATTGTATATTTCCAAATATCGAAATTCTTCAAAATAAAATACAATTATACTATGAAATTGATTTCAAAATCAGTCATTTGTCTCGATTTTGGCTAGCAGTATTGCTTATGAGTGTTGCAGTACTGAAAGTTTTAAAACGCGTGCTGCTCTTAAGTTTCTATTATGTTTATTTCCCTATTAGTAGAGCCTCTAAATCACACATAACATTATTTTAATTTTGATGCATCCCATGGAAAAATAAAAGAAACAAATAACACATCCCCCACTTATCAATCTGGCGAGAAAACTGCGTGATAAGTCACTTCAAACTTTAGTCATATCTGCGTGAAGCTTAGTAGCTGAACGGATAGCGAGCTGGACTCCCAACCGAAGGGTCCCGGGTTCTATTCCAGACACGAACACTCGATGGAAACAGATTAAATTAAATTGATATTTCAGCGTAGAGAGGGAAAATGCGTGGCAAAGTAAAATATGTGGGGCGAGTTCACCGACCGGCGCCCCGTGTATTTAGGAAATTTTTTAAGCTTGAAATGTCAAGCTTAATGCAAGCTCGGCAAGTGCAAACTAGAACACTTGATTCAAGCTTGCATTAACTGACACGCTTGAAATGTTCAAGCTTAATTCAAGCTTATTGACTTGATAAATCAAGCTTGCTGCAAGTTTGATGCAATTTTGCTGTGCTGTCTGGGTTAAGCAAGGATTGGAAGGTATTTGGAACTGTTCTTGTTTGTCTAAATAATAAAATTATATTAGAAACGAATTCGAAGAAAAAAATTGAAGTGGTTTTAATGGACATGAGAAGTGGCAACTACATTAATTTCTTATGGAATGCTTATTTAGCATAAATATTCTCATTTATTGTAATACTCTGAAATGTGTACTTAGTGCACCTACGATCATCTGCAGGAATTTAAATGATCCCCTACGTAGAAACATTTGAGAACACTGCAAAAGGCCATGATTATTTAACAAACATTTCAAGTTTGCAAAAAATTTCCAACATTAATGGCGGAAAAATTCTTCTTACGAAGTTAAATATAGCCCCTTTCTTAAAGAAGTATGCGTTATCACAGATATGTGTGAATTCTATATTTAAACATCTAAAGATGCACATGAAGTGAAATAAAAAATAACTGAAGTTGAATTATATTTAGAAAATCATTTCATTGAAACCGTACATTCTTTCAACGACCTTGGTTTCCACTCTTTCGTATTTAATTAATTTGTATAATGTGTCCCAGAATGCTTCACATATACAGAAGTAATAATGAAGGAATGCTTTGGGAGCATCGTTCTTTTTACTTAAGAAATATGTGTTTTGTTCTTCCATTCAATATCATAGAAGACTCTTAGATGGCTGGATTCTTTGCCGACATGTTGACAAGTAACAGAGCTTATTTGCTGTCAAGAGGGAACATTCAGCTCCTGTGATTAGAAAATCTATTTCGGTACTCCTCAGTAAAGAAGAACAAGTTGTGTTCAGTGGAACTTTTTCATTCGGGAAAATTGAGTAAGATATTGATTTATCTAATACAGTGTGAAACTTTTCTTTTCAAATTTATGTATGTGTATGTGTTTGCGTGTGTGTGTTGCGGGTAATAAATTGGGGAAAAAAGGCTTCATCATCGGTTTCCATGTGATAAATATTAGAATTTGGTAAACTAACCTAATGGTGTTTTCCGTGTTCAAACTGGCAGAAGCTGTCTCTCTGAATGGGCTCTGAACCCAACTTTTTACTCGTTAAAAATACGAAGAAAAAAATTAGTGGGCCCAGCCGTCCCTGTGTGTGTATGTATTTATAAAGAGAGAACTCTCGAAATCCCCTAACAATTGTTCTTCTATAAGTTTAAAAATCTCTGGCAAATTGTAATAAATGCGCATTAAAATTCTATACATTAATGGCACATCATAGCACGCGCGTTCTATTTGTCGGTGGCGAATTCATTCCGTTAGAAAGTTTATCATAATCCATGTGTTAGCCTTATTTGTCTTTCTTGCTCAATTGTGATGAAAAATAGATCATAATCCATGAGTGTTCCAAGTCTGTCTTTCTTGCTTCCTTATGTTTGAAACTACAAGTCAATCTATGCAACGGCACTGTGTCTTTTTATTTATTTATTTATTTGCTTTAGTTTGTTGGAATGTGTATCATAATCCATCTGTTGCTCATATTTGTTTTTACTGTAATTTTATTGTATCATAATCCCTAAGTCTGCCGAGTATCTCTTTCTTGCTTCATTATGTTTGAAACTACACGTCAATGTCTTTTTTATTTATTTGCTTCCGTTCGTTGGAATGTGTATCATCATCCATCTGTTGCTCATATTTCTTTTTATTGCTTGCTTATGTTCCAATAATTATCCATGTTTTGCTATCCTTTGCCATGTCCCTATCTGCCTTCTTTGTTTCATTATATTGGAAAATGCATCATTATCCTATAAGCCGGCCCATTTGTCTTGCTATGTACTTTTCTTCACTATGTTGGAAAGTGCATCATGATCCACGTGTCGGACTTTTTTCGTCATTATGTTTTAAAATCCACTATAATCCATGTGTTAGCCGCATTTATCCTCTTTGTTCCATCATGTTAGGACCTTCATAATACACTATGTGGTGGCCCTGTTTGTCTACCATTATTCCATTACTCTTGAAAGAGTAAATGTCTTTATTGTCACATAAATGATTTTTTCGAAAATAAAATCTGTATTGTAGTTTCTTACTAAAACTGACCTAGAATTTTCTTTAGAGTTCTAGCGAACCCTATTTGGTTCTATTCCAAATGATACGGGAAAACGGGGTACTGTAAAACAAAATTTAATATTTTTTCTTCCTGCTGACAAATTGCCATGTACAAAAATAAAATTAATGGGCACTTTTAACCTACTCTTTTCCCTATCTAATGAATGTAAAAGCGAGTGTTGCGACGGAAGAATTTGATTTTAGGCTTGATATCCGTCACATCACGAAAGGTTCACATATTGATCTTTTGTGAAACAAAACTTGTAAGATTTTTTAATCTAATAAAGTCAACTTTTTTGGTGTATTGATAATATTTATTTTTTTATAAGCCTTCCAAACCCGGGAGGGAATTGTTTCACACACTGTATCATAATGATTTTTAATGTAAAATTCAACATGATTTCTGTTTACAATGAAACTCAATACGAATGCTTCAGGAACTAATTTTTCTTTACCAAAATTACTACATTATATAAGAAATGCTTATGTTTTGTAAATTTAATTTTAACTATCTACAAATGATGCACTTTATAATTTTTAAACATTACCCAAACATAATTTTGCACGTTATACATGCAAATATTTTGCTATAAGAGTTTTTATTTAAAATGTTGTAAAAATCAATTTAAAAAATGATTACTGTAACACTGTCAGGAGTAAGGTTCAAACCAGCATTCTGTATGAGAATCGCTTGCCTTAGACACGTCTTACCATGCTTTAAAATATACGCTTAATACTCATTATGCATCTAATATCAAGGGTATTAATCGAACTAAACACAATACGAATCACTTAATTTAATTATTTTCATTTATTTACTATATTTTTATGAGTACACACCACTATACTTAATTTTGAAGTTGGTGATGGGCAAAAAATTGATCCCAAAATTTGGAAAAGTGTAATAGAGATCTTCAGACTAGTTAAGCTGTACGAAAGCACTCAAACAAGAACAACCTTAAATGAAGTAGAAAACTTCTGTTGATTGGTTGGTATAAAACATTGATAACATCATGTGGTTTCCCGAAGTATAAACGGAAGTTCGTGGAAACGACTGCACAAGAGACTCCACAAATTCATTTAGGTTTCAGAAGATGATCGTGGGGAGGAAAAGTTTGGGAACGACTGCTTTAAATTATTTGACCTCAGCATTGGTAGTTAGCTCACTACTGCCACAGTTACTTTTATAAGCAAGTAAACAATGGTGACGCGTTGAAATTGGCATCACCTAAGATGACAGCTTGTGAAAAAACTACACAGAGCTTGTTCATGTTATCACACAGGTAAAAAAATAAAGTTTAAAACATGCATAGAATCAAATTTTTTTCATAATATTTTAATGACATCGAATATAAACCACTGTGTTAAATTTGAAAGATATAGATCGATTAAAAGTGAATAAACAATCGATTACAGAATTTTTTTTTTAATTTGTCACACAAACTGACACCAGGACATAACATTTAAGTTGAATAATAGCTTTGAAAAATTCCGTAGTGTTTTAAGCTTCATACCAATTTCATTCGTATATGTTTTTAATTTAATCCAAATTTTATGATGTTTTGGGTTAACATATTCTTTACCTGTAAAACAACTTTCTCTGTCTGAAGAGTTCTTGTGCAGTAAAGTGTGCTGTTTTCGAATGCAAATTCACATACAAAAATTTATGATTATAAGCAAATACTTTAATGCTTCAGCGTTATTTTGAAATGTTGTTAGACAGAAATTTTCATAATTGCTATGCCAAGATTCAGCAACAATTGCTTCATAATCAGTAATCATATTTCAATTTCTGATAACACATCTCCTTTGAAGAAATTTCATGAACTCCAATGATATTTATCTTCACTTTTTGGTTCTCGTAAAAACATAACTGATCAAAAAAGCAAACCTGTAAAAGAAACAATGAATTGTGCTTATATTGCAAAGCTTACAATTATCTTTTAATTTTTACGTCAATAGTTAGTGCAAGGCTGAATGTTAAAGTATTGAGTAGATTTTGAAAACACTTACCAGTAGTCCTCTATTGTTGTAAAAGAAAGCCTTGCAAAAAAGTGATGGAATTTTGAATACATACCATTGAAGCATCGCCTGAAAAGTATGATTGAAGGGAAATTTTTAAGCTTTTCCTCTAGACCCATAAATAGTATGGACACTATTTTCAATAAATGATATAAAGCAATAATGAAATAAAGCAGAAAATACATTTTATGATCGTTGAAACCTAGTCAATAAGTACTTAAAACAGGTAAATACACCTACCAAAGAAAAGCATCATGGAAAAACATTTGACACACTTTTAAAAGGGTTAGAGGCAGTACACAAATTGTTTAGAAAAAGAAATGCACAAAAACCTCATAGAGAAAAGTGGCCCAAAATGATCCGAGTGGGCAAAGCGATCCACCCATGTTTTTTCCACACCAGCAGTTCTACCAAGTCAATAAGAAGCAATGGCGATATTTAAGAAATCAGTTATTACGTGCCCAGTTTTTTAAATTTTTTCAAAAAACTGGATTTTATCTCTTAAAAGGTAAGCACTAACTTTCATATTTATTTAGAAATACATTCTTTAATGCTCAGAAATATGGCTTGGTTTGCTGAATAGAGTACGTATTTATATGTGAATTACACTTGTTTAGATTTTTATGTTTCCCGACGTGTTCGAGTAATGTGACCTAAAGTGAGCAGCCATACTGCCGGGTAAAATGATCCTTTGACTGAAGAAACTCCAGTAACTGGATCTAGTCATCATGGAAATCCTTCAGGTGTTCTCAAAATGAGAGAGTCCTCTTTACAATATTTAATTTATTTCTGCATTTATTGTAAGCCATAAATTTTGAATTTTAATTTTAAAATATTCCATTTTATTGTTTGTGAAAATTTTTACTGTAAATTTTTCATAAAATAAATTATGTGTACTATATGAGTGTAAAAATTTTTTTATTTTATTATGTACAGTCATAATTTTTTTACATTTTTTGTTTTGCCGATGAAAAACAATTTACTATTATTTTCAAATGAAGGATCATTTTGCCCTTGAATAAGGGTAAAATGATCCTTCTGACACATTTTTAAAATTATATTTTTTCATAACTTAGTGTGGGCTTGAAATATTATTAAAATATGTTTATGATACTAAGTATAGTGCAAAATATTGTGGCAAAGGTGTAAGTTTATTTACAATTTATGGTATTTTATGCAACTTTTCCTCTTAAGGGGATCATTTTGGGCCACCTTCTCTTACATATTAACACTTAAAGATTTAAATTTTGATCAAAATTAATACATTTGAAAATTTACTAACATTGAATCTTCTAGACAGAACTTGTAGAAAGTTTAATGGAAAGCAATACCCTCTCTCAAAAAAGTATCCAAGTAAAAATCTAACTTCCTACATTGGTATCGTAAATTAAAAGTTATTTATCATAAAATGGTTACTAGGTTATGTATTATTATAATATTTCACATATCTCTCGAGTTGTGGGTTTTTCGAAAAATAATTAATCATTCTCAAATCTAAAATAGGAAATTTTTCTTCATTTCGAATACTTTTTTGAGAGAGTTTACATTCATTAATCAAAATCTGGAATGTGTTGCTGCGAATGTTTGAATGCAAAGATAAACAAGTTCAATACGGTCACGAGCTCATTTTTAATTATTTTTTCCTTCTCAAGTATAAAGAAGAAAATATCTGTCTCTTATTATGATTTTGACTTTTAAATAAGGTTCTCTATTTTCGGAAACTTCATAAAAATGTAAAGTCTTTGACAAAATTTGCTTATTTTTCAAAAATTTTAAATAATTTTGATTTCAATTTGAACATTCCTTATGACCAGTACTTCATGTCAATTTGTGGGCAATGGCTATAAAGGGCTATTGTTGGACATTAGAAAGAAAATGTTATATTTCTCCCTTCAGAGTGCATTCTCTTTATAGTAGAGTAAAATAAAGTTTTTAATACTACATACTTAGAGCAGATTACTATATATAGACCTGATGTAAACTAAAATAAGCTATTTTTCAAATGCTTCAAAAATTGAAAACATAGTTATTGCAAATTTTCCGAGTTTACCTTATATAAAATTGAGGTTTCCATTTCCACTTATGCTCACAAGTTAATATATATATATATATATATATATATCGAAATTTTTACCAATTTAGAGTAAGAAATAATGTGCCACTATACTTAATTGTCACTTAGAAATTAAAAACACGTAACAAAATTTACTTATGGAATTCAGCGGATGACTTATTCACTTGCGTTTTCAGGACCTGTAAATTATTTAACAGGAAATAACGCTTAATTTCCACTCACGTTGTGCAATTCCGCTCCTTTAAATTAAAACTGGTAGACATTTCTCCGCAATTCTCAGTGCAAATCGTTAAGTTCATTGTGCTGATATAAGTCAGTCTCTTTCAGGAGAGCTAATTTATTTCCTTACACGGAAATAAGACGGGGTTTTTCGAGTGGTAATTTAATGGTCTGGTTTCCGTTAAAGGGCTTCCTTTCTAGTAAAGAGAGAGAATAAACTTTCGGGAAAAAAAATAGGTTTTTAGCAAAATCTATTGTCTCAAAAGAACCGGTGTTTCTCGTTTGCTTTAAGCTATCATTAAATGATGAATTTGTTGTAGCATATGAGATGAGGCTTATCTAAGCGCAGAAATGCACGTTGAAGTGGATTATTTGTGAAAATTACGAACAATCGTTAAAAAATTATTTTACAAGCATAAAAGAGCGATAATACATAAGATCTACCGCAATGTGGTCTCAAATGAGGCTTTTCATCTCTAAAACATCTTACGGATTTGATAATTCATACTAAATTCATAAGTTATAAATCACTTTCCAACTTGTTCGTCTTATTTGTTTGTATACTGCTGCATAATAAATAAGTCATGTATTAGATACAATCAACTTGAGCATGGTCTACCGAAATGTGATCTCAAATGAGGCCTTTTCATCTCTAAAACATCATACGGATTTGATAATTCATACTAAATCATTCTAATAAGTTATAAATCACTTTCCAACATGTTCGTCGTATTTGTTTGTATACTGCTGCATAATAAATAAGTAATGTATTCGATACAATAGTGAGCTTGCAATGTCAGAGGTTGTATGGTATTGATCGATTATTTTAAGACTCTTAGAGTAGAACGGGGCTTATCTGACACTACGCCTTTGAAACGATGCTGTATAACATAGAGCAAATAAAATAGTATCAATAGGCTGTGTTGTAACTGTCTTAAGGGTATTGTTCGCTAAGGTTATAGTTTTTGCTATAAAGAATAAGCGTGTGGAGTAAATGAAATACATGAAGTTTTGTAGATATTGTTGTACTGAAATACAAGCCAAAAATTTCAGTGAAAAAAAAGCATACCTTTAATAAACTAAAAATTAAAATATTGCTCAAAGATTTAATTTTAATCTGAACACATTTTAAACAGAAAGAGATAGTTAAGTTCTGGATTGTATAAAATGAAGACTCTATCGTTTTATCTTGGTTAATCAGACAAGTCATCCTTGAAATGAAGTAGTACAAAAAATTAAGTCAAATTGTTGTCCTTTTAGGTAACTCTATAATTCTGATTCATTAGCCGTTGACATTCAATTTGCTGATTCATATTCACGTAAATTAGATTTTGCCTCATTAGATGTTTATCACTCCTAAAAGACTTCTTCATTTTTTTTTTCAAAACTAGTTTTTGATTATTTTTTAGGGTTAGTGAAAGTAGCCTGAGTGAGACTTAGAAATCGGATGGTTTTCATTTGAGTCGGAATCAGTTTCGAAGAAGAAAAATGACGTTTATATTTTTATAAACGGCAGGAAAAGATTTTGTGATTAATGATTACATAACAAATATGTTAATTATATGCATTCTTTTTATGATTGAGAAGAAAATTGTTACAATTACATTTGATGCATGCGTTCTAAATGACTTTCGTTTTAGATGTTAGAATAAAGAAGTAAAGAAAGTATCTGAAAATCAGAAGACAATATTGCAGGATGTAAGAAATGTTACTTTAATTCTGACTGAGCAGGTTGCAATTTAAATCTCATATTGATATAATGGTTCAAGAAAGTTTTAAGGTTACACAAGTAATAATTAATATCTAAACAGTATTTCTTTGAATTATTTCCTTCTGAAAACTACTCTATTTAAATGTTTAATAACTGAAAAGTCATTTTATTTAAGTAATAAATCTCCTTTATGGGAAAAACTTCAGACAGTATCAGTAAAGCAAATTGTTACAAATTTTGGAGATAACCCGCTCTTCTCGAGATTAAACTACTCCCAAATTCATATTCTACGAGTCAAATAATCAAATTTGGAATATTGTTGCATCAAAATATGCTAACTAGCACGCGAAATCGGAAGTTTTAGGTTTCCCCCTTACTTAACATAGAATTCTCTCGTTCTCTCAAGAAATATTGGTGCTAGACCTTACCGGGCTTCACTTCTGAGACTTATTTTTGCTGCCAAATTTGGCGATATTTTGCCAAAAATTCACCATTTTGGCTACATTTCGGACATTTGGCCCCATTTTACTTATGCGGCCTGTAATGTTTGCTTTCCTGTATTTAGTACTTTCTGTATTGTGTAATAGCCTAGTAATACTCAATTACTTCTCTATTACGTAATCAAAATTCGGGTTGGATCTGGATCATTCTGGAGATGGTTTCTTCTGGAATTTTTTTCGGAACGACAGAATAAGCTATAAAAGAGCAGAGTTGCCCCATAGCAGAGTAAATTTAGTGAACTTTCGAAGACAAATCAATGAATTCTGCTGAGAGCATACTGCTCTGCTTTCTGTGCTTACTAGTTTTGAGAAGCTTGTTTTTGCATGCTGTGTCTGAATTCTCAGTTCGATCCTTAAAAACTGTTTATGATTTTCTTGGAGAATTTTCAGTGAATTTTTGCCTTTGGAATTATAGAAACAATAAAATTTGTGTTCCATCCTGGCAAGTGGACTGTTTACTAGAACTTTCTACATACGCATGAATTTAAAACGACGAACCGGACAATTAAGCGGAGTTTTCTGCAACAATATGAAGTAAGAATTAACATAAGTGTGAATAAGAATAAAAATTGAAATTTAGCTAATATAAAATTTTCCGTGTGGCAAACAATTATGCTGATGATACCTGTTTTCTTTCTTAACATCTTTTTGGCAGTCTTCGTTATTTGTTACTTATTTATTTCCATTTTGATAAGTCTCAGTACATGGCAGATCAAATGGAGGTTAATAGTAAAGTGAAAATAAGCTGATCTAGGAAGGGTATATGACCGTTATTTTGTGTCTGTTTTAATTAGAACGGCGAGTAATGGAGCAAAAGTGGAAAGAATTTAGAGTATTTTATAGAGAACTTTAAAATATTTCAACCAAACTTACACTGCGAGTATGGAAGTTTATAGCCGTAATTATTATTGTTACTAAACTTTGATTGAAATTTAAAATGTTGCTTTTTAGAAAACGCAGCTAGTTTTAGTGTGGGAATTTTAGCTACTATTCATGTAAGAATGTTTTCTTTTATATATTAGATACTTCTTTGTTAAAAGTTATCTAGAATTAAATAAAATGAGTATGCCGCTTTATAAAGTACATGCAAATTAATTGAAGTAAGAGAGCAAAACATTTCTTTACTAAATATACGTCTGAAATATTTCTTATAAATCCAGCGTAATTCGCAATTAAATAACTTTTTTGTAGAATTTTAGAACTTTAATCTAGTCATTTATCAAAATACTAATTACTCAATTGAATATCTGAAAATGTTTGTTCTTTGGTGACCTAATGATTTCTACAATCAATAAAAAAGAAAAATTTCTAAGTAAAGTTTTCTATTTGAAGAGAATTTTTTGTCGAAAGAAAAAGAACTAATTTATTAGCAAAGAGTTTTTAACTGAATAATTTAAGATTAAAAAAGAAATAGTGTATCAACCATAAACGAAGGTTTTAATTCCTTTACATAGTTCATCTATTGCTTTTTAAATTCATTTTTTTCCAAAAAATAGCAAATTAAACCTACTAATTTAAATCATTTTAAAGGTTAGTCCAACATAACATGCATTACAATTCTACAAAATTCATCACGTGAGTATTAATAAATTAAATAAATAATATTCATATATATATATATATATATATGGGAAGGTGGCCCAAAAGGATCCTAGCGGTCAAAACTATCCATCCATGTTTCCATGTTTTCTTACCGCACGGACAGTACTATATAATACGTAACACATAAACTGCCAAGTCAAGAAGAAGAAATGGGGATATATAAGCGATCGGGGTATTACGTGTCTGAGTAGAATTTTTCAAAACTGGACTTTATCCTTTCGCTTATAAGGTAAGCATTAACGTTCCTATTTATTTAGAAATAGAGCCTTTAAAGCACAGAAATAGGACTTGGTTTACTAAATAGAGTAGATTTTTACATGTGAATTACACTTGTTTAGTTTGTTATTTTTCTGGACGTGTTCCAGTAATATGACCTAAAATGAGCAGTACTAAAAGTAATAAGTAATTGTACTAAAAGTAAAGAGAGTTATACGTATAAAATCAATACTTTTACGGAAATTAAAGGTAAAAGAATTACTTTTTTCTTAAAAATTTCAACGTTTTTGTACATAATTGGCCATATTTCAGTAAATTTTTACAATACTCTAAAAATTTTAATTCATTGCACTGAAAGGTGTCATAGAAGTATACATTGTGAAGGAAATTACTTAAATATTGAGAAAAATTCACCGCAGAACAGATGGCGTAAGTATGAAATTTTGTTAAAATTTCTTTTAAAACTGCTATTAAAGAAAATGTACGAAAAAAATTTAAAAACAACTATTGCTGCATCTCCTGTTATATGAATTTTCGAATAAAAATTTACAAATTACGTGAAAATTTTGCATTTAAAAGAACGTTCTCTGAACGTAGGCAGATATTTTAATGCTTTATCTTAGAACTTTAAATTTGTTTTTATCTGTTTGTAAGACCTTTGGTCATTAATGTTACATTATCTCCATTTTTCCCTTTGTAATTTAGAAGTCTTTTCATGGACCTCTTATTTTTAATGTGAGTCATTGGATTCATGAGGACTGAGTTTCAGTTCAGATGTAGGAAACAATAACAGCGGACGTAGAACATTTTCTTTTTCCTTCTTCCCTAAAGCGTCTTTGGAGTCGCTCCAATAATGTATCGAATGATGAAAGAAATAAATACGATTATGAGTTTTCTTGTTGTTCTCGCTGCAAAGGGAATGAAAAATGCATCATGTAAAGAAAGTAAAGGATACCAAAAAGTGATTAATTAAATGACTTAACATTTAGGTAAGGAGCGTTCTTCCACGTAAATTTTCTACCAAACCACATGTTTTGCACGCTTTCTAAGCAGGATGGGAATGTCCTTTCTTTTGTTTGATATTTAGAGGGAAAATAGGTGGCATGCTGAACTTTTCATTTGAACAAAAAGCATCCCCTCTCTCAGCAAAATGTTAATCCTTTAAGGCGCAGTGATGCCGCTCTGGGAACACCAAATTCTGACGTTTTGACTGTTGCCAGTCACAAGAAATAGATTTGATTTCTATAAAAATAGTTGCGGGTGACATAGCTCCACGAGAGTCCTTTACTTTTTAGCACGTCATTTCCCGTAAAAAAATTGTCACGATTATGTTTGACAACACTGACATGTGCTGAAAAATGGAAGAATGCGAGAACAGCTGGATAGATTACCCAATGCTGAAAAAAGGGGGCACAGCCAGCTGTCGTCAAAAAAAGGGTCTCTAGATCTGTGGCACGCGATGAACGTTTCGATCGTCCGCCATCTTGCTGGGAGTTAAGTCGAGCGATGGCAACGGCTGCCCTTTTTTCAGCATTGGGAAAGGGTTGCGCCTAAAAGGGTTAAAACATGGAAAAATGCAAAGATCCCAGCTAGAAAAAGTTTCCACAAAAAGTGTAAAAAAAAAGTGTACAAAATCCGAGCGTATTTGGCACCTCTGTTTGTGCATAAAAAGTAAAAACTAAATTGCGCATAAAAATTGCAAACTAAATTGTGCACAAAAAGTGCACTCTGGAGACCTAGACGGAAAAAGGTAGAGGGCGTGGTCGGTTGATTTTAACAAACGACTTTTTCGTCATTTCTTTCCCTTTTAGTGCTGCCATCTATAATCATACATAAGAACTTGCTCCATTTTTCAAACTTCCGAGGATTGGGTTCGAACCGAGGAACCAAGGTTTGGTAGGCGAGCATTCTAACCACTAGACTGGAGTTGACTACAAATGATGTGTCTTAAGTTTGAAGTGATTGTTGTTTCAAGTTTGGAATTGGAACATTTATGTATTTACATAAATAAAACTAGACTTTACGAGTACGCTTCTCAAAATAAAAAAAAAGCCATTTCTATGCATTTTAAGCTTTTGGAACCTGAGTACGACCGTCAAAAAAAAAGTTTGGCCGTCTGTCGTTCTGTCATTTTGTGCGTGACACTTTTTTTATTCGCACATCACATAAAACTGACTGAAGGGAATGAAATAAAATTTGATGACATGATAGGCGCTCACTCATCTTCAACTATATTTTTAAAAATTCATTAGATTTTGAGATTTTCCAAAAATTGTTCCAAAGTGCGTACATTTTTGTTAGCAGATCAGGCATGAACGACTAAAGCGAAAGAAATGAAATTTGGTGGCATGATAGATGATCACTCAATTTAAACTATAGGTGTCGGATTAAAAAAAACTTTTTTTTTTTGTTAGATTTTGAGATGCTTCTAAAAATCGTTTCAAACTGAGTAAATTTTTGTTCGCAAAATTTAGCGACGCGGTAGGTGGTCATACAACTTAAACAATGTCCCTAGACACGGCCGTACCCAGAAAAAAATTCCAGTGGGGGGGGGCAAAAATTTCGGGGGGGGAATAAAAGGTGAAAAAGGCTAAATATTTCACAAAAGGCTACATTATTATTGTTTTGTTAACAAAATTTTAAATTTCGGGGGGGGGAAAGGGGTCCGATCTCCCCCTGGGTACGGCCTTGTCCCTAGAGCTTCTTATTATATGGATTAGATTTTGAGATTTTGCGAAAATTGTTTCAAACTGCTTAAATCCCAGCTAGAAAATGAAAAGTGTATACTTTTCAAAGTTAATACTTTGAAAAGTATACACTTTTTGTGCACAGTTTTTGGCAATATAGAATATGCACTTTTTAGTATGCACAAAAATTGCATACTTTCAAAATAATCAAGAATATCTACTTTTTATACACAAATTGTGCACAATCTATACTTTTTTTGCAAAAAACCATGCTGCACACTATCCATCCATGTGTACATGTGTTCCATGTGTACCATGCTGCACTGTGATTTTAATTTTTTTCATACTGGCAGTGATTTTAATTTTTTTTCTGCTACAAAAATTGTATCAGCCGGTCTCAAAAGATTAATTTATTATTCTTAAAGTTTAGCGATTAAAATCATTATCATTCCTTCGTTTTCAGCATGTCGTTATTTTACATTTCTTTTTTAAAAAACATTAAACCTAAAAGAGTGGCTGAAATTTCTAAAATTACGTAATAACTAAGGAAGGATCTATCAAACATTTTAATTAATTCTCTTTAATTGAAAAGATATAAAACAAAAGATTCTTACTCGAAAAGTTAATCAAAATAGCTGTATTTAAAAAGAAAAAAAGGAACACGATTTTACGATGACCCCTTACAAAATTTACAGAATCCCTCGCTAAAACTGTCGCATGTTTCGTAAACTATTACAGATATTACCTACAAGTATTTGCATGTTTTATCGCAGGCACATTATTTTAACCATCAATCACGTTAACTTTACCAGCTGTTTTTGTTGACTTTCCGACCTCATCAAATGTCGTTTAATATTTGAAAGAACTGCGCTTTTTTTTGTCTGTGTCAGCTTCAGACTTTATTTTATTGATAACAAAGTCTTTAATTTTCAATAAAACTCTGGAAGACTGCATTATGCTTCCGAGTAACGAAAGGAAAATAATTCAGAATAAATTGAAATATTATCGTTCTGTTTTGTTTTTAAAGAAAAGCTTTTTAAAAAGTAGTTTTATGTTAGCAAGAGGGAAAAAGAAAAAAAGAAAGCAGCATTATGAAATCAGATACTGCTGAATAAATCAAGATTTTAAAAATTCGGATTTCTTTTTTTTCTGCTGAACTGCAAATTAATTTAGAATTTTAAAAGTTTCTTTTCCAGTTTTATATTTAAAAGATTATGCATGGAATAATAATAATTATTATTATTTTAGCGGAAAACATTGCTTTTTGCTTCCTCATTTGAATAAAGTCATGTTATTGCAAACACCATGAAAGATAATAGGTGATAAGATAATTATTTTAGCCGAGTTTTAGAGGAAATAAATTAACTTAAATTAACCCTCTAATGCCCAGTATAAGAAGTTTCCAAGAAAAAAATTATTTTTTGGTTAAATTAGTGTTATTTTAGGACAAATAATACAAACATAATTAAAAATTAACAGAAAAGTATTTTTTTTTATGTTTTTCCAATGGTAGCATATATGCTACCATGGGCAGATTAGGGTGTAAATGAAGCAAATTTCACAATGTTAAAAAAAAATTATTTTCATGTGTTTTTCTACATTTTTACATATGGAAGGATTTAAAACAATTTCTCTCTTTATTTAAACAAAGATATACGTTGCATTTTTCACATTTTACACACGTAAATATTCCTCTTGGACATACGTGACATCTTTGTCGCTTGGAGTCAAACCCTGGCCAGTGGTGGACACCATCAGTCCTTTGATCCTGAAAGTTATTATAAATATTTTGTTTTATACATATAAATTATATCATATTACATTAAAATTATTAATGTTTAAATGAGCAAGAATATATAAAGCTTACTTTTGGTGGTTCATCTGAACGAGCTTTTCTTTTCAAAGTTGTTTTTAGGCTATCTAAAGAAGGTCTGCCAACTTTCTTCTTTTTTGCTGTAATAAGGCTAGTAGCCAGTTCGTTTAAAAAACTGCGGAAGTATATGTGCCTTATTTTCAATTAGCTACAATGGCGTCGATACAATAGCCACGAATTAGTTGTTGCCATTGAGATTGTATGCCAAAATATATACATATACCAGCGATTTGATTTTAAGGGGTACTTATACTTGAATGACATCATATCATTTAAATCTACCCCTCCCATATTTTTGTTGTATGATGGGATGAGTGCTGGGCATGGAATTTCCACATCACTCTGAGATTTTACTTTTCTTTTTACTGTAGACAAAGGTTTGACTCCTAGAGTGTTTGACACCAAGGTACAGCATCTACTATCAAACCATCTTACAGCTATGACATCCCTATTCTCCACAGATGCAACAGAATAATCAATAGAACCTCTACCCTCTTTCTTCATTTCTTTTTCATTTTTGAGTTTGTATTTCATCAACCTATTTTCCCTCAAAGTTCCAACATATCATATGCCTTTCCTGGACAATTCAGATACTAGCGGGATTCCAGAGAAAAAGTTGTCTGCAAAGATAGTAGTCTTTTCCGGAGTTTTAATTGTATCACATAGCTGAATCACAACACCTGCTCCCAGTCCTAATGCATAGCCACTTTGATCACCATAATATCCTTTTGATTCTCCAGTGTAAATGTCAAAGTCATAACAAATGCCGGATTGTCCACACCGAGCCCACATTTTCAAACCCCATTTACTGTGAGGTTTCTTCGGCATATATTGCTTTATGTGAACTCTACCGCGAAATGGGATCATAATTTCATCTATGGACTGTTTATATTCTTCTGGAATTTTAAGCATATTATTTCTCAGCATAGATAACCATGGGCGTATTTTCCAGCATTTATCATTTTGTTGCGGATCATCTATACAGAAGTTATCAGTAATATGCAAAAATCTTAGGATTTTCTCAAATCTATTTCTGGGCATAACTTCTGCTATTGGTTCATACCGTAGTCCATCTTCCCAATAACCTCTGACAAATGGAATCTGGACCAATCCCATTCTAATTGTCATTCCTAGAAACTGTTCTATCTCATTTTCCGTCAGCATAATTGAATTTCCTGTTTTCTGAATACTATAGAGATTTGTTTGCTCAACTAATAGTTGAATCATATCTTTTGAGATAAACATTTGAAAATAATCCAATGCAGATCGAACAGGCTCCAAGGGATTAGGAAAATTATCTTCATTTGCAAAAGGTAAAAGATTTGGTTCTTTTTTCCTCCAGAGAATTTTAAGATTTTTACTGCTCTTTTTTAGTTTTGTGTTTTCTTGAACATTTGGCACATTCATATTATTTTCAATATTTTTATCATCTTCATTTTTCACCATCTCATCTTCTTCATCATACAAAATATCGTGACTTTGATTCTCATAATCAGAGTCATCATCAGACATTTCTGACAAATCACTTTCCATGCCATTCATGAAAGCAATAGCATCTTCCACTTTATTAAAGACATTTGTCTTTCTTTTTCAATTGAAATATTGACCTGAAGTAGATGGCTGAAAAGAAATCAAAAATTACTTCAAAATACGATTTTTTAAAAATATTTAAAAAACACTGATCTTTAGAAAATAAAAAAAGTGGATACTCTTTCATTTAATAATTCAATATAAAATAAAATAATATGAAATAATAATTAAGGGATAAATTTACATCCAAATTTAATTTCAAAGTAATTCTTTTAATTTTATTATTTTCCTTTCTCCCCCACCCGGAAAAAAAAATCATTGATACATTTTAAAACAAACAAAAATCTAACAAAATTTAAGTTTATAAATAATCTAAGGGCACATTCATATCAATGATATAAAAACTAAAGCACAAAATACTCTAATGAAAATGTTCCCTTCTCATTTCAGAACAGCTAGGCTTAGTTACAGGAATGCCCATGGTAGCAAATATGCTACCATGATTTAAAAACTCATCTAAGTATTATAAATGAAACTTTTGCACAAAATATTTGGCGTTTAGTGAAAAAGCAAACCTTTTTAGACTTATATATAGAAAAAATTCTCTTTTATTTAAATAAAATACTTATAAAATAAGAGAAAAACTTACCATTGTAAACATGTCTTCCTTGTTTCCTTAATCCATGTTGCTACAAAATAATTTTCTCGGATTGGTGCTACCATCTATTAACTAAATCTGCTATTATGGCTTGTAAAAGGTGCAATTATTGATTTAATGTCATAAAAAATACATTCTGCCATATTTCTGCAATGAAAAAAAAGCGTTTAAAGTATGGTAGCATATATGCTACCATGGGCATTAGAGGGTTAATGCACATAGCACAATAAATTAAATGCACATAGTCCTTCTAGTAGGTGTTTGGATTTTAAAAAAAATGTCGGCACACGCGTATTTCTTTTTATGGCTTAAATTAAAAGAAAAGTTTTTACTAAAAATCAAACTTTAAAATTTCTCCAATGATATTGTAGAGTGATGATTTTTGAATTAATACAAATGAGATGAAAAACTGGCTAATTATTCAATATTAGCATTGAAAAAGAGCACAGTGCCCTGCCAACCTATCTTTTAGTGTCTACGCACCCTGCGTTATTTTCATTGAGTACTGGAGCTCACTGCCATTTTTTTTCTAGTACCCGTAATTCTAGCCGTTTATAGGAAAAAACAAATAGGCTTTTCTTCTTTTTGAAGTAGTTATTTATCCATAAAGTTTTTTAAAAAGGCATAGTTTTTTTCAAGGAAAAAAACCTTAGTTGTGTCAGTTATTTAGAAGGAATAAGCTATGCGAGCTTGAAGGCCACCATGCTCATAAACCCAACCAAAGCATTTCATTTGCTTCCCAATCGGTAAACAACAGAAAGTTTAATGTAGATGATGTAATTGCACAAGATCCAAAATAGGATACCCTGTATCTGTAGAGAAAAATAATCCTGTGGTACGTTGGAAAATTTGTCCCTTTTGTCAAAAGAATGAGGTTTTTCTTTTCTCAATAGCAGGTTAAAAAATTTCGAGTTCTTGTGTTATGACAAACCTACACGAAGGAAATACTGCCTACTGTGAAGGGTAGGGTGTATTGGTTGGAGGACTATTGAAGGATCTCTAAAGCGCATTCACGTTACATCGACCAAAAAAAAATCGACCAAAAGTCCACACAGTTGGATAGACCGCCACAGGCGATATGCCAGATCCCGGGACGTTCACAAATAATTGATAAATCTGTTTCCATAAATACCATACCCTTTCCTTTTTGAAAAAAAGTGTGATCACTGGGAATTAGTGATTATTTCTTCGAAATCCTGTTTTTTTTTTATTTGCTCCAAAGAAATTCCATTCTTTAAAATTAGCGCGAATTCAGTTTGTTTACGCTTACATTACCCTTAAACATCGGTGTAATGTCATAGCTTTTAAAGACATGAGTATTAACTTTAATAATTAAGACACTATTGTTTCGTAGACAACACGCAATACCGTCATCGACGTCCATCTTTACTTTTCGTAATCAATCGAAGAGCTCCATAAAAATAAAGATTTACTTTCGGCATTGTAATTGTAAATATGTGCTTTTTTCCATTATCTCTCTTTGTGAGGATCATTTAGTTAACGCTGCAAAATTACTTTTTCTTTCTTTCATCTATGAAATGACTAAAAATAAGAAATATGTATTTTATTTCCGAAGATTTTTCGAAAGCGGATAACGTTAGCGGATCAGAATACAAAAAAAGTAACAAAAAATAATCCATGTGAACATAAAATTCTAAGTCATGCGATATTCAATTTTGAAAACAGAAAGATTAAACGCGTCTTTTTTTGTGATTTCTAGCTCAATGATACACTGTAACATAGCAGTGTTAAAAGTGCATTTTATGAGCTGTATCTTTCTGAAGTAATCATAATATTATGACTAATCTTAAGAAGCCAGGATTTGACCATTAGCTCTTTAATTTACAATATGAAACGACAAAATCGTTTTGAATATACATCTGATCTATACTTTAGACATCAATGAATCTTGCACAATTGCTCAATTGAATTACACGCATATTCGAGTAGCATGTGTGGAAAAATTAAAAATCTTTTTCTCCTCTTGCATTTGATCAAAATCGTGTTTTCCTTTTTTTTTGGAGCTGCATGCCTCGGAAGGATTCAAATTATAAAATTTCTACTAAGGTTTTAAGAGTTTTATTTGATTAAAAACAGGAAAAATTTTAAGTGTGTGGAAAGAGTGAATGACCTAGAAAGCACGGAAGGTGTATTGACTGAAGGAAATTTGACACATTTTTATGCATTTACTGGTAAAATTTATATAATTTTGAATTAGGAAAATTTATGAATTATGAAAATGTCCTCTTAGTATAGTTGACAATTTCATGTATGAAACACACCTAAAATTATAGTAAGAAAAATGCAGAAAATAAACTTTATTAGTAATATCTTTTAGCATACAACAGTTTGGAGTTTGTTTTCGTTTTAACCTAAGAAAAGGTTAAAACGAAATAGTGAGAAGAGTTAAAGTGAATTAAAAAGTTAAAATTAAGTAAAAAAGAATGATATCTGTTTGTGCATATCGAATATTTCTTTAATGGCGGGCACCAACTGGTTATACGCATTGGCCACTTGTAAGGCGGGAAATGTTGGTCACTTTACTATAGAGGAATCTAATAGGTGGAGTCGTGTTGCTTGCTATTAAGGGCATTTTCAAGCCTTCAAACGCATTCTCATTTTCAAGCATACATTCTATTACCATACTTTTTTTAATCTTTCAGAACTGTTTTTTTAAAAAATGCGCTACATTTATATGCTCATATTTGTTACAAAAGCACAATATTATGAAGTATTGTAATCTGCTTTTATATTGTATTGATTTTCTGTATATTATCGATTGTAATTCAAAGAAAATTCCGTAAAAAATTAATTCTTTGGAACTAGTTGCAGAACTAGTTCAAACCCCTTCAAAAGATTTCTTTTGAAGGCTTTTTTTAACAAGTTGTGCTACTGGGGTAATAAAAGCCACTACTATTCTGGACTCAGGCCTAAGACAAGAGTACAGATGAACAGTAGGACACTTCAGGAGCTGTGACAGGCTTGAAACCGAATAGGAAGGCCGTTCCTGACTGTAGTAGCCTATAGTATTCTATGAAGGGACAGACGAAATGACACCCAAGCCCACCCAGAATGTGGTGGAATAGTTCCTTAACAACTGCTATTAAACTTCATATCTTGGATCTCATGTGCATCTAACAAAATGTATCCACAAAAATAGTTACTTCATTGACAAAATCTCGTATAATGGAATTAATCGATTGCGATACCCGATTGATTAACAACAGAACAACTCATTCGACCTAAAACTTGCAACGTTACAGAAGATTCTGTGGAAAAACATAATTATACAAACTAAATTCAACGATCTTTATAAAAATAGTCCAAATAAATATATCCCAGTAAAAAACATCTCGTATCGGATATTTAGACACAAATATAATCCTAGTATAAAAATTCATCTCAATAATGATCATGATTGAATGTCAACAGCATATGTCAAGAATATCCCATCTATGCAATTCCAAGAAATTGAAAATGCTTTCTAAGAGTGAACTACGTCTCACAACTCACATTTCTAAATATATTTTCCAAGATTTCTCGCATATTGCATATTTATGTAACATTCTAGGTTTCAAACTCTCACAGATTGATGGAAAGTATACATTTCGCATGTATTTTTTGTTTCATTACTTGTATGTTATAAAAGTTCCTGTGAATTATTTTCGACGCGGTGAAACAGTTTGAATATTATTTATAACCGTCATGAATTATTTAAAAGCTTATAACTGTGTCTATAAGGCAAGATGTAAAGAAAAGTGAGTGTGATAGAATTTGGTCCAACAAAAAAGAAATCATATTCACTGACGGAGTGCACAGGTTAAAATATTTTCTCCTTTTTTCTTTATTGCATATTATTATATATCTTTATTGCATATTGCGTTATTATTTATACATATTTAATAGACGATATCAACTTCATAACTAACTAAAATCGAGGGGGGGGGGAGAGAGAAAAATCTTGATTCTGTTAAATTTTTTTCTCGAATGAGTAAATCTTTACTATCAGCCCCCCGGATTAAAACATTAGTTTTTAATATTTTTTGCTGCATCAAAAAATCTGTAATTAATTTAATAATTCTAATCAATATAATTTATAATCTTGCAATAAATAACTTTCATGAACAATGCAATATTTCACGTTTGCTTTCGTAGATTTAACAACGTCTGTTACGAAACGCTTAGTATTAATTGAAAGTATCTTGAAAATTTCTAAGTCCCTTTCCGAAAATACTTCACCTTGACTTCAATGTTTAGCAACTGACAGACAAGCCATATGCGATCTTGGGTTAGGAACAGTAGTTCTGCAAGCTGGGGGTTCTGCCCCAGAGATAACAAGTAAGGTAAAAGTTGTAATAAAAGATATAAATCCCATGTTTGGTAATTGAATTGAAAAATATTTTTAACTCATTATCAATAAATAAAACCATATGTTAATTGTTATTTTTTATTTTTTAGCTTAATAAATAAATTATTATTAAGAATAGATACTTATATGTACTTAATGTTATTATGTTTCTTAATGGATCAATAAATACTTTCTCATTTATCAGGAAAAATGTTTACTCCATATTAATATTTTGATAAAAAATCAATTACCAATACAATTAATGATACCAATTAAATACCAATTTAAAAAAATAACACGCAGTTTAATTACAGCCTTAATTTAAAATTTTGATTCTTAATAAAGAAAAAAACGGGAAAATTACGTTAAAAAATAAAGTAGGAAAAAAGTATAAATTATGTTAAGAATAGGCAATATTAACGGCAATAGTTAACGTATGTTTATCGTGAAAAGTGGCGGACATTTTAACGTTTATATTGCGTTCCAGAGAAACGTTGATTTGACAAAAAATCGTCAAAAGGACTGGACAAAAAGACGGTATTTTGCCGTTTATTTAACGGTTGTCTGCGACTTGGAAGATTTCTGTGGTGAAATAAAATGCACTTTCAAGAATGTGAATTTCAGTTTATTTCAGATGCATCAGCTATCCTCTTTAACTATGTAGAAAATTAGCTCCGTATTCTTTTTTTTTTAAACAGAGAGAAATATATTTCTGAAACAAAATGAGAGAGATAGCGAGCATAATGATGATTCCTAATTATATCACTTGACATAATATATTACAATTGATATAGAATTCAATTTTGAAAATTTTACAGAATCATTGATTATGCATCGTAAAAAAAGAAAACAAAACAAAACAACAAGGTAGAGTAAAAATTTCAAAATACAACAAAATCAAAGAAAAAATTCAGATAAGTTCGAAAATAGCGAATTTATATACAGTCAGAATAAAACTAAAAAAAAAAAAATACGTTTGCCTGTTCACAATGGTTGCATTATTTTAGTATTTTAAGTATATTTACCAGGTCAACTATAAAAATGAGAAGATTTGAATCTTCAAACTGACGCCATTAACCTGAATTCTATAACATATTTAAGTGAAACATTTGTTAGGATTTGTCTGTATTTTTTTATTAATCGATACATTTATATCTTCGTGAGCCATTTTTGAATATTCATCATTCAAATAATGGAGGTATCATTTCACTAAAAAAAATATATATAACTTCCGAATGTTACGTTATTTCAAGAGTTCCACGTATTTGGAAATCTTAAACATGATGGTTGAGCTAAGCCCCTTCATCTTGTGGAATTCATGTCAAAATCACTTAGCACTTGGCTGGCAGTGAGAAATGCATTTCAAAAATTGAAAATGAATCATACATGCGATGTAAGTTAGACGTCGCAACTTCCCTGTCCAAAAAGTCACGTCTGTTTAATTTCATAGCTTAATCATGATGTCAATGTCGCACAGAACTGAAGCAGCAGACTAATACGCTATCCTTAGCAATAACTTGTATAGTGTTACTTGTATAGTGTTATGGTAAACTTTCCTTAAAAGTTTAACATGCCCCTATGGTGATAACTGATAAATAGATTTATATGTTCGATATCAACTGAATATTTGAAGTAATTTTTAAAAAATTGTTTTACTTCCTTTAACATATTCATTTAAGTAGAGACGTTCTCATGAACTTCAATGCAGGAAAAATTTAGTGTCTGTATTAAACAAACATACAAACAAACAAGCAAATTAATTAAAATATGTAAATAATTCTTGTGAATGTTCATAGACAGTTTCTTCCTTTAATCACATTCTCTAAATTGTATTAGCATATCTGAAGCTGCAAAGAATTAAGTTCCAATTTTTAGTTCAATTTTAGCCTTCAGATCAAAGGTGACGCATTTAAGAATATGCCCATTCCAATTATTATCTGATCACGTGTTATTTAGTTATTAATAATCAAGTTATTAAAATATCAAATCATTCATATATTAATTACAGCAATTATACTCTCATAAAATTTCTGAAGCGCAGTATGGCACTGAATGTTTTATATGCGCAATAAATCCCCCTCCTCTCTTACGTATTTTCAACAGAGCAGTGTGTGGATATTTTCTTGTAGTTTTATTAAAAAGAGAGCCTATTAAATATTTATTTGAAAAGCAGCATATGCTTAAAAATGGCTGTGGGTCATTTAATATATTGCTTCAGGTCGTTAAATTTTATGGCTCTTCCAATATATCAGGCGAATGCTTTTTTACAGGATCTTAAGAAAAAAAATTAAACTGTTTACCCTGTTCTTACACAAAGTTACATAAAATGATTACATATTTTAAATAGGTATCTTTATTTAAAATTAATTATGCATTTTTCACTATAATGCAACTTAAGTATCTCAGACAAAGGGCCATCAAAAATAGATTGCTTATTATAATACAATATCACGCTTAATAATTCACGCTTAATAATTAGTTTTAATTTTTTAATCAAAATATGAGTTTCAGTTAAGAAGAAATATTGATTTAAAGTAATTTTTTAATAAGATGCAATAATAAACGTTGAAACTACGCATTAAATGCAGTGCTATTTATTAATATATACATGTTTTTCCTGTATATTGTTAAGTAAAACAGTTGTTTAATAACAATTTTAGAAATTTATAGTTATAAAAAGTGGTTTGCGATTAAAGTTTGTAAAAAAGGTTTTTTGTATTAATCCAATGATGATGAATGTATGTGTGTGCACTTAAAATTATTTATGCTCAGCCTTTTAAAAAACTATTATCTGTAAGTAATAATCAATTAAAAAGCTTAAACAATAGGAAAAGTAAGACGACAGCAACCAAGCAAAAAAATAATAATACTTGAAATCCCCGGAGTATAAGCCGGAGTATTCTTCAATTTGAATTATTCAATTCAAATCAATTTTTGGGAGAGTATTAATATCATGAAAATGGGTAAACATTTTCAAATAAAATTTAATGTAAAGCCTCATACCTTTCATGCTGTATAATTTATAAATTATCGTTGAAACATTGAATTATATATACATACTATCTACAAATACACGTGTCTGACCACTCATGCATATGAAGATATCCGTGGTCCTCATCTACGTCACGCCTTCTGCATTTAAATATCGGGTAAGAAACAGCATTGGCATTAGTTGCATGCAAAATGCCACGAAATTCAAAACTGCCTGACTTCGAGAAAGGCGTAATTGGAAGACATGGCCGACCATTATGCTGACCATCCATTCTTTTGCAACTGCGGTTTCTAGGGTGCAGAAGCATATGCCCCGGCCAAAGATTCAGCTTAATGTGCACCCAGTGTTTAGTCCCTAAGCAAGCCTGCTCCTCATTTTATCGACTTGTTAAAAGGCTGAAGCCGCCTTACCCGTCCCACACGCTTAAATCTATTGATTAAAACTAACACTCCTCTGTTGATTAAATTTCTTATCGGCTGATTTAAATCCTTTTACTCTAAAAATTTCCGAAAAATACTCATTAAAGACAATAATTTGTAAACTCCTCAATTCACCTCAATCGGGGCCATCGTGATTCTACCGGACCTGCTTGTGCACTTCGATGAGTCATCCACAGAGGCCTATGGATGCTCATTTATTGGCTCCAGCACTTAGATACGTCATCTAATGGCCGAATCTAACCAATGAGGAAACGCCCGTAGGCCTCTTTCGGAGTGCACAAGCAGGCCGGTAGAATCACGATGGCCCCGCCTCAATGCTCACGATTCGCTAGATTCTACCTAACTCCATTTTTCACTTAAATCTTATCTATTTGAGTATTCTGACTCTCCCTCGAAAAGAAAAGCTTAGTAGGTATCGTATTACTATCACGTGTCCAACGCTCTTCAACGGATTCTTTGCCATAGTCACCTCGCGGGCATCGAAGGACAAGCATGTCGTTATCAAAATATGAAGTAAAAGAATTTCTGAAGAGGATGCTGGATGCACTTTTAGTTAATGCCAAGTCCTTTTGTTGTGGATGCTTAGTTGTGTGTGTATTCGCTTGTGATAATTTTGTTATATATCCGAATACCAAATGCACCTTTTTCATATTCAGAGTTGTGAAAAAAATTCAGCTTAGATATGGAGGAGATCCTTTAGGTAAAGATTTCGGTTTAATGACATAGTTCCTTACGATTTGATTATAAAAAGCTGTTGTAAAACAAATGAAGTTATGATATCTTCACTCAAAGTGAGTAAGTAGTACTTTACGTTTTTCATGTAAATAAATTGGGTTTAATTAAATCTCACAGCTGGTTTAACCATGATTGCATTTCTCTATTCTGATTGTACTGTGAATTCGTTTTATAACTAGAGACTATAGTGAAATTATATTCTATTTATTAAAAAAATACTTTTTTATAGCGTATTAAGATACATGTAATGTATTTGCCTTGATTTAAAATTTATTTTCTCGGGCTTATAATCATAGATTACACCTCTGATAATAAAAAATGAAGAAAACGAATAATTCAATATATTAATCAAAAACAGCAAATTTTCATAAAACACCCTTTTTCTAGCTTAAAATAATAATCTTAATTGAGTACAGATATATTAATTAAAAAAGGACTCATTTTGTAAAAACGCTCATCCTATAGCTTAAATAATTATCATAATTGAGTACAGTTATATTAATCAAAAGCGGACAGAATTTGTAAAAATACTCCTCTTTTTTGATTATTATTTATGCTAAATGGAGCTGTTGTATAATGCTCAAAAATTGAGAATTTTTCACTCCATTGATTTTTGTCGATTAATGGAGCAAATTTTACTCAATCGGGAGAATGGCTGTTTGAAGTCAAAAATTGAGTAAAAATATACTCCGTTTGATTATTATTTTACTCAATAGATTTAAGCGTGCAGGAATCGAAACCTGGACCCTTGGCATAGCAGGACAAAGTGCTAACCATTACACCACTGGGCTTCAATTCAATAACATCTCTTAATTCGTTTTGGAAATTTATTAAATCGTAATTTTTTTCTAAATATCTGCACTTACCTTGAAAGAAAATAAAAACGTTAAGAAAATGTAGTCTCTCTTTTAAATTTTAATAACAACCACACATTTCTTTTTCCTTTTTTAAACTCACGCCTTATAACAGCTCATAACAGAATCTAAGAAAATCATAAGAATACCAAGCATCTCGTGCTGTATGTCGAGCCAGCAAAAAAAAAATATTTCATATTACCCAATATTAAAAGACTTATTTTACAGTCTGCTGACCTAAGCCCCGAAAATTCACTAAATTTCCACAAGGAATACGAAATATTCCAATAAAGTTTTTTGAGTGACAAAATACCATAAAAATAATTTCAAATATCTCAAATATTTGCTCGTGACAACAATTTTGAAGATGTTAAGGTATCGGTTGAAAAAGGAATTTTTTTCCAAGAGACTCTCTCAGCTTTAAATCACATATTTTCCTAGCTCAATTGAAGTATGTGGAAGTATCACATTATATGTGAGCCCCTACTCAACTGGGAAATCTGAGTCAGTATTTGCAGCAAACATGCTTACAAAGAAAGTATAAGACGCGACAGTATAGTTTTTTTTATGCACGTGTAACTTATTAGACAAACTAAGTATCATGTCTATTAAATAAATTCATACAGAGTGTGCTAGAAATGAGGTAACATAATTTAATTCTTTATCTATTAGAGAGAAGTTGGTGGGCAATGCAAACTGAAAATTTCTCAAAATAAAGTACGAATTCAGATTCCGTCAAGAAAATATTCTTCGCGTTAATTTTCAAAAAGATACACTTTTTAAATGTGTACATGACTCCTGTAAAAAAAAAAAAAAAACTGAACTATTAAAATGTGTCTCGTGTACTAATTAGTTCATGTACAGAATTTCAAAGTTTGGTCAGAGATATAAAAATCACGTCGAAAGGTCGTACAGAAACTGGGTAAGAAAATGGTTCTTTACTCGAGTTATAAACGTTAACATTGACATTCCTGTATAGCGAGCGATCATTTTTGTTTAAAAAAATCTCTGAGACATTTTTTAATGAAAGGCTAAAATTTTGTGCATCACCTCATTACTGTCTAAGACACATTTTACTTAGTGGGAATTTTTTGTACCAGAGTTGTATACCCAAATTAACAAGAGGACTTTTTCCTTAACCTAATCTCCTTTTCGACTTCATTTTCAACATTTTTAAAATTTACATTGTCCTATGTAGGTATATACTCGTATGTATGTATATGTGTGTGTGTATAAGAACATATTTAGAAAACAGAACACTTGAATTTTCAATGGGCTTTTGTTATGTTGATTGAAACGTTTCCCAAGTCGTAAAAAACGAGAGCTGATAAGACTGATGAAGCTAAACTTTTTTTTTTTAAGAAATAAGGATGCAGATGTATCGGTAAATATCAGGGAAGTGTAACTCAAGTTTAGTCTGAATATACGTTCACTTTTAAATGCATCATCATTCACACTATTATTCTAAAAATTAATCTATACTGTAGAACGGGATGAATAGCTTGTGGTCTGATAGCATTGTCAGTCTGAATAATCACTCCATGCATGTATGCAAACGAATGTTTGTGCGTATGAGAGAGAAATTGTTAAGAATTGCGGTTTGAAATTGTTTACTCACTTTTTTCTGTGTGTCGAATTTAATTCATATTCTCTATCTCAATAGCCATTCTGGTGATGTATTCATAAATCTCGCCTGTCACTTTTATCGCTGAGATTCGAAACTGGAAATGGTTCATTTTGTCTACACGCCATAGAGGACTATCTGGAGTCAAACTGTCTATCCTCACAACTATAATGACTCACAAAATTCTTACACGTTCGAAAAGAACGAATGCAGATATGAGCTGCCTACACTATTAAAAAAAAATCCGAAATGTTACATGCTTATTGACGAAAGATTTCCTAAAATATAGTGTAAACCACCAATGGCCAATTCAGACGCCCGAATTCGGAAACATAATCCACATTTCCTAGTAAAATATTCATGGCAGCAAGCAAATCTTTATAGCTGCACATGCGCTTTCAAATGATTTTTACCTTCGAGAATTGTTTGTTTTTCCGTTCATAGAGGGCACCATAATATTTAGCCTTTAAAAAGAAAATATGTTTTTAATAATTATTACTAATAACCTACATTTATTTAATAAGTATACATTTCCATATTCGACATGAGTAAATGAAAATGATTGGCAAATATTTTCAAATAGTATATCAAGAATGCATTTTAAAGCCATTGAAAATTAATGAATTAGAATCTAAAATTTCAAAATTTCCTGATTATTAATCCATTTTTATGAAAATATAACATTTTAATAATATTTTTATGATCAAAGAATATGTACCAGCCAACAATTTCAGTTGGGTTTCATACCATTTGGGTTACATTCAGCTGAGCTACATACCATTTTGACTTGACAGAAAAATGAAATTTATGATGTAAAAAAAGAAAATGTAAACAATTCTTTATATTTAGCATATTTAACCATGTTCTTTGCATTGCATATACTTATCATTTTCTTTTTAAAAAATAAATTACGCTTTACGATGATACGATATTGAGTATTATAAACCTTAAAAATTAAGATTGAAATTCTAAAGGCATTATCCAACTGTTTAATTTGTTTACTCTCCAGCTGTCGACTTAAAGATGTTTACTTTCAATCTGTCACATGAGACATAAACTCAAGAAATGTAAAAAAAAAAAAAAAATCCATGAAAATATTTCGATTTTTAAGTCCTTGTTTATGAGGATAACGAGATATATTCTGTCAGAATTTCCACAAAAAAGTATGCCAAGTGTACTTATCCTAATAGTGGACTCGAATGAGATTTGAGAACATTTGTTTTAATCTAAATTGATTTCGAGTGACATCTTTTATTTCAAAAGATACTTTAAAAAACAGATTAAATTCAGTGTGTTCTCAAATAATACAACTAACTTTTAAGCAAGAAACATTGAGTGTCTGTAAGAAAATGTAGAAAACATTTTAAGCTATCTCAAAGAACAAAACTAGTAAAAGGGTAAAAAAAAAAGCTTATAAGAATTCTTCTTTGTTTGAGAGAAGCATTAAAAATTAACGAGATAATATTTCTAATAAGCACACAAGTACTAATAAATACTTCTAATAAGCAAATTGAAAATACGCATTAATATAAACATTGATAATAATTAAATGCAGTGATAACAACATGAAAATGAATGATAAATATTCATAAAAATTTAATTAAAATTGTTACGATGACTTATTCATTTGTGTGCATAAAAAATGTTAACTGAATTCAAGAAATTTTTCGATTAAAATGTAAACCAAATAACTTTGTAGAATCAATAAAATACATAAATCGTCAAAGTGTTTGTGGAAATATTTGAATACAAAGAAGTACTTTTCTGATTCAGTTGAAGAATCAAATTTTTCTTTAAACCGACAAATTTTTGTTGAATTCAAGAAAACACTTCATTTCAAGAAATAGTCTACTTCAAACTACAACATAAATGTTAAAAATTAATTTTAAAAAATTAAATGCTATGGCTGGAGGAAAAAATTCCGATCGTTTTCATGAATATTAAAAAAAAAACCTTCAGTTAGTTTCTTCTGTTGAAACTATCCCGAGATTTATACATAAGATGACATACCTTTGCTTACATCCATTTCTTTAATAACTTCTGTAATCTACAAGCTCAAAACTGCTAAACTTTGCAAGCCACCCACTCTAAAGTAAACACCATTCATTGTAGTAAGACCTTATTCTGCAACCTAAAACAATTAATGACCGTTTTGTTTTCTCATTCAAACGAATTTTTATTAAAAATGACGAATCCAGATTATTCAGTTATTTTTACGAATGCTTTTTGTGTGTGTTTCCATTGCTTCGATTAAAATCTTAAATAATTGCACGTGGACGAAAATAACTAAGCATGGTAAAATTCTTATTTTCAGTATTTAGTTAATATCTTCTAAAATATCAAGAATTCTGAAGTTTAAATCTGCTGACTAACATCCCTGAATTTCCCCCAAATTTTTACACGCGTCACGTGTTTGCATGTGATCATGGTTCCGAAGTAGTCTTCTACCTGATAATATAAACTTCCTTCTAATTCTTGAACCCGTGAAAAACAATATTTAAAGTAGCAACATAAATACGAAAGATATTTCGAAAAAATAAATATTTAAGTAGACCTTTATGGAGGAACGGAATACAACACTTGAAAAAAAAAATTCTGGAGCGAGATAGCACTGGCACAACACACATAAACATGAACGTAAGCTGTGTTAATGCAAAAGAAAAATAAATACTAATCAAGACAATGCTTTTAGAAAGATATATAAGTACAAGAGAAACTTACATGATAAATTGCGCAGATTAGCAGCAATGTGGCAACATTGACTTTCCTCTCAAACTTAAAACAATCTCTTTTTTATTTAATTTCGCTATTTCCAGGGTTTTTAGTGTAGGGGAGTAGTATGTAGGGGAGAGTATGGAAAGATGGGACTCCGTCAATAATGCCTAAGGAAAACATTATTTTTTATTTCTGATTCTTCTAGAAGGTTTAATAGCCAAAGCATCATGGTTACTGCTATAAATCATTTCAGTTACAAATATCTGTTAGTTAATGTGACAAAAAAGCTGTTTTTTCCAACACCAAATGTAAATTACTTCTTACACATTCCATATAAATTTTCATTTTCATTAATTGTAACGAACAACATGTTTCTTAATGCTTTGTAGACCTTAAAACGTAACTTTTATAAATGAAGAGTTCAGTTAGGTTTACAGTTGCCTAATTTTAGGAATAAATTCTTTCATTGAGATGTTGTGTGGGAGGAGTTGGGTGGGACACTAAAATTAAAGGGGGGGAAAGGACAGTGAAAAAGGGACACTTTATCTTCCACAGTTTAACTTGGGGAGGAAAAATGATAAGAAAAATGGAATTTTATTTTCCCACAAGAAATCGACCGTTCCATCATTGATAAAGAAGATATTATACCCCGGTTCGTACGGATCCTAGATTTGCTGAAATTCTGAACTTTTGAAATATGGTCCTCAAATGGTCAGAAATTTTATAAAAGCGGTCTAGTTTTTTTTTTTATAAAATACGGTAAGAAGTTCTCACAAGTATGTAAAGTAGTAGGACGTTTTAGGACAAGCGTCGTGCATACGGCAATACTGCATCCACCAAAGGCATTTGGCAAAACTAGTCGTGAGCAGACATATTTTTCATTTGTACTGTATAATATGTTAGATGAGTGCGTTATAACATTGTGAACATAAATTATAGACTTCCATTTTTTCAGAATATTTATGAAAATTCGGAATAAATTTCAGCTTTTAAAAGCATATCTCATCTGTCAATCACGTAAGAGTGGGATAGATATTTTTCTTACTATTTTAATTTTTCTATATAAATAAGACTTTAACGAATATCATCATATTTATATTTAAGATGAGGTTTTTTTTTTAATTTCAGAATTTTATAAGTAGGAAATGATTTGTAAGAAATATTTTTGTTAAAAATATCCAATCCCTCTCTACTATCCCCTCTGTATAGTCTATAGATTAAAATATATATATATATCTTCTTCATTGCATCGTTAATTGAATAATTTTTTTTTAAATCACTTTTCTTTCTTTCAAATAAACATGAACGTAGACAGTGTAAATACACAAGAAAAATAGATACAAATCATACAATAGTCTTGGAAAGCGAGAAACGTACAAGAAATACTTACATGGTAAATTTTGCCGATTAGTAGCAATGAAGCAACATTTATACGTTTACCTTTCTTTCAAACTTAAAACATTCTTCTTTTTAATGTCACTATTTTTTGGGTTTTCAAGTACGTATATTGTGTCTGTACGTTCTTTTAATATTTTGTTCCATTACATCGTAAATTAATGTAAAATTAAAAAAACAATCTTGTTTCTTTCTTTCTTCTTTTTCCTTGAAATATATATTTCTGTGGTAAAAACTATAAAATTATATCATTTTTAAGATATCCAGAATAAAGAGTAATGAACATAAATAAACTTCTGAATAAAATCAAACTTTCCGTGAATTAAAAATAGAAGTCCCTGAAAAAACATGTCTACGTATTTATAAAATAATTTATCAGGTGTATCATTTTCATTAATCCGTTCTTTACATTTAAGGAATTTAGTACATCAGAAATGACAGATAAATAAAATTAATATAAAAAATACGTTAAACAAATCGCAATGTAAGCAGAATTATTTATTTTCACATTTCATAGATTCAGTTTTGAAAATCTAAAAGGAGTTATTTATAAAAGATGGATATTCCTATGTTCACGAGTCCTATCTCCCCGAAAAGATTTTGAAATTTGAAGCCGTTGCACAACACAGATTTTGTATTTTTGATATAAAGATTTTTGGGGGGCTTTTGTGATAAAAACATGCTTTTTGCAAACCTTTTTTTCATTGCATCTTTCTGTTCATGTGTCTGACCATTGAAAATGAATCTCGTATAGATTGATGGAGCTATAACATCGTAAAAATGACACAATTCAAGATAGATAGTTTGTACTCTATATGAAAAATTGTATGTACTTGAGATTCTTTGAGTACTTTTAAAAATAATGATCAGAATGTTTAGTTTCACAAAAGAACTCTATTTATAACATTTCTAGATGTTTTTACAAAGTTTTGTAATGGAAGAGTAATGTAGATTCTCCTCAATATTTTATTTCAAGAGTGGGCGATGCAAATCTCAACAAAATTTCAATCAACAATAAGATTCTTAATTTTATTCTGTTTATTTAAATTTTTTAAATAAATATATTTATATTATTCAAATGAAATAATCTTTGCAATTTATTTCTAAAAATGCTTTCTGTAAAAGTATTTTAATGAGGTGGACAATTTTCAGTAATTTCTTCATTAAATAAAGTTTAGTATTTTGTGTACATAGTTAAAAACAAACAAAAATAAATAGCTGACTTTATGGAAAAAATCAGCGACTAAATAATTTCCACTTTCACTAATGTAAACAAATTAAATGTAATATTATAGTTATTTATTTGTTTTTCACGTGCGTGTGTTTTAAAAAAATACATGTTCTAAAACCTTTGGATTTATATACTTACTCATAAAGATTTACTCTAAATAACCAATAGTTTCTCCGTGGAAGATGCAATTAGAAAAAGTAAATTTCAGCAAAAAAATTGCTGAAAATTTAACTGCTGTCAGACGGGTAAATTTGAATATCTTGTACTAACATCCAAATCTTCGGCTTTACAAGCTTTCTTAACTGAAGACAGCTTTTGTTATTTGGAAGTTTAGGCGTAAATTTCTCCATTATTTTGTTTTAATCTTTAATCAACCATACTTTCAAAAATGAACCAAACGATTCACAAATAATTATTTTCTGATGTTTTTCTTTTTAATATTGAAATGAAATACTTAATTCTACCACTTGGCTATAATATAAGAAAGAGCATGGTTTTGAAAAATACTTAAGAATTATATAAAATAACTTCATGGAATATTCTCCCTTCTCCAGTAGCCAAAAAAAAAAAAAAAAAAAAAAAAAAAAAAAAAAAAAAAACATTAACACTAGCAGAATGGTTAAAACTAAGATTAGACTTTTCAGTTTTAACATTTCTCCTCGGGTGAATGGTGGAAGGTTTTTGCAACTGAAGGTGGGTGCAACATTTGTGTCAACCAAAACGGTCCCATTACATATTAAGTACCTTTCCAGATGTCATTTTACAAAGTTTTATTTTTATTTTTTATTTTTACTTTTTTAGCACCAGTTTTTCGTTGAACGTTTTTATTACTATGGATTTATGTTTCATGTGTGGGGATATTGTTGGAAGAAAATATATGCCCATCGCTATTATAATTAAAATTAACTGCTAAACACTCCGCGCCCGACTCAAATATTACCTGTACTATCGTACTGGATGGATATCCGGTACGATAGTAAAAGGGTGAGTCCGAAAACGTGGCCAAAACTTTAAGGAGTGATAGAACGCATCTTAGTCATAGATAGTATGGGCAGAGTGCCGGTAGGTGGCATTGTAAATGGTGTTAAAGGTTGGTTGGGACACAAGCGATGAATAGTTATAGTTCCAGTAAGATTCGCAGCATTGTGTTTCATCATTTATTTTGCACTTGCAACTTTTTACTTACAAAACCGTTCTAATCTTCATCAGGTAGATTTTCATAGTATACCTATAATACTAAAAGTAAGCATGATTAGGAACTTTCTATAGATGCATGTTTTCAGTAGTCATGTCTTCAATTTATACAATACTCGTTGAAGAGAACAATTTTTCTCACTTGAAACAAAAAATTATAGCTGTACCATCACAATGTAAAATCTCAATGTGTAAGTAGTTTAAAATTCTATTGTTTCCGCATATTTTTTTGTAAAAATGCGAATATGTTAAAATACCAGTTGGTCGATGTTACTCACGCTACCTTACAAATCTCGTAACAGCAACAACAACAATATTTATAATTATATTAATAATAATATTTTTTTAAGAATTGGGAAAACATAGATTTACAATGTATTTAAGTTTGGTATCTATATTATTACTATAACATTTTTAAAGGTGTAAATCAATTGGAAAAAAGCTATAGAAAATACTTCCTCCCTAAAAAGTGCAAAAAATAAGGAAGCGATAATTTGTTGATATTTTTTTTTTGCTCCCATCTTTTATATCATTTTAAATACCAGGGTAAAATGTCAAGACTTTGGGTGTGATGATACACATTTTGTGTACCGGACTATCGAGTTGTAAAACCAAAAATGATAAACAGAAAGTTTGCTTGATATATCTATTGATTATTTATCAATTGATTCGACAAGTATTTTCAAATTTTAGAGCTAAATGTGCGAATTGTAAAAAATCTATTATCAAACACAACGTTGAGCAAAACCACCCACAAGATATATGATAAATTCGTCACAAATATAAAAAAAGTTATACCTTTATAATTTCATATAATGTTTTAGTTTAAAGTTGCGCACAGTAAATTTAACTCTGAAATATGCAAGATTAATATGGAGAAATACTGTCATTTTTTATGCTTCTATATTTCATTTTTCTTTTTTAAGTAATACCTTTCTAAGCCTTAGATCGAATTATGGAATACCGTGTAGCATTTAGAAATAAAAATACCAAACTCTGTTTAAAATACCAAACGAACTCCACAAATGAAATAACCTTTGAAACATTCCTATTCAGAATAAGAAAAAGTCACGGAATTTTGCGTACGTTTAAAAACTTTATCCACGTCTTACGTATGCTGCACACGAAAAATAATATTTTAAAGTACAACACCCGGCAATTTTTCATATCACGAGTCTCTGCTGCACATGCATGATAAAGATGGATGCAAGGCCCCTTTTTATAGACACTCGCTTGAACTCGGTACGTACTTAAGTCAAAATGCAATAAAACAGAAAACGTTTTCCTTTCCAAAAAAGACAAACGACCCCTTATTCGCATGTGGTTGCAGAAACATTTTCCTTATGGAGCTTAAAATTGCAATGCATCTTCCTTTGACAATGAAGAATCTGTTTCAATCCGGATAATGGTATTTTTAACCGGCTCGGGCCACTACCATCAAAAACTATCTTTCTCGCGATGCAGCGCGGAGCAACAACATAAAACATCGATTTGCAGCGGAATATAAAAGATCTCGAATGCTTGGTAAATAACGTACAGTTTGGCGGGAAAGCTTGCCGGGTTTTTGTTTATTTGTTTGTTTTTTAAGGCGTATGAATTTAATGAAAAATATTTTGATTTTTTATAGAGCGCATTGATATGTTTATTTATTGCATTTTTGCTGGGAATGGAACAAAAGAGGTTAAGCATAGATTGATCATAAAAAAAAGATTAATTACTTTGTTGAGTTCGCATTTTGAAGTCCGCATGACAAGTAAAAATGGACGATATAGATATGACGTCATTTTTCAACCAACACGTGACCTTTCGGCTGTGTTGATGAGTAGTCCTGTAATCTGATTGTCTGAAGTGGATATTTTCTATCGACACGTGACTCAAATAGCCTCGTCTCAGTATAAGTTTTAATATGTCAGCATGTTTTAATGGAAATCTGTGGAAAGATATCTTTTTGTAGTCATGTACAGGTTCCAGAGAGTTATTAAAACATCCATAGGCAGATCAATACAGAGGCATAATTATTATATTTTTAATTTTGCGCTTATTACCATGAGTCCAACTCATAAACCTATGGAGAAAAGGTTGTTTTTTTTCCCCTCACGTGACTTTTATAGCCTCGAACCCAAAGAGTAGATACCCTCAATTTCTGTGCTTGACACTGGGTTTGGGTGGCCGCAAAGATTTTCTTGCATAGACTAGTTTATGATCTTCTGTTTTTTGTCTTGGAATTCTGTTAGCAAAACGTCAGAAACACTCGACATGATTAGAAAGTGAGCGGTAAGCTGTCTATTTAAAACAATCTGCTCTCATAGAACATGCAATCGTGATGTAAGCTGATTAAATGAAGTATTTGGAAGTGATTTTTCAAAGAAATGATTACAGTGAATAGATTTTTCTTTTCTTTCTTTTTTTTCAATCTTAATTTAACGGTACTTCTAAGTACCGTCAGTAAGTAAAATGTTAAGAGATAAAAAACAACTTACATTTTTTTTTTCTATTTAGTTTCTTTATTTTACCAATCTCCCTCTTCCCTACATAGAGACATACAGAACTTTGTTTTGGTATTGTAAAGGTTAGCGAAAAGATTTTGTTTATAATGATATAGAAATAGATTTTGGAAATCTCTACCAAAAACAAAATTTAACTTCACTCAAATAAAAGTGAGTGCGTGTAATCTTTACGTGCGATTGAAGTAAAACTTCTTTGACGTTTACGTTATTCATGTACTTTACAAAGATTATATAAATGTTATATTCATTTTATTCAATGTAAATAGATACTTGAATGTCATCATAATTTTTTATGTATGAAATTATAGGTTTGTGGTAACTATAATGTGAAATATTAATTTTACTCTCTAAATTTGCTATTTTTTTTAAAATACAGCGTCTATCGTTGTACCGAAACGCTTTGTTGATTGAAGTCGAGAAGTATTCATAGTTAGATCAAATTTTTCTTTTAAAAAATCAACTAACAGCTCTTGAGAGCAAAAATTAACATTAAAATATCCAGTAAGAATCATCGGTAATTCATGATAATTACTCAGAATCCAGGAAGTGTACTTGTGTAGTATTATTCTTTAACTGCTTTATACTATTGTTCCGTATAGAAGTTAGGTTTGAATGGGGGGGGGGAATCTCCATAGTCTAGTATTATACTTTAACTGTGTTCTTTAACTGATGTTTTCCTCTGTTTGTTGGGTTCGAATGCAGGTAGTATAATTTTTTTTTTGTGTGTGTGTTTTTCTGTCACAGTGTTCTTAAGCGTTGATTTTGTCTGCTGGTAGGTTTCGAATTATTATTGTGTATCCGTGTTTTTAAACTGCAGGTTTTGTCTATTGTTTGGGATTGATTGCAGCCAGGGTTCGTTTCTTTGTGCTTTTCCAAAACCATGTATAAAATTCATCTAAAAATAAGGATTATCGAGAACCTCCTGTGAGGTTGGGATTACATGTAAAATATTATGCTGGATGTACCTTCAAAACGCTTATCGATATATAAAATAAAGATTGATTTCTTAAAGATACGGCTCTTAACTGTTTTTCTCGCCGTTTCTTTCCCTGACAGGTTCCGCGTATTTTTACAGGATCAAGTCGGTGATATCAGCTGAGCGGTCGAAAAGGTAGGTTTTTCCGTGGTTCTTCTTTTTCAGGGTCAGCGTGGAGTATATGACATATACGTCACTTCCTTTACTGAGCGTTCCTTCCGTCAGAAAAAAAAAAAAAAAAAAAAAAAAAAAAATCTGAGTTACTTCCTAGTTGCGCCTGAAGAAGTTTTACTTCAGTAAAATATATAACAGAACAAAATATCACATTAAAAGTGAAAAGTTTTCCGAGAGACTAATTTAAAAACAAAAAAATAAACTTATCTAAATAAAATGCACAATAAAGCAAATCTTTCCCCTTAATCAATGTATCATTTTTTTTTCGGATGGGTGGGGCTGAAGCGCTCTAAACCTCAGCCTTGGATTCACCACTTCCCCATCCAAAGGGGGCAATTTTTGTATTATACCTCACAGATTTTAATTTGACTAGTCATATATTAAAATAAGGCTCGCGAAAGTCCGTTTGGCAGGAATTGTGTCTCCTGATCAAATGACGGTTTATATAAGTCAGCATATTTAAAGAACACTGTGTATTTTATGGTGACTATGCTGAAATACCTCCTACCTGATGACATTTCGTCTACATTCTGAAAAAAATAACTTATATGTATGCTCTGAAAAACTGCCAGCCTAAAGCCAATCATTTTGGTTGTTGGATTAGTTTTTAATTGGAGTTTTTTTTACAACTGAACTCAAGATTAATCTGTCCGCTCTGAGCACTGAAAAGGTGCAGCAGCGTCTATTCCCCTTCAAATAAATTGCACAGTGCTTCGGTTCAAATACAGCTTTGGGAAATTTCGTTTCAGTTCTGTGTTATGGTAAGTTTAAGCGAGGGACATCTTCCTCGTGTGGGGATAACCCTAGTCGGAGTTTTAGACAACTGTAGAAAATCGATCAAATATCGAGGCATTAAATCGGCTGTCGCGATAGACTCGAACACGCGACCTTTACATTACATCTATCTAGTTCAACTTTATTTTGTATTATGGCATAACTTACAACAAAATAGATTAAAACATTAAAAAAAAAGCATGTTATAAAATTTTTTCTTTCCTTTTTAGCATGTATGATTATTTATTCATATTCTCAGATTCTCAGATAATATTGATTGTTTTGGCTTTTTTTTTAAATTGAAAAAAAATCAAAACTGCTAATACAAACATTTGCATAGCTGAACTTTATATTATGTCAAAAATAAGTACTTGGTCTGGTAAACAACACTATACTACAAAATAAATTAAAATATTAGTTGATGGTGTTATTATGATAAAAGTAAACTTTATTTTTGTATTATGACATAACTTGCGATATAATTAAATACAAACTCATTTATTTATCTATTTTCATATGTTTACAGCACGTAGTTATTTTCTTGCCTGGTAAAAAAAAAAAAGTATATTACTATCCAAACAAATGAAACAAACAAATATTTGGTCAGATACGAAAACCGTGTTAAAAGCAATTATATATTTAGTTATGAAAAAACACTCAATTTACTGGTGTTATGTGATAAAATAAATAAAATCTTAGTGAAAAAAAACAAATAAAAGGTTACTTATAAGGCGTAACGATCGTTTCGACCAAAAAATTCTTTCGGGCTTCATCAGACAAGCCCTTCCGTCTTACTGAACAGAGGGAACTGAAAAAGATAAATAATTATAAACAAAAGATAAACAATGATTAAAAAAATATAAACATACTTGTCTGTTTATCTTTTTCAGTTCCCTATGCTCAGTAAGACGGAAGGGATTGTCTGATGAAGACAAAAGAATTATTGGTCGAAACGAACGTTACGCCTTATAAGTAACTTTTTATGTGTTTTTTTTTCATAAAGTTTTTATTTATTTTATATATTTGGTTAAATAAACAAATAGTATTTGAAAAGTAGCTTAATGTTTAGTCGATTGAATTCAACACAATAATTTTTTTAAGTCAATGAAACACTTTTTTAAAATTAATAAAATATTTAACTTAAAATAAATAATTTTTTTTATTTAATCAATACTTTTAGCAAAATCAGTTCTAGTAGCATATATCTTTTAGTTTAGTTAAATAATATTTTTAATAGGGTGGATTTCACCCTCAGACACCTAATTATAAGCTTATTTTGGAAGTTAATAGGGTGGCGATTAATATTAGTTTTACCTTTGCCGGTACCATACCATTTAAGAAATGTGGTCATTTTAAAACTGGCATAGTGAAAGGACGGTGTCTTCACTGACATGGACTACTTCACTCCAAAAACACCCCGTCCTTACGGTCCACCTTTGCCCCAGTCGGACGAAAATTTGACGTATACTATGTCGCATGCCCGATGATGCCCCCGGCATGTGCTGCTCCAGCATGCTGGTGTCTGTCCAAAACGTATCTAATAGGGCTTTGTTTGCTGGGTGGTCAAATTTAAACAAGAGATGTTTGGATCGATCTGCAAAAAATTATGTGTTTGGTTAATCAGATCTCAATTTGGTGTTTGTGCTTTCTTCAGTGTGTGGGTCTTTGCTTACAGAAAACTAAATTCGTTGAGTAATTTTTATTTTTATTATGTCTATCAAATTCTTGTAGGAACTGAAAGAAACACAATCACTAAGCACTCTCAAACTGACACATCGTAAACCACATGCCGATGAAAATATATTTAAGTACACATGACCGCACGGTTTAATATTAAGAATACTCAAATGTCAGGTGTTAAGTGGTTAAAACAAACAAGGAACCTTGTTTATAACACGCACAAATATAAGATATATGTATTTTCGCACACTAATTAGTAAATCGTAAGGAACTACCCAGAACCCACCAACTTCGTGATTAGTTGGTATGCTATTGAACTTATGGGTATCTTTTGGTGGAGCTGCAATGAATAGTCACGGAATTATATATATATATATATAGCTCGAAAAATATGCGAATGATGGAAGTATTTTTTTTGTACATATTTGTGTAGCAAGTATATGTTTTATAAGCGAATATATTTTTATATTGCTGTCAAATAAAAGGTTTGCCTTTGTCATTCAAATTTCTTAATCTTCACGAACATCTCAGTTAAATAATACTGTACGGACTGTTCGTTGTGGTACAGAAGGTCTATCCTTATTCCACCGTGAAATGTTCCTCCTTCCACAAAGGCATATTGAAAGTAAGATCCTTGACTTCTGTCGTTTTCTGCCTCTGAAGGAGGAATATTTTACAACTCAAGAAGTGTGGATGTTTTGTGCCACCCTGAACGGTCTTTACAGTTTTATTATATATTTAAGTGTGTTATATACAAACTTATTCATATTGCATTTCGTGTAACGTTTGTATTAAGGGACGGTATAATGTTTTGTTTTTTTCAACAAATATTTAGGACATATCTTGACTGTTCAAACTATTTTTTAATTTATCAAGTAAACATTAAATGGAACTGTTTCTATAAAGCTTTCACTGCAAATGAAAGAAAAAGGTAAATATTGGAAATGACTCCACTAGACTTTTCGAACACTTTCGAAAAGAACTTACCGTACTTTTAAATAAATGTGACTCATCTCAGTCGAATTCAGTCTACGGACGCTAGTGCATTTCAAATTATTTGAGTCTATAGACCGCATTGGGTAAGAATACTTTTTTGTATCCTTGTAAGAAACTGCATGTCCCACACAAACCAACATCTATGCATTATGTGATACAGTAACTTATAATATGCATACCCAATTTGTGTTCCATCAACTATACCATTTAGACGCTTGAACACTTTCAAGAATTTTCATTCATAGGCCGTAATGTATAAGAAGTCTTTTTTGAAACACTGTAAAAAATATATGTCCTTTACACACCAAAGTAATACCGGTCTTGTGAGACTGATGTATAATATATAAACCAAATTTGAGTTCAATCGAATGTACCCTTTAGAAGTTATCGTTTTCGCTCATACACATACATAAATACGGTCATACATACACATCACCATAAAAATAGAATAAATGAATTCAAAAGACCTCGAATCGTGTGAGTATACCAAAATCTCAAGTTAAATTTTAATCATGAATATAACACTTTTTTACATGGTATATGTTCGGAATGTTATATAACAGTTATGTTTGAAGTTGTTAATTTATCAAAAGAGTTATAGATATTTATGCATTCAAGGAAAAGATTAAATAATTTAAAAAATAATTTTTAAAATCTAAATTTGTATTAACATTTCTAAAAAGACGTCATTTGCACGAACATCACCTGCGATTATTTCTTTAAAATATCTTTGAATAAAAAGCGCGATAAAGTAAAGAAAATGCAGTTTTCCCCCAAAATCATCAGTTTGATAAATTATCTTTTTTGGATGGTAAATCACCTCTGCAATACGCAACAGGTAGATGCCATTTTTCTCTTTGAAGAGGTATGTAAAACCTCTGTTTCATAAAAATTCTCTTGAAAAAAATGAGCGTTAAAGTATGTCACATAAGGAATAGAAAAATTTTCTTCTTTTTTAACATTTAATTAGCTGTAGACGACGAGAGTTTAATATCTAACACATAATATAATGGGGAGTACTTCTATTTTATATGTATGATATTCGCAAAATTCATTTAACTGAACTTTTTGAAGATTGAAATCCTTTATCAATGCACAGCTAAAGTACTTTTAATTTTCTGTTTCAAAAGGTACACGGTGGAGGTAAGACATGAATGATACCTGATAGGTAAAATATGAATGAAAACTTGTCAAATCTAGAAATATTTTATGCGAAAAACATGTAAGATGAAGCTATTCACAAAAATAAGTGAACATTTAAATAATTACTAGTTCAATATTAGAAGTGCGAAGGTCCATGTTCAGGCCCATCGCGCAGCTGTCGATTTAACGGTATAGAGTTTTGGTCGTTTTTCTCCGGATGTAACGTGAATACGCGTTAAAACCCCCAAAAATGTCCTACGACCAAGGCTTCCCCATATTTTGCAGCTCACCCTTGCGCAGCTTAGCCATAACACATCACAACTTCAGAATATAAAACTAAGCTTTCTCTTTGTAAGTTATTAAAATTTCTTAAAATATTTCAAAATTTTTAATATTAGAAACGCAAGCCCGTATGTATAAGAATAACTATTTAAACATTGTATAAATGATTCTGGGGACCAACTCTTAACATCGAGTGAGAGTCTTTAGAGTTTCATATTTTCAAAGATGAGAGCAGACTGGTTAAACTTGTACTCAAGGTCACAAATAAAATAAATGGATATTTTCACTTTGGAATATTATCCCTGGGTAATGAATTCAGAAAACTTTAATAGCATAAATTAATGAATAAAGTTATTTTCATTGAGAGAAAATAAGTATTACATTGAAGATTAAGTTTAAAAAATCGTGTATTGCATGCATCTCTATTTTTTAAAATGAAGGTGTATTCTGAAAAACTATTTAGTGACATGTTTACGTAACTCAGGTTATCATGAGTCAAGAGTTGGAAGAATATCGCATGTTTCATGACATCAAATATTTCCTTTCACCTTTTTCACGAAAAAAAGAAGGGATAGTCTACTTAATCAAATTAATCATTAACATTAATCCAACGCAATACACTATTAATAATATTATAAAATGAATTTACTAATGCATTGTGTTTAATGAACATACAAATTAATTTACTGGTAAAATGACAACAGTAAATATGAAAATCAATACTGCACTAAAGGATATGTTGCTGTTCTTATTCTTACAAATCTCTGCAAAAAAAGTGCTAGATCAAATATGTGAGATTTTCAACTCGGAAAGGTTATAATCAGTAGACTGTACTCCTTTTGAAATTTGTAAGCAATCGAGAATATGATCTAGAATGGTTTGGTAGACATTTGGTACAAATAGGGAAGAGCTTTTCCTTATTGTAGATGGCAGAAATTTTAAGGATGCCACTTTTAAATCGTGAAATAGCAGTATGTTTTACCGGTTGTCGTTCAGGTCCAATAAGTCACCAAAGCAGTTTCCTTAGTACCAGTAGTGGACAGTGTTAATAGTAAAAGCTTAATGAATATGACATGCAAAACGGGAATGTTAGTCTAAAAAGGTTCGGGGATCTAGAGGATATAAAACTAAAGTATATAAAACTGTAAATAAAACTATAGGTAACGCCTCTAAATGAGTTAATGCTTGTAGGAGAAAACACTAATTCCTCTAGTCCATTTGAGGCCATAACTTGATTGCATTTTGTTTGATTATTATAGAAGTAGTATGGCATAAAGATATTGTAGAAATAACCAAAAATGCATTCTGTTACATTTGAGGTGCATACATGTGTATATAAAGTAGCAAAATGTATCCAGTTTCGTTAAAATTTCATATAAAGTTTACTTTGGTCTGAATATTGGTTTAAAAGCAAAGACGAACAAATGTTTTGTACCCAGAAAGTGTTTCAGATATTAGACCTATACTGCAATATCCGATTCGGATGTGTTTTTATTTTCAACATCTTGAAATTTTGTATTTTTTGAATTGATATCTTGTAACTTTAAATATAATCTGTAATAGTACTTTAAATGAATAACTTTTTGATGATTATGCATCTATTTTTAAAAGACTAAAAACTTTCCGACTGTCTCTGTGTCTGTGTCTCTTGCCGTAGAGAAACAGTGCTACACGCTGTTGACGGAAAGGACTGCTACCCCATTTTCCTATGTTAAAGGTCTGATTGATTTAGAATAAAATGCGTGTGAACCTACAGTGTTTTGAAACATGCTGTAGCCGATCTCTAACGGTGAAATTTAGAAGCGTCTGCTAAATTTGAACTACAGTAGATATGTGTGTGTGTGTGATTATGGCAACGCTACACAAGGGCGATCTGCCAAGGGGGGGGGGGTTGCCTTGGTAGTAGGACTACAGTAGATGAGCTCAAATGTTCGTATCACAACTCATGTCATGACTGTGTAGATAATATATAATTTATTTTTAATATGCGCACGCATAATTTTATTATTATTCGATTTTTCAATCGTATTTAATTAAAATAATGAATTTAATGTAGCTTTTAAATTCAAAATTTTAGTTTATTAAAAGTAAAAATTATTGCATGATGCAGAAAAATAAGAGTATTAATTTTGAGAAAATAAAGAATCAATAATGCACATCAATTTCAATTGATCCCAAGACTTTTCCTCTGTTTAAGTATTTACGGATTTTGCATTTTATTAAATGCAGCTTTCAAAGATATTGAAAAATAAATATCTTTCATAAAATAAACAGCTATATCCTGACACTTTGAAATCAAGAAGCGCCCCTTTGATGCGGTTGATTAATAGGCTGTTAAGAAAATATGCCGCCCTTAATAACCATAATTAAGTAATTGAACACGCTACTCAAGAATAATCAGTGGTGTTAATCTATGGGCCAAGTTTGTACAGCATATATATTTAAGAGTGTTCAAATATGACGGCCTTTCAGGAGAGTGGGTCCAAAATTATCACTTGCAATGTATAATAATAGCAGTAATGAATGTTAGTGAAAAGTTACATGTCAATTACGATGTCAACAATGTTTCCCTTACTTTTTTGTTGCACATTCATTTAACCTATGAAAGGCAGTTTAAGTTATTAAAGTAATGTCCAAAGTTTGTAAATGGATCATTACTTTAAGCATTCTTATTTTTTTTCTTTTTGTAAACAAAAAAATAACCAATTTGATAAGAAATGAATATTATTTGTCCTTTACATATGTGTCCATACTATCTATTGTTAAGTGTTGTTGCGAAATCAATTTTTATTTGAGTAATGATCAGTTACAATTATTAGGATTCTTATTTTGTATTGAAATAAGTATAAAAATTGATTTGTCTGATTCTAATTAATTTGTAGTTTACATTCGATGAAGTGTATTGCATTTACAGGAGTGTTGTTTTTCAATGACATTTAACTGTCACTATATTACATCTTGCGTTATGTTTTAAAATTATACCCAAAGATTCCATTAGTATCGATTGAGAATTAAAATAATTATAAACTTGGAATATGATTGGAGAACTCAGACATGTTTGCTTTGGTACTTACGTATTATCCTGGCGGTCCACCAACACGGGTGATTTTTCGCCAAGATAAATGCAGGACACATTAAATTATTTATGGTTAGGAATACGATTGGCAACAGTTTGCCCTCATATTTGACGAAAAAATAGTTTGGAAGGAATGTGACCGCCGGGGTAATATGTAAGTACATTTGCTTTTTTAAAAAGTCCTTTGAAACACATAAGGACTTCATTCCTTGCTTTCTAAAATATTTACTGCAATCATGAATTTAAGAAAAAAATTCTTATTTTGTCGAAAACTTAGCACACATTTTCAAATCTCCCTTATACTCTTGAAGGGGGTCACCCAAAGAGTACAGGTTCATAACTCCCAGCTATAGCACATATGGCAAAGGCAAAGTCGTTCAACCTTTTAGTTTCTCAAGTTCCTGGACCTACTGGAGCTGCATGCTATGTTCTTCATCATGATACATACTCCCCTTAAATAAAGGTTTCTATACATGAGTGGTATGACAATTACCGTACTGGTGCTACTCTGGTTAAGCCAAGTATTGGGGTTCGAACAGATTGACGACTATTGTTAGGTTCTGCATTTGCCATCTTTATGCTCCACGACATGCGTCGAGTTTTAAAATGTATTTCCCTCGTCCCGAAATGCAATTTGATTTAAACAACTCCTCCTTATATATTAATATCCCTTGTATTCCAGAAGAACCAGCTGCATGCCAGTCCTAAGGCGGTTTTTCATTGTTCGCAAACACGTGGATTAATGTATTTTATCTAAATGCTGATGTCGATCAAATTTGAAAAGAAACATGAAAGCAACAGCTAAAAAAGCACAATAGCTAAAAAAATTGGTAAATTTGCCTTTTTACTTGATTAACATAAAACAAAAACCTTATTCATTGTAAGAGTTAACCGTATAATGCATAACAACTAGCTTTCATGTTAACGAAATTGAAGTTTTTATTAATCATAAAAAAATTAAAGCCACAAAACCGTATACATGGCCCTGAGTGATACGATAATATATCAGCTGTTAAAATTTCGGAAAATACTAATAACGTTGACATCATGAAGAAAATACTCTGCATTAATTTCCTCAAATTTTTACAACATAACATCACGGTTAAAAATGAACATGCTCAAAGTATAAAAAATAGTCATTTTTACTTTCTGCGTGCTAGCGTGTAAGTCTTTAAGGTAAAAATGGCATAATCAATGAAAAAGTGCGTTTACGCATGAAAAAGCTCTGCCTAGTTTAAAACACAATGAATTGATAAAGTAGCTTATTATTATTCAAGGAAATATTATTCTGGAAAAGTTATCCAGGAAATGTTCGAGTATGTGATCATGAATATTCAATGAAATGCATATTTATCTTGCTATTTGGATTGTAATATTATCATTTGAAAAGATAATTTTTTATATTTTCGTTTGGTAATACACGGTATTTTTTTAATGAAGGTGTTTTATAACAGCAAAGGATTTTAATAATTTAACCAAATATTACTGTTTTAGTGAAACAAACGAAGTTTTAAGTTACAAAAATTTTTAAGTACCTTAGTCATACATTCTTCAGCATGATGGGATAATATATATTTTCTCATCATTAATTATATAAAATAAAACAAAATAAATAAATAATTATTCAGTTGAAAGTATAACTCAATTTATAACAAGACACCGGAAAAATACTTTATGTAATAGTTTAATTTAAGAGTTAAGTCTGTACATGTATAGTGGAAATATTGTTTATTTTTTAAAATAATTGTGATTGAGTAGCAAGTAATTGATAAATGTTATCTATAAATTTGAACGAGCTTAAAAACAAAATTTTCCTTGGTCGTTGTTCTTATTTTAGATTTACAAAAGAACAGTTCTTCTTAACCTTTCTAAATCCGATTAAATAATTTATCTCGAATAAATATACATGAAAAATATTATGGTAATAGAGATTAAATGCATCATAAAATAAATTTTAAAAAATCCTGATTATTAAATTTCCGTTTAATGAACAAAACATTTTTCCTCTTAAAATATATTAATACTTCAAAATATTTCCTCGCAAAATGTAGTTTACAGGGATGAGGATTAAAAAGCAAAATGACGATTAATTAATTTCGAGACTTTTTTTTTTTTGAGTCATGTCTTTGACTAAATCTATTGAGGTACTGACAAGGCAAAACAAAAGCGAAGTTTACTTTCTTGATTTTTATTACTTGCGTTTTTATGCACATTTTACTGAATGCTGAAACATTCACCCGCTCAGTACTAATTATCTAGCTGAAAAATTATGGAGTCAAAAGTCAGGATCATTTAAAGGAATCGAACTTAAGGATAAGAAAATGCTTCTGGAAAAGTGGAGGTTTTTGAAATCTTAGTTAATTTTTACTTCCGTACAATAAGTTTAAAGTACTAAAAAAAGATATAGTGAAAATCACGAGTAAACTATTTTACATCGTGAAAATTTTGAAGCTAATTCATAGTAGACAAGAGAATTACTTCATTTTAGTATGGAAATAACATTGTAATGCTATATGAATCAGTAATTCATAAAACACAGCAGCATATGCACATTGGTTAAAAATTTAACAATGAATAATAATCATACGAATGAGGAGATCTGGTTTTTATAAACAATATAATGTCATTAATTTCAAAAGCAATAAACACGCTTTTTATGTCAGAGAAAGAACCGAATTCAAGCAACAAAATACTTACGTCTCCAGCGTCGAATATACTATATATATATACAGGGTGAATCTAAACCCTTGGGCAAAACTTTAAGGGGTGATAGGGCACATAATAAGGAATCAGAATCACATAGCAATGTGAGGTCGAAAACGCAGTTTTCACTTACCCGGTAATAATCACTTTGTGTAAAGTATTGAAGTGTTCGTCTAATTTCTTAACCAAGTTTCATAAACAATAGGCTCGTCTCAAAAATTTCATCCATGAAATAAAATAGAATTCTTAAACTATGAATATTAGTCTTCTGTTTTCCGAGAAAAATGCATTAATTTCTGACGAACAATGGTCGGAAAGTGGAAAACAGAATAGCAATCACATAGCAATGTGTTCTTTCGGCACATTTCCCAAAGTGATTATAAACAGCTACATTAAGACGATGTTGCCGACGTCACATTGCTATGTGATTCTAATTCCTTATTATGTTCCCTATCACCTCTTAAAGTTTTGTCCAAGAGTTTAGATTCACCCTGTATACGAGGACTGTTATTTATATTTCTGGCCTAATAATGAAACAATAAATATTTATGATCGAAATTGGTTTTATTGTTTTCCAAAATATTCTCCATGAAGATCATTGCACTTTTGTATGTGTTTGAACCAATTTTCAAAGCACGTTTTCCACTCCGATTGAGGTAACTGCAGAACATGCGTTTTGAATGCATCAAACGCTTCTTAGGGTGCCGAAAATCGTTGTCCACGTAATTTATTTTTGATGTACGGGAATAAAAAAGTCATTGGGTGCTAAATCATGGCTTTACGGTGGATGACCCATCAATTCGATGCTTTGGCATTTCAGAAAATCCTTTGAATGAGCCGATGTGTTAGAGCTCGAATTGTCATGATGAAGAATTATGCGTTTCTTCTTCTGCTTTTTTCGAATTTCTCCGACGACTTCTGGCAAACAAATAGTCGTGTACCATTCAGAATTGACCGTCCTGCGTTGCTGTAATGCCACTGTCGCGACGTGACCGGTAATGCCGAAAGAACAGGCAACCATTTGTTTCTATGTGCTTCTTGCTCGAACAATTTTTGTTGGATTTTGCTCGTCTTGGAAGACTCATACAGACGATTGCTGTTTTGTTTCCGGCTCATATGCATAGATCAATTATTCGTCACCTGTGTCGATGTATACACAGCTTTTTATGCACCTTGATTGTATTTTTTCAGCATTTCCTTGCGCCAATCGATACGAGCCTTCTTATGAGCGTTTTTCAGATTATGCGGGATCCAACACGAACAAATATTTTTTACGGTCAAATGTTCATGCAATATCTTAGTGATGCTTGTCATACTAATGTCCAGAGACACCTCAATCTCACGGTATGTACATGACGATCTTGCTTAATCAGTTCTCGCACAGAATCGATATTTTCTGGCACAACGACTGATTTTGGACGACCTGCACGGAATTCGTCCTGGATCGAACACCGACCACGATTAAATTCATTATAGCAGCTTTTTACAGTGCTGTAAGGATGGTGCTTCTTCGCTGTATATAGATTTAAGTTCATCGAAGCACTCTTGTCTTGACAATCCACGTCGAAAGTTATGAAAAATAATTGCAATAAAATCTTCACGAGTCAACTATATTTTTTTAACGAGATAAATTTTTTAATTTCCTGTAAACAACACAAATCAAGCTGAAAAAGCAAATCGTTCTGAAGAATTTATGTTTACAAATATCCAATTTTCGATTTAAATCGTCTGCGATCGCCTACCAACGCTTTTTGTTACCAAGGCCAGAAATATAAATAGCAACCTACGTATATATGTATGTATGCATGTATGTATAAAAGGCATCCCCCCTTGGCAGATCGCCCTAGTGTAACTTTGCCATAATCACACACAATCACACACAACGTACTATCCCGGCGGTCATTTCTGCCAAACGATTTTTGCGTCAAATATACTGGCAAACTGTTGCCAAACGTATTTCTAACCATGAATTATTTCATTTGCCCGGCATTTATCTTGACGAAAAATTGCTCGTCTTGGCGCACCGCAGGGATAATTCGTAAGTACCGTAAATGTATATATAGTGACTGTTTTGAGTTTAAATTTTCTCATAAAATAAACAAAGATGATGCGCGAATCTTGCACTTCCTTAATCGCTTTATTTTGCCTTTTACAGAACAAGAGACTAAGGTAAAACGGAATACTAATGCTAGAAGGACAAAGGAAATAAAAGTTTCGCATTTAGATGATCTTTGTTTTTAATATTCTTTGTAACTCAGACTTGCAAATTCTATCATTTTAGCGACAACTGGAGTATAAGTTTTTCTTTAATATAAATGTAAAAACAAAACGCAACCCAATTTGCCACCAGAGTCAGACAAGATGTGGTAATGTATCACTCCTAGATATGGATATTAATGGAACTAAGGCAGTATTTGGATCCGTAGATTAGAAAACTGTCAAGTTTACTTAATAACGGCCTTGACAAATCCAACCTAACAGCCTTGAGATTGCTTTCCAAAATTGTGTGGGGTACTGAAAAGTCTTCACTGCTGTAACTCATTTTTCCTCTACAACAACATCTGGAGCTTTAGACATACTCTCCCTCGCAACTTATCCCTCTGTTTCTCTTTCTCTTGTATGCTTTCACCATCCCAAAATAATCGAACACCATAATTTTACATTTTCGGCATAATAATAACCATACACCTTTTTGACCTTATTCGACTAACTGCAGTAGAATTTTACTAGTACTGAATAATTTGACGAGTTTCTACGAAAACGTGAAAATCAACACAAAACGCTATGAAAACTGGTGCTGAAGCTTTCAAAAACGTAAATAATTTTTACTAACAAGCATGCTTAACAAAGTCCTGCTCTGCTGTTTCATCCTGTTAGGGAAGTGTTCCTCGGCTGAGTTGGCGAAATACTTCAAGAGTGTGTACTCTTGTCAGGGACATCGAAGAAGTACAGGACATTCCATTATGCCCAGCTGAAACTCTACAGACAGCGGCAAAATCAGAATTCCACCTTTTGGTTCTTCTTGTACCTGGTTCTTCTGAAGCTGCCGCTTATACCCTACATCATGACTCTTCGGTTCAAGCATATGCACTTCTCTTGGTGGAAGGTCCTCATACGTGAGTTGTACTATTGCAATGGGTGCTACTCTGTTGCTGCTCTCATTAGGGTAAACAGCCGGTGTGAACAGACACGGCTCTTGGTAAGTTCCACTACTGTCATATTCGGGATCTACAGCATGTGTTGAGTCTTTAAGTGAGTTGTACTATTGTAATGGGTGCTATTCTGGTGCTGCTCTCATTAGCGTAAGCAGCCGGTGTGAACAGAAAAGCCTCTTGGTAAGTTCCACTACTGTCATATTCGGGATCTGCAGCATGTGTCGAGTCTTTCAGGTCATTCCTTTTCCCCGAAATACAACTTTACTTGAGCCACTCCTGCTAGTGTTTCCATTTGTTACCAGACGTATTCAAGTCCTGGTGTGATTCTTCACGATTTGAAAACATACGGGTTTATAGAATTGATCTAGGTTTTAATGTCGATCACGATAGAAAAGAAACAACAACAACATCCAACAATGATAATAGTTAAGAATGAAAAATTAATACATTTACCTTTATACTGGCTTAATATAAAATATTCCCCTTATGCATTATAAGAATATTTTTCTTAATAAAAAATAAAGAAGCCTCAAAGGTCGTACGCACGGCTTTTATCCGATATATTCTTTGTTATAATTTCGGAAAATCCCCAAAAAGTTAAAATAGGAAAAAAATATTCTTCATTAATTTTCTTAAACTTGTACAACAAGATCGTGGTTAAAATGAACATGCTCAAAGTATAAAAAAATGTCATACTTCTTTTTCCGTGTTAGAGTGTAAGAATTTGAGGTAAAAATTATGTAATCGATGAAAAAGTAAGTTTACTGATGAAAAAAAAACTTTATCTAGTTTAAAACACAATGAATTGATAAAAGAGGTCATTGTTATTCAAGAAAATATGATTTGGTAAAGGTTATTAAGGAAATGTTCAAATATGCAAACAGGAATATTTAATAGAATGCAAACTTATCTTGCCACTTATATTATGATTTGTAAGAATAAAGTTTTAATTTTTGTATCTTAGAACAACAAAGAAATTTAATAATTTAGTTAATTATCAAAGTTTAAGTGAAACAAAAGAAGCATTAGAAGTTACAATTATTTTTAAACTTGTAATACATTCCTAAACGTAGTGAATAAAGTATAACTGTTCAAAATTAAGTACATAAGTAAGCAAATAAATTGTACAGTTTAAAGAAGTGATGGGAAAAATAGAATTCAAAAATCGAATACTTTGCATTCAAATATTCTTTAAAATAAAATACTTTCAAGGATCAAATCGAATGATGTCAACAATTGTCGCGCAAGTTGGGAAGCTAATTTTAAATCATGAAGTGTTTTTTCCAAGATAGATTTTCGGAAAACATTCAAATTCATTTCAAATGCTAAATGTTTAATTAGATAATTTAAAGGGATATGATAACTGTCGGAACTGGATGGTTTAATCCCACCTTTAGAATAATTTTAGCTCCCTTTAGAAAAATTCGTACTTTATTGGAAGAACTGCATAAATGCCATCAAGTAGGGAAAGACACCCTGCCCTAGAAATACCAAAAACCCTAGTCAAGTAATCCAAAGACTTGGCTTTTATATGAGAGTTGGGGAATCCAAGATTCATATCAACGGGAAAAATTACATCCTTCACTAAAAAAGTGTAGGATTTCATAGTCAAAACTAGAAAAGGGAATTTTTCAGGACCATCAAATTTCATAACTTTATTCTAATCACATCAACAAAAGCTCTCCCCAAATAGCTTTTTGTTTCCTTTTTTGATGGTTTGGGGTAGGAAGTGAAGGGAAGATAGACGAAACTAAAATCCGCATGTAGAAGTTGAGAATATGCATATAAATTTTACTTATCTATTTCAAATTACGAAATGAAATCTTACAACTCAGGCTTGAAACAACCAATTTAATAATTTATTTAATGAAATTTTAGCGTTTATACGTAAAACAAGATAATTATTTTGTAGTTGTGTCAATGCGCAGCAGTCTGTGTTGACTGAGATATGTGACTTTCGGCCAGATTAACAGCCACTCTGAATCGCTCTCCAGTGAACCTGACTCGCCTGCATAGAGTACAGAAGCCCATCGATCTCTGGTCCAGGAAAAGCGAGGCGGGCTCACTCAACTTTTTCTCGTCGATAGACTCTTTCACTGTTCAGGCAACTTAGAACCACAGTAGAGAAGATTCTTGTTGTTGATACAGCCAAGTATTCTTCAACGATCTAAGATACAGTTGACCTTATCCTTCGGGCTGAAATAGAAGAACAAAATGCTCCCGCTGGTGTTATAAATCGTGAATGGCCTGGAACTTATCTGTCAGACACAGAATCTTCAGATTGAAACTGATCCAACAGTCGTACGACCACACTGCGAGACACATAGAGACGTCAAACCAGTATCAGCTTGTGACAACTTCCTTTCCATTCATCTGACACCCGCCACCTTTCCGAATTAGGTGGGCTGCTCCTTCTAGATGTTCCTCATACTCTTCTAGATATGTTAACTGAAAGAACCAAAAGAATTGAAAATTTTTATCCCACTCCTATATGTGTCTATTTCTTGAAAATAAAGCGTATGGCTTTACTTTTAGTATACCTTTTTCTTAAACAAAGATTACTAACATTCATATAAAATACGCCAGCTTCGTGAAACATGTTCTAACTTTTCGAGAACAGTCAATAAAATTTAGGTATTATTTTAATTTTTTATAATATTCTTTCTGTAATGCACGTTGCAAAACCTGTCGTTGCAAAATCGTGTATTAAGATTCAGTTATTTTAACATAGTAACTAAATAAAATGACATTCATATAAAATATGCCAGCTTCCTGAAACATGTCCTAACTTTTCGAGAACATTCCATAAAATAAAATTTAGGTACTATTTTAATTTTTTATAATATTCTTTCTGTAATGCACGTTGCAAAACCTGTCGTTGCAAAATCGTGTATTCAGTTATTTTAACATAGTAACTAAATAAAATGACTGCTTTATGCATTTAAATGCGGAAGTAAAATTTAAAGTTATCTAAACTTAAGTTTGACAAAAGCTTCTAAGCAAAAACTTAAACTGGAATTAATATTCCAGAAATATTTAAACACTCTCACGAAAAGCTTTTAAACATTTAACATCTCAAAAATTTTACGTGAAAAATAATCTGAAAAGTAAACCAGCTCTATAAAAGTTGTACTTTCGATCGAAAAGTTTCAAACACGATTTTAAACTTAAAATATGTACATGAAATGTTATTTTAGTCTGCTTTAAAATGAAACCACTATTTTAAATATATTACAGTAAAGGTCGTGTATAAATTTGGGTATTCAATGCATAATGTAGTTAATGTATTAATAATGTTTAAATATATAATTTTTTGTATTTAATGAAAAACAAAATTTAATATAAAAGTAAAATTGATACAGGAAATTTCACACAAATTAACTTTAATTAAAATCCTCCGACAGAAAACGTTCATTGCAGGTTAATTACTCTTATTTTTTCAGTTGAGCGAAGTGAGCGAAGCTCTTAAACTACTCAGGCATTTCTATGTAACGCTTCTCCTCCTAAACCGCTTGACCAATTTAGTTCAAATTTGGCGTGGTTACAGGTACTAATAGTGGCAAGGTATAAATCTGAAATCAAATCAATCGGGTCGACCACGGCGGAATAATCACCGAAAAACCTGCTGCCATTAACTTTCAGTGAAGATATTAGAAGAATTATTCTATTTCGCAATTACTCGCTCAGCACGCTCATACAACCTATGATATTGGTCAAGGTCACGATGCTGATCACTTTAAAAAAGAAAATATGAAATCGGACATACCATCGAGGAATAGTCACCGAAAAAAAATTCAACTTGGGTAAAGATAACTGCACGAAATTCACTCAGCTCAACATAACATGCGCGATATGCAATGCGGACCTAGTTACCATAATTAACCGAAATTTACATTATGTATATTATAACTTTGACAGTATCTATACTTTGAACATTAATGACATTCGTAACATCGTGTATGTATAATGGTATGTAGCAAGAAAAAATTACGGGGAGTTACAAAGTAGAGAAAGGGTAGAACATCCAATTATCAAAAATAGAAATTTAAGGATTCGAATTCGGAAATCAAAATTCTTCCTAGGTCACCCTGGCCCACCTCTTCGATTGATTTGAATTTTATATAGTATCTTTTTAAAATTTTAACGATTCTGCCTAAACACTGTCTTGTGTTTAGTGGAACTAGCAACATTTGTATCGGAATGAACAAAGCAAATACAACACATGTTGTCCCTGCAATATGTAGTACAGGCCTATTATTAGCGGCCTACTATTAACCGTCAGGATTTATGAACAGTATTATGCTAGCACAGATTATTCAGCATACATATTTGTTTACTTAATGTGTGAGTGTATGTGTATTAGTTCAACAGAAAAGCAGTTTTTCTCTTCGAAGAGACATAAAGATAGGAAAAAAAAATGCATTTTAGCCCGACGATTCATCTTCTCGTTTAAAAGAAGATATAATATCAGAACGAGCAACAATGAGGCCCCTTTTCAAAAATCTTTCTCCGCCTGATGAATGATGTCGGCTGGCAACTTGCCGAATTCTTTTGCTCATAGCAGTACTTGTAAACTCATGGAGCATATTCCGCATGACTTAGAAATGTTAGATTGCGTGGAACGCTTCACGCTACAGCGTTGGTGTCTTTGACTGTTTCATTTGTTTGTTTATTTTTACATTTTTTTTCAGCGTCGAACACAATAGGGGAGCACACAGATACATCGTTCTGTGGAAGGAAACGATGAAAGTTACATATGTCGTATTTCAAGTTGACATAAAAATAAAATATGTATAGGCAGTCAATAAAAAATTGAATAGTTAAAGGAAGAGAGTGAAAGTGTGTTATTTTCAGTGTAGTGGCAAAAGTATTGATTTTGTGTAAAAGTTGAGACAGGTTCGAGTTAAATGACAGCAATTTATATTAATTAGTTTTTTAGTGAATAGTTTTTGCAGTCGGTCGTTGAAAAATAACATAAACAAACAAAAAAATTGTGTAGCACTTGTAAAATTATACTGCATATACCATGCATATTATGTATTCAATTATTTATTAATTGCAGTATCAGTAGACTAATATATCTACAGATACGCAATTCTATTTAAAAATCCAATAATTTTGCCCGTGCCGTATTGCGACAATGATAAAAACAGTATACGGCTCATCAGTAGAAATATCCAATAGCTTTTTAAAAGTGTATTATATTATTCTTATTACAACATGGCCATAGAAAATGTATGGATAATACTAAGTCCAATAGTTTAAAAAATAGAAGGCATGCGTTATTTAAAATTAAATGAAAAAACGCTTCTATGTAAACTTTGTGATAAATAAAGCTGAATATGAGATGTTGTGATGATTGCCTTGCTTTTGAATATTTGTATAACAATCTTTAACAAAATTGCAAGAATAATTAACGCTTTTTAAACAAGAATAAGCTAAGAATCTCCTAAAAAGTAAATGAGTAACGGGAATCAATTAAATTTTGCATATGTACTGTAAACACCGATTAGAGCGCTTGTATAAATTTAGCTTTCTTTGTGTTTTGAAATTGATTTCTAAAAATGAAACAATAGTTTTACAATACAATAATACAACGATAATTTCCTTGTGACAGTTAAAATTACCGTTTGTTTTCTGATTTCTAAAATGTAAACAATACAATGTCGAAATTCACGAAATGCAAAAAGTATTCTTTAAAGTCGTTTATTCTTGAACATTAACATAACTAATGTAGATCACCAAATGAATGTTTAATAAACTTTATGTTTATTTCTCCATTCTTTGAAAATGAGTAGATGATTTTACGGGAGATTTTGGAATTTTTGAAATGTTCCAAATTTGAGAATTTCTGCACTTAATGTTCACGTTGCGAGAATTATAGGAGTGAAAAAGCACATAGCATAGAAAAAGAATGCACAGTAGTCATCGAGCAAATTTTAAATAATAGTTAAGTAAAAATATTTGTAAGTCAATAAGGAAAACAATATGTGTTATTCTTATAATATCACACTTAACTTTTAAAAAATTGCCGCATTCTTAAATGCTAAAGCGCCCTTCAAATGATCTACATTTTTATTTCTTTAAAGTACTTTTGACCTTAATATTACTCGTAAATTGGATCTGACATTTCAATTAAGATATGTATAAATTTAACAACTTCCTGCAAAAGTTATTGAATTTATATATATCCTAATTAAAAGATAACAAATTTGGAAATTGAAAAATAAAATGTGAAGAGCTATTGGTGAATTCAAATGCTTTTAGAGTTTAAAATCCCAAGAAAAATAATTGTAGCTTTATTATGTGAGAGAAAAAATGCATGTTCGTAATGTAATTTCTTAATCGGTTAAGAATGTGTCTTCACAAATGAAATGTAATGAAACCTTTAAATGTATGAATCAGTTTCCTCCTTTGTAAAATATTTTGACAAATTTAAAAAGTTATTCTTAAAAACTCTTTTGGAGTATAAATCTTTGTGATATTAGTTATTTTTTGTTATAAATAAACTGAATATCTTTATTTTGTAACGTTTACCTAGACTTCTAGTTTGAAGTAGTCTCACTGCCATATAAATTGATGAATATTAATTTATTTTTATTTAAAATTTATTCATAAAATAATCGCCAAAGAGCTGGAATCAAGATAAATATGTAATGTTTCTGTGCATGCACTTAGTTGCACAGTTGTTTATGTGCACAGTTGCTTTTTGTTTGTAAAAGGGGCTTTTACAAAAAAAAAAATTGCTATACTATATATATGCATTCCTTCAGTGTATTTTTTGTGTGTAGAATGCTTTCAATAATATCACAGAAGGATAGGCATAACATAATTGACTATTTATAACTGTTAGAAATTACAAATATGGAATTGGAGAGGCAATTTCAATAATTTTAATTCCATTCGGGCATCGGAAAAAATGAAGAGGATAAGGATGAAGAAATGTACTGTTTGCTGGCTGAGTTACTATGGGCAATATACATGTTTGACCGTTATGGCGTCAAAAGTTTCAAAGAATTGTTTAATCTTTTAGGCAACATAATTCAGTTTTGTAAATATATATAGATGTAGTGCTATTCTATCCTGCCAGAACCAATGCCGACTATTATTCGTATTCTTAGTGCAGAAGATTGTAAAGATGTCAGGCTTCCCAAGAGATGCCGCCACTTGCAAGCGTCATTGGTTTCCATGGCAACAGGCTAGGAAAATCGACGTTTTGCTTTTCGCACCAGAGCGAGTAGACGTAGACAAAATTCGACGTGTGATGCTAGATGTTCCTAAGAACTAGCCTTTTTTTTTAAATCTTTCTTTAAATATGTAAATAAGCTGTCTAATTTAAATAATATTAACCTAGACTTTCATTAAATGTTAATTGTACTATGCTTTATTAAGTGTCTGGAGTATCATTTTCCACACACACACACACACACACATATATATATATATATATATATATATATATATATATACATATGAATAAAATGGGGTGGTGGTCAGAATTATAGCAAATCAGGATCAGAAGCGTCATCTTCATAAACCTATTAATATTCACTTCTCAAAAGGTGTTAGGAAGTTGGTGAGATTATAAATCAATGTTTTGTTAAAGTTTTAACTGTAATTTTAAAACAGACCTGAAACAGATGCATATACATTCTACTTAATGTTGATTGATATATTTTTCGGGTATTAAAATAGGATGAACTGAAACTCAATACAGAAAATAAACTAACATTTCGACATATACAGCGAAATGATTATTTGTGGGTGAGAGGTATGAAGACGATGTTTATAACCCTGCACTCATGTAATTCAAAATCGTCTTAAGTCCTTCTACCGCTTTTTAGAAGTGTGGATATTTATGAAGCAACCATTATATTATATGTAAGCATAATTTTATATACCTTCTTACATGCACTTGAAATTATAAGACTTCCGCATTTTTAAATTTCTCACAAACTTTAACAATTAAAAAAAAGCTGAAACAAGAAAGATAAATAGAGCCAAACGAATCGATTATAAAGCACTTTCCAACACAACAGTGTTTTTGTGCCAAATTTGGCGATAGCTCAAAAAAGCCTTATATCATTATCAGTATAATTTTAAGAGACCGTGTAAAACATTTTAAACTATTATTTCAATCCTTTAAATGAAAAATGAGATGCTAAAAAGGTGTATATACTTATAGTATTACGATGGAAATATGTTAATATCTTGCAACTGCCATCGATGATAATGCATTAAAATTACTTTGCGTACTCCTGTAGGTGAACCATACTAATGCTACAATCTATATGCATGAATTGTATCTATGAACTATAAATGCTACAATCAGTAATTTCGATAGTTAGCAGAATTTTGTAAACTTTAACAACCGATATCTATTTTGAATTGTTTCAAATAGACGCATATCTCTAAAATACGCTCTAAACACTATGCCCATGGAATTTTTTTTGTATGCTCCTTTAAAAAAACTTTCTACAGACAAAACCATCACTAAAATACATGGTGTATTACATGATAAAAACATATATAAATTTGGTAGTAATCGATGCATGTTTACAGCTGTGAAAGCACGAAGGACAAAAATGCATATCGAAATCATAAAAGATTTGCACATCTGTTGTAAAGTGCTGAAAATGAATTGTGGTTCATGCACCAAACGTGGCGCTTTTACCACAATCGCGCCATACACAAATAGTAGAAAAATGCTTGAATTGTATGGCGCATCTCAACTTCTCCATGAAAGAAATTCAGGGCGTTATATGCGCCTCAATTATTATGCGAAAGAATAGCCACCACTGCTTTAAATAGATTCCGAAAACAGTAACAAACGAAAAACGTAAAATAATTCTAAAAATTTCCTCAAAACTAATGTCATTTTCTCTCTCACTCAGAAAATAAACAAGAAGTATTCTGAGAACATATCTCACCAATCGAAATGCGGACGTTAAAATCCTATAATTGAACTCATCAGGTAATGTCCGACATCTGCGTGTACACACACCAACCTTCCTAGCAAACAAGCCATCAGGTTAATAAAACGTGATAAGAAAATCATCTTTGTCTTCGCCAGATTGAAGCCTTCTCTTTCTTGTAATGAGTATTGAGCTTTGGTAATCCAACAACTGCAAAGAGCTTCCGCGAACTAACATTTCGAGAATTGCTTCTGTAATCACGAGGAGGAATGGATGCTATTATGATTCCTGCAAGGATCGAGGTTACAATGGAAGTCCCAATCGATTGAGAATTTTCTTCTGGAATCGATGACGACTCTTGCATTATATCGTAGATTATCGTATCAAGGAGAAAAAAGTTTGAATGAAAGTTATTGGTTTTGAGAAAAGATGTGCTTCTGAAAAGGTTTTTCGAATGAAGTAATCAATATAAATATCTGAAAAGAGAAATTTAATTACTCCGAAGCACGGTTAAAAAGATAATTATCCCGATTAACGATTTGAAAACTTCATGGTAAAAATAAACAGTATCATTTGCTGGTTAATGATATGTTCAGCCATGATTAATGACTAAATTCACATATTAATGTACACCTTCCAAAAAAAGTATTCGAGTAAGAGATAAATTTCGAACGTTGGTTTCGTAAATTAAAAATTAATTATCATATAATATGAATTTGACTATGTATAAATATGACTTTCCATATTTCTGTCAAGTTGTGCGTTTTTCAAAAACTCATTTATTATTCGCAAATCCAAAATAGGAAATTTATTTCTCACCCGAATACTTTTTGGAGTGTGTAATTTTGCGAAACCCTGTAAAACATTTTTAACTGTTATTTCTGTTCTTTAAATGAAGCGTAAACTCATATAAACGTTTATATACTTATTGTAGTATTTTTGCTCATGAAATAAGTTAATGTCTCTTAACAGCCATAGATCGTAAAGTATTTGAATTCCTTTGATTACTTCAGCAGAATTATGAATGCTACAGACACTATTTTTGACGGTTACCAGGATTTTGTAACCTTTGATAACAGTTATAAATGCTGCATTTTTTTAAACAGACTACCTATAAAATACGATTTAAACAATGACTGTTCATAGATAAGGCGTAACACATTGAAATTCTTTTGTCTTCTCCTGAAGAAAAAAATCTGTAAATACTACAGATACCATTATCAATATAGTACATGATAAAAGTATTTATGAATGGTGCAGGAATCGATGCATATTTATGGCAGTTAGAGCATGAAAGACCGAAAATTCCAATATTTAAAAAAAAGAAACCTTTTCAAATTTTTTCGTAAGTGTTCAAAAACATTTTTTGAAATTTGGATATCCTTTAAATGGATTCCGAATACACTAAAAAACGACAAAGAAAACAGTTCTAAACTTTTCCACAAACCTTACGTCATTATTTCTCACACGCTCTCAGAAAATAAACAAACAGTATTCTGGGAACATATCTCACCAAATCGAAATGAGGACGTTAGATTTCGATAATTGAACTCATCAGGTAATGTCCGACATCCGTGTGCACACACGAACCTTCCTTGCAAGCAAGCCATCAGGTTAATAAGACGTGATAAGAAAATCATCTTTGTCTTCGCCAGATTGAAGCTCTCTTTCGCTTGTAATGAGTATTGAGCTTTGGTAATCCAACAACTGCGAAGAATACCGTGAACTAACATTTCGTGAATTGCTTCTGTAATCACGAGAAGGAATGGGTACCATTATGATTCCTGCAAGGATCGAGGTTAAAATGGAAGTCCTAATCGATTGAGAATTTTCTTCAGGAATCGATGACGACTCTTGCATTATATCGGAGATTATGGCATGGAGGAGAAAAAATGTTTGAATGAAAGGTATAGGTTTTGAGAAGAGATGTGATTCTCTATGAAAAGATTTTTCAAATGAAGTAATCAGAAGAAGTATCCAAAATGGGAAATTTAATTACTTGGAAGCACGCTTAAAAAATTAATCACGATTAACGATTCGAAAACTCAATGATAAAAGGAAACAGTATCCTTTGATAGCTATTGATAAGTTTAGTCATGATTAATGACTTAATTCATGCAATTTACATGCATAAATACATGCATGAAATTTTCAGAGAGAATGTAAAAGATTTTTAACACTTATTTCCATTCTTTAAATAAAGAGTAAGTTCATACAAACATTTATATACTTATTATTGTGCATGAAATAAGTAAATGTCTCTTAACTGCCATTGTCGGTGAAGTATTGTACTTCCTTTGAGTACTCTTGTAGAATTATGAATGCTGATAGACTATTTTTGAAGATTACCAGAATTTTGTTACGTTTGATAACATAAATTTTGTATTGTTTTAAATAGGATATCTCTAAAATACGATTTAAACAATGAATACCCAATCAGAAGGTGCAACGTTTAGGAATTCTTGCGTATTCTTCCGAAGAAAAAACTGTAAATGCTACAGATACCATTTTCAATAAGGTACATGGTAAAAGCATTTATAAATGTTACAGTAATCGATACATACTTATGGCAGTTATAGCATAAAAGACCAAACATTTCGTCGGAAAAAAAACATCGGAAAAAAAAACCTTTTCTAATTTGCTCAAAAGTGTTAAAAATACATTTATAGAAATTTGTGTATCCTTAAAGGAATTCCGAATACACTAAAAAAAAGACAAAGAAAATAATTCTAAACTTTTCCACAAACCTTATGTCATTATTTATCACACGCACTCAGAAAATAAACAAACCGTATTCTGGGAATGTATCTCACCAAATCGAAATGCGGACGTTAAATTCCTATAGTTGAACTCATCAGGTAATGTCCTACACCTGTGTGCACAAACCAATCTTCCTTGCAAGCTAGCCATCAGGTTAATAAGTCGTGATAAGAAAATCATCTTTGTCTTCGCCAGATTGAAGCCTTCTTTTTCTTGTAATGAGTACTGAGCTTTGGTAATCCAACTACTGGAAAGAGCTCCCCCGAACTAACATTTCGTGAAGTGCTTCTGTAATTACGAGGAGGAATTGATGCCATTATGATTCCTGCAAGGATCGAGGTTACAATGGTAGTCTTAATCGATTAAGAATTTTCTTCAGGAATCGATGACCACTCTTGCATTATATCGGAGATTATTGCATCAATTAGAAAAAAAGTTTGAATGAAAGGTGTAGGTTTTGAGAAAAGATGTGCTTCTGAAAATATTTTTGAAACGAAGTAATCAGTAGAAATATCTAAAAAGGGAAACTTAAATACTTTTAATCACAATTAAGAAAATATTAATCGCGACTAACGATTTTAAAACTAAATGATAAGAGTAGACGATATCGTCTGCTGATTAACGATACTGTTGGACATGATTACTGACTAAAAATTTTCAATCTTGAATCATGACTAAATGTTAATCGTTAGTCTTCATTATTTAATCACGTTATTTTTTAATCGTTAATAGTGATTAACTTTTTCTGAAGAATACCATGAAGAATTTAGTTTCGTTAGACATATAACATATTAAAATTGTTGAAAAACGAATAGTACAGAAATATCCAATTATTATAATTCTAGTAAATTAGACGTGCTGGTGATTTACAGGAATTTTCCGTTTGCTAAGTGAAATTATGCTATAAAATTTTGTTTAATTACATTAGCTGTTATCGTAACAATTATAAATTTAAATGTAGAAAGAGATAAATTTTATGAATCTGATGTGCTTGGTAGTACTGCATGAATAGAATAATAATTAATAGCATTTTCTTTTTATCATTAACACGAGATCACTGGCTCCTGTTTTTGATACATCGTTACTTGCAAAGTGTTCAGAACACGCCCTGAATTTCAGAAACCTTTTTTTATTGACATGAACGTCTTCTGAATTAATTGAAGTATAATTATGAAAAGTAGAAGGCCTTAATTCAATTAACCAATTAACACTATGATAATATTTTTAAAAAAAAAGGCTAAAATTGATGTAAAGGTCAACCTATTATATTTTCAATTCAAAAAACATAATTTTACGTATTTCCATCAAATAAAATTAAAACGCATTTTTGTATAAACTTACTTTCTTATTAATGTTAAAGATAGTTTAATATTGTAAAATAGTTATTAAAAGCACTGATTCCGAACTATAAAATGCACATGAAATCTTAATAGCTTAAAATCTCACAAATAGCTTTTCTTATGTCGTTTTCTATGCTATATTTCTTTAAAAAATACCACTCAATATAGACACACATGCTCTACTGAGTACAATTGTTTTCTGCATTCGCAAATAAATCTTTAAAATATTCCATATTTAAATTTCCTCCATAGAAACCAATCTCGCTACTCAACTTAAATAAACACTACTGTTTTCTCGAAAACTTTCTGCAAAGTCTGATGAAAGCAAAATGTTCTTTTAGGACTCTCCTGGGACTTTTCTTCTAAAGTCCTTAATCAAGCCAGAAAACTTTCATTTTGGCCCTTGATTACCGGATCTCGGTAATAATACCTCCTTCCTCTTATTTCGGAAAGCTCCAAAGTAGGGAAAGTAAATTTTCATTATAAAAGGATTTTTCTCCAAGTGTTAACGGGATTCAAAATCGTAGTTCATTAGACTAACGATAAATAGAGGGAAAAAGTTCTGCAGGAAGCATTGTCCGCTAGGAATGTTTTGAAGACTTCTGGATTGAGATTTAAAGAAGCTTATGTTTTTTTTCGGAAAAAAAAATGTTGCATTCTGTTGCATGAAAATGTTAGAAAATAAACTATAGCTGAGGAATAAAGTGTTTTGTGTAATGGTAATCCTACACGAAGGGCATCGGAAAAGGAACGGGTACCTTGGTCGGAGAACTTTTTTAAGGGGTTCTAATGCATATTCACATTAAATCTAGAGAAAACCACCAAAAACTCTAGACCGTTACTGTGATAGAGATCACATATCTATTTTAATAATCATTTAATTTGGTTTTCTTTAATGTAATCTATCCAAATTCAAGAATTCTAAATCACTTCTGTTCTCATTTTTCTGCCATTTCGGCTTTTAAATCTGTATTGTCGCTTTTCCCGTATGTACTATTCTTAATTGCTTCGTCTCTTCGGACCGGTGTGCTAAAAATAGATTATATTACGTCCGTTTGCAAAATCAATGTACTTTCTACTTCTCCTCTTAGCATCATGCTGGCGTAGGTTATTATTTTGTTGCCCTTCGACATCTTCAAAATTATTTGCTCGAGATTACGTCATTTTAACTTTATTGGATTAACTTGTAGGGTTGCTCTGGAATTGGCGTTATTGATTTCAGCCAAGTGTTTGTTCTCTCCAATGTGTAATTCTGTGCTGGCGTAATTTTTAAGTCATTCCACCTTAATTTCACTGTCCATATAGGACGTATTTTTTATTTTCGCTGAGCCACCACCGCCCGTTATAATAATGTTTCAATAGTATATGTTTAATAAAATAGTTTTTCAGTATTTAACGTCTTTTTATTATATTGCAACTATAAGTGCATCGAACCTGGATTATCAAGTATCACGACGCAGTGTTAATAATTTAAAACAGCCTAACTAATTAACTTCTTTACAGTTACATCAAAAGCCGCGCGGTAATTGAGGGGCTAGCAGCAGAATAAAAATAATATTAATAAATATTATACCTGGATGGAGTCATTGCCAAATACATCTTTAAAACTGATATTTCCATATTTACGAAATAGGGTATGACATGATTAGACCGCAATCTGTGGTTTTTCAGAGCTACTGTATTATAAACGAAAAAATGTTATTTTTCGATGCACTACCGTGAGATTGAGAAGCTTTAATTAATCTTTAAAAATGAAAACTCATTAGAACTTTGCATATCCCATATAAATAAAAATATCCTATACAGTTATGTTCATCAATGACTCACTGTCTCTATAACGCTTCCGGTTCCTACCACTCCGAAATAGGTCGTCACTATTAAATAATAAAATATACACAAGCCCAAAGATACAAGCCCAGCTTAGATTTTTGCAATCTATTTGCTAGAAGAGATGTTTGGGAATGTTAACTGTGCCATTTTGGAACTTACAATCAAAGAAATGCGTGGATCACTGTTTTATTGGCAACCATAGTGGGAGAAGATTATCGATTACGCGCATCCGTAAGTTGCCAAAAGAACGATAAGTCGCTAAGGGTGGCAAATACCCACGCTGTTCCAAAATGAAATATGAAAATATTTAAGTAATCAAAGATTTAATGTATTAAGTGTAGAACATTAGAAATGTGAGGCTGTAATTTTTCCTTACACAGATCAGTGTTTGAATGTTTTATGGAATTCCGTAGTAGAATAACATTTCTTTTTGTTTTCGAATTTTTTTCTAGCACCCGTCGTAATTGCCTCCATCGTGGCCTTTTTTTGTCAAGTCAAAAAATTATCACTACATACAAATTTCTAAAAGAATAATACTAGTGTACTTAGCTGGTATTTTTAAATTCCATTTTAATGGAAATAGTTTTGAATTTAATCATTCTTAAATGACTGAAATAGTAAATAATTCATAGATAACCATAACTAAACACAGTAAACTAAATGGTATGATGGTTATTTGCTAAATTATGAAATATACGCCAAACATTTTCTTCTTTCTTTATTTTTTTCTTGTTAATACTTATACATATATTCGTTAGAGTAAAAGATAATAATTTCGGAAATCTCAGAGCACCAAAAGACACATTTAGTTCGATTTTAGCTTTTTACTTGTAAAGGATCTACAAAGGCAAAAACTTTTGGACTCCACAAAAGCTATGAGCATAATTCTAGCTTCATTCAAAATCTTTCCAGCACATTACAAAATTTTTTTTAAATTATAACATTTTAAATATACTCTAATGACATGTGGATTTTGATATTTTGTTCAACGAATGTTGCTCAAGTATTATTTTATAGCTTAAAATTTCCTTGTATTTATTTCTTCAACTTCGACCGTAAATAGAACTTCATTTTTACAATAAAACCATTTTTTGTATCATTTATTAGAAAGCTCTTCCTTAATATCACTATATGTTACAAGTATTTTCTCTGAATTACAAATTTTACCTATTTAATTTTTACTGTACTAAATTTGATAGTATTACTTTTGTCTCAAGTTAACATGGTGTAATTGGGATCATATCTCCTATAATGTTAACTCCTAAAAGATAGTTTAGGATTTTTGCTCGTGATTCAATTAACACTCAATAAGTGAAATAAAATCTTCACAGCTCTGTAAGTAAAATAAAAACTCAAGACTGTTCTAATCTTTATTAAACAACTCAGATGAACAGCCTTTCAAAAGAAAACTTTGCTTAACAGAAAGAAAAATCCCCGTAACAAACGATACAAATTGAAGTGGGAAGAAAAAAGTCACGCCAGATGGACGTATAGAATCCAAATACTATCCGGAACAAATTCAGCATTTTCCAAAGGTACGATATTGGTAAACTTATACAGCAGGAATCAGAAATTTATCAAAAACATAAATAGAATGATGAAACAAACAGGATGCTTATCTTATAAGCTGTTAAAATTTTATACAGGAGTTTCGAAGCAGTAGTTACAAAAACCGCTAACTGATATCGCTGTAATTCCAGGCCAGTGGCTTGGCCTCCATAGACTGCCGATCTGACTCTTCCTGACAAGTTATTGCGGGGGACATTGAAAAACAATGCCTATCAGAACTATCCTATCACACTGAACGCGCTTGCATAGTCGATTTCTGTGTCATGTGAATCCATTCCCGATGAAACAGTACAGGATGTGATGACAAATTTTATTATTCATTTGCACCACCTCTTATCTCGAACAGTGAATATTTTAAGGAGGTTGTGTGATGACTGAGTGAATTTATACTTCAATATGATGATTGTCGATCGATTTTTACGTGCAGTGCCATCTCTTAGGAGTGGCGTAGGCAATTAGGGCATTGTCAATTCTAACCCTTCCTGTAGAACATTTTTTAAAAAATAAACTGCATAAACTTCTAATTTTATACACAAAAAATTACGCGTTTTAAATTAAGATTACGCCCGCAACCCACTCCCCCTTAAAGAAAATATGTGTGTACCAGTGTCTGTTAGTAATTATTGCAACTGCTACTTCGAAACTTCTCTATAAAATTTTTGCAGGTTACACAATAAACACGTCGTTTGTTGAACCTTTCTGTCGATAATTGTTTTTGAGATATTTTTTTATTTTTTAAATCAGGGTATTACTTATTGGATAACAAGTTTACCCTTTGAGGCGCAACCCTTTCCCAATGCTGAAAAAAGAGCAGCCGTGGCCGCACAGCCAGCTGTTGTCAAAAAAGGGTCTCTAGATCTGTGGCACGCGATGAACGTTTCGATCGTCCACCATCTTGCTGGTAGTTAAGTCAAGCGATAGCAACGGCTGCCCTTTTTTCAGCATTGGGCAATCTATTCAGCTGTTCTCGCATTCTTCCATTTTTCAGCAGATGTCAGTCCTGCTTAAAAGAATCGTGACCATTTTTTGACGGGAAATGACGCGCTAAAAATAAAGGATTCTCGTGGAGCTGTGTCCCCGCCACTATTTTTATACAAATCAAATCTGTTCTTCGTGACTCGCAACAGTCAAAACGTCAGAGTTTGGTGTTCCCAGAGCAGTAACACTGCGAGTTAAAGAGATAAAAATATATTTGCTTCCATTTATAAATATTTTATATGAGTTTGATTTTTTTTCGCATTGATCAATTATTTATAAAACGGTATGTACACTTTGTTCGAGATTTTAGCATTGAAGATTTTCAAACATTGGCGAACTCCAAATATTATCTAGATTTTAAACAATTTTATGACTCCACGCAAACATTTTATGACTCTATCTTACGCGGAAGTTAGTTCACGACTTTAGCCAAAGACTGTCCTGAACAACTGCACATGTTATGGCCGTGTTCCATTTGAAACTAATACTCCAGTATATTGAATAACGTTTTGGAAGTTGATTTGTTTTATTTTCTCTGTTAAAAGAAATCCATAATACCAGCTTTACACCTTAAAATGTATTCCCTCATTTTGAAAATCAGAACTATGTTAATGGATTATTAATTTTTATTTATTTTCTACTTTTTTGTGTATTGAGACATTTACGAAGTGTTTTTATGCGCCATACGCGTAAATTAAAGAGTAATTTCCTCGAAACTGTAAAAAATAAATAATTAATTAACGAAAACAAAAGAAAAAAATAAATAAAACACTTTCTTTTCCTGTGGAAAACAACACTGAAATTTATATTTCGTTTCATTATTCGGTTGAATAGTTGTTTTAAAAATCACTATTAACAATGACTGGCTGGGAGTTATACCATTTTAACTTAACAATTCTATGAATTCAGATCAAGAATTTGAAGAACCTTTTGAACAGGATACGTATGTTTCTTCATTATGTGCATTAAAAAACATGTGATTTTGATTAAAATATTGTAATTTAAGATGTAGAAGACCGCAATACTAAATAATACGACAGTTCTACGAATTCAGATCAAGAATTTCATTATGTGCATTAAAAAATATCTGCTTTTGAAACACATGAACAGAGTCCGCTCTGAATGTTTTGAAATAGACTTAAATACTACTTTATAGTATTAAACTATCTTTAAATTGAATAACAGAGTAAGCGTATCACCATAAATGTTATTTATTCATTTTATAAAAATATGTAAAATTATGTTTTTCATTTGATTAAATTTGCTATCTTTAAATACATCTTATATTTTTAAACGTAGATTACATTGCTACATTGACTAAGATACTTTAGGTTTATTTATTTTTTCTATTCATATCACAATATTTTTTTTAAATGTTTAAATTAATTTTCAAATGGATTGATAAAAATACTTGAGAATACTTTATCTTCAAATTAACAAATTAATTTTTAATTAACGTTCAATATATATATATATATGTATAAAGAGAGAGACAGAGAGATAAATAGATAGATATAGATATAAATATAAAAAAAATAATCTGTTTAACGTGATAAAGGAGAAAAAGGTAACTGGAATTTCTCTTCAATTTTCTATTACATATTTTTAAAGTTCTTATACATTATACACAAAAAATGTATTCTTCGAAGTTAATTCAGATAACGATTTTAGATGTTGCCTATAATACAATAAGGCGAAGGAAAAAAGACCTCCTACTGCGTTGGTTCTACATGATAAGTTCTTAAAATTTAAAATAAATTTATATTACAGCATTCTAAATGCATTAATCTTTATAGGAAATCAATATATTTTCTCCCATTTATAACGCCCAAAACAAGTTTGCGCCATTAATATATTTATCGATATTTTTATCGATATCTTTTCTCACCTTTGCACTTTATGAAGCGAATTGTAAAAGTAAGTTTCATATGAAATTTAATAGAATAAAATATTTTATCGGCCTTTATTTCTCTCAAGTCAGGTATGATTTCTTGCATTTCGTATTATTGCTTCAAAATGATGTTACTTATATTCATTTCAAAAGTATCGCTGTATTAGTAAGTTAGAAATTACATGATGCATTTAGTGTTCTTTTATGAAACATATTCAAGAAAGAAATTTCTTTGTTGCGATTCTCTATTACGTTTCTCTATTACGTTTCTCTATTACCCATCTCTATTACGTTTTTTTTAATGAAATATTTATATACATGTATATATATATATATATATATATATATATATATATATATATATATATAAATTCTCAAGTGTTTTTATCAATCCATTTCAAAATTAATTTAGACATTGTTTAAAAATATTGTGAAATGTGAATAGAAAAATAAATAAACCTAAAGTATCTCAGTCAATGTAGCAATGTAATCTAAGTTTATAATATAAGATGTATTTAAAGATAGCAAGTTTAATCAAATGAAAAACATATTTTTACATATTTTTATAAAATATGAATAAAACGCATTTATGGTAATACACTTACTCTTGTTATATCCGTAGCACCGAACTCCGGGGTTTCGGGTTCAACTCTCGGCGGCCGGGGTTCGATCCCCGACTGGGCGTGGTTGTCATGTCCGTCCCTTCATAGGGGCGACGTTGGTCCACCTACAAGTGCCCCCATAATAAGTGGCTAACACCTTCGGGCCGTTGTAAGGGACAATGCCTAATCGGCAAAGTACCCGCCCGTTAGAAAGAAAAAAACATCAACTTTACATTAGAAAGTATATATATAGATATATATACAAGCACATACATATTCATATAGATTAAGTTGCTTAATTCATCAACAAAAGTGGCATGTAAAATAACACGTGAATAACAGCTGCACAATACTTATTTATTACTTAATTTTAAGGAATAAAGTGCCAAGAGTCTATTATTGCTAATCATGAATCAACTATGCAAATAATCAGTAGTATAAACACTAGCGTGGGTCAAAAAGAAATATTTTTTTCAACTCCTAATACCTCGGAAAGTTGCAAATTTGAGTTACTAAAAAGATATGTAAAAATAAAGAAAATCAGTTTATATTTTCTGTTCGCGCATTTAATCTAAGTTCACAAAATTTGAAAAAATTAATGTTTCTACGGTTATTTTTGACATTTTTAAACTAGCCCTTTTCGGAATGTAATAGCTCAAATTCTTATGCATGCGAACTGCAAAAAATAATGCTCAAAACTTCTTTAAATTCATCCCCATTTTTCTGCCGTGACTCCTTACAAATTTAATGAGATTTTGATGAAAATTTTCATACAGTGGTAGATTATAGTTTAAGGGGATAAAGATACTGATTTGCTATTTTTTCTTTATTGAATTCAAATTTAAAATTCAATTATTACAGAATGTTATAAATATGTATAAACATATGTATATAGACGTATATATATATATATATATATATATGTATGTATATATTAAAATTAAGAAACTAAGGTAATAGGTTAACAGTTGTAAAATCGAAGAAAATCATGCTGGACACAATCAAGCAAAAATTTGACGAGTTCAGCCACGAATGTTTATTACTTTTTGACGTAGCAGCTTGTAAATGCTTTATTTGTATTAACTATTTTTGCAACAAAACTCCTGCTGATTCCTGTAAGTGAGATTTAAAAATCAGCTGTGATTACGCAAAATCAAATTAAATACCTGCTGTTGAGCTATATTTTGTTCCCTTATTACAGAAACAAATAAATTTAATCATTGGAAAGGAGATCGCATGACAGCCATTTAACTTTCGATAATAAATGTAAATTTGATAATCTGAAACCACGTTCTCTCATTTAAATATAAATTCTGCGCATTCTCTTTTCTATGCAACCTGTTTTATTCTCTCAGTTTGCTGCTTTCCCGCCTTTCTGCCATTCTTGCAGCTGATGAAATATGAACTTTTTGCTTAACTCGAAACGTACTTATCTCCTACTTTTAATTTATGTGTGCTTTTAATAAATAATTTTACTTTTTATGTTTACAAATCCAAGGTGACTAAATGTGTGTAGGCTACAACATCAAGACATTCTCACTTGACACACAGGATGCTGAAAGGCGGATAAAACTCGTGACAGAATCCCCAAGAGAAGTATGTGGAATTAGATCTAGAGATAGTTTTATAAGAATTACTATTCTATTAAAATAAACAATGCGTAACTTCACCCGTAAATCAGATCTCAAAATACCTTAAGATAAGAATGAGTGTAAACGTAGATCCTCAATTTTGTTCAACATGGTTTTCTTGGATTTACATGTGTTCACATAAAAACTTGGTTTTATCAATCAAACAAAAAAATATGTTTACAAATATTACTAATGTTCTAAAATAATTGGATTTTATACCTGAATAAAGAATTTTTTTTCCGTTTAACTGTTTTACCACAGTATGTAATTTTTTATCATTAAACTTATAGGCTAAATTCATAGGCTAATGCGAGACAGTAAAATATTGATGGATTTATATAATATTTGAGCATTATTTTTGGTAGTTAGAATACATAAGAATTTCAGCTACTGCATTTAGAAACAGGTTAATTCAAAAATGTAATCTCATTAAATTTATGGGCTAATGCGCGACAGTAAAATATTGATGGATTTATATAATATTTGAGCATTATTTTTGGTAGTTCGAATACATAAGAATTTCAGCTACTGCATTTAGAAACAGGTTAATTCAAAAATGTAATCTCATTAAATTTATGGGCTAATGCGCGACAGTAAAATATTGATGGATTTATATAATATTTGAGCATTATTTTTGGTAGTTAGAATACATAAGAATTTCAGCTACTGCATTTAGAAACAGGTTAATTCAAAAATGTAATCTCATTAAATTTATGGGCTAATGCGCGACAGTAAAATATTGATGGATTACACATTACAGATTAATATTGATGGATGTAAAACATTACAGAAAAACGAGAATTTTAGCGAATTTTGGCAAAATTTAGAGCAAATGCCCGATCAGAAGATATAAACCGATTTTATTTCTTTTTAGTCACCTAAATTCGAAACTTTTCCGTGCTATTAGAAGTTAAAAAAATAGATTCGCTTTTTTAAATTCACCCTAAGAGACACACATATATATGTACGTACACCGCAGTAGTATATACGACTGTATCCCCCTGCTTTCCCATTGACATTAGATTTATTAGCATATAGAAAAAGGCAATCAGATATATTTGTTAATACAAGCAGCAGCTGTTATTTTCCCTTAGTCGAGCCTTATGAATACATTATGCAAGTAAACAAAACACTTCATCGTGATCCCTTAGCCAATTGTGGAAAACAATCATCACCGTAGGTTATATTATATTAAAAAGCATGCATAAGATTATCGATAAAATTAGGTGCCATTGTTCACGGGCATGGTATATATATCTTAAAAGTAGTAAATAATAGACATACTTCCCTCACTGAAGTACGTGTTTAAATATTTTGTCTCTTGTGATATACACTCATGTCCATAAATTAAGGATAATGAAGTTCGGGCAAAGAAAGAGAAAGAAGCAAAACAAATTTGACTTATTTGTAAAGTCTATTTATTAAACAAAAAGTAAAGAGCAAAAAAGATGCTATATGTTTGACATAATTAATAAAAATTGCAAGTGTTACTCCCTTGACCAAATTTAAAAAAAGAACCTATTTACAAAAAACAGTATAACATGGTTAGTAGGATGGTTAATACGGAGTATGTCTCCCGGACGATGCAATACAGGCCTGACAACGCCTAGGCATGCTGAGTATCAAATGATCAATCTGATCTTGGGGAATATTACACCACTCATCAAGCAATGCACTCCGAAGTTCCGGTAGACAGGTAGGAGGGGGTTGACGGGCTGCAATTCGTCGGCCAAGAATATCCCACACATGCTCTATTGGATTCAAGTCCGGTGAGTATGCTGGCCAATGCATACGGGTGATAGCCTCCGATTGAAGGCATTCGTCTACAATGTTTGCACGGTGAGGACGGGCGTTGTCATCCATAAACACAAATTCAGCACCCATGGCGCCCCGAAACAAACGTACATGTTGTTCCAGAATGACATCGCGATAGATGTGGCCTGTCATCGTTACACTCTGAAAATGCAGGTCAGTTCTGGAACAAAGAATAATTCCTCCCCAAACGAGCCATCCTGCACCACCGTAACGGTGTCTTTCAATGGTGTTCTCTTGGTGGTAACGGGTACCTGGCGCTCTCCAGATGAATGTCCGGCGAGAATCAGACTCCAAACTAAACCTGGACTCGTCGGAAAACATCACACAAGACCACTGTTGCGGTGTCCACAATGCATGCTCTCTACTCCAGGTTAATCGCAGGCGACAGTGAGTTGCGGTAAGTGGAACACATCTGACAGGCCTACGAGCATATAGACCAATGTGCCCTAAGCGTCTGTACACGGTCTGCCTCGAAACTGTCGTACCGGTAGCTGAAGAGAGCTGACGAGACAGGTCTGATGCTGTACTCCGTCTGTTTCTTTTGGCAGTAACTGCCAAATAGCGGTCCTCATTCGGCGTTGTAACTCGGGGGCGACCTGTGCTGTAACGTCTACTCACATTACCATCATCTTGGAATCGTTGCCGAAGCCTGGAGATGACACTCTGGGCGATTCCAAGTTCCTCGGATACTTCCAGACGGGTACGTCCACATTCCAGTCGTCCGATAATTCTGCCACGTAAAACATCATCCAAATGCCTCCTTTGTGCCATAACTATGCGGTTTTTGCACTGAAAGGCTTTCACAGCGCTTGTGAACAATTTTACTTCTTTGCCACCATTCCTTATATACCCCTGTCTTACACTCTCGTCATTGTGACGTACCATCCACGCCATCTGGTGGTTTCCTGTAATTTGCATATTCTTCTTCAAGATGTGTGTGATCATTCCACAGGTGAAATTTTTATTTTAGAGATCAATTTCTGAGTGATTCTGAATTATCCTTAATTTATGGACATGAGTGTCAATGCGTAACTTCACCCGTAAATCAGATCTCAAAATACCTTAAGCTAAGAATGAGTGTAAACGGAGATCCTCAATTTTGTTCAACATGGTTTTCTTCGATTTACATGTGCTCACATAAAAACTTGGTTTTATCAATCAAACAAAAAAATATGTTTACAAATATTACTAATGTTCTAAAATAATTGGATTTTATATCTGAACTAAGAATTTTTTTCCGTTTAACTTTTTACCACAGTATGTAATTTTTGTATCATTAAACTTACAGGCTAAATTCATAGGCTAATAAGAGACAGTAAAATATTGATGGATTTATATAATAATTGAGCATTATTTTTTGTAGTTCCAATACATAAGAATTTCAGCTACTGCATTTAGAAAGAGGTTAATTCAAAAATGTAATCTCATTAAATTTATGGGCTAATGCGCGACAGTAAAATATTGATGAATTACACATTACAGATTAATATTGATGGATGTAAAACATTACAGAAAAACGAGAATTTTAGCGAATTTTGGCAAAATTTAGAGCAAATGCGCGATCAGAAGATATAAACCGATTTTATTTCTTTTTAGTCACCTAAATTCGAAACTTTTCCGTGCTATTAGAAATTGAAAAAATAGATTCGTTTCTTTCAATTCACCCTAACAGACACACATATATATGTACGTGCACCGCAGTAGTATATACGACTGTATCCCCCTGCTTTGCCATTGACATTAGATTTATTAGCATATAGAAAAAGGCAATCAGATATATTTGTTAATACAAGCAGCAACTGTTATTTTCCCTTAGTCGAGCCTTATGAATACATTATGCAAGTAAACAAAACACTTCATCGTGATCCCTTAGCCAATTGTGGAAAACAATCATCACCGTAGGTTACATTATATTAAAAAGCATGCATAAGATTATCGATAAAAATGAGGTGCCATTGTTCACGGGCACGGTATATATATCTTAAAAGTAGTAAATAATAGACATACTTCCCTCACTGAAGTACGTGTTTAAATATTTTGTCTCTTGTGATATATAAACATGTACACGTACACTCTCACAGTAAGTCGAGTAAAAAGTTTCAATCAGAGAATATCGATATTTTCCAGGAAATTAAGCTGTCAATGAGATATTTATTTACGTACTGTAATATTTTACATTAATGCCTCTCTAATATGTGATAATTAGTGGATGTTAAGCAATCGCTCTCTCCATATTGAAAGAAGTTAGCTTATATGTGTTCTAATGTGCATTTAATCCTTGTTAATTTTTGTTTTATATTTATCTCGAAGGTGTCACTGGGAATCACTGGGAACTCACTGGGTTAATCACTGGGAAATTTTCAAGCCATACTGAAAAATGTAAACTTATATGCCATGTAATAAGCTTTTAATTATTTTTACTTCTTATTTTTGCATGCATTTCAACGATTTATTAATCACTGGAAACTGCTTCCTTAACACAGTGAAAAGTGTTGTCTTTTGGCATCAACTTCATTTTTAATCCTTGTTACTTTTTGTTTGTACTGGCATCTCAAAGCTGTTAGTCACTAGAAGCAATTTCTCCAACCATCAAAAAATGTTACATTATATACCATCTAATATGCCTTTAATCCTTGTTATTTCAAACTTCATGATTTATTAGTTGTCTTTTCATTTCATCGATTTGATGATTCACAGAATACGGTCTCTTTCAGTCATTTCCCATCATGCTATAACACGAGAATTAAAAGGATTCGTTAATTATTTGAAAATCCGTAATCGATAGCACTTTAACAAAAGGTAGTCCTCTGTGTTAGAGATGAGATTACATCGATTTACGCCTTATCTTTGAAGTGACGAACACATTCTGAAACTGCATATTGCAATGTAAGTGTCCCTTGTAAAGTGGGGAAATCGATTCTATTCGATTAATTACTGGCACAAAAGCAGATGTTCAAGAGAACATTTATAACGACTGTTTTCTTTCATGTAATTAACTTCAAAAGCGATTAATTTCTTTCCTTATACTAAATAATTAAATATAAGGATTTATTATACATAATGGACTTATTGACAAGTTTAGAAAAGTATTATAATGTGGCAAGTTGTGCAGTTATTGTTCCATCAGATGAATACTGCATAATAGCTAACTGTCTAGGCACCGTTGAAGGCAACGGAGAATCTTTTATTTCATTCATCAAAAATTACTTAAGTTATACACATTGTTTTTATCAAGTGATCTTTTTAGTTCATTTGTGATTAATTTGTCATTAATTTAGGTAGCCTGCATATTACCTAAAATGAATGGATTCGTCCATAAATGTTGAACTAATTTTAGGTAAATTAATATATAAAAACTCAACATAATATTAATTATTATTATCAAATCTTTAATTTACATTTTTTCCCTATACGAATATTGTTATTAGAACACTCTTCACTTTTATTAGATCAACGCTAGCTGTATACTGCGCAATAAATAGGTAGACGAACATGCTGCTTACTTTTATTCATTCGTTTACAGTTAATTGTCTCAAGATGTTCTTGAAGAGCCAAGGTCGAGGATCTATGCACAGAATATTACGCTGCTGCATGCTGTGCAATCTAGACGTTAACTGAGATTGTTGATGATCACTGCTATCGCCAGTTAGCCATATTTGACTAGTTAATTCACTTGATATTTGCTTCTTATAAGGAATTCTTATCTTCCTGATAGATGTCTGACGAGTGTCTATATATAAAGCAAATAATCAGATAGATTATGTGTGTTGTATCTAGCTGGGCTAGTTTGTTTGTTATCAAAGTGAAGAACTCGGTAAATTATGCAGAATCTTCGAAACTCAGCCTTCTCCCAGAGAGTTCATTGTCGTGAACTCTGAGAATCGGCTTCCTTCAGAGGGCAACGACAATATTATACAACCAATTTCCTTTGAACCAAGAAACTTATAGTTGATTTACCAACTGTCTTAAAAAATCCGGCTAATTAAAGGAAATCCGATACCCGAGCATAAAAAGATCCGAGATTAATCCGAGCATAAAAAGACAAACTGTCAACAATTTTCATTGTCCAATATGCACAATATGTCTGAAATTTTTTTTTCTTTCTCAGTTAATAATGTACTTTTCACGTTTAATGTAGGAAAAGATTTCTTTTTAAATGTAAACAGCTAATTAAGGAATAAACAAATCACGTCTTAGCGGATTAATATAGAGGAAGAAAATTATTATAAAAAGCGGATTAAATACGGTAAATGATTTTCCTTTTATTTATTTTACAATCTTGTATCATTTTCAGCTCAAATAATATGCAATTAAAGTATGCAATATACAGGGTGTACAGCAAATAATATCCTGATTTCAAAATTTGAAATCTCAAAAGCAGTGGTCAATAGAAGTATGCAGCAAACCGTATGTTTATTATGTAAAATGTAAAAATTTTATACAGAAGTTTTGAAATATTAGTCACAATACCTACCAACAGACAGTGGTCTACACAGATTTCCTTTAAGGGAAGAAAGAGTAATGGGTATAATATTAAAAGGCTTCTTTAAGTTGGAAATGAAACATTTATGGATTTCATGTTAAAAATGCTTCAAAAAGAGGGGTTGGAACACCCAAACACACCCTCTTACGTACATTCGGAAATAGATTTAATTGATTCGGGAATAGATTTAGACTAGGGTCACTGCTAGCAGATGGAGTTGTCCGTCAAAATCGATCGACGATCATCCTATGTAAATTTGAATTCATTCTCTGCAAGCAGTCACAGCATAATCTTATCAAAATATCCACTGTTTGATACAGAGAGGTACCGCTAACTACAAATGAAATTTGTCTTCACAGCCCGTAATGTCTCAAAGGAAATGGACGTTGTTCCACACAACGTCCATTTGTTATCACATGCGACAGAAATCGGTTATTGAAGCTCATCCAGCGTCTTTGTACGGTTCTGGTAGACAGTATCTTTCAATGCGCCTTACAGAAAGTACTCACAAGGAGTCAGATCGGGAGAATATGGAACGCAATTCATTATGAAGGCTTGCGATACAACGCCATCTGTCAGCAGTTTTTGTAACTACTGCTTCGAAACTTCTGTATAAGATTTTTACAGGCTATATAATAAACATACCGTTTCCTGCAATTTATTATTAATCTTTCTTTTTGAGATTTTTAACATGAAAACAGGTGTTATTTGCTGGACCCCTGCAAAAAAGTAGGAGTAAAATAATGTCAATTTTATACGCCTAGTCAAGCTTCGCTGTCTATATTTTTGTAAAAAGAGACATTATTTTTAACATGGATAATATTATATTAGTGTAAAATATTTCAGTATACTAAATACATGTCGTCGCGTGAACTTCATTACGATGTCCCAGAACTTTTAATACTCTGCGGCTATTTTGTGATTAAAATATTTTGAAACATAAAATCAGTTCAACATTTCGTCGACCACTATATATTTAAATGGTAGACAAGCGCAATATTTTAAATTCACACCTGCAACTAACGCTGTGCAATTAAAGCTGCAGTCAATTGCGACCGAATAAGTTCCAAAAATATCTGACTTTGTCCATAGCAAGTGGACCTGAACAGAACAGTCGTACAGTTAAGTTTTATCTTGATTATTTCTTTTTAACCAGCTTTAATTTTCAAGCTGTTGGTGAACCTGAATTTACGAATGATCCATAAAAAATCTGTGATTGACGCATGCTTAGACAATTAATATTACAATTAAATAAGAAGACAATTTAATACATTTTTTCAAATTTATTTTTGTATTTTATTATTATTATTATTATTATTATTGTTGTTGTTGTTATTACTTTGATATTCTGTTTATTATATATTCTATATCGGAAAAATGTTGCAGGGATGCTTCGTTACTAAGGAATTTTGAAAGAAATTTTGTACAATAACTGTTCTACTTGCTTTTTGCTTTACTTACACATGAGAGTTAGGCATGGAATACTACTCCTCTTTTTTTTCCCTTTTTTGCAAAGTTTACGCATTTATCAATTTCTGGTTTTCTGATCTGTTCCTTTTTATAAATATCTCGTAAAAGTTTTCCAATTTTCATTTTTAACAGCACAACTACAGCGCTAATTTAATTTTTTCATTTTCTTAGCTCATTTTCATTATTTCTTTTTTCGTTAAATTAAACTATTCTTAACCTTTCGACAACTGATTACGGCTATTTTATTTTATTCTGTTTATTGTATTTATCAAAATATTTTGTGAGCGGAAATAAATATTGCACATAGTGCATACTTATCTTAAAACTATTTTGAAATATTTTTTTAAAAATAATTACCTGCTTTATAACCGTAGTTTTGTTGGTAATAGAAAAATAATTAATTTTTATGAGATTACTCTGAGAAGTAAGCAATTGTTACTATATGCATGCTTACCAAATGCCTCTTCCTAAAATCATGGGCCATTGTGCAGTTAGTAAAAAAAGAGTTGTTTTTGTATTGTATAATTTATTAAAAATTATGTTCAATACTTCATTAAATAGGTTTTGTTTAAAATATTTAATCAGATTTAAGTATTTGTCTAATAGGTTACGTTACTTGTTACATTTTTTCTTGGATATATACACTTGTGGTTTATTACTAAGTAAAAATAAATAATTTTTTAATGTGTGACTATTTTATCAAAACACGCATATCCTAGGGAAATAAAAAATAATATTTCAAAAAATATTTTAACAGCAGAGGTTTATTTATTACAAAGTCATATTTTACTTTCCTGTATAATTTTACATGGCATATTTTAGCTACGCTCACTCATAGTTTTAATATTTTTAAACACAGTATGTAATATTTTATTTTAAATTCTAAATAATTTTGTTTAAACTGCTGTTTTGTTAGGAAAGTAGCATTTTCCTCAAGTAGCCATTAAATTTTATAAAAATGGTTAAGAAACGGTTAAAATAACGAGTTTTGTCATTTTTTTCTGACCATTTTTTCTGTGGTGAAGGTAATTAGGTGCAAATAATGATGAACATTTGTATTTCACACTCAATTAACTACTCCATTAACGCTTTAAAAATTTTTAACATCCGTCCATAAAGTTCCACTTTCAGAGAAAAATCGATTTTGTACTTATTTTTTTTCAGTACATTAACTACATTTTAAAGAGTGAATGTTAGATTAAAGTCGTTTGCCTCTCTGTAAAATTAAATTTAGACGTACGTATGGATAAAATATAAAATACAAGTTTTTAATGAAATGAGGGGAAAAATAAAACAGTAAGTATAATCTAAAGAAAATATGCTTCAACTTTTACCGAAAAGAGAAGATTAGTTTTTTTTTTTGCTTGTTCATAATCAGCAATGTTATGTTAGGACAGATATTTTACATCAATGGAGCTTCTAAGATTACAATGACTATTTTAAAAGTTTTACAAAACGTATATTCAAATTTTAAGGTCTAAAGTACAAAAAGTTGTTAGAAAAATTAATGATTTTCAATTGGGATCCAGCAGGGCTTTCAAAACGCTATCTGGGTGATTAACAAGAAAATTTGATGAATCCTTCTGTAACTCTTTCCTCGTGAGTATAATTATTGAAGTTGAATTTTCATTAATTATTTTTATTCATTTATTCATTCAGGGCCCCTAAAAATACACTATAAATAATTTTGTGCGTCATATTTTGAATCGCTAACGAATTCCATTCCTAAAAGGAAATGAAAAGTGGGAAGTTTGCTTTCATTAAGGAATATTTTGCGGAATTTTCATTTAAAAATTTATTTAAAAAATCTATTACATACATTTATAATGCATACACAAAATTGCTTATTGTTTTCTTTAAAGTACCATTTTATGAATAATGAATAGAGAAATAAATAAAACTACGGAAAAATATTATAATTAATAAGAAATTACTACGCACTCTCTGAATTAACTTTTATTAAACACTTTCATGAAAAACTAATGGTTGAAGAATATTTAGATTTTTGGCTTGCTGAATACTGTTGCTTGTTGGATATGCATATTAAAATTCACTTTTATGTATCATCCTTAAATGTCTTTAAAATTTGAAATTAGCTGTACTATTACTATATGTAGAAGCTATTATAAAATGTCACCAAACCAAAAGAAATTTAGGATGAATATATTTAAAACTTAAGCTTCGAAATACAAAAATGGAATAATAATATGCATGACGCATATTTTTAAATGATTTTAATGTAATTTGTTTTGTATAATCAGTAGACCATACACGTGTGAAGTAGAATCTACGATGAATTTTTTCAAGCCAATTCCATTTCCCTTTTTTAAAATTTTATCAGTGTTACTTACACTTAAATAAGATAGTGCGTACGATATTAAGAAATGGCATTGTAACATTTTCTACGTCAAATCCAAAAGTAGAATATTTTTCTAAAATGGACTACTAGTACTTTTAAGGTTTTTTTTTTTTCCATTTAAAAGCTTACAGGGTAAAAATTAAATTATCATAGTTCTCTATCTCTTGAGATGCACCTGCACTTAAAGAAATTTTCTGCTTCAGATAAATTCTCATTATCTCTCTATTTATAGAACATTTACTTTTAAGCTGATCAAACGTGTTTTTGGGATTTTCAGCCTTTTTTATCTAAAATATTTTTGAGCTTGGACATAAAAGCGAGAATTTTAGAATATGGAAAGCAATTACTCTGGTAAAAAAAAATGAAAATCTAGTAGTTAAATTTATGTGCATAAAAGGAATATGAAAAGTTTTGGGCATTATTTTTATTTCTGGTTTTAAATATTTTTATAAAATAATCTGACTGTACAATTTTAAATATCGTAAATCCCACACAGCACAACGCCTATGGTGCGCCTATGGTGGACCATAGGCGTTGTGCTGTGTGGGATTTACGATATGTATGGACGCCTATGGTGCTGCATGGAATATTTATCTTTCAAATATAGAATACTTTTGTTCTCACACAACTGAAAAGTTATTTCGCTGGCATGATAAAAATCCTGATTTTTATATGTTGTGCATATAATTTTTAATCATAACTAAGGACAATTTCCATTAATTTCCCCCTTATTATTGTAGATAAGAAAAATAATTCAATGTTTCTTATCTTAATAATGATCCAACAATGATAAAAATAATTATTTTGAAATCGATATTTGAGTTTTTAATTTATAAATTTAAAAGGGACCATTTTGAAATGTGACTGCGACTTCGAAAAAATTCGGATACAGAAATTTTTGGAAACTTAGTATCCATTCCTAGTAGCACAACTGCTTCAAAGCACATATTTCGAACGTAAAATAACGTACTTTTAACGTTTCTTGAACTAGTTCTGCTACTAGGGATGCTATCAAAAATTTATGCATTTTATTACTGCATCGTAATTATTGTATGCGGAGCATTAGGGTGAATAAAAAAAACTCCTTTTCCAAAATTCGCTTACCCTTAGTGCTATTTTTTGTCCAGTGATTCAATAAAAATTGTGCCAAATTTGGACTCGATTGGTTATGATCTTCACTTGCCGCATGAAACCTAAATTTAAAAAAAATTGAAAAATTTCCAAAAAATATAATTTTTTAAAAATTTCTTGTCACTATCACTGAAGATTCTCTTAAATGACTCAACAATAAGTGTGTAAATTTTCAACTTGATCGATTAAAACGTTCGGTTGCAGCAATGTGCCTAAAGTTTCAGAAAAAGTGAAAAAAAAAGAGTAAATTTTTCTGACCCTCAATAGAGACATTGCACTGATTAAGTATTAAAATTTTGTATATACATCAAGTCTCAATAACGTAAGAAATGTGCTTGCAGTAGCCATTAAGAAATTGCACCGTAAATCGAAATCCTCTGTACTCTCCCGATCTGACTCCTTGTGACTGCTTTCTGAGGGCACACTTAAGGACTATGTCTACCGGAACCACCCAAGAATGATTATACATGTAAACGGGTTTAATTTGTGCTGTGGCTGTTTGAAGAAAACGAGTATACTGATACATGGTAATATGAGCTTTATGATGTCTAGTGCCACTGTTAGCACCTATTGTAATTACTATTTCGAAACTCTATGTGAAATTTTTAAAGCTTAAGTAACTTAATAAGCATATAGTTTATTGCATTATTCTCTTGAACTTTGGTTTACCATTTTTAATTTTAAAATCAGGGCTTTAATTTGCTGGACGTGTCCTGTTTTTGCGATATACCCTAGTGTCCATCAAATTTGAGTACGATCAATTAAAAATACGCATTTACTACCGCAAACATTTCTTGGCAGCCTTATTAACAATATAACGGCTCGTTGTAAATCTTGAAGAGCTGTCCACTTTGTCCGCACTTCATAGAAGATGGATTTGTCCCGAGATATAATTAATCACGACTTGACCGTTTTTTTTAAAAATAATAATCATCAAATAATTTTCATCTAATTAATAATTTGCATCTTTTTGATACTGCTATGCCACTATATTCCCTCTTTTATGATAATATATATGTGATGCAGCTAATCACATATTTATAATTAATTTTCATACAGGTAATTCACACATTTATAATTACCACTGTTTTCCCTTAACCTATTCTAAATTTAATACTCTTTGCCATTTTTAAATCTCCCATCTCTCCATAATGCTATTTAACTTTTTCTTAAATTACTTTGGTTTTAGCATTTGCAATACAGTTTGTTGGTGCCTTTCGTCTGAGAGTTCATTTTGTATTCTTCGTTCCCACGGGGATTTTAATAATTTTGCATAGGTTATATTTTATCTCTATTGATCCCCCCCTGTGGCGTCTCACATTTAAATTTTAGCATTCGCATGTAAGGCCCAACGTTTCTTTTCATTTTTACAATCTGGCGATTTATTTGGCGACAGTTCCCTTTTAGCGCTCTGCTCTATCGCCAGGTTGGCTTTGGGTTCTCAGACCTTTTTCGCACACACTTCACGCTTTTATCTCTGCCCTGTAAGGTCACGTTTCATATCGCTATTTTGCCAGCCACCGCACTAACCGTATATAATTTGTAATTATGGATAATGTCAATAAAATATAGTACAACTCTCTATCGGCATGGAGTTCCGGGTTATTGCTTGCTTCCACTATACGATAGAATAGAATAAATTACTTTTCGCGAGTGTAAAATGTTTCCCATCGGAATCTACACCACAATATCTATGTGCTATATTTTCTAACAATAAACCGAGTAATTTTTGTTTGTGTTTGAAGCCTGAATTTTGTACACCAGTGTATAAAATGTTATAAATAAACCGTGTTACTTTATACTCCCTTCTCTCCTATTTCGCAATTTTAAAATATCCCGATATCAGTAGTACTGACAGATTCATGTAGATGAATTAGGCATGTTTTTCTTATATATTTCATATTTCTTTGAGCATTCCATAAAAATATAATGCAGCTTTCTAAATACGAAACTCGTTCTTTACGTGAATATAAAACTAAACTGTACCATACAGTGGCGGCAAAATAAAATATTGCCTGACAACATCTCAATCATTACCACATCAAAACGGTCCATAAAGTTACATTTGCCCATTCTGAAGAATAATGGCTCCCCAAAAGAAAAAAAAAACTAGATTATGTAGATATGGAATGAAAGCACTTGTGAATAAATGACCAGGGGAATTTTAAGACTCTTTCGCCCTTGACTGTACCACTTGCATTCTACTATTTCACGTAGTTTTCCAGATATAGAAGAATGACCATTTACATTTATTTAGCCATTTGAAAAGAAATGGAATGCAGTGGAACTTATAGATATATATTTGTATGTATATGTGTTGTGTGTGTATGCATATGGATGTATAAAACCTAATTTGCGATGTAAACTTCACACATCGAATTACCCATTATACATCATTAGTCAGCATTATCAATTACTATATTTTTCTCCTTTATATTAGTATCACAGCCGACCGGATTTTAAGGTGGGTGAAGCACCGAACTACGGTTTCGGGTTCAACTCCCGGTGGCCGGGTTCGATCGCCGACTGGGTGTAGTTGCCATTGTCCGTCCCTTCATATTGTGCGACGTTGGCCCACCTACTAGGTGCCCCCATAATAAAGAGACCAACAATTCCGGCCTGTTATGGGCAAAGCCTTCAAGGCAGCTGCCAGTCTCTGGGAAAAAAAAATATTAGTATCACATCATTTTAAATAACACACCAACTCCTTAACCCTTCAGCTTGTATTTTATTAGTTCCGATTTTTTCAGTTTTGACTTAGGTAACACTTCTGATTTCTTAGTTTCTTTTCTTGTTTTGGCAACACTTTCAGATTTTTTTTTTGTTTTCGTTCCTTTTTCGTCTTTCTGGCAGAGCACTCTTTCATTAAGATACTTTCATTAAATCCTGAAATTTTTAATTTTTTGTTTTACAAATTTCTGTGGGTAGTTCCTGATGCATCGTGACATAAATCGTAATTTTCTGACTTTCTAGAATCATCTGTGGTAGTATTTGGGTGGCAGGTTTAATGCTTTCTCATCTGCATTGTAATATACCATCTGGGTGCCTAGAGTACAGTTCATACAAGGAGTACTAAAACTATCCATCTTGCTGTTCCCAGTCTCGAAGTTGAACTTTCTACATCCGAAAAAATATGGGCCCTTTTTATCACCTCAAACGAATGCCCTGTGTTATTTTTAATGTATGTGTGATTCATGCAATGTTCAATATTTTAATTTTAACCGGATAAGTATCCCAGTCAGCAAGAGTACTTGGTAAAAAGTCTGACGAGCATTTTATCGTTTCGTACTCGGCAGTTTTCCTTGCACATAATTACGCTATCTATTAACTTGGCACATAAATGTTGCGGTGTTTTTTAAATAAACATTTTTCTTGAAAAATGAAAGTTTCGGCAGTCCCGTTTTGTACACATAATACACTCTTTTGAACAATACATACTCTCTATCAAGTAGCACAAAAAGCATCGCCAAAACAATCTGTTTTATAAGGAAATTTTTCACTGAAAAGAAAGCTTCATTTTAATGACCTGGAGAGCAGAATAAGTATATCAACGCAAAAAAATAAACACACTTCTTTGAAGAGCACATAACTCTCCATCGAATAGTGCAAAAAACATGGCCAAAGCATTTTATTTTATAAGAAAATTTTTCAATGTAAGGAAAATTTCATTTTAATGACCTTCAAAGAAGAATAAGTATATCAGTTTAAAAAAAAAACAAAAAAAAACATTCCTTTAAAGAGCACATAACTCTCTATCTAATAGGACAAAAAGCATTTGCCAAAATGTTTTATTTTACAGGCAAAATTTTTCACTGAAAGGAAAACGCCAGGATTTATGGACCAACCCAATAAATGACTTTGGCATATAAGGATAAAGATATGATTTGTTATGAAGGGGGGGGTGAGTGGTGAGAGCTGGGTTTGAACCCAGGGACTTATGGGTGGTAGAACGAGGCGCAATCCGACTCGGCCAAAAGGTACCTATTCGACCGGCCTTCAATTGCCGGGTGTTGTGTGCGCGAAGGTGATCTCGTGCTGCCACACTACTCCCCTCCCTAGAGAGTCAGTCGGAGGCTGACGAACGATATTCCAAGCGTTATGGAACGCTGCCACTCGTTGTGGACTTTGTAAGAGCCGAGCGAGAGATGGAAGATGTCGTTGCTGGCGCCATCTGTTGCTATTGGCGAGAAGGAGAATGTGTGTTCGTAGTCCGGGTCATCTGTGTGGGAGAGTGTGTGGAGCCGCGCTAGTCGAAAACTTGCCAAACTGGTGCTCCCGTAGTTAATGGGTTGCCTGAACAATAGTAAGGCGCACGACTCCCGATCCTCTTTTCTCCCCAGTCACGTCACGCACTCGGTTTGCTCCTGTATGTTCACTGGTCAAACACGTGTGTTTATTATGTGAATAAAGTGCTATGTTGTTATTGTTTTAATTATGTTGTGCTTGTACTTGTGATGTGATCAAAGACGCAGCAACGAGTCGCATCAGTTACGTTTGAACTTCTAACAGAAGAGAGTCCAAGCTAGTTAAAGTATTTTAAAAGAGAAAGTAAACAAACTCTATAATGTAGCAACCCTTTATACCAGAGAAATCCAGAATATTCTAAACTGTATTAAGAATAATATGTTTATATAGGGTGGATGATGTGGCTTTCTTTTCTCACAAAACAGCTGTAAATCTTTCTCGCGAATTATTTATACACAAAGAAGTTCCAAAAAACTTTGGACTTCAGAATACGATACATTAGGAAAAAAAATCTTCATAAGAACCCATATCCATTGCTGGTTAGGGGTACAAAGTAAATCAGCAGAAGAGAAATATTGCTTGCGCAGAAAGCAGAAGAGTGTGTACCAGCAGACTTTTGTGTCTGGAGTTATTCGAGTACAAGTCACGATGGCAGACACCATATAAGTGCATGCTGTTATTCTATATGAATATGGTCACTGAATGACAACACACTATAAGGTTAACACAAGTCCATTTGCAATACAAGTTCGCTTGTACAACACCTCTCCGTTTGTACGAACAGATTTCACTTGTAAAAGTGGGGTTTTGAGACAGCGGATGCTTCAGAAACCAAAGAGAAAAAAAAAATATGTACTCTTTTTTGAGATCATCCTTCCTCTTTCCTGCGCTTATCAAATTATTAAAGTATTTACTCCAAGAAAAATGTGTTTTAATGTTATTTGAGTTTTATATTTCTGAGTGATATGATACACTAAGTGATACAAACAATTATACAATGATTTCAAAAGCACAGACTTTATGTAAAATTGGTTCTACATGTCATTTTGAATGTGTAGGATGAGTTATTTTAACGTCGTGCAGTCGGATATAAGGATATTTACCTTCAGTAAATTTATTTATTGTGTGATCCGAATTCAGATGAACTTATATCGCCGTACTTAAAACAAAATAAGATTCATTACTATGGGTAGAAAGAGATTCTAACACCCATCCTAAAGACCTGATCTTGCACCAACACTTTAAAATGTTCCCTGCATTGTAAGCTGCTCTCTCTGGACGTTACTTCAAAAACAATGCCGTGAAGCAGGCTGTGCAACTATTCTTTGCGTCGCAGGGCATCGAGTTTTACCAGAGCGGTTATTCAAACTGATTGCACTTTTCGACAAATAACTCAATGTCGTGACGGCTATATTGGGAAATAGTTCAAGGTGTTTAGTTCATGATGACAAGGTGCATTTTCGGCAAAAATGTTTTGTCGTAAAGAAAAGAAAAAAACTCACTTTTATAATGGTCTTCGGTCTAGGGAAATAAAGTTCTGTCTCTTATAAAATGAGCATCTCTCGCATAAGCAAATCTAAAAACATCTGTCGTCTTTAACCCCTTACTGAAACTTACTGAAACATTGAATTTCCTGAAATATAGTTATTTCTATCAGAAATTAAGTTTCAACAGCGTTTTTTTTTAAACTAGCCGTTTTAACTGAAAACGCATGAGAAACATATCAATTTAGTAAATAAATCCATTTTTTAAATCCATTTTTTCTGCTTTGTCTCATTAAGATACCCATCGCCAAACATGAAATAAATTCCTGCTTGATGCTGAAAAGTCTGTGATCTCGTTTTTTCTTTAGTGCTGAGGGATGCAGATTACTTCCGTTGTCAATAAAATCGATAATTTTAATAATAGATATGTTAAATTACGGGAACCAATTAGAGGTATGATATCGAATTCCTTTAGAATTCGATAACTTATTCTGATAAATCAATGGCGCTTTACTCGTGCCCGTCTAATGGGAGTAGTTTTCTAAATAAATTGTGCGACCTATCGTAAGATATAAAACTATCGATTAAAACTATATTGGAAAGTACAAGAACAATTCGGCATTTTATTGCCCACGATTATGCTTCAATTATAGATTAGTTAGTGTTAGAGCTCTCATTCTTGTCTAAATTTCGTGAATCTTTATGCTTAAGTTTTGACAAAGTTTAATTAACCTCAGAGCGTAAAATATGTTTATGTTGCATATAAACGTGAGTTTCATTTGAAAACATATTTAAACAGATAAATATGAATAAATACTTCGCATTCTTCGCATAAATCGCATTCTATCTTTGGCATATCCAAGTTTCGACTAATTTAAATGTTTCACAGGTAATATATTGGACCGTTTTTACCTTGAAAATAAACACTGCATCTGAACTGTCTTCTTTTCTTCCGTGGTTTTGTTTTTCTTTCGTCAAAAGAGATGACGTTACTATCTACAACTCAACTCCCCAAGTGCTAACGATATTCTGAAAGAGAAGGGGACTGCTCGAATTTGCCTTACGAGATAAGACACTTCAAACATTTTAATTAAAATAATATATGCTTAATCCTTAAAATAATACGTGGAATTGCATTAAATAGTGTTGTGTATAATCAGATTTATAATTGTCCCCATATACTTACATTCCATATAAATTTTGTACTTAAGAGATATCTATGATGTCGTTTTTTTCTCAATTAAATTACACTAGGCAACACCAAAAATGTATTCTGCTCAAACATAGTTATTTCCGAAGTATTTTGTCTCGCTAAACACGAAAATCACCATAAAAAGTTGTGATTAGCTCTTGCTTTCAAGATACAGTACCAATTTGGATGATAAAATCTCACTATGACTGGTTTGTATTGCTACTATGGGTCATACAGTATCCGTGTGTTCCATCAGCCATTCGACCTGTTTCTCACTTATAAACCACCTCCAAATAATGAGATTTGAAAGGATAATTCTGAAGAAATCACTAGACCTGGGACTTCCTATGATCCAGATTTTGAGGCACATGATTTGAAAGAGCCCCAAAGATTAACAACAGACACCGAATTTTGCCTGTGACAACAGACACAGACAAAATTCAGTGATCTTGTAAGAGATCTTGATGATCCAAAGACAAAGCAGAGCTTCTAGTATCAATTATGAAGTAATCGCATCTACTTCAACAAGAAATCAAGATAGCAGACTACAGGACTCGTCATAAGAATCTTCATTTTTTGAGAAAAAATAATATTTGTTCGCTAGTATTGATATTGATGTCAGAAGTTTGATGTATTCCCTAAATATAAATCATGATTTAAGTTTGGGCTGTTGATCGTAGACTCTGATCTTCAAACGAATGTCAACTTTGTTGGACATTCCTGTTCACATGAAGGAAACTCACGGGAGTGTGATATTACTTCTAGAGTCAATCAAATACGACGATCACAAATGACAGATCCATTGGCACTTAAGCTATTGCTGTACTCCTGGGAATGAAGATCGGCTGTACTAAGTACTGCTGTTTTCTAGGCTTTTGGGACTTTCACTACATAAATTATAAATGGCCTTCAAGAAATCTGAATTCCATTGACATAAATGTTGAAAATGAGCTTCTAGTAGGCCCAAATAACATCATGATTCTGCTTCCATCCAAGCCTTTTAAGCTGGGAATAATGAACTTTGTAGATTCTATGAACAAGGATGGAGAGGTTTCTCAAAACTATAGAGCCAAATCACCAAGGTTGAGTGAAGAAAAAGGTTAAGTATGGAGTCCTGTGAGCTTTCAAATATTCACAATTGTAAAGAACCTTGCTTTAGGTAAAACTTTGTAGGGGAAAGAGAAGGCAGTCTGGGAAACCCTTAGAGATGTGGTATTAGGATTTGTAGGCAACAGAAAACACGAAAACTACCAGCACTTGGTGAAAAAACGTCTACAAATGCTTTGGGACCTTGTATTGAATATGCCTGTGAAACTGTATTTTCCACTACTTCCATCTAGATTTTTCTCCCCGAAAAACTGTGGAGCTGTAAGTGATGAGCATGGTCAAAGATTTCATCAAGATATCTATGCAAAGTAACGCAGATATCAGGGATATTGGATAAGTCAATGCTGGATGAACACTGCTATACTATTAAAACAGATGCTCTGACTTTGACGTACAAGAGGCAGGCTAAAAGGAAACGTTCAGAGAAATAAACTAAAATTAACCCCTGCTCTCTGAAAATGAACTTTTTGATGAAATATGATGTTTTGCATTATATTTACTAAACGTAACTTCTTTTTTCTTCTATTCTCCTTTGAGTCAATGGGTAATCTGTTGTGTATTTTTCTCTAATGGGCTTTTGTCTATTCTTGAAAACAAGAGCTAATAAATGAATTTCATTTACATATTCGTTTTTTGCGACCTAAAACTAATAAGAATTGGCTATTTAGAACCAGGTTACAAACAAAACTTTCTTTTTGTTGCCTAGTGCTATTTTCCAAAATAATATTTTTTATAATTTTTACCGTGAAAATTTATAAATCTAAAAGAAAAAAAAACTTTATGAAGAAAATGCATACTGCCAGACATTTAACCAAATGGATTTTTTGTATATTGTGACTTTTTAAATGTTGCAGTAAATAAACCAAGAAACCTTGACCTATAGGTCGGGCATAGCGACAAAGCAAGTAACATTGTTTTGCGCGTACTTGTCATAGAATATTAGGGACCGGAGAAGGTTTCAACCACGACAAGTGAATTCCTTAAAAGATTCATTTTAATTCTTTTTCCGTTCTTTCAAATCCCCACTATATCCAAATTCGATAATAATCAGGAATTACCATACTTTGCAATCCTGTCTCGACGTAAGCCTTTTAATAAACAATTCACACGGCAATGTTCTCCCAGTGAAGTTGTAAATTTTATAGTTTTCTGGCAAAAATTGAGCAGTAAGCATCTATTTTTTTTCTTTTCTGAAGGTAAAGTTAAGAAAGATTTTACATCGTACACACAGTTCTGGCAATATTCTCTAAACATTTAGAATGTCCTTTCTACATAGCATGAAAAGAGCCATTCATTGATTGAAATTTGAACTATTATTTTTTATCGCAATTTAATTTTCCCTATGGTCTTAATAACGTATAATTCAAATTTTAAGAAAATAAATCTATCGGAAAAAACTCTACGCAGTTCTTAAAAGGGTAAATTGAATTGTAATATGACACGCTATACAACATAATATAAATCCAAACTTAAGGATTCAGATTGCAGCACTATCAGTGTGGTCATGCAAATTATTCTAATTGCGAGTATAAGTAGGGACGGTGTCTAAGTGCAAACCTCTACTGAAAACTGTCATATTTGTTAAAAAAATAAAGTTCTCAAGATTAAAAAGAAGAAGTTTAAAAGTTAAATGAAAATATACATGTCAAAATTCTTTCAGTCCCCACAGGAAAACAAAAATGAATGAGAAATACAATCACTAACTCAAGTTAACTTACGGTACATTTTCTCGTAAGGTTATACATATTTATTGCAAAATTTATTTTAGGACACTCATAGCTAATGAAGCTTTAATTATTCGCTAAAATTAACGACTGTCATTAATTAATATTCTACAAGTACGGCTGCACAGATGGTCACTAAGTCTAATGCATTTCCAAAATTAGAAATACATTCATAAACAACATCCCACACTAATAAAGCATGACAGATGAGAGAAAAAATTATCATATACTTTTAATGCATATAATCATAATAGCTGAGAATTTTTCTCCTTGTCAAACAGAAACCAGAAAACTGTCGAATAAATTATAAACTTTCTTATTTCATGAATAAAGTATTAGAATGAACGTAAGTCAATAGAATTCTACAAAGAGAATTCGGCTTTCAGTTAGATGGAGTTCCGTTTATCTCGGAATAGAATCGATATTTAAGTTTTCAGAAATTGACTAAATGTTCCTATTCACAGAAAAAGAATATGCAGTGCAGTACTATAAAATATACTCTCTTTCTCTATGGAATTTCTTGAAAAATAAATTTTATTGGCTGCAGTAAATACACTTCTCCAGTAAAAGGTTAAATTTAAAAAATAGAGCATTGCAGAAATGATATATATTTGATGGTTTTCTTCTTTTAAGAAAAAATAAATAATATATATGTATATACATGCATACTGGGTTTCAGAAAAATGTACGACGATTTGAAAAATCAATTTAAAAAAAACGGATGGTAATAGAAATGTGTGGTTTGCTGCATTTTGCTTAGGGAAAAAGGGAATTTATTCTCACAATTTTCCAAAATTAGTTACAAAGCTCATCAATAGATGGCGCTGCTGTAATGTACACATTACGTCCTTTCCGAACGGTATTATTTATACTTCTCAGCACATGCTTCTAAAATGGTTTATTCGCTGCGACGACGTATTTTTATTGCTTTGCAGTTTCACCACCTGAACCACAGATTGGCTGCAACGAGGCTCAGTTTTCAAACGAAATTCAATGTCAAAAACGTTTCGACAAACAGCACATTGCCCTTGACTAAGGAAAGCATATGCAAAGTGGTATGGATTGGCCTCCCTAGTAGTCAGATTTGACACCATGCGAATTTACTTTTTTCGGGGGGGGGGGGGCGTATTGTAATTGAAAGACCAGGTGTATCGTTAAAATTCAGAAAACGTAAAAATGCATAACTGCTGCTTCCAACTGAAGTGTTTCCACGGGCGTTTCCGAATATATCCTCAGACTGCGTCACGTTATTTCTGCAAACGGTGGTTATTTTGAAAACATTGTTTCATTGTTATCCCTAGCCATCTGTGAACTAACTTTGTAAATAATTTTGAAAAATGATTGTAATAATTCCCCTGGCTACACAAGCAGAATGGAGCAAACCGTGCATTTCTATCGCTTTCCGTCTTCCTTAAATTGATTTTTTAAATCCGATACATGAATATATATATTTAAAATATACCTGATGTGTTCAAAGAGTATGTAACCTTTTAAAATACATTTATTAACCTTTCTACCCTGTCTGGGTCGATTCGACCCATTTCTAAAATTGATCTTTCGATATCTTCCACGGGTTTTAATTTAGATCTTTCAAACTTCATGTATTCCTCAAAAATGTGCACTCGTTTAATATGTGAGTTTTTCAGAGTCGTAAGAGTGTTTTTTAATCACCCTGAAAAAAAAGTGACATTTTACCTGTCTGGGTCGAATCGACCCATGTTATCATTTTGCGTAGAAATACATGGAAAACCCATTCATATTTTGAATAGACTTTATTTTATTGTATGGTCGATAGATGACGGGATTATATTGAAGGATAAATAGGATCTATTATCTGCCTGGTATGCTTAGCCATTTCCTTTTTAGTTCAATAACTTGGCAAATCGCAAACGTAAACTTTCTGAAGAAGAGGTCAGAAAACTCTTACAAGAGCTTTCAGATCTATCTGATATAGGTGAAGATGAATGTGTTGAAACAGATGAATCAGATCACATATCGAATGAAGATATTTCTGATGAAGAGATAGATACGACAGATATTGAAGAAAGCATTCAGCCACGGTCTACGTTTGTTAGTAGAAACAAAACTGAATGGTGTAAAGTCGCTCCTACTTCATGCTAAGTTCGGTAAGTAATCTAATTTCAATTTATAGTTAAATGTTTTGTTTATTAAAAAATCCTGATATTCCTAACAAATTTTATTATTATTATTTATTTATTATTTTTTTGCTGCATAGACAACACAACATTATGAAATTGAGTCCTGATCCTACGCGTTATGGAATTCAGCGAACAACTGAGCAGTCAATAACAGCCGTGAAACTTGCTGGTGTTTATAAATCAGCAGGAGAATCTCTCAAAGAGTTGTGCAGCGAAGATGATGGCCGAGCTATTTTTCGTGCAACTATGTCTTTACAACGCTTTGGAATAATTAGGCAGTTCCTTAGGTTTGACAACAAAGAAAGCAGAACAAGTCGCGACGCCTGGATAAATTAGCACCAATAAGATCATTATTTGAGATGTTTGTTGCACAATTTCCGAAGATGTTTGTGCCTTACGAATGTTTGACGATAGATTAACAGCTCGTGCCATTTCGAGGTAAGTGCCCATTTAGGCAATATTTACCAACAAAGCCAAGATGGAAGTATGGAATTAAATTATGGTTGATGTCGGATGTAAAAACAGCATACGGGTACAACGCTGAAATGTATACTGGAAAGCCTCTTCATCGTGAGCGTGATATAAACCAAGGAATAAATGTTGTTTTGCGCCTGGTAAAGGCAGTTGAGGACACTGCTCGGAACATAACGGTGGATAATTTTTTAAACCGATTATATCTTGCAGAAGAATTGTTAAAGAGAAATTAACACTTTTTGGGACTCTCAGAAAAAATAAAACGTTTATTGCGTCCTGAATTTCAAGTATCATCTGATAGGGCTGTATTCTCCTCAGTGTTCGGATTTGAACAGGATAAGACTCTGGTACCGTATGTTCCAAAAAGAAATAAGTCAGTGATTCTTCTTTGCACTATGCATCAGGACGCAAAAGTGTCACAGAAAAATGAAAAGAAACCAGATTTAATCTTATAATGAAACTAAAGGTGGAGTGGGCACAACAGATAAACAAGCTTCCACCTATACATGTAAGAGAGGAACAAGGAGGTGGCCGGTTTGTTTGTTTTATAAAATGATTGATTTAGCTGCAATTAATGCTTTTGTTGTTTTCATGCACGTAAATCCGTCGTATAATGAACGCAAACTTTTCAAAAGACGACTTTTCTGAAAGAAATCGAAAAACAGCAGACAGACTCTCAAAGAAATCGCCGGGAAAAAACGAATGTGTTGGTAGCTATAAAAAAGAAGTTACTAGCTGTAAAAGAAGGCCATGCAGATAATTTGAAAACACCTAAACGAGGAAGGTGCAAAGAATGCGGCCCTAAGAAAGATAGAAAAACTCAGACAAGATGTGGATCTTGTCAGTCATATCTTTGTCAAGAGCATGCAAATACTTGTGTATTGCATGCTCTTGACAATATTGTAAATATTGTATTAATATGTAAATATTGTAATGTGCAATAATATTTCATATGTAAGTAAAATATGTAGAAATAAGTAAAATAGTAAGTAATTATTTCGTGCGTTTAAATATTTTAACAAGCCACATATGCAATCAAGGAATCGGTCGAACTGGGGGAAGAGGGGGGGGAGAAACAGTAAAAAAGAGGTATAAATGAGGTAAAATATACATACTTAATCATTAACTAATAATAGCATCCAAAATGAGCCAAACGGGAACTATTGTAAAAGACTTGAATAAATCTATACGAACTGGATCGATTAGACTCATCCAGGTAAAACGTAACTTTTTTTCAACAGGGTAGGAAGGTTAATTCAGAAATACGGAACACTAGCTCCTTTCAAAGTACTAAGTAGTCTCTTTGGCAATGCACACACTTCCAGCAAGCACTTACGCCATTGTTGAAAACATATGGGGAAATCCGTTTTTGGAATCATGGGCAAATATGCCGTCACATTCCGCATCATATCTTCTCTTGACTTACACCGGATTCGTTTTAAAGGTATTTTCAGCTTGAAAAATAGTCAAAAATCACCGGGGCCATTTCGAGTGTGTATGGAACCAGGGGGCATGCAGGTATATTGGGTTTGCCTTCGGAAGCACAAAATTGGCTGGTGAGCTATCGCGATGGAAGTGCCAAGTTCTCGCTTTCCACAAATCCAGTAGTTTGCTTCGCATAGCAGCACAAAGGCTGTGATTGACCTCCTGGTAGTAATCTTTTGCGATGGTTCGGCCTCTTGGTGCTTACTCATGATGTACCACACCAGGGGAATATCAGGAAATACTCAATATGACCTTCACTTTGTAGTGACCTTCTTTGCTTTGATCTTCACTTTGGTCTCGAGAATGACGGATGCTGACACTGTGACGACTGCATAATGGATTCTGCGTCGTATCCATAAACTCATATTTCATCGCCTATGATCACGGTGTTCAGAAACTTTCTGTCAATATTTTCATTGTTCAGCGTGTCCTGTGCGACAATGCTTCTACTCTCCTGTCAGCAGCTTCTGCACAAATTTCGCAGACAATATCCTCATGTACAAATCCTCTTTCAGAATTTAATGTGCCGATCCAGTGCTTAGCGATCTATCTCGTTATAAGTATCTCGGACTGGTATACGACGGTCTTGCAAGATCACAATCCGCACTTTCTCACCTGGCATTGTACTGTAGTTGTTGAGGGCTTACCTGAGCGTGGATCACTGTCCACTGATGTGCAGCCAGCTTTGAAGAGATTGTACCACCCTTTTATGCGTGAGGTGTTTATGGCATAGTCTCCGAAAACTCGTTGAATCTTGCGAATATTTTCCAATTTTTGCAGAACTTGATGTAATACCGCTGCTCAAGCTTATCTGTCATTTTACGAAAACTGAAATCCGACGACCGCTCACTTCACACTTTCACTCGTTGGCTGACTGCCAGCGACTGTCGGTTTGGACGGTTTAAATATTCAAGTCTGCCTGTATATATACATATATACAGGCAGTCGTAAAAATGATTTGTGTCCAAGGAAAGCAGACGTAAAATAAGTGGGACTGTGGCCTTTCTTTCCTGAAAGTAAAACAAATATATATTTTTATAAAATTCTTGTTTTAAAATGTAACATATCTGAATCCTACGTTTAGACTCAGGCTATTTGTAACTAAAAACTCGTTGAAAATTTATTTGTTTGAATTCATTGTAGAAGAACATTATTTTCTTTTATTACATTCATCATTTTTGAGCGGGCGGCTTACAAATAACTAAACAGTATGTATCCCGGCGTTAATATATCCTGTCGCAGTTTCAAGGAATGAGACTGGATTTTTTTTCTTACCTTTCTGACAATTTTAAAATTCTCAGAAAGTCTCCCTAATAATAATGATGCGTTTCTCTAGTAAATATTTTGGACTTAGTTGATATTTACGGGTCATTCGTTGCCACTGGTTTACTTTATACTCTCGGTCTAGGAAATATAGATTTATCTATGTTTAAAAAAATTGGGTGCTTGCGACTAAGTATTTGTATGGTAAAAATGGCATATTGATATTTTAAATTCCATTAGCATAAAATTTTACTGAGTTAAGAAAAAAAAATTAGAAATAACCAAGATATGTCATTGACATGAAACAGAACAAAAACATTTAAGATTGTAATTTTGAACATATATGACAAATGCAAATATAAGTATCCTAATCACACAATCTAGTTCAAAAATTAGTCAGCCTGCTAATAATAAAAGCCAATATTTAAAATAGTGAGATTTCTGGCGCTACCAAAAACTAAAACCATGGAAACAAACACGAATGAAAGAGTATCCAACTCTGAAAGAAGAGTGACAGCACATCATTGTCTTTATTGGCCAATGATTTATAGTATTTGATATTTGATTTAAATAGTTATTGACGATTAGTAAAGCCGGGAAAGTAGAGAATACACGAGAGGGCGTGGTGAAACGGCATTGTTGTATCAGGGGGCGTGGTTATTAAGCGGAAGCGACGTCACGAGTGAAGTTGTTGTTTGAAGGATGTGGAATTGCTAGCCAATTCGGTTTCGGTTTGGGACTTGGAATTTTTGGGTTTTGGTATTGTTTAGGTTTACAATAATGGCTACTTTTCAGGATGTTGACATCTTCAACCAAAATATTTAAGAAAGAACAAATTTGTAACACACGATATTAATTTTCTGTAAGTTATACCGATATCACTTAAATTGCTGCGCTTAAGCTTTCATAAACTGTTTACATTCAAATAAACATATTTATTTATTTGTAATAATAATAAATTTACTTACTTTTATTTGTGTGCACTTTATTTAAGTAATCATACAATATCACGAGTATTATTTATAATAGGTACTTTCCTCCTACATTTGATATCTTCTACATGAATGCATTATTATCTAAAGCTTCGTTCTTTCCCATTTAATCCGCTTATTTACTAGCGCTGTTCTTTTCTTTGTCTAATGCTATTTGATCTAACTAGTGCAAAGACGTATCTATTTTTATGTGTTTGTAATAAATGTATGATAAAATTTTTAGTGATTAACTCTAAGCAGATAATGGATCTTATTTCGGATTTTTAACTGAATATTAGCTTTATATAATATTTTGTAGACGAAAAAAGCACTTCTAATTATTTGTGAAGCTTCTGAATGAAAAGCGATTGCGAAAAATATCAAAATATACGCATTTTTAATAATTTCTAAAAGGAAAACTACAAGTTCTCATTCGAGTATGCGAGGAATAATTTAATGCATGCGTTCATTTCTTTATCTAATGCTACTTGATCTAACTTGTGCAAAAACACTCTTGTTATGCGTTTGTAATAAATGGGCAATTTTATAGAATCTTCGCATTACATAATATTTGAAGACAAAAAAAATGTCTTAAATTTTTTGCAGTGTTTCTGAATGAAAATTATCAGTGAAAAATATCAAAATGTATGCATTCTTAATAATTTCGGAATTGGAAACCACATGTTTTCTTTTATAAGTGCAGTGGAATGAGAGCCCAGATTTAAAAACCCGTGTATAAAGATGGGTGCTTAAATAACCTTTTTATTTTAACAATCAGAGCCCTTTGTAAAATCCGGTTATTACAAGCATGTTTCAGATTAAAAGAGATTTTTTATTTTCATTATAACATCTACAAATTTTTCTTTCGGAACCAAAGTTCAAGGAAAAACATTTTTAATTAGAATAAATAGAATAATTAGAATAAAGACATGACGGGGAGAATCAAGGAACATGTGATACGTGGTTTCTTTAAATTAATAAATAATAAAATGAATGAATCTGATTTTTCAAAACTACCTTACGATAGACAACGAACAGATTGTGTATGCAGTTCCAACAGTAGAAACAATCTCTTCAGTAAATCTCAAGATTCATCAATTGATGTAGAAGCTAATGACGCTACCAGGAATAGCTAGCAACTCTATTATTATCGTAAGCGATTCATTAGAGACTTTTGTTTATAATTTTATGTGTGTTGTAAAACAAAGCATGTTAATCTTATTTATTAATATTCCTTTATGCTATCATTTATGTTTCAGCAGTTTTCAGAACTTTAAACCTTGTAACTTACAAAATCTATTTTATCATTCATTTCTGATGAACAAATTACACATTTTCCCGAAACATATTAAGACATTGACGCTGCAGTTAGACAAAACATTCAGAGAAAAAACGTTTATGACATGTTAAACGTTTAGCGCCATAATCAACAACGATCGTCAAATTTTGTACTGTGACTACTATCCGGATGGTATTCTTAAATTATCCACTTCAGTTCTATTATGCGTGCTTATCACTGTCTTAATGGTGTTTCCCTTAATCAAAGCCGAAATAATAATACTTTATACATCGATTTTTACTCAGTTAAATGCCTGTGCCCCAACATTACTGCGAAAAGTGTCTTAAAGAATATAAAGACCCTAAGTCGACACGCTTGGAAGGATAATTTTCTACCATCCAAAATATTCGCTAAAAGTTGCAGGAATAAATTAGCATTTCTCTCATCTCACGTGTAAAGAGTAACGATAGGAGTGAATCGATATCGCATCCAACGTGAAAATTGTGTTTTCCGTTAAATGCAATCCCACTTTGCGAAAGAATGAAAATGATATTTAAACTTTCTTTAAGTTTAAAGTATTCCCCGAGTTTTAAAAATAACGCCCTTTCACCGTGCATGAAATGTATATTTTTGTTTTTATTTTTTGCACCTGCACGAGTAAAGTACTGTAATTTAATTCTAAGGTTTTTAGAGAAGTTATAAAGGTGGAGAAAAAAATAATTAGCGTGTGTGTTTGGCAAAAGAAATATGAATAATGTTACAGCATTATATCCCCGTTCAAGAGATGGTTATTAAGTAACCCAAAAATTACATCTGATGCTCAAGTTTTTGTATACAAACAACTAATTGCTATTTAAACATCATTAAATGAAAAAAAGTTAAGATCCTTTGCTATGAAAGATATTATAACAAAATCTATTTGAACTTTTGTGGTAGCGACACCAAGATTTTGTACACAAAATCAATAAATACTATATAAATATAATTAAGTGAAAACAATTAAGATTCTTTGCTATGAAAAGATATCATACCGGAATGTATTTGAACTGTTGTGTTACCAGCGTCATAACAATTACAAATTTGGGTATTATTTTTACAAGACTGTGGATTTTAAATAAGAATACAAATATGCTAAAATTAGGATAATTTGTAGATAGTTTATAGATAAATTCAAAAAATATTGCTTAGAGATTATAAATGTGTACCTTTACAAATGTGTACCTTGAATGCGTTTATAAAATAAAAGCTCATTAAAATAAAAGCTCTTATTTACAACGTTTGTTTACCATCTAAAAGCTTCTACAAATTTGATACTGTGTTCGGAGAATAAAATGAGCTTTTATTTTATCAACGCATTCAAGGTACACATTTGTTTTAATTACTATGACTGTAGTTAAAATAAACGCATTAATAACTAATAGAATAACAAATTTCGGCGGTTCTTTTCCTCAAGCACAAATTTTTATTCTTACAAATAAAAGCCATGCAAAACGTTATTGCATCATATTATGAATCTATTCTATAAAAGAAAAAAACTTTATATTCTAAAATACCATTTGCATATTTGATATGTACATATTATTATGTACATGAGTACATGAAAGATCATGAAGGAAGCCTTATTCAAGTGCCTTATTCAATGCCTTATTCAATGCACTTATACAATGCCTTATTCAATGCACATCAAGCCTTATTCAATGCACACTAACACAAACGTGAGACATATTTATTGTATAATCCGTTAAGGAGAGTAAAAATTAGTCAATATTCGTTGAGCTGGACCGTGAAACTTGAATTACATAATTGTCTGTATGTAACAGTGCACGTACAGTGAACTCGCGCTACAATGCCATTTGACTTATGTGAATTGGATTTTATGCGATTTTTTCACTAGTACGTGTCTTAAAACTAAAACGATCTTTTCGACCGCAAATTGAGATTTTCCTTTCCAACAGTAAGAAGCACCAAAATTCATTTATTCATTACACTATGTAGGAAATGGCAATATATATAGTTAGACAAATGCTTTAAACTGTTTGAGGAATGTTTATAGGTAACACTAAAATGATTGTGTTTCAAAGAGTCGTATATGCACACCCTATCTCACAACTCGAAATTTTCACTTAGGCGAGTGTTCTTGGAAAGCATCCCTCGCAAAAGTCAAGAGTCTATGAAGTACAATATAACACAGATACAAACATATCTAAGTACGGGTTGTCCGAAATTAAAGGACCCTATTTTAAAGTTATGAACAGACGAAACTATTGTTCATAAAATTATGAAATTTTGTGTAGGACATTATGAAGGTATGAGAATGTGCTTTAGCGAGTAAAAAAAATTTAGTTCAAATGTTCGCCACCAGGGGAGTTTATAATGAATTACACATTCAGCATATATTTATGATAGTTTATAAATATCATTACAACAAAACATGTTCAACAGGACGTTCCTTGTCAGCTACCATCTGGAATCTTTAAGTAAGCATGTTCCACAGCTGACCGCAGTGTGTTCTGGGAAATGCTACGAACATTGTTGTGAAATGCTGTCTTTAAGATCAGGCAAAATTCTTGGATTATCGCGACTACCAAATATTTAAAACTCCCCAAAGCCAAAAGTCGCATGGATTGAGGTCTGGGGACCACGGAGGTCATGGAACGCTTCTAGTGTCGGATATTTGAACTACTTTTTTATTCGCTCAAACAAATTTCGATACCTTCATTATGTACTACACAAAATTCTATCAACTTTCTCAACAATAGTTTCGCCTTTAGACAACTTTAAAAATCTGAAGTGACTCCACTCAACTTTCCAAACACTTACGATTAAGATCATTACTAAGCATTTAAATAAACGCTAGCACACTTTCAAGAATTTCCTCCGTAATAGGCCACAATGTAAAAGAAATCTTTGTCGTAGCCCTGTAGAAAAACTATGAGTCCTATGCACATCAAAATCAATATCTGCCTTACGACGGTGGTTTAAAACATATATATACCCAATCTGAGCTCAATCGAATGCCCCGTTTAGGAGCTATCGTGTTCACTAACATGCACAAACCCACATACACATAACATACTTACATCTCTTAAAAACAGCATACATGAATTCAGAAGACCTCAAAACGTGTCAATACACCAAAATCTCGAAGTCGAATTTTTAAATGATTACAATACTTTCCTTACATTGTACATGTTCGGAAAGTAAAAATAGCATCGTTTAATTTCGGACAACCTGTATATATAATATACTGTTGATGAAAAAAAAATCGAACTTTGTCATGATACTAACTGCAACGTTAAGTTAAAATGAAGACTGAAACTATTTTTTGAATACGAAAATCCTAAGCGTTTTTAATACATAAATTTGTTTAACTCATTTATTATGCAGAAATGCTCAGTATATTTCTTCCAGTGCTTTTGATGTCAGCGAATTCTACAGCATAAAGCCTTTCCCGTCATAAGAACCTGCGAAAATCATGCAATAAATTAGTATTTCCCACGTCTAAAAGTGGATGACAGAATAGAAAGAAATCAATAGCATTGGATAGAGAAATTGGAGCTTCCGTTAGAGGTGATGCCGTTTATCTGGGAGCTAGAATCGATATTTAAATTTCCAAAAATTGCCTAAATGTTCCTATTCAATCTAGAAGAATATCCAGGTCCAATAAAACCCATTTCGTTCATGAATTTTTCACAAAAGAAGAATCTTTATGGCTTGCTGTAAATAAGAGTGTGTGTGTGTGTGTGTCAGAGGAGGCTTAAATTTTTATGCTGAATTATTCTGCAAATTCAGCTTTCTTGTGTTGTGCCTGACATTTCTTTTTTAGCGTCGTGTGTTGCTACTTCAGGTGTGTCATTATCGTTATAGCTGAAAACGGATGTAATTAATGATTTGTAGCCTGAAAAATTATCGTACTATACCCTTGTGCTGATCCCTGACTCCGTGATTCGATGACTCTCTAGTGATTCCGGGTAACCGCTCCAAGATAATTTTTTTTACTGCCATTACTCCAAAACCATTAAAAATTTAAGCACAGAAAGCGTAATAATATCTATACCGTTTGTACGATCCGCTAGAAATTTTTCGTAACTATGTATAAAAATATAGAAAACAATCTGCCCTACTTTAAAAATCTGTAAATCCACCCGTTCCCTCATTTTAAGCGATTTTTTGCTATTTTCAGCTCTATTTTATTTCAGAGAGTAAAAAAATATTTATATATATTAATTATTTGCGTGGCAAGATAAGCTGCCGCAATTGACATGACGTCATAATGAAGTCAGTCATCAGGCTTTGAAACAAAAGTTGTGATTCCAGTTGGTTTAGAATAGTTTTTCCAGATAACATAGTTTAATTTTGTTTCATTAAAATGATATCGACTCCATGAAGCTTTGATATAAGAGGGGAAGAGGGGCTGTTTACTCAAACCTAAATCGTTCCAATGCGAAAAGTTTCCGCAAGTTTCTAGAAGAGCATGAAATTCGATTAGGGTATATAATAAAAATTGAAAATGAAGCTATTTTATGTGGGCGAATATTAAATAGATTGAGTGCAGACATATTTTCATTGAATGTTATTTCTAGCGTCCGCTGTACAAAGCGCTTCTACACTTTCTTTGACTTCTAGTTTAACTTTTATATAACCATGTAAGTGAATATTGTACAGGAATTTTCTCTTTTTTACTACAGATTATCCACATTGGCCGAGTGGATAAGACATTGAATATTTGCTAGATGGATGACGTGTGAAGGTCAAAGGGTCTTGCCTACCGCTCAGCTGTCAGTCTATTGGTCATGGGTATTGTCAGGTTTTTTATAGTCAAGTCAAACATTGGTGCAACAGCTCTTCTGTGTGGCCAAGACCTTCGCTGTCCAGCCGTACCTTCGCAAGCAAGCTTGGTCCTCATTTTATCGGCCCACTCAGGGGATGAAAGGCTGAGTCGATCTTGCCCAGCCTGGAATTCGAATCCCGGACCTCTGGGACAGCAGCGCTGTGTGCTAACCATTACAACACTGGGCTTGGGTTACAGTTTTCTATATATGTTCATGGACTAGTTCAAATGCGCCATTCAACTGAAGCGTATTTTTTACTACCTCACGTTCACGGGTGGAGTGTGAAATCAAGCATCACGTAAAAACGACTGAAGCGAATGATATGAAATTGAGTGTCATGATAGGTGGTCACTGAACTTAAAACATAGGCGTCGAATTTTTAAAAAATCTTCATTGGATTTTGGGATTTTGCGAAAATCCTTTCAAACTGCGTAAATTTGTGTTCAAGCATCACGTAAAAACGACTGAAGCGAATGATATGAAATTGGGTGTCATGATAGGTGGTCACTCAACTTAAAACATAGGCGTCGAATTTTAAAAAATCTTCATTGGATTTGAGATTTGCGAAATCCTTCAACTGCGTAATTTGCATCACGTAAAACGACTGAGCGAATATAAATGGTCATGATAGTGTCACAACTTAAACATAGCGTCGAATTTTAAAAATCTCATTGATTTGGATTTGCGAAATCCTTTCAAACTGCTAAATTTGTGTTCAAGCATCACGTAAAAACGACTGAAGCGAATGATATGAAATTGGGTGTCATGATAGGTGGTCACTCAACTTAAAACATAGGCGTCGAATTTAAAAAAAAATCTTCATTGGATTTGGAGATTTTGCGAAAATCCTTTCAAACTGCGTAAATTTGTCTTCAAGCATCACGTAAAAACGACTGAAGCGAATGATATGAAATTGAGTGTCATGATAGGTGGTCACTCAACTTAAAGCATAGGCGTCGAATTTTTAAAAAATCTTCATTGGATTTTGGGATTTTGCGAAAATCCTTTCAAACTGCGTAAATTTGTCTTCAAGCATCACGTAATAACTGCAAAGGTGAAAAAATAATATTTGGTGAAATGATAGGTGGTTACTCACCTTAAACTATAAGCATCTAATTTTAAAAAATCGATCAGATTTCGAGATTTTGCGAAAATCGTTTAAAAGAGTGAATCTTTGTTCACGCATTACGTAATAACGACTAAAGCGAATGATATGAAATTTGGTCACATGATAGATGGCTGCTCAACAAAAACTATAGGTGTCCAATTTTTTAAACATTTTTATGAGATTTTGTGAAAATTCTCTCAAAATACGTTTATATTTCTTCAAACATCACGTAATAACGACTAATACCAATGATACGAAATTTAGTGATAGGATAGGTAGTTGCTAATCTTAATTTATAGGCGTTGAATTTTAAAAATATTTTGATTACATTTTGAGATTTTGTGAAAATCGTTTTAAAATGCTGAAATTTTGTTCCAGCATCACGAAATAAAGACTGCAGGGAATGAAACAAAATTGGGTGACAGGATAGGTTGTCACTCAACTTAAATTCTAGGCTTCCAATTTTTCAAAAATATTGATTAGATTTTGAGATTTTGCAAAATTATTTCAATATGCGTAAATATTCGTTCGCGCGTCACATTGTTACGACTAAAGCGAATGAAATGATATTACTTAATTACTCTGTAACCTGTAATATTTTAACAATACATAAAAATTATAAATTCGCTTTCTTTACTTTGGCAACATACTACATCCACTCTGTGTACTCCTACAATGCTGACAAAAGTTCTTGCTTTTTGGAAATTTGCATTCCCTAACCCGTCAAGGACGGGTACTTCAGCTAGTTATGAATATACACTGCTAATAAAAGTAGTTCAACGTTTCATAGAATGATGCTGAATTAGCTGCATCCTTTTTTATGGAGAAACATGTCACCATGATTTGGCTTCATTGATCAGTGTAAGCACCAAATGATGGTTCAACGTTTCTCCATCTAAAGGATGCAGCTGATTCAGCACCATTTTATTGTGAAATGTTAACTATTTTATTAACAGTGTAGCTTCAGTTTAGGGAAAGAAAAGTCATAACAGAGACTTGAAATTGTTGTTCTGAGGAAGGACGCTAGAGTTAATTTTTCGGATGTTTCATCAGAGATTAGATAAGATTTTTTTTAATGTACAAATGCTTTCTTTGCTGTAATGTCATGGATTAGTAGAAATCAAACATTTTCGTGCATTAAAATATTTTTAAATATCTTTAATCTATCTAAAAACAAAAAGTAGGGAGAAGGAGGCAATGTGGCACTCGAAATCATACAATGCGCCATCATTTTACTTTCCATAGACCTTCCAGCCCTATGACGACAGACTCGGAATTCAGAAGTGCTGTATGAACTGTCTTTTGTCAAATGTAGTGGGTCACTTTGTTTGAAAACGAGTCAGTATGCAATTTGTACAATACTGACGGTGTATTTAACATAGAAGCGGTGTATGAAGAAATGTTTACCATTCAAAAAAGTAAATTACAGGTTCGAGTTCTGGTCTACCGTTCGACATAATGATCTGGAGTGTTGGCCTTTTTTCTCCAAAAGTAACGTAAATGCGCGTTATAAACCTTTAAACTGTTTTCCGTAGAAGAAATTCTTCCCTCCCATCGAGTATGCTACGCAAAGTACATCAACACTTTTCTACGCGGGTGCATATTTGGACTGCAGTCGAAGGAAGATATTTAATGCTAGTTCATTTAAAAAACTCTTTAAAAAATTCTATTTTCAGTATAAGCTATATTTTTAATGTTAATTTATTGGATACATACAGTTAAATGTTAATCTTCTTTACTACACTCTATATTAATAAAAGAGTTAATGAAATAGCTAATAAATGTTACAAAGCCCAAAACCATGTACATTAATTTTTCTCGAATTCATTTCGTGTACAACCCCTATTTCGCAGCTCGGAAAGTGCTCTAACTGTAAGCAGCTGTGACTCGGTAAATTTTGGTCGTAGAAGGACGATTTTTTTTATTGTGCATGAAATTTGCTAAAGAAAAATTTTCTAACTATAACTGATAGGAACAGGGGACCGTATAAAAATTAAATATCGTAATTTTTATAGGAATTGATTTAGTGACTTTGATTTTTTCTGATATACTAGATTATATAATTTAAAGCATTTTTGTAACTGGAGCTATGTGTCTCTGACTAACGGTTTATAAAATAGCCAATGGACATTAGTACTGTATACCCTGTATATAGCTATAGATAGATATATATGTAGGTATAGATATATATGTACAGTTACACTGAATTTTACATATCATAAAGAAATTCATTAATTCAATAAAGGCCCTAATAGCAATAGAAAGAAAGAAAAATTTTGATATGTTTGAATTTAGGTACTTGAGAATGAAATTTATAATATTTATTTATTTGACAATTAACCTATCTTTTATACGTTATAAATTATTTTTATATAATTATATTTCGCATGTTATCGTTTAAATCAAATCAATCTGAAAAAAAAAAAATTAATGTCACAAGTTACGTCATGCTGAGTAATAAATTAAAATTCGCTTTGTGGCAGCATCTTTCCAAGGAAGAAGACTGAATTGAAACAGTTTTTCAGGAGTGCAAATATGAAGTGAAATGATCATTTTTAAGAGCATTTCATAAAAATATAAACACTAATATTTACTACCTTATATATTTACGAATGTGCTATGAATAAACAATCCACAAAGATTCCAACTGCCTAAAACGAATGCCTACTGCATAAAAAATGGAATATCACGTATTAATGCTCATAAAATACGCACTGAGCTTGCATTAAAAATAAGTAATTTGGTAGTTTTGAATGGTTAAGTCAAGACACAAAAAAATAATAAGATGATGTGATATATTATTGAGGATTATTGGGAAAGCTTAGAAACTTCTATTTATTTTAGGAAAAGTCAAATTCTAATTTGCGAAATGAATTTTGTTATTTTAGCCCCGTAAGTTTCATCGTCAGATTTTTTATTCATTCATGAGAATTAAGGATGGTGTCATATTTTAAAGCTGCTTAAAATGCAGTGATTGTCAATGCCGCATGTTTGTTTTTATTATGAAAGAACACGACGTGACGGGATTGATAAAAGGTCTAAATCCAACTTGTTTTTAAAAGATAGCTATGAAGACATTGATTATAAGGTGTTATGAATATCAGAAAGACATCCATAGGGTAAAAGTATCATACAATATTTAAACTATAATTAATTTTCGTATATCTATGTTAAAATTATTTTTTCCACGTTATTAATAAATTTTTATACTGAAATTTAAGATAAAAATTGTTTGTGGGGAATCGCATTCAATGGTTTTAGTTTAAAGGATGCACACGTATATATAAACCAAATACATGCGTTTGCATAAATACATATTAAATGTTTTTCATAGATAGTTTTTTGTTTATACACAGTATTCATTTATAATTTGTCTCTTACATATACAGGATGTGCAAAAACGTTTGCCCTTGGCTCTTATACGAGAATTATTGATCACATGTACGAAAAATTACAAAGTTAATTGGAGGTATAGAATTTAATGGTATTGATTAAAATTTTCAATTGATTAAATCTAAATGAATAAAAAATTTAAATTTTTGTAGATTTGCCGTACAAGAAATTTTTCTGTTGGTAAATTGTGCCCCATACATTAATCACGTAATGTACGAAATTTCAGTCTTCTATCTTTTTTTACATAAAATTGTAAATATATAATAGAGTGTTTGTAAAACTCTTTATTTCAAAGATAAATATCGTTCAGTGAATCGTGTCTGACATAAATGAAATATGCATATTAAAAGAAAACAAAGAAAAAAAAAGAAAAGTTCATTTACGTCAATAAAATCAGAAACTTCATAACAGAAACTGATAATTATGTTTTGCCCTAGTTAACAATGAAATTGCCTATAACAGATAACTTTAAAAGATCTCAATATCTTAGGAAATATTAATCAGATCTAAAAGGCAAAACATATATTTCAGATAATAGTCAACAGGAACATTTATTAATTGAATAGATTTCCTCTATACCTTACACTGAGAAGACTCGGCAATCATTTACCATTCGAATCAACAGGTTTTACTGAGGTAATAACTGTTAATGTCATTTTAGGGTATTAATGTCGTGAAAGAAATATAATACATACCTGGAAAAAATATAGGAAGTAAAACAAAATCCTATATTTTATGTGGGGAAAAACACACTAAACAAGCAAATTGAAAGACCGCTTGTAGTAATTATAAATTAATTGCTTTTCGGATTTCAATGTAGAAAACTTTGTATTAAGGAATAGTTCTTACTTTATTTGTAGTTTTAGTTATGCACAAAACACAAATGTTTTTTCCAGATAATTAATTCATGAATCTGAAGACGTGATTGAATTTATAACATTCTGTTTTATTTTTTTACTTTTTCACGTAAAACTTACGACTTCATTAAAGTTCAGAATTACAAGAAGGAAAACATCTCGTTACGCTAAGTGTGACTCACATGACCTTGATACAAAACATCAACTTGCATATTTATTTGTCATAGGATGAATACAAATTCTTATGACAAATAAATATGCAAGACCAGAAAACTTATGGTTTCAGGTCATGTTTGTGCTCGCTGAATTTTATGTTTTGCGAACGTTCTCTACTTCGAATTATTTAGTAAGTCGTAAGTCATGTTTTATAGTCGTTATAAATTGTGAATAAAAGTTTTATTACACGCAGGACACTTTAGTATTCCATGCCATGCTTCCTTATAAAATCAAGGGCGTGGAAAGAATGTACATAACTCCGCGTATAACACATTTTTTAAATTGCCCAGGTTCTTCATTGTATAGAAAACACACTTTGTTTTTAGGGGTGTTTAAAATATGAAGTATCTATTGAAGACATGAAATAAACATTGTCCAGTATAATTTAAAAACGATGCATTTTTATCGATATTATAATATAAAATGTTTATAATAATTCTAATGCATATTTTACTGTGTATTTATTTCTTAAAATGGTATAAACATTTGATAAGATTACGCATTAAAGCTTGTCGCTTAGTGCATAAAGTAGATTTTAGTAGTAGTTTTAAGTAGTAGTTTTAAGATAAATCATTTCAATATAATATAAAAGTAACTCATACGCCAGTGCAATATAGTTTATAAGGTCTGAGATTCAATAAGTACTCCTATTGGATTTAATATATGTATATATATATATATATATACAGGGTGAATCTAAACTTTTGGGCAAAACTTTAAGGGGTGATAGGGCACATAATAAGGAATCAGAATCACATAGCAATGTGGGGTCTATATTTATTAAAGCCTATCGGCTGCCATTGTTTAAAGTTCCTTTCGGTGATGTTCATGTGTTTCAAGCAAAAGAAAACATGCATCAGCAAAGTTTGTCAAAGAATACTCTTCGTCGAAAGTACACTGCAAAACAAAATTCCGAAACGTTACCTCAAAATATGTGGCAGCAATTGTAGATTAAACTTGCAGGTACCTTTCCGCATGCTGCAGAAAAATATTCACAAACGTTTCCGTATCTGATGGAAATATATTTACAAACTTTTTCGCATCTGGCGGAAAAGTATTCAGAAATATTTCTGTACATTTCGTAAAGAATTTCACAAATCTTCCTGCACTGTAAATAAGGCTACCGTAAAATTTACTGTAAGTCAATTTTTGATTTCGTGGCAAATTAACTATTTTTTAATTAATTTCTTATTGACACGAAGTTGGAGAACTATTACTTTAGAACTCACGATTAATAATTCATTTACAATTTGTTGGTTTCGAAATGAAGGTCTTCGGATGGAATATGAATACTTAAACCACTGTACCGATCATGACCTGATTCCTTCAACTGAAACATGTGCGGATTCCTAGATAAATCTTTTGTTGCCTAAGTAAATATTTTACTTTGAAATGCGAGTTATGGTTTCAAATCTAATGTCCAAATTGAGCATCGGTAGTTTACGTTGTGTTTTCGGAAACCTTTCTGCAATAAATATGCAACATTTCTGAATGAATTTTCTTCTACAGTAAGTAACATTGATCGCTCTTTTACAGGGACAAAAGAAAAGAATGTCAGTTTTTAGGTTCTAAGGAATGTGATACGAAATTCTTTGGTGTCTAATTTTATTTAATCTGTTTGTATTCCCACTGTTATAAAGATAATGTTGCAACTGCTACTGCGCCCTTGCAACTGTGGTAACATTCATATTTACTATTTGTTTAATAGGTGTTCAAATAACATTGAACGCGTTCAAATAACATTTATCGCGTTTTGTAATTGATGCTTTCCACATGAACTGTTTTTTCAACTGTAAACATCTCATAGTTTAACGGGATGCTTTTCTTGAAAATGTCTAACACCCCGAAAGTTTTATTGGAAGGTTTCTCTCGAAAATGACTATTATCTGAAACAAAACATTAAAAGAATTATGTATAAAGTATATTTATTTTCTTGCAATAGTGTCGCACTAGATTTTGCTTTAATTAACATGGTTTGACATAACACCTGCCTAGAGATGAATTACTTTCCATTAAAAAGTCCTTATATCCCATAAAGCGATCATATTGGCAAAGACGTTGTTTCGAAGTTACATTTTGCAACGTTCATCACATCCATCACAAATGTGACGTGATTGCACGGTTTCTATGACGAATCTTCGATGAAAAAATTGAGACGTTGCAGGGAGACGTGCATTTATGTTACCAAGATATTCATGATAATCACCATGCGCGGAAATTTGCAGGTCTCCGCAACCTCTTTGCGACTTACGAATACTATTACATGAAATCATGTTGTGACGTAACAGTAATTTATAAGAGCAATACAAATTAAAATCAGAAGTTTCAATTTTAATTTAAGACTTATTTTTTGTTTTATTACATAGATTCATCACTTCTAAAGAGCTGCGTAATCTAGGTCTTGTCTAGAGTAAAATGTTGGAAATTTGCGTCTTTATAAAAATAATATTGATGCATAGTAATAATGGTTAAGGATAATAATGTTTATAGTTTTAGTAAGTATATTTATATTCTAAAAATAAGATTGTGTATTTACTTGAGAACTCACAAGAGTTCCAATTTAAAGATCGCAGAAATGAAAGTGAAAATTATCTTTTACTTTAACAATATATGTTTTTTTTATATTTTAATAATATATATGTTAGATTTTTATTTTAAGAGTTTTTATATAATTATCTAACGTGTAAAGTTGTTTAAATTTCTTAAATGGGGGAAGCTTCACTTCCTGTTAACTAGTTTTTTAATAGATTTAAGTACTTAAAATCTAATCAATTTCGAAATAAGGTGCTTTATGACACTCATCAAAATTGCTAAACATGCTGCATTTAGTGGCTCGAAAAGTAATCAAAAATTGCTTTACGGCCTTGGAACACATATTAAAATGATTGCATCAAGGGGCCGATAAAAATTTAGGCCGTTTAATCACCAGCTGCAGTGAGCTAATAATAAACGAAAACGTACTTTTATGAATCTTACCAAAAACCACATTAAACACATCGAATTGCTTTGCAAATTTTTTATGTGTGACACTTTGTGGTTTTTTTATGAATGGTATTTTAAATATGAAACAGATATAGACTATGCAGCTCTCAAGTACACTTTTGAGAGGTTCATGGCATGAATAGTTCACTTTAATAAAGTGATTTGTTTTCGAACTACAGACTTAAATTCACTCAGAAAAGTTTATTTTTCCGCTGATGTTCTCTGGAATCTGGAAAATAATACTCTTCGTGTTCTAAACAAAGTCACATATTCCGTATGCAGAAAGTGAAAACAACAAGAAAATTATGTTAACCGGAGAATACAAAAGAAGTTAATATCTAAACCAGCTAACCCGCGCTTACTCATCCCAAATATTTACGAAAATCCGTTTATCATTATTTACCAAACCCCCCCTAAATCTCGGTGTTATTAAATCAGAGGAACGTTTCAGGAGCTATTTCCCTCAACTTTATTGGGAATTTCATGCTCTGCTGGCTTCACCTGGCGCACGCATTACGCTACTCTATTTATGACGCCGTTACGAACTTCTGTTGCGGCAAGAGTATCTAAAAACAATTTATGTCTCCTTTGTTTCGTGATACAGCATTGGCTGATACGGAAGGGGAAATTTTTATCCCGAATGTTTCTAGAGTTCCTTAATTTTTGGGGGCAACTGAATGAATGGGGAAGAGATTTGGTGAAAGATAGAGTAAGAAAATGATAAGGGGAATTGTGCTAAAAAGTGAAGGAATAGTATTTATGCAATTTTTTTTTTTTTACTTTTAGATATACCGAGTGTGATTTTGATCACATATTTACTATTAATTTCAATTTATTATCTGTTTCTTAAGTTTAATCTATTTAAAATCAAGCATTTTAACTTTCATTTCTGTTCCCATTTTTCCTTACTTCGGCTTTCAAAATTTGTATTTATCTTTTTCCCACATTCAAAAGCATTTTATGGTGTATTTATTTCAGTTCAACCGACGCCTCCTGGGCTAAAAATATAACGAGATTTTGATCCCCCACTGTTTGCTCTTATTTTGGTATACTTCATTTTCATGCCATACCCCGTCTTTCAAAAGTAGCCGATAGTTGCTTGATTGCTTTAGTTTCATTGGTCTAAAATTATTGTAACTCTCTAATTGGCTTTTCCAAGTATAACTCCTGTTTTGGCATCTTTTTCTTAGATCACTTCACCGTTTTTCGATTGTAAAGAGAAGGCGCATTTCTATTACGCCGGAAATCACCACACCTTTATTTTTGATATGTTTGTTTTCAATAGTCTTTCTAAATAAGTAGATTTTAAAGTATCTTACGTATTCATGATTTGGAACTGATGTTTTTAATTTATTGAGTTAGTTCACAACGAATTTTAATGATATATTTAAAACTGAAAGTAATTTCTTCAATAGACAGGGTGTCCCATAAATTTTCTCGACAAACATTAGGTGTGGTCAAAAACGTGATATTCATTTTCCTGTTAATAATCGCATTAGGAAAAGTGCTGAAGTGTTCTTCTAATTTCTTAACCGAGTCTCATTAACACTGGACTCATGTAGAAGAATTTCATCAATGAAAGAAAATAGAGTTTTTAAACTATTTTAATCAAATGCTTTGCATGGAATAACCATTAGTGTTTGACAAACCATGGTCGCAAAGCTCACTGCTATTTTAACACTTCTTTCAAAGTGATTATTACCAGCTTTGTGAAGACGGCGTTTCCGACAACACATTCCTGCTTGATTCTGGATCCTTATGATATGCCCTAACTCCCCTAGAAATTTGTGTCAACATTTATCGTTGACACAACGTTTACAGAAGTTGTTGCACAAGTTTACACAAGTGTGGTTGTTACAACGTTTACATGGCGTTACACAAACACAACGTTTGTGTAACGCTGTATACATCTGGTCAGTGTAAACTCGACGAGTTCAAGTGAAATTAATTATATCCAGTGACGGCTAGTGCGTTATTTAAAAGGAGTTTCACAAAACAAATTTCGAAAATTAAATATGCTGATACGACGCACCTTACAAATTAAAATATATTTGTGTTTCCGGCAGTTAAAGGAAAACAATGCACGCGAATGAAAGAAAACAAGTCATCTTTGTTTTTGCATTTCGTCCCCAAGATAAGTTTTAGCAAACGTGTTTATTCATTTTGTTTCATTTTTTTAACAGGATAATATTGACAAATGCCATTGCTTTAGCTCCGAAACACGTCCTTTACTCCCTTGATTACTTACACTAGTTTGTAAAAAAATAATGTAGTGAAAAATGATAGAAATAAAGAAAATTAAATAAAAATTAATTAACTAACCGAAAGTAACAAAACCAAAGGAAAATCCGGATCCGATACCGCAAAAAATGGCCCTGTGTGCACAATGAACATGTGCAAAAGGAATCATTTCATCAGCGTGGTCCCGCTTCTGATCCCAGAGAGCGATTCAGGGGGAAAATTTTACGTTCGCACGTGCGATTAATTCAAGACTGTGCTGTAATAACCTACACTACAGTGCGTTATCTATAATAAGTGTATTTAATAATAATGGAGAAGGGGGGAGGGAGTGTAAAACTCACGTATCAAATTCACAAAAACCTAGAAGTGCACTTAATATTTGTTTTAAATGTAATTTGTTAATGTGTTTATTCTTTAGTTTTTTCTTGGGAGGTTCACGTACTCATGTGCTCAAATGGAGAAGCTGCCACTGATGATATCACATATCATATGTCCACATGTATTATGCTAGAAACGGAGTAATGACCCTAGATTGCCAAAGAGAGTGGTGTGTTTGAAATTGTTTGAGTGTTTCTGTAAAATAACTATGTTAGATATCCTGATTTAATTTAAAACATTCTTTTCTAACTCTAAATAGCATATATTAATTTTATTTTACCCGAAGTTGTACGCAGAAATAAAACTATAGATTTTCGTAGTAATCTTTGCATATTTACGGCTTTTAGAGCGCCGACAGAAAACTTTTCAACTGAGTTTAAAGGTGTTAAAAAACGTATTGCAATACATCCAGTGTCAAACTTCAACAATCGCCGGTGAAAATGTGCTTTAACCCACCGTTTGGCGGTTGTCAACAAACTGGCGTGTTGGCGCTTTTCTGTGCAACGTCTCTGGGATTGCAACCTCTTCTGCTCTATTCCGTTCATAATCTCTGGGTTGCGTTAATTGGGTTTTTTTTTTCATTAAGCAATAAGCATGTGACGCAACAGGCTGTGAGATTTAGACATAGGGAATTTATGATTGATTACGATTGATTTTTACGATTATTTTCCCAAGATGCACTGCAGATGCAGAAACGTAAACAAAATGGCGATTTAGGAAATTTAGGAAATTAAATTTTTCCACACGTTGCTAGATAGTGAAATTCTCCATGACTAAGTCTCAACACTTCTTGGTGCCAGTTCTCTAAAATTAGTACTCTGTGCCAGACAAGGAAAAGGACGCACAGTTCAAAATGTCAGATAATATTGAGACGCTCTTTATTATGTATTTCAACAATACACATACAAAAGTACAGTCAAACCCGCGTATTGGAATATCGGTTAAGGAATATCCTACTTACTGATATAAATTTTGAATATACCGAACCCTAATATTTAGTCAATGTAATCAAGGATAATGGAGTATTCCGCTTATTTGAAGAACATACCTGGTAGGTCATTTTATAGTCGTCCAATTAAATCCACGGTTACAAAATTCGTTATTATTGATTTAGACGTAGAAAAAAAAATACCAACTTAATGCTAGTCAGCAATGAATATATATATATATATATATATATATATAACATTACAAATCATTAGCCCGCTAAAATCCCACATTTCTAGAATTACGCAGTTTTAATTCAGTTTGAACAAAGGAATCGACTTTCAAAAACTGCAATTACTAAACGGTCGCTTGCAATTTTGTAGACAGCCCCAGTGTTCAGTCACTGTGGTGTCTCGAAAAACATAACAAAATTTGAAAAACCGCTGCCCAGATTTTGAAATCGGCCAATAATTGCAACGCGCTTGGATCACATGACACGACCTCAAAAGTTGATAAAAGGGGCCGATGCAGTCCAGGAGCGACTCTTCCGTGTGACTGCAACTACCATGAAAATATGTATCGTATCGCCTAATAAAATAATGCAATCGTAGTTGAACTCTGACTCATTTATCGACGGCCGATATGGCCCAAGGATTTTCACGGCTCGCTCCAGCGTTTGCCTGCCAACGAAGACCGGCCCGTATCCCGCAATAACGGCTCCAAGCCAGAGTCCCGAG